>OX387241.1:245381274-246581274 GCA_947561735.1 Cenchrus americanus
GGAAACATGGATAGATGTCTTGTGCATCTTTGTGCTTGATCTTGTGCCCTCAAACGCCGGAAACTATTTCGATTCGTGAGTTTTCGTTCGGTGCTCTAGGTTTTGGTGGTGCTCAAAGGATTCGCGATTCCCGGTGATTTAGGGAGTTAGGAGGCAAGATTTTTGGGCTATAGCATCCTTGTGTGACGCTTTTCAAGTACCCAAACCCTTGTCTCCACGGCTTCAACCGTTTGGGAAATCCGATGATGATTTGGGGGAGTTGACTTTCGAGGTCGGGCATTTTTCGGTTCTGTCCGAGCCTCGCGGACGGTCCGCGGCCTCTGGCGGACGGTCCGCGCGGGTCCGGTTCATCCCGTGTTCTTCGTGTTCTTGCTCGTCCTTTGTTTCGATTCGTTGTGATTTTGGTTTTTGGTTGGACGAAGTTTCGGACGGTCCGCGGTGTCGGGCGGATGGTCCGCGGGTGCTAGGCGGACGGTCCGCGTGCTCCCCGCGGACGGTCCGTGGCACGCGGGTGTCTTTGGGCCGTTCGTGTAAATTAACGGACGGTCCGCGGCTAAGGCCGGACGGTCCGCGGCTCGGGTGCGGACGGTCCCGCGATACCCGGCCGGACGGTCCGCGCGGCTCTAGCGGACGGTCCGCCCCTCCCCGCGCGGACGGTCCGCCGCAGCCCTGTGTGCTTTGCTTCTTGGTTCGATTCCTTCCTCCCCTTTCTAGTGCTTCCGCGTGTGCTTCGAGGAATCGTTCCTAAGGCTAGAGGTTGATCCATAACCTCGTGGTCTTGGCGATTGGTGCGTGATTCGATCCATCGCTTGTGTGTGACCGGGTTTTGAGTAGGACATAGGCCGGGTTCTTTGGGAAGAATTTTTACCGGCTCCTATTCACTCCCCCCTCTCTAGTCGCCATCTGATCCTTCAATTGGTATCAGAGCTCGGTGCCGGATTCTTTGCGACTTTGACAAGTCTCGAATCCTAAGATGGCGTACGTTGAGCGGGGCGGTCCGCCGCACTTCGATGGCAAGGGTTACCACAAGTGGGCGGCTCGTATGATGATCTTTCTTCGAGGAAAGTTGTTGGATTTTATTGTGCATGACAAGACATATGCTATTCCGGTCAACATCCATACTGTTATGGTGACCGATGCCAATGCCAAGGCCAAGTATGAGGCTAATGCAAAAGCCGTTGATCACTTGTGCCGGAGCTTGTGTGATCCAGAGTTTGAGCGTGTTCGCCATTTGAGTCTTGCTTGGCAAATTTGGGATAAGTTGGAGGTTGCTCACGGTGGTGATAACCATGTGAAGGCTCGCCTCTTTGTCTCTTACCGGATGCAATATGAGAATTTCACTCCACTTCCCGGTGAGGACATTGATGCGATGTTTCGCAGGTTCACCGCCATCGTGAACAACATGAAGGCAAATGTTGAGGATTTTCCGTATTCCGAGCATGATCAGGCTTTGAAGCTCTTGCATGTCTTGGATCCAAATGTTTGGGGTGCTAAGGTTGAGGCCATCAAGGAGTCAGGGAATTATTTGACTATTGAGTTGGATGACCTCTTTTCTAAGCTTAAGTCGGTGAGGTTGACGGGAAGTTGCTATCCAAGCATGAGGGCTCGGCCGACCAAGTCTTGCTCTTGTGGGAGGATCAAAGGGCAAGTCTAACCATTCCCGTCGACGCTTTTCTTTGTCCTCTCTTATGTCCATTCCAGATGAGGAGTTTGATGTGCTGGCCGAGGAGGAGCTGGCCTTGCTCTCAAGAAGGTTTGAACGACTACATGAGAGTCGGAGGAACGCAAGGCGGAGCTCAGGGACGTGCTACAAGTGTGGCAAGCGTGGACACTTCATCGCCGAGTGCCCGGAAGCGGAGGAGAACAAGTACAAGGTGAACGAGTACAAGGCGCACCCGAGGCGTGAAGACAAGTACTCCTCCAAGGGCAAGCACTTCAACAAGTCCAAGAGCAAGGACAAGGACAAGCGGCGACCGAGCAAGAGCACCTACAAGAAGAACAAGGCAAGAGCGATGGTGGCCGGTGCGAGCGACGTCGACTCAAGCTCAAGCGAGGAGCGATCAAGCTCAAGCGGCGAAGATGAAGACGCCGGGAGGCGCGGTGGCAAGAAGAGTGCAAGCCGGAACCTCGGCGGGCCGAGCCGTGTGGCGCTCGAGGGCTTTTGTGGCATGGCCCATAGCTCGAGCAAGCAAGAAGAGTGTGAAGCGGGGACGGCGACTCCGACTCGGAGGATGAGGTAAACCGTGACCCCGACTCTTTGCTTGCCTGAGATTGCTAGGTTGAATGGTTTGCTTGATAATCGTGATAGTGTCTTGAGAGATGCCAAAAAGATGAGGAAAGATCTTAGGGCTCGGCTTGAGAATGCTAGTGAGAAAGTAGGAGAGTTAGAGCCAAAATTGCTTGAATTGAAACTTGAGAATGACTCTTTGAAACTTGCTCCTACTTCTCCCGATGATGTTGAATGTGTTGAATGTGATGCTTGGTTGAATGAGATCAAACTCGCTTAATGAGAAGAATGCTTCGTTTTGGCTCAACTAGATGCTCTTAGGACCGAACATGATGAGCTTAAGGCTAGACCTACTTTGCTTGGTGCTTGCAAATCATGTCCTACTATGCATGCTAAGCTTGTTGATGCTCGCTCTACTATTAGTTCTTTGGAAGCATCTTTGAAATCTCCCCGTTGCAAATGCATGCTCTAGGCCGTGATGAAGTCACTTTGCGTAATCTTGAGCTTACTTCCCGGTTGGATGTCATCTATGAGGAGAATGACTATTTGAGGAAGGTGTTGGGTTGGTTGTACGGCGGGGAACCTCAATTGAAAATCATGATTGAGGAGTTCAAGAGAGCCGATGGTCGTGGTTTGGGTTTTGAGAAGTTGGGTGAGAAAGTGGGAGAGAACGAGTGGGGAGAGTGTGTACGAGAAGTGTGTTGAGTCTAACCCCGGGTTCGAGGTGATCGGAGAGATCCAAGTCCCACTCCCAAAAGCACCCAAGAACTCTTTCACACCAAAGCCCAACCACCTTTGCAACAAGCTTGACACAACCCAAGATCCACCCAAATTCCCACCTAAGACAAATGATTTCCAAAACCTGTGAAGTTTGTGGGTGAGAAGGGTGAGAAACCTAGAGAGAAGCCGAGCCAAAACCAAAACCCATCCCCTTCGGTGTGAGTATTGTGGCAAGGAGAGGCATCTTGCGAGTTTTGCTACAAGAGGAAGAGGGATGAGAGGCTTGCTAGGGAGCAAGCAAACCGGGACGGTATCTCCGGCCTCGCGGTATTCCCCGAGCCTAGACTCGCCACTTCCACGGGGTGTGGGAAGTGTGAGGAGTGTTGGCGGGTTCCCACGGAGAGGTGGTGGTGGTGAGAGGTTTGTCGGGAGAGATGATGGTGTGCGTCTTTGGTGAGAGGTTTGGTCGGGCTCGTGGTGGTTTTGTGGGACGTCCTCCTACTCGTCCTCGGTACGGGTTTAGGGGAGATGATCGCAACTTTGGGTTCCGGAGGAACTACGGACCACGTTTTCCCCCTCGTGGTGCTCGTACTCCTCCCATGGGACATGGGAAGTTTGGTGGCAAGGGAGTGATGTTTGCTAACCCCTCTTTTGAGCGATGGCTCGACACCGGTTTAACTTTCTCTCGTGCTAACCCCGGTGTCGAGTCGCTAGCTCATTCTCGTTCTCGTTTCGACCGGGCGGGAGGCTTCGAGAACATTTGGTTGATCGACTCCGGTGTTCTCGACACATGACCGGAGATAAGAAGTGGTTCTCCGGCCTCACCCCGGTGAAGGAAAAGATGTACATCACATTTGGGGACAATGGACGAGGTGATGAAGAGATGGCCGAGGACCTCTTTGAAGAGGAGAAAGATGAAGGCGAAGATGATGATGGGGAGAACCATGCGCCCGAAGCCGAGCATGTACCCACTACTTCCCCCACGACTACTTTGGAGCATGGACCGTCTACTTCATGGACAACGACGGTGCAACAAGAGGACCGAGCGAGAGAAGGCCGAAGTTGAGGGGGAGGTGGTCTCGAGGCGTGAGGCTCCCCGGCGAATTCAAGAAGTGCACCCCCTTTCGAAGATCATTGGAGACATCAATGAACGCACTACACGGTCGAGGTCCAGGAATTCCTCTCATTTTGCTCATCTTGCTTTTGTTGCTACTTTTGAGCCCAAGGACATTGGACATGCTTTATCCGATGCAAACCTGGGTCAATTCTATGCATGAGGAGTTGGAAAATTTTGAGAGGAACCGGTGTGGGAGTTAGTTGAACCACCTCCAAATTGCCATCCCATAGGAACCAAGTGGGTTTGGAAGAACAAAGAGGGAGAGAATGGGATGGTTGTGAGGAACAAGTCCAGACTTGTTGCTCAGGGGTTTAGTCAGAAGGAGGGGATCGACTATGAGGAGACCTTTGCTCCTGTGGCCCGTCTTGAGGCAATTCGAATCCTTCTAGCCTTTGTCGTGGCTAAAGGGTTCAAGTTGTTTCAGATGGACGTGAAGAGTGCTTTTCTGAATGGGGTCATAGAGGAGGAGGTGTATGTGAAGCAGCCACCTGGGTTTGAGAGCGAGTTGTACCCACACAGGGGTATACGGGTTGAAAAGGGCTCGTATGGGTTGAAACGGGCGCCCCGTGCTTGGTATGGGAGATTGAGAGGTTTTCTTTTGAGCGAGAGGGTTTGTGATGGGTACAGTGGATAGAACCTTGTTTCTCCTCAAGCATGGAAATGACTTGCCGATTGTTCGGATATACGTGGATGATATTATCTTTGGTGGCTCGTCCCATAATCTTGTTGCCAAGTTTGCGGATGAGATGAGCGGGGAGTTCGAGATGAGCATGATGGGCGAGTTGCGGTATTTTCTCGGTCGCGGATCAAGCAAGTGAAGGACGGTACATTTGTGCACCAAACCAAGTACACGAAAGACATGCCGAGGAAGTTCCGGATGCAAGATGTGAAGCCGATGTCGACTCCCATGGGGAGTACGGCCACTTTGGATGCGGATGAGGACGGAGAACCGGTGGACCGGCGGGAGTACGGGAGCATGATCGGCTCCCTTCTCTACTTGACGGCGACGAGGCCGGACATACGGTTCGGCGTGTGTCCGTGCGCTCGTTTTCGAGCTTCGCCGAGGACGTCACATCGACGAGCCGTCAAGAGGATTTTCGGTACCTACGGTCCGCCCCCGGTCTTGGCCTTTGGTATTCTTCCTCCTCGACTCGTCTCTTCATGGTTTTTCCGATGCGGATTTTGCTTGGGTTGTCGAGTCGAGAGGAAGTCTACTTCCGGTACTTGTCGGTTTCTTGGTTCTTCGTTGGTCTCATGGTCTTCCCGCAAGCGGTCTAGTGTAGCTCGGTCTACTACGGGCGGAGTATGTTGCCGCCGCTAGTTGTTGCTCCCACTGGCTTGTGGATTTCATACACTTTGAGAGACTTTGGTGAGGAGTGCACCCGGATCCCACTTCTTTGTGATAGCACTAGTGCCATAAGCGTAGCCAAAAATCCAAAGTGCTTCACTCCCGAACCAAACATATAGAAGTGAGGTATCATTTCTTGAGGGACAATGTGGAGAAAGGAACCATTGTTTTGAGCCATGTCCCTACCCAAGATCGGCTAGCCGATATCTTTACAAAGCCTCTCGACCAAGCTACATTTGTGCGCTTGCGGGGGAACTTGGGGTTTGTTGCCCGTTCTAGTTGATTATTGGGGGATTTCCTTTTTTTTGTACCATATGTATCATACCATGTTTACTTTGTTGTATATACATGCTTTGCTTGACGTATAAACCATGGTAGGATAGCCATCTTGTCATATATCATGTTGCATTTGTGTCATATTGCATTTTAGGATGATGAGCTTCTTTCATATGCCATATTTGAGTCTCTTTGGCTATTTGTGAGATATTGGTTATATGTGTGGAGAAATGGTGCTGTGAGGCTATGCTCTTGGAATATTTGAGATATATGTGTGGTGAGATAGCCCCTTTTGAGATAAATGCTTAACTTGACTAATTTTTGATGAAATATGCTCCACTCGTGTGTAGTTGTGTATCCATGTCACGGTTTGGTCTAAATATGCTTTTCATGCTTAGATTGTGCTTGGATGCCCTGTTCTTGCATTTGGGCCAAAGGCCGGATATCATTGTGAATGTTTAGCCTATGTTGCATTCATGGGGGAGCATAAGCTTCTTTTTGCCGCAAAGGCACTTCATGTACCATGAAATGAATTAATCTTGAAAAGAAGTGCATCATGCTTGAAAAATGCTCCATCCATCATGTCTATGTTTAAAATGTCTTATCTTTCACATATGGGTGCAAAACATGTTGCATGATGTTCACCGGTGGAGAAGTCTCCCCGAAGTGGACACATGGCTCATGAGCTTTGACATGACATGCTTTGCTTTATGGGTGTTTGCCATGATCTTTTGCTGAGAATTTGATATCCTTGTATGATCTTTAAATGGTATGCATGTTTGTGGCTCAAGTGTGACATGGATAGGCTTTTACATGTGAAGCGAGTCTTCTTTTGGTAAAAGCTGCTTAAATCCGAAAATTTTGCTTTGTCACATGCTTGTACTTTCATATATTACTTGTGGCAATGCTTTGACTATGCTATGATTCATGTGTGTGATCTTTGTCTCATTTTTAGCCTTTGACACTAGATTTGGCCTATTTGAGAAGCTCATGTAGATGTTTATATGCTTTGCTTTGCATTTCGCATTTTCACCTTGATTCATACATTGTCAACAAGGGGGAGAAAAGGTGAGCTTAATGAAAATTCGGAAAAAGGTGAGCTGAAATTTGGAAGTGTGCATCCACATGTTCGGGGGGAGGCATTTGTTCGGGGGAGCTTTCTTGCTGTTTTCGGTGTGGATTTTGTGCTTTGCTTGGCTTGTGACCTTTCTTTGCCTTTCTTCGGTTTTGGTCATGAGTTGAGCTTCTTTGTTTTTCTTTCTTCTCTCTTTTCTCTTTTACTCTGAATTTCATTTCACGTTGTGTGTTGTCAATGCACTCATCAAGGGGGAGATTGTGGACCAGGAGCGTCCCAGTGGTCGGTGGATGACCGCTCCTTAGTGATGAGTGATTGACAACGGGTGTTGGACTGACTCTTGGCTTAGTGCGCGGTGTGTATCTTTGCGGCCTAGTTCGTGTTGTTGCGGGTGAAGAACGGGCGCGAAAGGTCTTCGACCTTGAGGGGCCTCGGGAGATGGAGAGACAAGTAGGCTCGGTTCGAGGGACCGGTGGACGGCGGGACCGGGTGCGGGTCACATGGTGGCGACACAAGCAAGACGAAGTCATGGACAAGTGAGCCGGTGCACGGTGGCGGTCAAGTCAAGTGGTTTGGCGGGAGGCGGACCGGCACGCGGGGTTTGGTGGTTTGCCCACAAAACCATCGGCGGACGGTTTCTTGGTTTGGGCCTCAAAACCAAGTCCGAGGGCCCAACACGACGGAGACGGGATCCGGGAGTGTCGGGAAGCTTCGAAGCGGAGGACACGCGGCGGGATCGCATGGCTTGCGTCGGGAGGACGCGGGGTGCGGCAAAGGCGTGGCCGTCCGATGGCAAGACCCACAAACATTACCAAAATGCCCCTACGTGGGTTGTATCGCCAGTAGTGTAGTTAGGGGTAGTCGAGTCATTTACCACTCCGGCGGGACTCGATATATAAGCCTGGAGTGTGTGTTGATGGCTCTCTCTCTCCGCGACTTAGGGTTTCATTTCCCCCTTTCCTTTCTCATTTTCGTAGCTATTTTCCTTCCTATTTTCTCTAGGCTAGCATGAGAGCTTCATGAGAGATTTGTTGAGAGGGATGGATGCTAGGGCGGCATGCTAGACCTTGTGAATCTTTCCCGGTTTGTATAGAAGATTCGGGGTTGTTTTTCGTGCCTTTTTGTGCCTATTTTCGTGCCTTTGTTCTCGGTGTGATTCCGCGGATTTGAGTGAGTTTCTTCCCGGATTTCTTTGAGGGAAACATGGATAGATGTCTTGTGCATCTTTGTGCTTGATCTTGTGCCCTCAAACGCCGGAAACTATTTCGATTCGTGAGTTTTCGTTCGGTGCTCTAGGTTTTGGTGGTGCTCAAAGGATTCGCGATTCCCGGTGATTTAGGGAGTTAGGAGGCAAGATTTTTGGGCTATAGCATCCTTGTGTGACGCTTTTCAAGTACCCAAACCCTTGTCTCCACAACTTCAACCGTTTGGGAAATCCGATGATGATTTGGGGGAGTTGACTTTCGAGGTCGGGCATTTTTCGGTTCGTCCGAGCCTCGCGGACGGTCCGCGGCCTCCGGCGGACGGTCCGCGCGGGTCCGCTTCATCCCGTGTTCTTCGTGTTCTTGCTCGTCCTTTGTTTCGATCCGTTGTGATTTTGGTTTTTGGTTGGACGAAGTTTCGGACGGTCCGCGGTGTCGGGCGGACGGTCCGCGGGTGCTAGGCGGACGGTCCGCGTGCTCCCCGCGGACGGTCCGTGGCACGCGGGTGTCTTTGGGCCGTTCGTGTAAATTAACGGACGGTCCGCGACTAAGGCCGGACGGTCCGCGGCTCGGGTGCGGACGGTCCGCGATACCCCGGCCGGACGGTCCGCGCGGCTCTAGCGGACGGTCCGCCCCCCCCTGCGCGGACGGTCCGCCGCAGCCCGTGTGCTTTGCTTCTTGGTTCGATTCCTTCCTCCCCTTTCTAGTGCTTCCGCGTGTGCTTCGAGGAATCGTTCCTAAGGCTAGAGGTTGATCCATAACCTCGTGGTCTTGGCGATTGGTGCGTGATTCGATCCATCGCTTGTGTGTGACCGGGTTTTGAGTAGGACATAGGCCGGGTTCTTTGGGAAGAATTTTTACCGGCTCCTATTCACTCCCCCCTCTCTAGTCGCCATCCGATCCTTCAAAGCCCAAGAAGAAGATGGTCAAGGAGAGGAGACCAAGGCAAGAAGCAAATATCGCCGTCCGTGAGTGGACAAGTGGTGGAGAATCAAGTTCTTTTAGATCAAGTGATGAATCAAGGAAGAACTTCACCACCCGCTTCATGCAAGGTTCTTCATCATCACTACACATGTTCCTTATGGACAAAGGTGTGGAGAGCTGAAGCGTCTCCTCATCATAGGTGACTAAATGTGACACAAATACTAGTCCCAGGAGGCTGGTAACACATTTATTACAACAGGTGGATCAGTCTCTTACATCACGGCTGCATAGTGGGCACGGGAGTGCCAATGCCACGAGGAACAACACAAAAGCTAAAGACCAAACTACAATGGCGAAGGCTTCTAAAGCCTCATCAGAGTACCACGCCATGGAAGCGCTCTGTGAAGGCCCTAAGTACACAGACGCAGTTGGGTGTAGGGCAGCGACCTACTCGACGTCTTCGGGGACGAAGTCGGGATCCTCCTCTGAAAAACAGTTAGTAAACCAAGGGTGAGCACAAACGTACTCAACAAGTTCGATCCCACCCATGGAGGGGCTTATAAGCAGATCATGCACAGGATATATCAAGGATCGGGTTAAGGTTCATTTGTAAACACATTTACTCATGCAGGGGTTCATTTTCGAAAAGGTTTTCGCAACAATTTTTATAACCCAAGTAACTCAGTTATTTTGAGAAAACCAATTAGGAACTACTGAACTCCCCGTACGCAGTAGCCTAGGCACACAACCACACACTATTCCAGAAAACAACTCTCGCCATGAAAACATCCCAAACCCAAACACTAGTTTTGTGACCACACCGTGACTCGTCCAATACCGTGGACATGGCTATTCGAATAAGTTTGACACTCGCGAGGTTGTACATCTTTACCCACAAGTAGGGTACCGCCACCCGAACACCTTAGTGTCGGCGCGGATCCTATCAAAGCCATTACCCACCTTAGCTAACCCTCCGCGAGCCACCACGGGAGCAGCCAAGGGGTTATCACTCATAACCGGGGCGTACCTCACACGGAGCGTACCCCTACTCCTTGGTCTCCCGCCGCTCACCCACACACCGGATGGCAAGTAGATTAACTAGTGGGGTTTATGCTAAGCCGTTGCCACATACAACGGTCGAGTGGTTGTACGATGATTTGGGCTAGGTGAGATGTCACGCAACCTCGGTCCTTAATGACAAGATGGACAACTCCCAACATGCCCAACCACACAGTACGAGCTCACCCATACTCCCGACACACACGTCCATCCGCTCTACCCGCTTCTTTACTCATTTTCCAAAATATCCCATTCCCATTTTTAAAGCACTCACACATTTTTCAAGTAATCATTTAGGCCAAACAAAGGTTCAATCATAGCAATCAAGGGTGGCTATCCTACCATGTTTTTGCGGTAAAACAATATGAAATTTATAAAATGGGTATAGGGTTGTGTTTATAAAACTAGGACCAAAGCATGCATCAAAGGATGAGATTGAACTTGCCGTCTTCGAAGTCCTCGGGGAGTTCCGGCTCGGCGTTCGGGATCTCGGGCTTCTGCTTACAATATTCGGCTCCAAGCTCCGGCTCTTGGTACCTTCATTCGTTCACTTCGTCGGCTAAAGCGTGCACACAAGCAGGCAAACAATCAATACAAGCACACACAATTTTCCGGATGAGCTCGAGAAAGGTATTTAGATAAAATAGAGGAATAAATGTTATGTAGGGGTTTTGGGTGATGGATCGGTAACAGTATACCCGGAACGGGTGTGATGAAGTTTGGGCACGATCTGAATTAAAATCGCGCATGAAATGATGGATTAAAGGGAGTGTTAGGGCTAATTATGTGGTTAAGGGCCTGTTAGTAATTTATATTAAAGGAAAAAGGGCCTAATTATATTATTTAGACATGGTGAGGGTGTTACTAGAATAGCCTAAGGGTCTAATTGTAAGGGGCAGGGTTGTTTTTATGCTATAGCTTAAAGGGTAGGGTCTAAATGAATGAAAGGGGGGAGAGAGAGAGAATAGGAAAAGGGGGTTTGGTGGAAAAAAGAAAAGAGGCAGGGGTCCTGGGCAAAATGCCCTTCTTCCTCCCCTGGATCGCGTCCAGAACAGAGGGGGAGGGAGGCCGAGCGGGGGCCGGGCGGCGGGGGTGCCCGCCGGCGACCCCGGCCACGGCGACGGCGGGAGATTGGGCAAAATGAAGGGGGCGACGAGGGGGGTTCTTCTCCCATTCTTACCTTGGGTGTGGGTGCGCCGTAGGGGTGGATTGATGGGCGGCGGCGGACCGCAAGCGACGGTGGTCGGAGACGGCGCTAGTGGCGGCGGTGGAGAACTCGGAAGGGAGGGGAAATGGTTGTGGAGGTGCGGGGTAGTCCGGGGAGCGGCCGGACCCTATTTATAGGTGGAATAGGGCGGTTCGGGCGGCCGATTTTTCGAGCTCGAGGAGCTTCTATGGCCGGCAATGGCGGTGGAAAATATCCCGACGTGGATTTCGGCCGGCGAGGCTCCATGCTGCGCGGCGCGCGTGGATTTGACACGTTGTGCGGGTGAGTTCTTGTGGCCACGGAGGGGGGGGAGAACGGCGATGCGGCGCGGTGGTGTTGGAGGTGACCGGTCGGGGGGGGGGGGGGGTAATGGTGGAAGGGGTGACGGCTCCGGTGCCGGGTCATCGGGCCGTCGGGGGGCGTCGCGGCTCGGCGGGGGCCACCGCAGGGCGCGGGGCCGGGCGGCATGCGCGCCGGCGAGCCGGTCGGGCCAGGCGCGGGCCAGAGGAGGGGGGCGGCGCTGGACCACGGGAGGAGGAAGGAGAAGGGAGAAGAAGGAAGGAAAAAGAAAGGAAGAAAGGAAAAGGAAAAAGAGAAAGGAAAAAATGGGAAAAAGGAAAAAATAGGAAAAGAAATAGGAAAAGGAAAGGAAAGGAGGTTTAGAAAATTAGGAGAATTGCTAGGGAAATTAGGGGAAAGGATTTTGTGGGGTTTTCGGGTTTTTCGGGCGTCAGCATGATTTTCGGGACGGCGGTGATGGTGAGGCGGACCGGTCGGCGGGACCGCGGCGTGCGCGGGATTCCCGGCGTGGTGGCCGATCGCGGTCTGGGGTGGCACGCGATGGGTGATGGCCCGGGTGCGGGCGGTGCCGGCGGGATTCACGGCACGCGTGCCGAGGGTAAGAGAGGGGGAAGACGACCGGGGTCTCGAAGGGGGATAAATGAGCTCAGCGGGCAAGTTTGGAAAACAGGCGTGATTTAGTAGGTGATTTATTAAGAGCTAAAAACGCGGGCGTTACAAACCTACCCCACTTAAAATGAATCTCGTCCCCGAGATTCGGCTAGTTCTCGAACAAGTGGGGAACTCTTTCCTCAACACGTCCGCTCGTTCCCACGTGGCTTCTTGTACTCCGTGTATGCTATATTGGACTCTGCACACCCGTACTTCTGATGTTCTTGTTCTTTTGACCACTGTGTCCAAAATTTTGACGGGCACCTCCTGGTACCTAAGATCTGGCTGTAGATCAATTGTCTCTACTGGCACTCGCTTCTCTTCGAGGACCTTCAAACATCTTCGTAACTGGGAGACATGAAACACTGGGTGTATATCTGACATTTCTTCTAGTAACTCCAACCGGTATGCTACTGCTCCAACCCTCTTCAGCACTTTGTACGGCCCAATGTACCGAGGGGCCAACTTTCCATGCACCTGAAATCTTCGAGTCCCTCGGATAGGTGAAACCTTGAGGTAAGCGAAATCTCCGGGATTGAAGCTTTCTTCGCGCCTCTTCTTGTCTGCATAGCTCTTTTGTCGGGATTGGGCGGCTTTCAACTTTTCTCGGATATCGGCTACTCACTCCTCTCTTCCTTTATAAGTGTGGGCCCAACCAGGGTACGTTCTCCCACTTCTGACCACATCAAGGGTGTTCTATATTTCCTTCCATATAAGGCTTCAAACGGTGACATTCCTAGGCTCGCCTGATAGCCGTTGTTGTAGAACTCTGCATATGGCAGGCTTTGTTCCCAGTCTTTGCCATAGGTGAGGACACATGCTCTCAACATGTCTTCTAAAATTTGGTTTACCCTCTCGGTCTGTCCATCTGTCTGCGGATGATACGCCGAACTGAAATCCAGCTTGGTGCCCATGGCTTTATGCAAGTTTTTCCAAAACCTAGAGGTAAACTGGGTCCCTCTATCTGAGACTATCCTGCTAGGGACTCCATGCAACTTCACTATGTTTTCTATGTAGAGCTTCGCTAGCTTCTCTCCACCATAAGTGGTGCGTACGGGTAAAAAGTGAGCGACCTTAGTGAGTCGGTCCACTATTACCCATATGGAATCATGTCCCTTCTGAGTCTTGGGCAAACCTACTACAAAGTCCATGCCTATCTCATCCCATTTCCATACCGGGATGGGTAAAGGCTGCAACAGTCCTGCAAGTTTCTGGTGTTCAGCTTTAATCCTTTGACAAGTGTCACAGTGGGCGACGAATCGGGCAATGTCCGCTTTCATTCCATTCCACCAATACCTCTGCTTTAAATCCATATACATCTTAGTGGATCCCGGGTGGATGGAATACACCGAGTTGTGGGCTTCGTCCATGATGGTCTGTCGGAAATCTCCGTCTTTAGGCACGCATATTCTATTCTTATACCACAGTGTGCCTTGATCATCTACTCTAAAGTCTGGGGCCTTATTCTCTCCTGTGTGTTTGCGGATTTTCATCAGATCCTCATCGGTCTCCTGGGCCTTCCTGATTTTTTCCTCCAAGGTAGGCTGAACACTTAGTTGGCGGACGTAGCCTTAGGGAACAATGTGCACATTGAGTCGTGCCATCTCCTCTTGCAACTGGGTACTCTTAGGCACTGCCTTCTCGTAGGATTTTCGGCTCAGGGCATCTGCCACTACATTGGCTTTCCCTGGGTGGTAGTGAATTTCTAGGTTATAATCTTTGACTAACTCTAACTACCTTCTTTGCCTTAGGTTCAGGTCAGGCTGGGTGAAGATGTACTTTAAGCTCTTGTGGTCGGTATAGATCTCGCACTTATTCCCAATCAGGTAATGTCTCCAAATCTTAAGGGCATGCATTACGGCTGCAAACTCCAAATCATGGGTAGGATAGTTCTGCTTGTGGGGCTTGAGCTGGCGGGAAGCATACGCGACTACTTTCCCGTCTTGCATAAGAACACATACCAACCCTTGTCGGGATGCGTCGCAATATACGGCAAAATCCCGTTGAATGACTAGCAAGGTCAGCACTGGGGCTGTGGTCAATCTTCTCTTCAACTCCTGGAAACTTCTCTCGCATGACTCAGTCCAATTGAACTTCTTCTCCTTCTTGAGCAACTCCGTCATGGGTCGGGCAATATTGGAAAATCCTTCAATGAACCTCCGGTAGTATCCTGCTAAACCAAGAAAGCTTTTGATCTCGCTCACATTGGTCGGTTGTTACCAGTTGGAGACTGTTTCGACTTTCCCGGGGTTTACTGCTACTCCTTCCGTAGTCATAATATGCCCAAGGAAAGATATTTTCTCCAGCCAGAACTCACACTTGCTGAACTTAGCGTACAACTTGTGTGCCCTTAGTTTCCCAGTACCACTCGAAGATACTGCTCATGTTCCTCCACACTCTTGGAGTAAACAAGTATGTCGTCAATGAAGACTACGACAAACTTGTCTAGCTCTTCCATAAACACCTTATTCATGAGGTTCATAAAATACGCTGGTGAGTTGGTGAGTCCAAAGGACATCACTGTGAACTCATACTGCCCGTAACGGGTGACAAAGGCGGTCTTGGGGATGTCGCTTTCCCTAATCTTGAGTTGGTGGTACCCTGACCTTAAATCCACCTTCGAAAAATACTTAGCTCCCTTCAGCTGGTCGAATAAATCATCTATCCTGGGGAAGGGATACTTGTTTTTGATGGTAACTTCGTTTAGAGAGCGATAGTCCACGCACATCCTCATGCTCTTATCCTTCTTTTCGACGAAGAGCACTGGGGCTCCCCATGGTGATGAGCTTGGTCTGATAAATCCGCTTCGGTGGAGTTCTCCTAGCTGCTTCTTCAATTCTGCCAACTCAGGGGCTGCCATCCTATAAGGTCTCTTGGCTATGGGAGAGGTTCCGGGGATAAGGTCAATGACGAACTCTATATCCCTATCTGGTGGCATTCCTAGGAGTTCTTCGGGGAACACATCTGGATACTCCCGCACTACTGGGACATCCTTTATGGATTTGGCTTCCATGCTAAAAACCATTATGTCTGGTCTATGTCCTCGGGTGTGGCAAGTCACTTGTATTCCTTCTGGGTTGGTTAGGTGTACTACCTTATTGGCACAACTTATGAGACCATGGTGTTGGCTTAACCAATCCATCCCAAGGATCACATCTATTCCCTTGGACTTTAGTACTACTAGGTTCGCTAGGAACTCTACCCCACTTAAAATGATTCTTACCCGGGAGCATCCCAGTTGACACTTGATGTCACCTCCGGGCGTTCGAGTTAATAGGGGTGCTTTTATTAGTACTGTAGGTATGTTATGTTTTTCCACAAAACTTGAGGATATGAATGAATGTGATGCTCCTGAATCAAATAATATGGTTGCCAAGACTGAGCTGACCAGGAACTCACCGAGCACTACGCCTTGCGCTTCTTGAGCCTCCTGTGTGTTGATGTGGTTGACGCGGGCTCGTCCATAGGACTGCTGGGGCTGCCTCATCTGCTGGTTGTTGTTGCTGCCAAAGTTGTTGTTGCTGCGAACTGGCGTGCGGTTGGCTCCAGATGCGAGTGGTCTTGGCCCATTCACTGAGTTGGAGAAGGCTGAAGCTGTTGGCTTTTTGGCATATGGGCAGTTGGCAATGAAGTGTCCCATCTCACGGCAGTTGAAACACACCCTGGAGTTGTTGTTGTTGGCAGTGACCTGGCTAGTGTTGCTTTGTGGGGGCTTCATGGTGTTCTGGTTGTTGTATGGTTTGAACTGGGTTCTGGGGCCTTGCGAGCCCGTGGCTTGGGACTGGGTTCTGTACTGCATGGGGGCTTGGAACCTGGACATGGGGTGTCCTAAGCTTCTCTGTCTCTGGGAGCGCTCTTGCTATTGAGCCTTGTGCTCCATGAACTTGCGCTTGTTTTCCTTCTTCTCTTCTGCCCTGGCTCTCTCTGTGAGGATGGCCATGTTCATGAGGGTGTTAAAATCCGGGTAGATCTGAGGGGTAAGTAGAGTCCTCAACTCCGGAGTCAGGCCCTTCTTGAACATCTCCTGCTTCTTGGAGTCCTTGTCCACTTCTTCTGGGGCATATTGAGCCGGCCTCTATGAACTATAGGTGTATTCCTCCACGGACTTGTTGCTCTGGCGGAGTTCATGGAACTCATCCGCCTTGCGCTTCAGTGTGGCTTCTGGGATGTGGTAGCGGCAAAACTCTTCCACCAACTCATCCCAAGTGATGGCGGAGGGATCCTTGGCCGCCGCACAAGAGTTCTCCCACCGAGCTAAGGCCGTTCGGTGAGCCGGTGAGTGGCCGGGGAGAACCTTGTCTCGGTCCTCACAGTTGAAGGGCTCCAGTTCCCTTAGAATGGCTCTCAGCCAGTCATCAGCATCCAAGGGATTCACGGACCCGCCAAAAGTGGGTGGCTTTGTCCTGAGAAATTCGATTAGCTTCTCATTCATGCCCAGAACTCGGGGTCTTGGACGGTTGGCGGCATTGAACATGGCCTCCATCAGTAGAGTCTGGTTGGCCAAGACTTGCGCCAGTTCCACGAGAGGGGGTGGCGGTGGCAGGACAACGTTCTCTCCTCCATCTTTGCCTTGGTTCACTTCCTGGTCGTTAAGGAGCTCCCTTCGATCGGCTTGAGATCCTTCAGCGTCCATACGACCGGAGCCTTGGTGGGTCCTAGCAGGGCGCTTGGAAACCATCTGTAAAGGAGCGGGTTTCTAAGAGGTCTAGGTCTTATGTGATGTTTAAGTGGATTATGACAGATTTCTTTTGAAAAGGCAGGGTCTACTCCTACCGGCAAGCACACACATAGCAAACAAACAAGCACAGACAAAATTTTATTACAAACAAGTGAGGAGGATACATCCCGACTACGCGACTGACACCACGCGGACACACTACGCGACTCAGTACTACGACCAAAGCTAAGGGTGCAACTCTAGACTCGGACCAGCACGGCTTCAATCCCTGGGTCAAGGCAACAGGGGTATGCTACTCGCGAGGAGAGCCATCTTCCGGGGTTGAGTGCACTTCCAGCGGAATGAGCAGCTCATCGTCGTCCTCGCCCTCGGGATTTCCATTCTCTCGGGGCTGTGCTGCAGCTTCCGCGGTCGCCGTTGGTTGATCGGTGACTGCCAGTGGTGCTGGCGGGGCTTCAATAGTTCCTCCCCATCCTACAAGGGGTGTCCCAAGCAGGGCTTGTGCTTCTCCAATGGCCGAAACGGGTGTTCCGCTGTTAGTCCACTCCTGCATGCGCTGGTCTTGGATCCGCCTGAGGCTTTCATGGGCAACCGCTTCACTGCTTATGGCGGCTGCGGTCCTTGCTTCGGCTTGAGCCACTCGGACTTGGTGCATCCTTACTGTGACTTCTGCTTGTTCGGCCCGACTGATTTGCTCCCTCAAGAGCTTGGCTTGGTCATCAAAGAGTTTGTCCAGGGAGATGAGGTAGGCAACTATATGGTACAACAGGTCTTCTTGATGGCGGCGTCGTTCCAGGTTTCTCATGCGGGCCCGCCCGGACTAGCATTCCGATGGCGGGAGGAAAATACCTCATCGGTGTGGGGACGAGGTGTTCCTCGTAGATCCAACACAGGTAGTGGAGGGCTTTTCTGAGGGCCAAGGGGTAGGTGTCTCGATGTCGAAACCCTGTGGCGGTCACGCGCCATGGCTCGATGTTGGTGTGGCGGTTGCTTCTGGCGACGGAGAGGACCACCCTACAGCGAAGAGTGCCGAGTTGTTCGTACTCTCTGCTGTAGTACCTAGGGCACTCAGTGATACCGAGGCGCTCCAGGGAGTTGATAAGGAGGCGAGCAAAACCAGGCTCCTCCTAGCACACGCCTTGGGTCCATCCATCTTCCGCCATCTGAAAACAAGGGCAGAGTTGAACCAGTTGTGGTAGGGTACAAAAGATAGACAATTTTATTTAGCAGCAAGGTTGGGGTACACTCCTCGAGGTACACTTATTATTACTAGAACACAGCTCTAGCCTAAGCACTCCAGTCTATCCTTATGGGGACTCTTCCTCCGTCTGAATGCGACGCTTCTTTGGTGGGAGGTCTTGCTCCGGTATCACGTCCTCGGTCTGGGTCCCTTTGTCCCAATGAGTTTCTTCGGGTTCATCTTCCTCTAATCCAGCTTCTTCTCTCCTCCTACGTTCCTTGTGGAGCTCATCCCATAGTTTCTTGTGGAATATTTCAGAGCGTTCCCTCTCCCTAAGGTAATCTTGATCCAGGTTGTCTCGGGCGACTTCCGCCATTGTTGTCTTTATCCTTTCCAATTCTATCCTTTGCTTCGTTCTTTCTGCTCTGTCGATCTGGTGTTTCAGCTGCTGGGCTTGTTCCTAGTAGAGGTGGTCTAGGCCATTGAGGTAGATAGACAGGTGGGAAACTGCATCTTCTAGGTCCTCTTCCTCTCATTCCAGTCCCCTCATGTGGTCAACACATGAGCGTCCTCTACCTCTAGAGGGTGGGGAAAATCTCATTGGAGTCCTTTTGAGATGTTGCCTATAAACCACTCGTAGACGTCGCAGGGCTTTCCGAGTAGCCTTTGGGTAGGTGTCAGCGAAGCGAAACCCAGTGGTGGAGATGAACCAGGGTTCTATGTTGGGGTAGAGTGTGCTTCTACCCACGAAGATCAGCACTTTACACCGAAGGGTGCCATAGCGCTCGTATTCCCGATAGACGAACTCCAGTGGGTCCCTCACTCCGACGCGCTCCAGGCTGAGTAGTAGCAAGTTAGGGAGGCCAGGCTGTGTGGGGGCAGACTCCTCTGTTCCATTCCAGGTTAGCCATCTGGAATCAGGCAAGGATCAAGGTAAGGATTTTGGGAAAAGGTAAGTTTTAGCAAAGAAAAGGTTAGAGAGGGGCCAGAGGAGGTCTCGTATCCTAGGGGTCGCGTCCTACGGCCACCTACGGCTCTAATACCACCTGAAGCGTCCCCTCATCAGAGGTGACTAAATGTGACACAAATTCCAGTCCCAGGAGGCTGGTAACACATTTATTACAACAGGTGGTTCAGTCTCTTACATCACGGCGGCATAGTGGGCACGGGAGTGCCAATGCCACGAGGAACAACACAAAAGCTAAAGACCAAACTACAATGGTGAAGGCTTCTAAAGCCTTATCAGAGTACCACGCCATGAAAGCGCTCTGTGAAGGCCCTGAGTACACAGGCACGGTTGGGTGTAGGGCAGCGACCTACTCGACGTCTTCGGGGACGAAGTCGGGATCCTCCTCTGAAAAACAGTTAGTAAAGCAAGGGTGAGCACAAACGTACTAAACAAGTTCGACCCCACCCACGGAGGGGCTTATAAGCAGATCATGCACATGATATATCAAGGATCGGGTTAAGGTTCATTTGTAAACACATTTACTCATGCAGGGGTTCATTTTCGAAAAGGTTTTCACAACAATTTTTATAACCCAAGTAACTCAATTATTTTGAGAAAACCAATTAGGAACTACTGGACTCCGTCTGCAGTAGCCCAGGCACACAGCCACACACTATTCTAGAAAACAACTCTCGCCATGAAAACATCCCAAACCCAAACACTAGTTTTGTGACCACACCGTGACTCGTCCAATACCGTGGACACGGCTATTCGAATAGGTTTGACACTCTGCAGAGGTTGTACATCTTTACCCACAAGTAGGGTACCGCCACCCGAATACCTTAGTGTCGGCGCGGATCCTATCAAAGCCATTACCCACCTTAGCTAACCCTACGAGCCACCACAAGAGCAGCCAAGGGGTTATCACTCATAACCAGGGCGTACCTCACACAGAGCGTACCCCTACTCCTTGGTCTCCCGCCGCTCACCCGCACACCAGATGGCAAGTAGATTAACTAGTGGGGTTTATGCTAAGCCGTTGCCACATACAACGGTCGAGTGGTTGTATGATGATTTGGGTCAAGTGAGATGTCACGCAACCCGGTCCTTAACGACAAGATGGACAACTCCCAACATGCCCAACCACACAGGTACGAGCTCACCCATACTCGTAACACACACGTCCATCCCGTCTACCCAGTTCTTTACTCATTTTCCAAAATATCCCATTCCCATTTTTAAACCAATCACACATTTTTAAAGTAATCATTTAGGTTAAACAAAGGTTCAATCATAGCAATCAAGGGTGGCTATCCTACCAGGTTTTTGCAGTAAAATAATATGCAATTTATAAAACGGGTATAGGGTTGTGTTTATAAAACTAGGATCAAAGCATGCATCAAAGGATGAGGTTGAACTTGCCGTCTTCGAAGTCCTCGGGGAGTTCCGGCTCGGCGTTCAGGATCTCGCGCTCCTGCTCGCAGTACTCGGTTCCAAGCTCCGGCTCATGGTACCTTCCTCCATTCACTTTGTCGGCTAAAGCGTGCACACAAGCAGGCAGACAATCAATACAAGCACACACAATTTTTCCGGTTGAGCTCGAGGAAGGTAATAGAGGAATAAATGTTATGCAGGGGGGTTTTGGGTGATGGATCGGTAACGGTATACCAGGAACGGGTGTGATGAAGTTTGGGCACGATTTGAATCAAAATCGCGCATGAAATGATGGGTTAAAGGGAGTGTTAGGGCTAATTAAGGGCCTATTAGTAATTTAGAAAAAAGGGCCTAATTATAATATTTAGACATGATTAGGGTCTTACTAGAATAACCTAAGGATCTAATTGTAAAGGGGCAGGGTTGTTTTTGTGGTATAGCTTAAAGGGTAGGGTCTAAATGAAAGAAAAGGGAGGGAGAGGGAATAGGGAAAGGGGGTTTGGTGGAAAAAGGAAAGGAGGCAGGGGTCCTGGGCAAAATGCCCTTCTTCCTCCCTGGCTCGTGTCCAAAACAGAGGGGAGGGAGGCCGAGCGGGGGCCGACCGGCAGGGGTGCCCGCCGGCGACCCTGGCCACGGAGACGGCCGGGAGATGGGGCAAAATGATGGGGGTGACAAGGGGGTTCTTCTCCCATTCTTACCTTCGGCGTGGGTGCGTTGTAGGGGTGGATTGATGGGCGGCGGCGGACTGCAAGCGGCAGTGGTCGGGGACGGCGCTAGTGGCGATGGTGGAGAGCTCGGAAGGGAGGGGGAAATGGTTGTGGAGGTGCGGGGTAGTCCGGGGAGCGGCCGGCCCCTATTTATAGGTGGAATAAGGCGGTTCAGGCGGGGGATTTTTCGAGCTCGAGGAGCTTCTATGGCCGGCAATGGCGGTGGAAAATATCCCGGCATGGACTTCGACCGGCGAGGCTCCGTGCGGCGTGACGTTGTGGATTTGACGCGTCGTGCAGGTGAGTTGTTGTGGCCACGGAGGAGGGGGGAGAACGGCGACGCGGCACGGTGGTGTTGGAGGTGACCAGTCGAGGGAGTAATGGTGGTGGAGGTGACGGCTTCGGCTGCTGGGTCATCGGCTGTCAGGGGGGCGTCGCGGCTCGGGCGGGGGCCACCGCGGGCGGCGCGGGGGTCGGGCCGGGTGTGCGGCGCCGGCGAGCCGGCTGGGCCGGGCGCGAGCCGAGGAGGGGGGCGGCGCTGGACCGCGGGAGGAGGAAGGAGAAGGGAGAAGAAGGAAGGAAAAAGAAAGGAAGAAAGGAAAATGAAAAAGAGAAAGGAATAAAATGGGGAAAAGGAAAAATAGGAAAAGAAATAGGAAAAGGAAAGGAAAGGAGGTTTAGAAAATTAGGAGAATTGCTAGGGAAATTAGGGGAAAGGATTTTGTGGGGTTTTCCGTTTTTTCGGGCGTCAGCGTGATTTTCGGGACGGCGGTGATGGCGAGGCGGACCGGCCGGCGGGACCACGGCGTGCGCGGGATTCCCGCGTGGTGGCCGACCGCGGTGGCCGGGGTGGCACGCGATGGGCGATGGCCCGGTGCGGGCGGTGCCGGAGGGATTCGCGGCACGCGCGCCGAGGGTAAGAGAGGGGGAAGACGACCGGGGTCTCGAAGGGGGATAAATGAGCTCAGCGGGCAAGTTTAGAAAACACGCGTGATTTAGTAGGTGATTTATTAACAGCTAAAAACGCGGGCGTTACAAGAGCAATGTAAGTGATGACGAATCCGACACCACCTCTCTTGATGATCTTGTTGAGCTAGTCCATGAGCAAAAAGGAATGCTTAAGAAACAAGCTAATGAAATTAAAGAACTCAATGCTCTCAATGATCTTAGTGAAACCCTTGCTACAAATTATGAACATTTGTTGTGCAAATTCAAATTGCTTAGCAAGGAGTGTGATGAGCTAAAATCTAAGTTTGAGAGCAATGAGACTAAAACAAGTAATTCCTTTGATCTTGATGAATCATCTATCCCTTGTGCAATTCCTATCTCCAAGGTAGATGCTTCAACTTCTTGCATTGATTTAATTGATGAATCTTTCTCACCATCTTGCGATGAGATTGTTTTTGTAGAAACATGTGATTCCCTCATAGACAAGAAGAATGATGAGCTTAAGTAAGAAGTGAAATGGCCCCGAGAGAGGTTGGAAAGCTTGATGGGCAAGGGCAAGAAAGATGAGGAACAAGCGGGCATCTCTCAAGATATGAAGAGGAAAGTCCAACCTTCTCAAGATAACCGTGATCCCATGGTGAAGAAGCTTGAGAAGGTGCAACCGTTTCTTGCTACAAGTGTCATGGAGAAGGGCACAAGTTCTACAAATGCCCTCAATTTGTCAAGAATATGGACAAGGGCGCAAAGAAGAAGTTGAACCCCACCATCAAGAGCTCCCTCATCTACACCAAGCCCAACCGCAAGAACAAGACCAAGAGCAACACCTACGTCATCAAGAAGAAGGCTAATGGCAAGGTGGTTGCACACAAGGTTGGAAAGATGAAGGAGGAGCGGGGTTGGAACCAACCCATTTGGGTGCCAAGGAAGTCATCATCAACATGAAGGGGCCTCAGATGGTTTGGGTTCCAAAGGCCACTTGAAGGCCATGAGTTCGGGGACTTGGGAGGCTTGGCACAATCAAGTTGTGAAAGATTCAAGTCTAGAAGCCAAACTTGCAAGTTGAACATGTGTTGCCCAAGTTCCCCGGTTGAGGTAATGGAAACTAGAACCTATCTCATGTATTATTGTAGCTCCATTGCCTTCTTTAGGTTGCATTTGTTGCAATGCTTACATATGGTAGGTTTCTTGTGTCATGTGCTAACCCATGAGCAACTTACATGGTTTGATTAGTGTGTATGAAAGCTACACTTGTTCTTTCATGATGCATGTTTTCATATATATATCTCTTTGCATCATGAGCAAGCTATAGGGTTAGCTTCCCTTGTGTTGTCATAAACAAGGTGCATACATTTGGTTGGTGATTCAAACACTAAATGCACACATTTAGGGGGAGCTCATCCTATGGTTTGGTTATGGGACTAACATTGTTTTAAGCTTATTTTGTGTAGTCCCTTGGCGACGCGTTCCGGTGTGGTACTTCATTCTAAGAGAATGCTATTTCACTCTCAATGTGATCTAACATCTCTAAAAGAGTGAATATAGTAATATGAGCTTCATGATATTGAGTCATGTCCTTGCAAGCTTATGTTTCTATATAAGTTCAAAGGCAATGTACTCATACATTCCTAATCCTTTTGGTACCCCGAGTGTCTTCTTTGCAAGCTTCTTTCAAGTGGTGTCACCTCAAGTGATATCATTTCCAAGTGGCTCATCTCAATGTCATGCCAACAAGGTAGAGAGGATAATCCCCTGGAGGTTTTCAATGATTAAAAGACTACAAGTGATATCTACAAGTGGTAATGTAACAAGAACTCATTTGTCTTATCTCTTGTCCTTTAAGCTACCTCCTTGCATGATATGCTCTAAGCTTCCATGCGTTACAAATATTCTTAGTTGATTTTCACACTATCATATTATGCACACACTTAGGGGGAGCTTAGGTTGTATCATGCTAGTCTCATGAGCTTGTGATCCACCTTAGTTATTCTTACATGTGGTATCTTCATTGATATCATACATATGAATCATGATTCATGCGGCTTTCTCCCTTGTATTTAACATTTCTCTTTGAAGCTATGTTTGCTAGGACTTGCTAGTTTCCTTGGAGCCCGTTTTGTTTTGGACTTTTTGGAGATTTTATTCCAAAGGGTGAGAATGTGGGACCAAAGCAAGCTAAGTGGTTCCAAAGTGGGAAGAGGCAAGCTATGAGTGGACATAGGAAGAGAAGATCAAAACGGGAGAAGTTTGATCTAGGGGGAGTTTGGATGATGGTAAGCATCCAAGCAAGTGTAAGTGGTTCTAATTTTGTCAAATTTTGCAAATTTATGATTGCTTTGCTTGTGTTGTTATAAATCACCAAAAAGGGGGAGATTGTAGCGAACATATCCCCATATGCCATTAGTTCGAGTTTGATTTTGGTGATTCATGACAACATGATCAATGAGATTAACTATATTGTTTAGCATGTTTTTGTAGACATTTCTAGATCCCAAGGATGCCAAAATACCACATGCCAAATTGAGAAGATAGTCTATTTTTCAAGGGCCAAAAATGAGAAAGAAAAGGAAAAAGAAAGGACACTGTCGAATGAACCGACGGTACCGTAGAAGCAAGCATCGGTGTACTTGGTACACTACGCAAAAAGACAAATTGGATTGGCACCGTCGGATGAACCGACAGTCCATTTTCTAGTAGCGTCGGACGAGTTGCAGAGTAGAAGAACAGAAGACAGTAGCGTCGGATGAACTGACGGTCCATTGGAAAGACCCGTCGGTCTATCCGATGACCAAGTTCAAACAAGACAGAGACGCGCCAAGACTAGCTCTTCAGCACCGGATAAACCGATGCCTTGGTCAAGGAGAAGCGTCGGTCTATCCGACGGTACGAAGAAACGAACAAAGACGGTTTGGAGAGAAGTCCTTCAGCACCGGATGAACCGACGCACCGTCAGTGTATAGCGTCGGAGCAGTTCTGTCAGAGAACCTCAACGACTACGTGTTGGAGCAGTTCTATCAGAGAACCTCAACGGTTACACCGCCGGAAGCCTAGGGGCCTAAGTGGCTCACCGGCAATCGTTTTCGACCCTCCGGCTTGGTGTAGAGTGGCGAGGACACTTTGTGCGGGGGACGTGGAGACCCCCTTCTTAAGTGGAGAAGCTCCTTAGTGGAGGCGGCATCAAGGTGACCAAGGGAGATTGACGAGTGCCTAAGTGGCGAACCTTTGTGGCGAGTCAAGTGGTGCTCTTGGGAGAGATTTGGTGACCGGGAAGCAATACTCTTGTGTGAGTGCTTCAACAACGTGGACTAGGGGTGGCTTAGTGGCTACCGATACCACGGGATAAATCGCGTGTTAAGAGTTTGCTTCCTCTCATCCCCCTTATGTTTCCGCATTTACTTTATTGCAATCTTTGCTTGCCTTTACTTTCCTATAATAGTATCTTGCTAGGATTGGCTATAGGTTGCAAACCTTATTTTGGGATGGGAGTTTCACACTAAAACAACCTTAGTTGCACATCTAGATAGTATGTACTAGTTTACTTTGAGAAAAAGTAGTGAAGCCATAGGTTAAGGTTTTAGATTGCCTAATTCACCCCTCCCCTCTTAGGTTAACGAGCATACGATTGCTTACAGTAACAGATTAACTTTTGCCTGATCTAGTGAAGCAAGGAGTAAAATTAAAAGGCCTGCTCAATATAGTGGTAATGGTAGGCAGACGTGTTCTGAGAAACCGAACAATCCACCATGCTAGGAACAGGCTAGCCTGGTCCATTCCGTTTATAAACCCTTTCCTCCTCCTCTTCTTGTTCTTCTTCTCTGTATCCAGAATTTAATGATAGGCAGATGGTGTTTTCACTGAAAATGATGATGAATGGAGTAAGACGAAATTGTTTTTGGAGCCGTGAATATGTGGGCTGGCTGAGCTGAAAAAAGTCAGGAGAACAATGGATATGAAAGCAACACTAGGTAGGACTAAGAATTACGAGCCAAGCAAACGAAGGCGTTTTTGTGCGAATTCATTTCCAAGCTGTCATCTGCAGGTTTTGTCACACGGAGCAAAATGACAGATTTGCTGTACCAATTAGCATCTGCGCTGACAAATGGCGGCCTCAGGTGAAATTGACTTGCCTACACCTTCGTGGTTCTAGAAACTAATAAAGTGTCAAAAGGGTGACACTGAAAATCTGAGACGTATCCAACGTCGAAACTTCCACCTTGTTCGCTTGGATTATCACCACCAAACAAGATTTCTCTCTCGTAACAAATCAACCACTAAGAACCAACCAAGAAGATTTTCTCTCGTGAACAAACCAAAGACTACCGTCAGCTACCAGCCACACGATCAGGCCGTTCTTTCTATTTTTGTTACATCGCCTTCAGATTTGACCTTTCCCAATCATTGTGTCAGCCATCGAAACATATTACAGATATAAACTATTTGTTACTTTTTACTTTCGACCTTAACAAAGATGTTCGCTTTGGCTTTATCACCATCACCAAGAAGATTTTCTCTCAGAACAAACTAATGCCACCAAATACGACAAATAACAAGATTTTTCTCTCTAACAAACCAAAGACTACCATCATCGCAAAAGAAGAAACGAACAGGTTGTAAGTCATTGAAATTTCATCAGAACAAAAAAACCAAGCGCTGATCAAATAATCTTTTCATTTCTCGTGTATTCAGATGAACAGAACGGAACTACAAGAATTACATCGGACAAACTTTTCAGAGAGTGTGTACTGGCGCTAAATTCGGCTTGTAGAAGCTTTTCCTCCTGAACAAATCACCGAACTTGCGGAATATCGGCCTCTTCTTCTTGTGCTTCATGGAGTCCTCCATGTCAACGTAGTGGCTCTCGTCGATGTGATCGAACTCGTCGTCGAAGTCGTCCATGGCCGCGTCCGCCGCGGACTTGAGGTCGGCAATGTTGCTCAGCGACGCGAACACCCGTTCCTTTGGGTTGAGGTTCCCCATCCGCGCCGACTGCGAGAAGCCGCCCTTGAGCTTGCCCGGCTCGCCGATCGAGTACCTCCGACTGCTCGGCGTCCTGGGCTTGTCCGCCATCCACCGCTGCGACGCCGACTGCGGCGTCCCGTTCTTGCTAGCGACGCCGTTCGGCAGGCGATGGTCGAAGCCGTAGTCCGGCGCGGGGGCGGTCTTGGCGGACGCGGGCGTGCTGCACGCCGTGGTGGTGGTCGTCGTCGCGGCGAGAAGGTTGTTGAGCTCCTTGAGGCTACCCTGTGCGGCGGCTTCGCTGACCTTAACGCACTCGTACTCCTGGCGGAGGCGCTGGAGCGCGGCCTCCTTGTCGGCGACGGCGTCGTTGAGGCGCGCGTTCTCGGCCCTGGCGAGCTCGAGCGAGTCCTTGACGACGCTGGCCTCGGCGACGGCCTGCTTGAGGATGTCCCGGAGGCGCGCGTTCTCGTCGCGGATGACGCGCTGCGACTCGACGAGCTTGGTGTTCTCCTGGCGGGCCCGGTTGACCTCCTCCTCGGACGCGCGCACGCAGTCGAGCAGGACGCGCTCCTTGTCGCCCCACGACGCGGCGCACTCCTCGGCCTCGAGCCTGCACCGGTCGCGGTCGCCGGACACGGCGCGGAGCCTGGCCTCGGCGGCGTCCAGCGCGGCGCGCAGGCGCCCGGCCTCGGCGTTGGCGGCCTCCAGCTCGGCCTGCGCCTCGGAGAGCCAGACCTTGACCTGCTTGGCCTCCATGGTGACGTCGGAGAGCGCGACGGAGAGGTCGTCGGCGGCCTTCCGACTGCGCTCCTCGCCCTGCATCGCCGTGCGGAGCTCGCCGCGCAGGACCCTGATCTCCTCGTCCGCGCCGCCGAACATGAGGTCCCTGACGCTCCTCTGCTCAGCCACGCCGCTGCAGCGCCGGGAAGAGGCCGCCGCCGCCGAAGCCTCGAGGCCCTTGTTCGCCTGCCGCAGAGTGGCGATCTCCAGCTTGGCCTCCTCGAGCGAGATCTTGGTCTGCTCCAGCTGCTTGGTCTGGTATATCAGCGACTCGAGCATCTTGCGCTCGGACTCCTTGGACTTGTCCACCTCCCGCTCCAGGAGCTGCACCTTCTCCGCGACACCCTTCGCGGCGCCCTCGCCGTCACTCCTCATCTGTTCGAGCTCCGTCATCGCCCGCGCCTTCTCCTCGCGCTCCCGCCGGAGCTCCTCCTCCAGCTGCGCCACCCGCTGCTGCATCGCGCCCCCGCCCGCGCCGCCAACGCTGCGCCGCCGCTGCCGAACAAGCAAAGCCGATGGAAGAGGCGCCGTTAGAAAGAGCAACTTACCAATCACCTATAACCTTCCTGATCAGCGATCACGGCCAGCCATTGCCAAAGCCGTCAGCTTTGGACGTAACGTAATGTAACGTAAGGAGATGGCAACCAAAAAAAAAAAACAGCCAGCGCAGAGCAGTGCAGTGCAGCCTACCTCCGGGGACGGGTGCGCCTTGGAGGGCCCGCCGGCGGACGAGCGGCTGCGGTGGAGACGAGGGGACGACGGCTGCAGCTTGTGCTCTCTGGAGACGGAGACGGAGGCGGACGAAGAGGCTGTGGCGACCCGGAGCCCGGCCTCGAAGGAGCCGGATCTGCGCGGCGAATCCCAGCTCATCAGAACCGAATCGCGTCCTAAATAGTCAAACAATAAAAGAAAGCACGCCGCGAGCGCGAATGGAACAGAGGGAGGGAGATCCCCGCGCGGCGGAGCCGGGAAAGAAGGATCTATAGCGAGGGACGGTCAGTGCGTGGGCGGGCGGGAACGGGCAGGGACAGGTCTGGAGTCTCACCTCGGCCTGGCGGACAGCATCTCGGGCACGCGGCGCGGACTCCGAGGAGAGGAAAAGAAAGAAATCCGTGTCAGACGGGAACGGAATAGAAGATGGCCCCGCGCAACATGGAGCAATTAATACCACCACCACCAGGGCGGAGGAGGGATGGGGAAGAAGAAGATTGAAGAAGGGGGCAGTGGCCAGTGGGGGGTTAAGCGACGAAAACAAGAAATGGCCGGCTCGGATTTGTTTACCTGTATGGCGCGCGTCGTCGCGGGCGATGGCCGCAAATGGCGGGTCGTGGACTCTCGTGGGGAGGCGGAGAGCGCGCGCGGGAGGGAGGAGAGGGTCGTGTGCGTTTGGATCCCAGCGGCCGCCGAGGCCAGGGGCGTGCCACGTGCGTGGGGGGGGGGGGGGGGGGGTCAACGGCGGCGGTTCTGGCTCGGTTTCTGCGGGGGTTTTGGGTTTTTGCTGGTGTTTTTCGACCGGGCACCGCTGCGCCTGGGCGGGACGGAACGGGCCCCCGTCGTCGTGTGGGCGAGTTGCCTGCCGGCTGCCGACCGGCGCGTGGATGGCCGGGTTTTAAATGGCCGGGAGGCGCGGTTGTTTGGTGTCCTGCGCGCGCCGGGGACTCTTGATGGATTTGGTGGGGGTGCCACCGGGCGGCGGGGGGAAAAAGCTCCGTGGAATGGAAGCTGCGGCCCCGTTTCATTTCAGGTGTGGGAATGGGATGTGACGGACGGATCGCGTCGCGGTGAACCGGTAATGAGCGGTCGACGGCGAACTTGACTGTTGATGTTGAATCTCGGTAGGCAGGCCCGGACTTTTCAGTGGGTCGTTGCTGCTCGGGTTTTCGTTGAATGGGCAGTGAAACGGTCAATGGGATGGTGGTGATCGTGCTAGAATTCTGAGCAGAGCAGAGGAGCTCGCGCTGCCTCGAGCTCCTCTGCTCTGCTCAGAATCGATTCGCGTTGAAACCGTGGAGTTCGAGGCCGACCGGACCGGGCGGGGGGGGGGGACAACCGACAACATCAAGCTCCGGGGGTGTGATCAGCAGTAAATGAGCAGGCCAAGCCATTGTGCCTTTTTAGGTGTGGGAGGAAGAAGAGGATTAGTAGTTTAGTACAGGAGCGGCGGCGTCAACCATCAGCTGATGGCTGCACGGCCGGATAATCGTGGGACGAACCAGCAACGTGTTCGATGGCCTCGTTATTGAAAAAAAAAAACGATCAACACAAATCAAACTGAAACCGACATGTCGTAACGCCCGTAATTATGGGTCCATGACCACCAAGTGGTACAGGCCCGGCCGGATCTTGGCAACATACTGTATACTGTACTGAGCTAAAAGAGTTACGGATCTTCGATTTCAATACCGAGGCACGGTGACTTCTCACCGCTACTTGCATGCGATGACCATTTTCGTAGCTGTCGTACAACGGTTACTCCGTATGTTTGATGACGTCGTGTTGACGAGAAAATTAAAAAAAAAGGTGCCCATGTGATTCTCTTAGACAAATAAAGCTATACTACTATACGCAGTGGATGAAGTAAACGGACACCCACATCCTTTTGTTTGCCCAACATCAAATGGCTCCTGGCTCCTGCATCCTGCCTCCCGGTGAGCCAAACACGTCGAAGGTAGCATGCCAATGTTCTGCATGACACTTGTATCCAACCTAAGTAACAGCTCGTCGGAGGTTATGTAAAAGTAGCAGTATAAAGTCGGTAAACACAGTAGTAAGAGTCGACGGCAGCCAAATTTTTGTCAGATGTCTCACCCTCTACAATCATAATAATACTCTTCCCAGCAGGTCCCCATTGATTTTTGTCGGCCCCTGCAATCACCGCTTGGCGACGGCGACGGAAGAGCGCAGCAGCGAGCACCGCATGCAATCTTCCTTCTCAGCCTGTTCGTTTGGCTGGTGATGGTACGTCTTCAGTTTGTTCGGCAGAAAAGCATCTTTGGTCGGTTAGTGTTGACTCGGTTTGTTCGAGAGAAAATCTGCTTGGTGGCTGATAAGCCCAAACGAACAGTGCCAAAGCAACAACAATCGGCATGAAAATGCCAGGCGAGGAAGCATGTGCATGTGCGTGAGTGCACGTTGAAGTCGCAAGTCAGGTGGTCACCGCGCTCCTGTTCCTTTCTGGGCCGGCAAGTCCGGATCTGCGCCCCTGAATGGCTGAATCCCATGCTGGGGATCCCCGGGGTTTACCACGCGCATGCGGCGGCGATGCTCATGAGTGGCAGGGCAGCCCAGTGCCCCCCAGCTGCCCTGCCCAGGAATGCATTGCCTTGCAGTTGCAGTTGCAGGAGAGCGTACCAATCCGCAGTCGCGGCACGGATGCACGGGCGGCAGATGGAGTAGTAGGAGTTTGGCAGGTTGGGACCGGACCGGAATCACACACGCTCGTGGCGCTGGAATTCGTCTCCCACACCGGACGTCAGAGTCAGATGTGAGAAAAATAGGTTGGCCTTCTTCGATCACACTTCACACACCCATTGCGTGAGCTTGGATCGGACTTTGGACCTGGAATCCAGCGTTGCAATTCCCTGCCCCGAACCGTCTCCAGGAATCGCATGTTTCTGAATGGTTGCATGTTTCTAAGAGCTGCGCAGTACAGTTTCGAGATCTGATCCAAAGGTCAGCGATTGTGTCGACGATGCTTTTCATTTTCAGGTTCCTAAGCATTCCTACTTAGAGATGTTTAGTTGAGAAAAAGTTCCCTTATGAATAATGTTGAAATAGCAAAATACTGAAGAGTTAGCACATTTAATCGCGTGCTGTGAGAGAGCATGTGATTGGATGTAAAGGATGAATAGAGACAAATCATGTCAATTTGCCCAACTAAGGGCAGTCCCAATGGGATATTAATACCCCCTCCGGTTTGGTAAAAGAAGACGTTTTGAACAATATTTGAGGCAAACATTGAGAATATAAATCATGAATAACTTTTAAGTTGTTGAGTTTGGAAATGTGAAAACTACATGAGTAGATTTGTCTTGTAAAATACTTTCATAAAAGTATACATATGTTAGTTTTTAACAATTATTTTTGTAAAAATAGGAAGTCAAAGTTGCACTTTGGAGACCGTGTCGCTATCCTAAACGTCTTCCTTTACCAAACCGGAGGGAGTAGTGGTTTCTATGTTCTTTAAATGAGTTGCCACCTCAGCAAAATGATGATGTGGCGGGTTAATTAATGACGAAAGAGAAGGAAAACTGATGAAATATTTCTTCCTTAAGAAACGACGCCTACGATTGACCCGATGCATGTAGAAATGGCAGAATCCGCATTGGGGAGAAACGACCCGTTCCCAAGAATGTACGCCGGATCCGGTGTGCTGCAGGGCAGCCGTGCGCAGGTAAGTTCAGGCCGCGCTCCCGCCGGTGAGCTCGGGGCGCCGCGGCCGGGCGGGCGAGCCCCGGCCGTCGCTCCCGCAAGGCGGGCAAGCCCCACACGGCGAGCGAGCCCCGGCCGCCGCGCCCGCAAGGTGGGCGAGCCCCGGCCGGCGAGCGATCTTGAGTCGCCGCGCCCCCACCGGAGAGCGAGCTCCGGCCCGCCGCGGCCGGCAAGCGAGCCCGGACGGTGAGCCCCGGCCACCGCAGCCAGACGTGCGAGTCAGCGAGCGCGAACACGCTCCACCCGGTGACCACACACACGTACGCCCAAATCCGCCATGTCCAGTAGCTAGAACTAGTCGCTGCTCAGTTGTGCCTCGAGCATACCCACGGACGACAGCACCGCACCGGCCAAAGTCCAGGACGTCACGCTCCGCTGGCAAGCTCGGTGTGCCACGCCTTGCCGGCGAGCTCGAGCCGTCGTGCCCAGGAGGGCGCCCCGGCCGCCGCGCCCGCCGGCCGGCGAGCTCGGCCGCCGCGAGCGCCCCCGCTGAACGTCGTATGGTCTGGAAGCTTGTACTTCGGTGTGGTGTGTGCAAAGAGAATCCGGAGAGGGATTTGAAAAATCAGGTGTATTGATTGATCAATTCCTTATGTGAACCTGAGGTGAAATTTTTGCAATGGGAAGAAGAGTTTCTTGGTGCAATGTCCCATACTATAGAAACCATGATGATTTCTTCCATTGGGACTGCCCTAAGGCCCCCTTTAGTTTGGGAAAGAAAAATTTGGGGTGTCTTTCGAGGTATAATAGAGATAATAAACGTAAGTTGCAAAACTAATTACATGAATGGACGGGAAATCCCGAGATGAATCCATTAAGCGTAATTAATCAGTCATTAGAGATTGTTCACTGTAACACGACGTTGTTTAATAATGACATAATTAGACTCGTTAGATTTGTCTCGAAAAATAAGGTAGGGGTTGGGAAATGAGTTTTGTCATTAATTCACATTTACTGCTCCTAATTCGTGTCCGGAGAGTGATGTGACAGGTAGTTGGTGTAATTTTTGGGATGAAAACATGGGGTAAACATTGTTGATCAGAAACTCCTTGGGTTTAAGTTCGGCTAGGCTTCGAATCTCCTCTCGCTGTCCCAGCTGGCGCCAGTGCCGCAACGCAAGGTGGTGCCCCAAGCCCTCGTACGACGGCGGCCCGCACGTGCGAGGCTTGGCGGCAACCCCCTCCGCAACAGTGAGTCGACGAGCTAGTTGGTTATCCTCGATTCCCTCGGTTAGAACCGGAGCTGAACTGAATTAACCGAAATCGAAATTCACCGATTTCCCTCTCTAAAAAGACCTGATCGGTCCCTATTTTCTAGGAACCGAAATTCTATAGTAACCGAAGAACCGAACGCCCAAGCCAAGGCCAATTTTAACCGCTCGAAGGGGGATTTTGTCCCACGAAGTTGAGCTGATCTCCAAGACAACAGCTAGGGCTGGATATCGAGCTTGGCTCAGCTCGTTCTAGTTTGGTTCGTTCCAGCTTGTTATCTTAGAGAGTTAGAAACCCATCTCCGCTGACCTCGTTAAGCTCGAGTTTATTTGTTAAGTGCTCGTGAATCAGCTCGTTAACAATTATAAATTGAAAAAACACAAACAACATGTAAGTATGGAATCAACAAATGCAATATATTTACAAACCAACAAATCATGAAACCAAATAGCCAACAAGCAATCTAGTACTCTAGAAACTTATTATTTTGTTGTCTACTCTGCCAACGAGCAATCAAGGTCACCAGTCGGGGTGGTTGGAGTTTCATTTGTCGTCGGGATCGAGGTCACGTGGACCATTGGATCTTGTGCCCTCCTTTGATTAGGATTCAGTCTTGCCGCTACTCCGACGAGTCCGAGAGTATCCTGGGCAAAGAGGAGGCCCAATTTCAGCCATGGAGGGATTTCGGTCCATCGAGGGTGTGCACGTCACCGGCAGTTCCACCGCCTAGCCGAATAATGTTTTAAATAGCCGTCTATAGCTACTATTGTATTTTGTTATAGTCTTTTTTAGATCTACCACTAGTAGAAATAGCCCGCTATATTCAGCTATACACTATCAGCATTCTGAGATCATTGCGTTAAATGCCATAGCTCGCTATTTAAAACATTAGGCACCAACAACGACGAGTAAACACTACCGCCGGCGAGCGATGGCTGCTGCTTCGCGAAAACGCACGTTGAAACCAAAATGAAACTAAAGAGGTTCAACCTAAAATGCAATTATGCAACACCGTAAAACAGTAATGCTAATAAAGACAGGTACAACACATACTGATCATGACAAGGCATTCTGTGTAAAGACTTGCATGACATCAACATTCATCCATGTGGACCATGTACACCCTTGTGACATGCCAGTTCTCCTAGCAAAATGGTATCAGTTATCTATATCCCGAAGCAGAGACAATGCGTCCAGAAGAATGGTCTCTAACAACTCAATCTTTTGCTTGATAATTCAACAAAAACAAGTTACACATGTCAAGATGAAGTATATATTAGTGTTACGAAGCAAATGTGTAGCTATAACAGCTATATGAAATACCTGTTGGTGCATCCACCCAAAATCTTGGTCAAGTGAGTCCCTAGGAAAATAAGGGCACAACTGTTAGGTAACCAATTTTTCAATACAAGATTGGTAATACTGAAGCAGCTATAAAACCTAAATAACTACAAATCTATTAAGTTGAAAGACAAATTTCTTATTATTGCGTGCTTCATAAGCTTCCCATAAATAAACTCTCGCGTTAACATATTTTTGTGCATGGTGGTGGAAACTGGAAACTATATAGATAATTACCTCGACCCTCTCTAATGTGTTTGGAGAAGTCAGATTGCCGGAAGATGCGAAAGAAATGGAAACGTTCCTCGAAAAAGGAAGAGATTTTCTCCATCTTCTTGTTCTCACTGTTAACAGCAAGCACCCAACCACTCGGGTCAGCATTGTTCATCTTGACCGTCATGTAAACAATGTTGTCATTGTAGACATCCAGTGTGGGAAACGAGCTTAGCATGTTGTTCAAGGTCAGCTTCTTCCCCTCAGGTTTCCAACTCCTAGGGAAACAGGAGTCAGTAGTGGGAGAGAGCTCAGCGGAGTCAACTGTGCCACACGGCTCCCATTTATCAGAACTGATCAACATCTTGAACATGACGACCTTCCATTGGAAATCCAACTGAGGAAATCCAATCTCAATAAACCTGAATCAGCCATTGCTGCAGGTGACATCCCAAACCTTATCCAGAACAGGCTTCACACCCAACTTCTCTGCATTAATGGGCATCAGTGGGGGAAGCTGGATCAAACGCACCTCGGGGTCACCTGTTATGCAGTCGAAGAGCACGCCTTGTTCTCTTGGCTTACCAGCCACCAGCCAGCAGTACTTTTCTCTCATAACAAACCAGTCACCAGCAACCAGCCAACAGTACTCTTCTCTCAGAACAAACCAGCACCAGCCATCAGCCACCAGCCAACCGAGGATACCATTCCAGAGGTCAACCCAGGCCATTGATCCTCCTACCGCGAATGACTTGGTGGGATCGAAATCGCCAAAATACGGTTTAGTGCGACGAGCCTGCCTTGCGACCTTAGTGCTCCACAACCCGGTCTTGTTCGAGAAGATGTCGAGAATGTAGTTCATCCGGCGGTCAGGGTGGACTCGCACTCCGTAGACGATGACCAGGCAGTAGTCCCGACATGATAAGACGGCAATGCAATTGGAATTGTAGCCAACCGGATAAGGTTCCGGGAGAAGCTCGAGCGACGGTTTAGCAGGGCAGGACTTGTAGAGGAAGATGTCGGCAGAGCCGCGAGGCTTAGGCTTGGGGGAGAACACGATTATCAGGAGAAAGGCGCCGTCTGCACCGACGATGAGGGGCGGCTGATCGCGGAAGTTAGCCGAGGAGAGGTCGGGGCAGTCGACGATGCAGCGGGTTAGGGCGGGCGGATCGACGACCACGAAGGAGACCTCGATGGGGCTGCCGGCACTCGTCGAGGCAGCAGCGGCCCATGTGCGCCACCGTGTCGAGGAGGACCCAGTCGGGGAAGCCGGAGGAGCCGGAGGCGGAGGCGGAGTGCAGCTGCATGGCGGATCGGCGAGAACAGGGGGGAAATTAGGTACAGGAGTCCTGCAAATCCACGCCGGTGCAGGAGACCTGCTGATCCGTGGACCAGAAAATCAGATGCACAACTCGCTCTTCCTCGGCTCCTCCTCTGTCGCCTTGCATTCTCGGCTCCTCTGCTCGGGATGGATGCAGCTCGCGAGCGCGCCCGGCTCAGCGGCTCTACCTCTCGCTCGACCAAGTCGCACCACCCCTCTCCCCGTTCCCCTCTTTCACCAAACCCTCATCACCGTCGTAGTCAACGCCCAATTCTGACCGTCATAGGAGCCCCCATCGCCTCTCGAGAAATTTCTGTGACAAGCTCTCACCACTGCTGTTGTCATCACCGAAATTTGGCCATGATTCAGAGGCCCCTGTATGTACCTGTGCAACCTCTGGCCACACCTCCAATTCCTCACACGCGTACACTCCTTGCCGTTGAGGGCTCCGACTCCTCCGTCGAAGGCGTCACATGGTACTGAACTACCGATTGTTGTATGACCCCTTTGTTGTATGCCGTTTCTTCTAGGAATCACAGTTGCAGGTTGAGAATCATGGGTGTGCAAAGAAGCCAATGGATATCATTTTCTACTGCATTTGAGAACTTAACTATGGCAGATAAGCTTGCACTTTGCTTGGCCATTCAGGTAATAAAAGAAATGGGGTTCTTTGTTCTTAGTTTGCACTTAGAAAATTACAAAGTTGAAGAAAATTCTTAATGGAAAAACATGATCTCTAAATTGAAGAAAGACATAGGTGCTCTGGACCAGATGGTAAACAATTCTTCCTTGTTGAATGTTTGTGGTAAAGTGAACTGCTAACGGTTTTTTCGTCAGGTTGTTAAATTATCAAGGGCTAAGAGCATCTTCTACCATAAGTACAACATGCACTGGTTTGCAGTGTCGTCAAGCAAGGTTACGTTTGATGTGTGAGTTTGCTCTGGGAATATGAAGTTTGCTGAAATACAAGACTGTTAAATCAAGCACTGCAATGAGCACTCAAGGGGAGGCTCTATAGTGACATCGTAGTTACAATTTTTTATAGTACATAGATGTCCTCAAAATAGTGAGATTGTTGATGCTATTCCATTCCAATGTACAATGTAGTAACCAATTTATTGGATGTATGGATGTGTAATGTGTTTCAAAAATGAAATATGTATCTCTGATTCTTTTCTCATACGAAATTTGGAATATTCCATAATCTAAAGCAAAAGGTCAAACCAACAGAGTGCTATTTGGAAGTGAGGCATACAAAAGAATAATCTCCATGTTCTCCAATGATCCTAGATGAGGATGGTAACTAGTGGGTGGAGGGTGCAATAGCTTCAGTGGGCGTCAGAACCTCCTAGCCTTCTCCTGTTATTGTGCATGCATACGTCCTGCAGGGCTATTAGGATAAAGTTGTGTCGTTGCACCGCCAGCGACGCCCTAATAGATGTGTTCGTGACCTGATCATGAGAATACGACATTCCGTGGGCTGCGAGCATCAACAGAGCTTCCGTAAGCCTGAGTCGAGCGAGAGGTAGAGCCGAGCACGCTTGCGAGCTGCATCCGTTCAAAGCAGTGGGCTGCGAGCATCAACAGAGCTTCCGTAAGCCTAAGTCGAGCGAGAGGTAGAGTCGGGCGTGCTTTACTGTGGAGCCGAGGCGGAGCGAGCTGCACATATGATTTTTGGGTCCACAGTTCAGTGGGTATCCTACACCGGCGCGGGTTTGCAGGACTCATGTACCCAATTTTTTCCCTTGTACACTTCTATATATTATACCATGACGAACAAGCACAAGGTAATTGTACAACCTTTTTCACCTTAATAAAGATTCTGAATCATATTTCATTGCATTATACTAAAATTTGAGATTCTCACACCTCCTAAACCAGGAAGAAAACTAAGAACATCGTGTATGGAGACGTTTTGGAAGCATATAAATGTTGTGCATGTGATGTGAACTGGCTAAGCATTAAATGTGTTATATTGCATCATAAATGGTTGCGCCAAATAATTCTCTATTTTGACAACGCAATGGAATGTCTATGTTCGATGAGCATTTTTTCGATACTTTTTGAACACGTGCGTGCCACACGTGCATTTTACTAGTTATAAACAACAACTCAGTAACTAAGAGCACTAGGGACCTTTTACTGCAATAAAAAGAAACCAGTATCCTAAAAATGGTAGATAACAACAATACTATATTATTCATATACAGTTAGAGATATGTTGTTAGAGATGTGCTTTGTTGCCCGTTACAAAAAAAATCCATTTCTATATTATTCCATATGAAAACAATTATAACAATCGATACAAAAAAACTAGTAAGATACTTAGGTGTTGGCGTATTTAAAAAAGGGTTATGCAGATTTTGTAAAAAATTAATTAGAAGATAAAAATAAGATTACCCTCTATCTACAAAATAAACTAAATGAATTGATTATAAGCTAATAATGATTGTGTCAGAAGAAACTTGAAAAACTAGTGCTCTTCACTATGCATGTGGACAAAATGGAAAAGTTTATTGAAAAACATTAGTATTTCAGGGGAAACAAGTATTTTCGAAAAAACACAAGTACTTCTTAAGAAAAAAACAAGTATAGCCTCAGTTACACACACCCTATGACCCAACGCCCACATGTTCTATGGTGGGATATATGTGCACAATGGGCGCGTTAAACCTGAAATACTAACTTTATGAAATTGTGAATGACAAGAAAAATGCATAACCAAATAATTCTAGATTACAATATAAAAAAATGTGTTTCAAGAACTATGGTTTATATTGCAATTCACCTCCCATGCATCTCACTACCATGTCAATATGTTTTTTGCACATGTTTTTTTCTTTCGGAATTTGCCATCATTAATCCATGTTTTTTTCCTCGAATACGCAGGAGAACTGTGTATCATTGTATTAATAGAAGGAAAAATGGAGCCGTACAGAAGAACTCCACAAGGGAACACACTAGTCCCAACTCTCTCTCACATACACCCCTGAATAAGAGAAGGCTAAATCACCCGTTACAAATTAGGACGACCCAAGACCATAGACCTGAACCACCTAACCAGCCCCTCTGATGGAGAGAAAGGCAGGACCTTTGGCCCCAGCTAAACTCCACATATGAGCTTCATCTCTGGCCAGGTTCAAAATAGCAGCAGCGCTAGGGTTAATACCGTCGAAAACACACCTATTGTGGTGCTTCTAGATGCACCAAGCTCCTAGAATGATTTAGGAGTTAATTCCTTTGCGCTCTTCCCCCGAAACTCTAGCTTCCACACTCTCCCACCAATCATCAAAAGAAAATTCAGCGGCTGCCGAGGCGAGTCGAGAGAGGCCCACTTGATAAAAGAGGGAGTACCAGAACTGTCTAGCCACCACACACCTAACCAGCAGATGTTGTATGGTTTCTTCCTCTTGGTCACACAAGGGGCGCTTATCTGGATGCGGGAGGCCACGTCTTTGCAGCCGATCAGCTGTCCAATATCTGTTATGCACAACTAACCACATAAAGAAGTGACATTTAGGTGGGGCCCAAGATTTCCAAATTCTCTCCAAAGGTCTAAAGAAGATAGCCCCCTGAAATAAAGCGTCATAAGCAGATTTTGCAGTATACTGTCCAGACTTGGATAGGCGCCAAATATGTTTGTCTTGGACCCCCACTTGCAATTCAACCTCAGAGATCATGTCCCATAATGTCAAATATCCCAACAGGGCTTCCAAGGAAATTGACCCTTGAATGTCCTCAACCCATTTGTCATTGATAAGAGCTTCTAGAACTGTACGCTTCTCAGCCACTCTCTTTAAGACCAAGGCGTATACACGTGGCGCAATTTCTTGGACATTCTTCCTAGACACCCATCTATCCTTCCAAAAGAAAGTATTGGCTCCATCAACAATTTTGGTAACCACAGCCATAGAGAGGATTCAATCCATTTCCTTGGTAGTCTGAAGAGGTGAATTAGCCCATGGTTTATTTGGTTCAGAATTCCTCAGCCATGGCCATCTTAATCTCAGGGCCAGACTAAGGGATTTTAGGTCTGAAATTCCCAGCCCGCCAAGCTCTCGAGATCGACAAACTTTGGGCCAAGCAATAAGACAGTGTCCTCCATTAGATTCCTTCCTTCCTCTCCAAATAGATCCTCTTCTAATTTTGTCAATAGCCTTGATAGCCCATATTGGTAAATCTGTAGACATGACCAGATAGACCAACATGGCTGTTAAGACATGCTGAACCTGGACCACCCTTCCAGCACGTGTCATCAGCTCCGCTTTCCATACTGACAATTGATCTGCAATCCTATCAATAATGGGTTGGAGCTGCTCCTTTGTAAGTTTTCGAATAGAGAGTGGCAGCCCAAGATACTTGCACAGGAAGTCTGATATCTCACACGGCAGCATGCTATGGATGAGACCCATGTCCTCTTCAGAACAGTGAATAGGCAGCACATTACTTTTTTTGCACACTTGTTTTGAGACCCGAAGCATCCCCAAAAAGCTGCAACATCCCTAAGGTCAAGGAGATATCCGCTGCTGCAGGCCGTAGAAAGATGGCAATGTCATCAGCATGAAGCGAGATTCTGTGCTGAATCGGGCGTCGGGACAGGGGCTGAAGGAGGTGAGCATCAGATGCTTTGGTCACCATCCAATTCAGGACATCCATAACAAGGATGAAGAGCATTGGAGAGAGGGGATCTCCCTGTCGAAGGCCTATGCCGAATAAAATCCCCTGGAATACCATTAAGAAGAACCTGGGTGGAGGATGATGATAACAAGCCGCACAACAAATCACACCATCGAGGACCAATCCGAGTTTTCGAAGCACCTCCAAGAGAAAGCCCCAAGAAACCGAATCAAACACCTTTGTGATGTCCAGTTTGAGAAGAATTCTTGGCTGTTTTTGGGAATGAAGAAACTTCACAGTTTGCTGGCCAACATGAAATTATCCTGGATAAACCGTTTTTTGATAAAGGCGCTTTGGTTGGGAGACACCATTTCATCCAAGCAACTAGCAAGGCGGTTAGCAAGGATTTTTGTCACCAACTTAGCAAAGTTGTGCACAAGGCTGATGGGCCTAAAATCATGTTAGGTGTGTGTCTTGCATAGGGACAACACATAAAAGTGGGTAAACAATAAGACGTCACCCTAAAATAGCCATCTAGATCTAGGACCCCTTATTAATGACAGGGTAATAAAAACTGATACTATGGTGAAAGCAAAATGAATTAATGCAAGCTAACGTTAATCAGCATACAGAGTTGTGGTGTAGCTCTGAAGCAGGTCATGGACGTAGACTCATTACCAAACCATCAGTGAAGCACCGATGAGATAAAACCTAAAAAAACTGATGAGATAAAGCTTCAAAAAAACTAGTATGCAGACCAAGATTCCTTCTGAACACAAGACCTAGTGGTGATGTATTCTACTGATCAAATCACTGAAGGGAATGAACCACTACTTACTATGCCTCTACTAATAATGCAGACAAGAACAAGTAGGGTAGCATGCCTAGTGCCAAGTAACAATCCAGATTAAATAGGATATAAAGAAGATTAAAAAAATGACAATGAATGTTTGAAATAGTTCATCACTATTTCAATAGTGTAGCTTGAAAAAGACACTTCACAGAAAACAAATCCACGTTGAGCTGCTATGAACCGAACTAATTAAAATTCAGAGAAAAAAACTAGCCAGACAGCTGAACTAAAGAAGCAAATGCCTAATGCCACCGCTTACCTGCTGCTACTATCAAGCTAATGTTATTGCTGCACAGTGAAATAATCAATTGACCAAAGCCGAGCTGTGGAAATGAATGAACCAGTACCTGCATTACTGGTGAGCTTGAACTACTGCTGTCAATCCGGAAATGCTTCTACTGTCAATCTGAAAAAAGAATCGCGTAACAGATTTTGTGGTTGTCTAGAGAGAGAAACACATACCAAATCAGGAATCTCCCAAAAAAAATCAAGATATATGTATATCTCAATTGAAGAACTGTAAAACCTGAATAGAACACAAACCACAAGAAACCTACAAATCCAGACCCAATTCACCTCAGTCAAATACTACAAATTCTGTTAAATGATCATTTGCTATACATGTTTTTGAGATCTGCTATCCATTTCCCTCTATCTCTCTCACACGCATTCTACCTCTCTCCCCACATCCCTCCCCCTCCCTATACCTCCTGTAATCAGACAGCACAAGTCGAGTACCTAAATAGATCACAAGTCGAGCACAATCAACTAAACAAGCCACAAAATTTGCCCTAATAATCGTACAAAAGGACAAAGTCAACATCTTCAAACTCTACCACACCAAAAATCGGAGCAAGCTCAAAAAAAAAATCTTCATATAGTGAAATTAGGCCTAGGTGAAACCCTTACACTACCAAAGAAACACAGATCAGGTGCTACCTAATGGCCTAATGGGAGCGATGAGATCACCGCTGCACGGGCCTTCTCCTCCTCACCTCCTCCAGCTCGCCTGACTCCGTCTTTCCAGAACCGCATGTCTACATCGCCTCCTTCGCCTCATCTCCTTCCAGCTGCCTCCATGGCTCCATCTTGCGAAACAATGAACTGATGCCGTCGGCCGTCGAGAGGGGAGAAATGGACAGGGGCGTCAGGTACTCAGGTACAAGTAGGGCCATAGGAAGAATGGAGATGAGATGTGGATGTCCGACCTGTTATTGCCTAAACGGGTGTCAGAAGATCAAATGCGTACCCGAAAATAACAAATAACAGTTGTGTAGAGCCGGCTGATTTAGATCCAATTGGTCCAGCCAAAAGTTTGAGGTCTAGCAAATCTGAAAGAAAAAAAATTGCAATGTGCATGAAGCACAATATCACAATTCCAAAACTAAATATATTAAAACATGCAAATTCATCTGGTCTTACATCATATGTTCCAATATTTCAACCGAACAAAATACACAAAAATACTACCATGCGACAATAAAAGTTTCTTTCAATTTCATTAACGCCACCTCCGCCCATCAGGTGCATATGCATGGACTCTTGGTTCCCACATTCGTTTCACGAATCACGATTCACAACACACATAAAAAAACTTAGACTTACAAGAGGTAAGAGCATTGTATTAAGAACAAGACCTTTTCACACAAGTTGATTCACGACACTTGTGGTTGTACTCCCTCCGGTTCCGTATTAGAAGCCCATGACCCGTGTGCGTGGAGATCAAGAACTCTTGCCACCCGAGAGGAGCACATCGCTGACCAGCTTGTCGAGGTTGGCGTACGAGCGCGCCCACCCGGCTGCGTCATGCGGATCCCGATCTCCCGCCACTCCACCGCGCGGCGCCGCCGGGTGGGCGCGCTCGTACGCCAACCTCGACAAGCTGGTCGGCGATGTGCTCCTCTCGTGTGGCAAGAGTTCTTGATCTCCACGCACACGGGTCATGGGCTTCTAATACGCAACCGGAGGGAGTACAACCACAAGTGTCGTGAATCAACTTGTGTGAAAAGGTCTTGTTCTTAATACAATGCTCTTACCTCTTGTAAGTCTAAGTTTTTTTATGTGTGTTCTCCCCACCCATGGCCTCCCGTATCTTCTCCTCCACGACCTCCCGCCGCACGTCGTTTCCGATCTCCATGGCCACGCCCCACTCCGTGCACTTGTACCGGCAGTTGGTCTGCTGCTCCGCGAAGAACGGCCAGCACAGCGCCATCGGCACCCCGCCGCATAGGCTCTCCATGGTAGAGTTCCACCCGGAGTGGGTCAGGAACACGCCCACCGCCTCGTGCCGCAGCACCGCCTCCTGCGGACACCACGTTGCCAGGTGGCCGCGGCCCTCGACCGCCTCCAGGAACTCCGGCGGTAGCACGGCGGCGTCGCCATGGACGAGGTCCGGCCGGATGATCCACAGGAAGTCGTGGCCGCTGTTGGCGAGGCCCCACGCGAACTCCACCAGCTCCTCATTGGTCATCACGGTGACGCTGCCGTAGTTCACGTACACCACCGAGCGGGGCTCCCGGCTGTCGAGCCAGTCGAAGCAGGACACGTCCTCCTTCCAGAGGTTGGAACCCAGCGTATCCAGGGGCCCTCCCTGCGGCACGATCTCCTCGGCGAGGAAGGCGAGCGGGCCGATGGTGTGGATGGACGCGGAGGAAGGGATCATGGTGGCGCGCATCACGTCGAGTCCCTCCTTCTCGAGCTCGTCGAAGGTGTTAGGATGACGGCGTCCAAGCCCGCAATCTGCTCCGTCACCTTGAGCGCGAAGTGGAACATGAACTCGTCGGGGTCCGTCGAGCGCATGAAGCTTGGCATGTCCTTGAGGGTGTGCTTGCTCATCCCCGGCGCCCAGTCCACCGGCGTGTCCAAAAACCCGTTCGTCAGCTGCTCCGCATCTGCAACAAGAAAACGTGAGCACTTGCCTGCACTAGCAAACGCGACCGGCAACGCACGAGACAGAGAGAGAGAGAGAGTCCTTGTGGTTTCTAACCTTTTAGGGCTCATTTGGATGAAAAGGAGCAACTACCCAGGGTAGGAAGCCCCTGGCAGGGGATTCCACCGGCCACCAGCTTTCCCTAGGTGGCACTCCCCCTGCGGCTCGCCCACCGTGGGGCTGTTTGGGATGCAATGTTTTGCCAAGGGGTGTTGCCGCCCAGACTTTTCCCATTTTTTTCCTTTTTAAATAAAATATGAAGTATTTTTCTAATATAATACTAGCCACAATGCATTTTGCATATCATATGGCAACATTAGTCACAAATACTAATGAGACACCTCAAAAAAATCATGAACAAATCCAAAATAAATCATACAAATTAAGTCGAGCACGTCATCACAAGTCACAAAGCAAGTACATCCATCAGCCTCAATTCAACACTAGAATACTACACGTGCCTTAATAGCTGCATAACTTAATTTGACATTTACAATATTGCTGAGAATGATAGAACAGCCGTGATATAATAGCTGCATGTTCACATATTATCTACACAAAGAACACAATGACACTGGCTTCTTATGGTGATAGCTACTACATCCACCATCATCACAATGAAAGCCAAGATGCACCACAACAAAAGACCTGCAATTCAGCATTTAGACCATGTCAGGTCACAAGGAAAAGAAAAATAAATAAACACTCATGATGAAGAAAAACTTGAAGATGAGATTACAAACTGCAACAGTCCATTTAGATATGAAGTTCTCTGACACAACCAACGACCCAACCTGCAGGCACAAGGATGAGGAGGATATGTAGTTATTTGCCAAAATATATGCTCAAGAACATATAATATATTAATATGTAATAGATTAAGATATGGTGGATTAATATGTAATAGATTAAGATATGGTGGATGGCGTACAGATAATGTGTATATATAGTACATATAACTAAAATCAAGAATACAGCAATGTTCATCTAGTTTTCTGAGGCAGCTAGCAACTGAGAGGAATGAGAACATATACTTTGATGGTTAAGTGTTATGCATCTCGGTCAGTACATTCATGCAATGGTATAGTATGGCTAGCCAAATCTTTCATTTTAGAAACATTCCACCATCCATGACTCTGAACATCTGCTACCATTACATTACTGCATTGCATATACGCCCTGACGCCCAGATACACATGAAATGAATAACATGCACATGAGGTGCTAAAGCACAAGCAGAGAGTCCCTCCTTCACTGAACAGATAGTGTTTTCGCCAACCGAGGTATGTATACACTACTGAACCACATGTAAACTGAAATCGATTGACAGTATACCACTACAGAAAACTAGGAAATGAACAAAACAAATTCCCTTCAATCATTTTCGCGCCTACTAGTCAACTCTTTGTGGCATAAACGTCACAATCAGCCAGTAGCCTGGGAACCAGAACTACACAAGTACCAAATCCAAATTCTCCATTTCTCCATGCCAACCGAAACAACTGGATCTTGCAGCTAATAGACCAAGACCGAATCGGGAAAAAGAAGGAGAGGGGGAGGGGGAAACTCACCAAGATCGGCCAAGCTTGGTTGTCGGCGAAGACAAACATGATGTAGATCGGTGAAGAGGAGCAGATACAGTGGCAGCGGCGGCTGGACAAGAACGACGAGGGGCAACGACGTGGTGGGGCGACGAGGAGGAGGGGCGACGACGTGGTGGATCGGGCGACATAGGGGCGTGGTGGAGCGGACAAGGAGGCGTCACGACGCGTCGCATCGCCTGGACGGCGACGAGGAGCGGCGGTGATGTGGAGGAGCGAACGGGCAAGGGGCGTGGTGGAGCGGCGGTGGCACGGTAGAGAGCACGGGGAGGGGACGTGCGGCGACTCGCGCGACTCGGGGAATCGACGGGGCGGCAGCGCCAGGAGTCGAGAGGTGGGGAGAGGTCGCCCCGAGGAAAACAGGTGGATAGGGTTTGGCCGTCCCGCGGCGTGGGCTTCCAAATGACAAAGAGTTCTGGCCCGTGCCTTCCTTTCCACGCGGGCTGGCGGTCCGGGGAAAAGTCCGGGATCCCGGAGGGATTCTGAGCTCCCAAAGGAGCCCTAAGCGGGAAGATGCCCGTGTCCATGAGGTCGCGGTAGTAACGGTAGCCCATGTATCCGCAGACGCTTGCTGTCCAGAAGAGCGCGCCGCACTATCTCCCTGGCGGCTTGCAAAGAATCGGATGCTCGTAGTCTAAGAGGGGGAGGGGTGAATTAGGCACAGTTAAAATCTTAACCTATGGCTTCACTACTTTTGCAAAAGATAAACTAGAACATACTATCTAGATGTGCAACTAAAGTTGTTCTAGTGTGAAACTCCCATCCCAAAACGAGGTATGCAACCTATAGCCATTCCTAGTATGATACTACTCTAGGAAAGTAAAGACAAGCAAAGATTGAAATAGAGTAAATGCGGAAACGTAAAGGGGATGAGAGGAAGCAAGCTCTTGACGCGCGATTTATCCCGTGGTATCGGTAGGCACTAAGCCACCCCTAGTCCACGTTGTTGAAGCACTCACACAAGAGTATTGCTTCCCGGTCACCAAGTCTCTCCCAAGAGCACCACTTGACTCGCCACAAAAGCTAGCCACTTAGGCACTTGCCAAGCTCCCTTGGTCACCTTGATGCCGCCTCCACTAAGGAGCTTCTCCACCAAGGAAGGGGGTCTCCACGTCCCCCGCACAAAGTGTCCTCGCCACTCCACACCAAGCCGAGGGTCGATGACGATTGCCGGTGAGCCACTTATGCCCCAAGGCTTCCGGCGAACCTTGTACAACTTGATTCACTCAAGAATCACCTCACAAGGTTGGCACAACCTTGCACTCACTCAGCTCTAAGCTAAGCCTAGCACTAAGCACATACACAAAGCATATGCAAGTCTAAGGATGAGCAATTAAGCACTTGGATGGATTGGATATGATCTTGTAGGTGTCTTTCACTCTCCTGCACTTCCACACAATCCAGCAACCTCAAATGGATGGGTGGAGGGGGTATAAATTGCCCAAGGGACTCAAAGAGCCGTTGGCTAACGGTCACATCGGATGAACCGATGCTATGCTTTTTCTAGGCGTCGGTTCATCCGATGCCCCTCCCACGTCACTTAGCCGTTGAGATTCTCTGACACAACTACTCCGACGCTATACACCGACAGTGCGTCGGTTCATCCGGTGCTGAAGACCCCGCGGCCAAGTCGTCTCTGTATGCTGCTTCGTGACTGTCGGATAGACCGACGCTTTCTCTTGACCAAGGCGTCGGTTCATCCGGTGCTGAAGGGTTCGTCTTGGCGCATCTCTGTATGAATTCAAACTGAGCGTCGGATAGACCGACGGTGTCCACACTCAGACCGTCGGATCATCCGGCGCTACTGTCTTTGTTGTTCTTCCTCTGCAACTCGTCCGACACTATTAGAAAATGGACCGCCGGTTCATCCGACGGTGCCTAGGGTTTTACCCAGTGTACCAACTCGTCTGACGATTGCACCGACGCTTGCTATATTGGTACCGTCGGTTCATCCGATGGTGTCCTTTCTTTTCCTTTTATTTCTCGTTTTTGACCCTTGAAAAATAGACTATATTCTCAATTTGGCATGTGGTATTTTGGCATCCTTGGGATCTAGAAATGTCTACAAAGACATGCTAAACAATACGGTTAGTCTCATTGATCATGTTGTCATGAATCACCAAAATCATACTCGAACTAATAGCATATGAGGTCATATTCACTACACAGCTACGAGGGTGAAAAGCTCATGACGTCGTCGCCGACAACGCAGGTGACAGGGGGCAGGTCCGGGGAGGAGTTGAGGTCGGCGAGGAGGCTCCGAAAGTGCGGGAGGCATTTCTCTGCATTTCTCCGTGGTGGCGCGGCAGAGCGACGACACGTCCTGGGTGGCGTCGGCGTCGGACGGGGGCAGGCCCTCGGGGATGGCAGCGAAGCGGAAGCCCAGGAGGCCGTCGAGTGCGCCGGCGCCGCGGGAGCGGAGAAGACGGCGGTGGTTGAACTCGGAGTTGACCAAGGTGATGTGGAAGGCCCGGCAGTGGAGGACCTTGGCCAGCTTCAGCATCGGCGTCACGTGGCCCTGCGCCGGGAACGGCACGCACACGACGTGTGGCCTGTCGTCGTCGGCAGCGACAGAGCCCATGCCGACCCTCTCCGTGGACTGTGAAGTAATGTGCCGGTAGTGTACTTGTGTCGTCGGCTTGGTGCACTTGTTTGTGTGAGGCACTGGATGGGTGGAAGGTGATATATGTAGAGCTAGAGCGAGCTACTAGAATCTCTCTGATTGGAAGACTAATATATTTTTCTGTTGCTATCGTTCAATTGAAAGCTACCTAATTGTCATTGGTGCTTAAGAATTGCTAGGAGATAATCAAACTCTTAGGGCTTGTTTAACAGGCATGTGGCTGTTTCAGAAACGACTTTGGCTATGGCTATGCTGGTAAATCTGATGTTTTTTGCTGTGACTTGTCTTGTTAGAAAATCATTAAGCAAAAATGGCTTCTGTAAATTAGGAAAAAGTCTATATCACCCCTAACCTATAGGGTTGGAAAACATTACCACCAACCTATGAAATAGGATTTTTAACACCCCTCCCCCCTTCCAAAACCAATCATATTGCCCCCTAAAATGGTTCTGGATGGCGGTTTTACTACAGTAACACAATTTTGTCGTTTTAGTCTTTTTTTATTTTGTTTGGATCTTTGAAAAAATCATAGTAAATCATAAAAAAATGTAAACGGAAAACTCAATTTTGCTGGGCTTCATGTGAGTAGATCTACATAGTGAATATATAATATAGTATGCTTTAGAACATGTTTTTACAACTATGAATTAATTACAGAAAAAACATAGATCTAAAGTTACAACAAAAAGTATTCTAAAGCATACGATATTATATGTTCTCTGCGTAGATCTATTCATGTAGAGTCCAACAAAACTGGATTTTCCATTTTACGATTTTCTATGATTTACTACAATTTTTCAAAGTTTCAGCTGAAATAAAAAAGAAAAAAAGACAAAACTATGTTACTGTAGCACAACACCATCCAAAATCGCTTTAGGGGGTAATTTGACCGGTTTTAAAAAGTTCAGAGAAGCCAGTTTCGTAGATTGAGTGTGATAAAGTTAGACCTAGGAATTTTTCGAGTCAGCCTGAAAAATTCTGTTATTTCGGGCCAAAAAAAAATCCTGCCAATGACTATCCCACTGGACACGCCGGGCTTCCATTTTCGGGCTGGGCTCCGGCCGGAGGCTTGGGCGGGCCGCCCGCGCATTTTATAGTGTAAAACAACTAAAACAGCATTTCGGGCCGGACTCAGGCAAAAAAAATTTTCGCGGGTTTCAAGATCTCTGCCCACGCCCGTCCAGTAAAGTTCGTGGGCGGGCCTAGCGCGGGCCGGACTCAAAATGCTCAGGTATAGATATAGTCCACCCTCCATGGGTGGAGTGATGTAGACTTTTTCCCTCCTAACTATGTAACATGCATAAAAAAGACAAAATATATGTAATGCTCCTATTTTTCCCCTTCTTTTCCTTTTTTCCCAACTTCCATTATTTTTTTCTTTTCCACCTCCCATTCCTTTTCTTCTTTCTCTTTCTCCACCTGCACGGTCACAACTTAAGGCTATCCGCACCGCACGACATCTAAAACTCATCATTAAACAAATATTCTATCATAGTCATTAAGAATTCTTATCTCTATATCAACTTCTCTGGCAACTATGTTACTATATATCATTCTCTATACCGACTACCAAAACATGTGTGGGCCCACCCTGCTCTCTATCTCCCCTATCTCTCCTCTCTTTCTCGCTCGGCCGGCGGTTCCTCCCCACCGGCGGTTCCTCCCCACCGGCGAGCTGCACCTCCTCTCTATTGGCGTTTCTTAGCATCGTCGTTATAATTGCAATAGCGCTAAAGATGCCAAGTGGTAATTCTCATGTCACAGATAAGTCCACAAGCACACGAATTAGCGTTGTAGCACTTCACCTAGAAGTATTCAGAGTTATCGTATTTATATTTTCTCAAGGGAAGCACTAAGGCATAGATATAATTCTCACATCACAGATAAGTCCACAAGCACACGGATTACCGTTGTAGCACTTCAACTGGAAGTATTCAGAGTTATTGTATTTATATTTTCTCAAGAGAAGCACTAAGGCATAAATAGTCGAATAATAAATCAGTAGAGAGTATCGAGACTCAGTAAAGAGCTATAGCAGAGGTAACAATAATGATATTCAAGGGATAAAATTGTAACATCCTTGAATTTGCTTGTTTGTAAAAATGTGGAATTTCAAAACCTTGATTTGAATTTGAGTGCTTATGAAATAATTAAGGATGTCTTTCCTTTTCCCTTCCCTAAAGTCATAGGCTTGTCATTGTTACAATCCATAAATATTAAGGCTTATAAATATTAGTGTGAGAAGTTGGACTTTTATTCGGATTTTATTCGGGTTTAATTGTGTGAATTCAAATTTGAATTGGAATTCAAATTTGAATTAAATATGATAAAGGAGTAAATCAAATAGAAAGCCTTAACCTCCTTATGTGGGTCGCAGCCAACCAATCAGCCCACCTTCTTCTTTCGGCCCAGCCAACCTGCCGGCCGGCGCAACCCGCGCCAGTGCCGCTGACCGCCCGCCCCACCGTCGGTTGCCACCTCACCCCCTTTCTTCTTCATCTTTTTCCCTTTTCCCCTTCCTCTCTCTCACCCGCGGGCACCGCCGTGGAAAGGACGCGGCCGTGCGGCCATGTCCGCCGTCGCGGATGGCTTCCACGCATCGGGAGCGCGATCGCGCCGTCCATCCCACCTACCACCCGCTATAAGAGCATAGTCGGAGCCGTCCGGGAGGAGGAGCCGGACTAGGACGCCGCGCACACCGCCGTCTTCTGCATCCTTTGCACCGCCGTCGTCTTCCTCTATGCCGACGAGCCGCACCTCCCCTCTTCACCGACGCCTTCACTTCAGCTAGGAGCCACCTAGGTGAGACCATCCTTCCCCACTCATCTGTGGATGCCCCGGCCTTCGAGCCGAGGGGGAACGCCGTGTCCGCCGCCGCGCTTGCGCTGTGTGATGCCGGCCTTCGTGCCAGGCTGGGACACTATCTTGCAGGTGTCGCCGCTGTCGTTCCGCACGCGCGTAGGTGCTTGTCCTGTTTCTTGTTCCCTTGGACCACCTTGCCGTGCGCCGCTACTTTGGTCCGCCACTGTGGCCGCGCCGCCGGCATGCGCACACCCATGCGCCTGAGAAATCCTGCGTGCCATCGCACAGCCGTGCACCCGCGCATGCGTGCACGCCTCCCGTGAGCCCGAGGCCGGGCCCTTGGCTTCCTTTTCTTGCGCCCGCCACCTCGTCGTCCTACTCGCCACGCCGTCGTGGCCTTCGCCACGCGGGTTGCCTTAGTGCACGCGCAAGCAGGGGAAAAAGGTGAGGCTTTTAGGGTCATCCGCGTGCCCTCGCCGCCGACGCGGCCGTGTGCTCCCGTACGTCGCTGCTGGCCGTGGACATCTTGTTTCTTTCCGCCGTCGCGAGCCCCGACCCGAGCTCCGCCATGGCCTAGCCGCCGAGCGTGATCGGGCAAGGGGCAAAGCCTCGACCTTTGGTAGGTTTTAGCCTTGCCAGTTTCACGAGCGCACACGCCAAGCATCTGGGTGCCCCCATACGCCCACGCTCACGCGAACGCCGCCGTCGCGCCGTCAACCTCACCGCGCCGCCTCAACGTCGTGAGCCGACGCGCGGCCAAAGATCATCCTTTTCCTCGCCTTGGTGAGTCTTGTTTTCTGTTGGGCCTTGCAGAGGTGTGGATCGAGTCGCCGCCATAGACCCTCGCCGCCGGCGAGCTGCGGCCGAGCCGCCGCCCTTTTTTGTCTTAACGTCGAGCACCTCACGGTCACCCCAAACCCAGGGGGCTTTTCCTCACATGCCGGCCCACGCGCATGGAGGGCCGCAGTGGATCGCTGAGATCCCATGCGCCCGGCCTATTCGGTCCCTTGGCACACCTGTGACCTCGCCAAGCCAAGCCGCAACGGATCCGCCCGGATCGGTGCGCCGCGCCGCGTCATTCACCGCATCAGCAGCCACGAAAGCTGCAGCTGGCTTAAAGGCGCTGCGTTGGCAGCCACCTCAGCGCCAGGAGCCGGCTTGCAGCCGTCTAACAGCTAGCTTTAAGCCCTTTAGAGCCAGCAAGTAGACAACATAAAGTTAATGCTATTGTATATACATATTTTATTTTCAGAAAACTATTTTTATCTTTGGAAAATCCCTGTAAATTCATTTTTGCTTTGAAAATTACAGAACCATTTCCGAAAATTCTCTAAAATCTTAAACTCCGTGCTAGGCTAGTGTTTACCCTCTTTTGGCTCTTAATTGTCGTTATTTTGGAGTTAATTGCATTAGGACTGTTGTTTATTTTCTTTTACACGCTAAAAGGAGCAGCTGGAGCCGGGGAGCTGATCTCGGAGTACGACTACGCCGACGACTTCATTGCGGAGGACTACCCGACCCCAGGTTCACGCCCAACTGACTTTGAAAACCTATAGACATTGCAATATGGTTTGCTAGCGCTTTACTTTATATGCATGTTGATGAACCTTGCACTGTCTACTTTAAATATCCTGTCCTTGATTGACATACTACTATATATATGTTTATAAGCGTGTATATACGCTGAGCTTCGCGATGCATGTGTTGGGATGGGAATAGTGGTTCTTGGTGTGAGTGGGATAAAACCGGTAGGAGAAGGCGTTTTTGGTACTTTGGCGGGGGTGAGCTCAAAACAACCGATCTGGGATCGGGGGTAGGGGTGCACTCCTCAGTGTATCCCTACTTTGACGGTTTTCGGAGCCTAGGTGTTGGCGTCTTACTTGTGCTTGGAGGATATGAGCTCGCCCCGGTCTGAAATCGAGTGGACAGACCTTTTCACGGGACCTTTACATACACACCACCCAGCCGAGCGTGGGGTTAGGGCCGAGTTGAGCTCGGAAAGTGCGGAACCATACCTGCCATGGGGGAGAGGTGGAGGTGCGACCACCCTATCAGAGCGACTCTCGTGTGGACACACAGGGGCATTTCACAGTTCCGGTGCCGTCCCTTCTGAGGGGGGACCGTTTTTAAGGTCGGGTGCAGGATGGGACCGTAACTACCGAGAGTTCGCACGGTTGGATGGGCTCGGTCGGCCGTACACCGGTCGGGTGCCATCCCGGGTTGGGTTCAGGTGTACACACTTGTAGAGTCGTTCGATCTATAGCTATAGCCGCGTCCTCAGATATGGACATGTCCCCTGATAGCTTTGTTTTCATGAATTGGGATTTCTACCTTCCCCTATAGATGAGAGTATCGTGAGCCGTGGTTGCAGTTAGTTAGAGGAGAGAGGCTCCATCTACCTCGTTGATCCGATTACAATCATTGAGGTGCGAGGAGAGGAAGTTCTCGCATCGACCCTAGACAGGAGTAGGTTGTGGAGATGGGGTCCTGGGTGACCAGGAGGTTTTGAGCTGTGTTGAGAGCTTTGGGATTGGGAACTTGTTGGATATATCTTGATTATACTCTGCTGCTGCTACATAGGAAACCAGAGCCGCTTCCTTGTCTCATTTCCTCCATTTAGATGTTAGGCCACTTAAAGCTGCATATAGTTGGTGACGTGGACCTATCCCACTCCTTGGGGATAGACTTTGGGTGTGCAGGGTACGAGTCTGAGTACGACAACAACGCCGATGGATGGTACGACTGAGGGATGCGTTGCTTCGCTCAAGGATGCCTGTGGCGAGAAGAATAAAAGATGGAGACCCTTCTGAGAAGCTAGCTACCGCTGCGTAGAATTTCACTCTGATTCAGCCATGTGGCTTGTAATGATGTACTCCATAATGACATGTAATAAATTATGTACTATTACTCTCTTGTGATGCGATGTATGACTTTGTGTATGTATCTGTGAGACGTTCTGTACGCGATAGCCACTGATCCAGGAACTATCACGATGGTACAAGGATTCAGGTTTTCTATGAAAATCCGGGGTTTTACAGGTGGTACCAGAGCCAGGTTGACCGTAGCACGTATCCCTAGAAATGGTCGATAGAGTTATGACTCTATATGCTCTATTTCTATATTTATACCCTTGAGCTATGTTATAAAAACTTATCCCTTTTTGAAAACATCTTACTCACCTGCGCTAACTAAAATTTCTTATGTTTCACAGGAGATGGAGCGCTAGGTCGCTGAGATCACCCCCGAGACGTGCAGGGCGATCTACCACTGGATGGAGAGGGCCCTTCTCAGGCTTGGGTCCCTCCGACCTACTTTACATACCACGCTGAGTACGTGCCCATCATGACAGGGTGGATGGTGCTCTGCACGGTCGCCGTTCTCCCTCACCCGAGCCTTCCGGGATTCAAGGGAGAGGTCTGCTACAGCACTGCGCTCACCGTCGCGATCGCACTGGACGTTGCCTGTCGTCAGGCACTGGGCTGCCTTCTCGCTCAGTACCGCGCCACCTTCGAGACCGGGACGCTCCGACTTCTACCCCAGGACTACTGGCGCCTCGCATCGCTCGTGGACGGAGTTCCTTCGCATGAGGGGATCCGGGACGACGTCGACGCTGCACCCTTCCGCGAGATCGACGAGACCTTGGTGGAGACGGCTAGCTACTTGGTCGACCTCGATAAGTACGCACGCCGCCTGGAGGACGAGTCACGTACCCTCTTCGGCCAGATCAGAGACGCCACCATCGACGCCCGCCAGTACCAGCCGTGTTGTGTCCAGCTGGAGAGAGAGAACAGCGCGCTACGCTACCGCGTTCGCCAGCTCGAGCAGAGCCTCGACCGTGCGACTACTGTCCTGCTGCAGTCCAAGAGGAGTGTGTGGACACCCATGAGGAGCTGCTGCTCGTCAAGGAGGACCTCCGCAGGCTGACAGTGAGTCAGAACAGGCTGAAGGACAGACTTCAGCACAAGGACGACCTGCTCACGGTACGCGCTCACCTGCTCGGCTGTGAGCGGATCAAGGTGGAGAAGTTGGAGAAGAACAGGGCGGAGAACGTTGCCAACCTCGCGTGGCTCACACGCACGGCCGTCTAGCTAAGGGACAAGGTTGAGAGACTGAGGAGGACTTGGGAGGACGCTGACTCACTTCGCGTGGACGAGCTCACCGAGCTCAATGGAGAGCTACCCCCAAGTCGCAGCGCGAGGTCCGCACCGAGACCTTTGAGGTGCAGCAGCCCCGTCTCAAGCTTCACCTGTGCCCGATGGCTCGGCTGCCGACCCCCCGTCGAGACTAAGGAGGCTCGAGAGGCTCACGCCTTGGTGTGCCGGATCTTTCCACCGGACTACCCCACTAAGGACCGTTACCCCGTCTCGTACAAGAGGGCTCGCACCGAGTAGAGAGCCGAGCGAGGGCATGACCTAGAGTAGTGTTGTATGCTAGTAGTTTCCATGAGTTGTTTCATGCAGCCGCGAGCATGTTCCGGCGCATGAAGAGAGTCATGTCACACCTTGTAGGCACTACCCTTTTGAGCATGTATTGATGTGTTAGAGCGTTGATTAGAGCTGCTACCCCTAAGGTCTGAGTCAGCCTCGGGGGAAAGCATATGTACTACTCATGCTTGATGTATGCTTGGATCTTAATGGAGTTATTCGTGTTTTAATGCTTCTTCTCATTGTGTGTAGGTTATATAAATAGTATTATTTTCATGCTTGTCTCAGACTCATATGTGTGTTGGTGAGTGGCGTTGTGTGAAGTTCTTTTCTTCCCCTCTTATATTTTCAGAAGGATGTCGATCCGCTGATCCAACCGGCTGATGGCTCGCCTCGAAAAGGTTGCTGCTGAGGAAGAAGCCCCACGGGGCCGTGGACGCACTCCCCTGCATGGAGGATCTTTGGGAGCTCGAGGTCGGGGTGCCGGAGCGCCGCCAGCGCCGCCCGAGGGCCCTGAAGGTGAAGCCGAGCCTGAAGGAGACGAGCAAGGTCAGGAGCAAGGCCAGCCTGAGCCGGACCAGCCTCTACCACCCCCACCTAACTTGGTGGACGTGATGGCGGTCTAGACTCAGCTGATGCAGAGGATGGCAGAAGCCATGGAGCACCGTGACAACTGTGGAAATCGCGCTACTCTGCAAGACGAGGACCTCACGAGGAAGATCGAGAGGTTCATCCGCCTGAAAGCCCCCACCTTCAGCTACTCGGATGACCCGCTCGAAGTCCAAGACTGACTGAGGGTGATCGAGACCAAGCTCGACCTCACTGTCCGCTCTGATGAGGAGTGCATCGCCATCGTCGCGCACCAGCTGGAGGGTCTTGCCAAGGCTTGGTGGGACAACTACACCGCCACCCACCCGAACCCAGCATTCATCACCTGGCTGGAGTTTTGCGAGGCGTTCCGCGAGTAGTACCTGCCCGGTGAGCTGCTGGTCCAGAAGCGCAGGAGTTCCGCACCATGACCCAGGGTGCGATGAGTGTCGAGGAGTACGAGTGCCACTTCATGAAGATGATGCAGTACGCCCCCAACGACACCAATACCAACTAGAAGAAGCAGTTCTGGTTCTTGCCAGGCCTTCACCACAACCTTCGCCAGGCACTGAAGGCGAGCGAGCACAAGACCCTTTGCCACCTCGTCAACCGCGCCATCGCGGTCGAGGACGACATGAGGAGCCACGAGGAGCGCATGAGGGGCAAGAAGAGGACGGGAGATTGGGATCACCCCGACCGATCCTTCCAGAAGCCAAGAAGCGGACAGAGCAACATGCTGAAGGGGAGCTACCGCTCAGGGCACAACCAGCCTGGGCATGGTTTCGAAGGTGGAGGACGTAGCCCGTTCCCCGGAGGGAGGAACCCCGGCTACCCCCAGCAGACTGGAGGCTACACTCGTGCGCCACCAAGCACCGCGAGACCTACTGCGAGAGGCTTCACCGTCACCTGCTTCGCCTGTGGCAAGCCTGGCCACAAGTCCTATGACTGCCCATACAAGAAGGCCGCTGCTACACCCGCGAGAGCACCTGCTCTGAGAGGCCGACCTCCTCAGGCTGCACCACCGCCGACTGTCGACCGTGGGAGGCTGAACCACCTCACTGAGTAGGAGGCTGCTGACGCTCCTGACATCGTGATCGGTGAGTTTTAGTTTGTGGTACTACTGCTTTGGTTCTCTTCAACACCGGTGCAATCGAGTCGTATATTACCTCTAGATTCGTGAACAAACTCTCCCTCCCTACAACCACCTGATCGATTTCTATCATCACAAGTTCACCACTCGGTGACATCCTATGCACCCTGCTGTGCAAAGGAGTGGAAGTGGTCATCCAGGACCACAAATTCTTTGGGGACCTGAAAGTGTTGCCTTCCAACGACATTGATGTGATACTAGGGGTGGATTGGATCACTGCTCACAAAGGTGTCACTCCACTTCACCGAGACTTGCGACCTTGGTACACCCTGACGGGACGAGAGTTACTTTCGTGCCAATGAAGTCCCGAGACATACCAGACGTGTACAATCTTCACACGAAAGCCATCTCAGATGTACCAGTGGTTTGTGAGTATGAGGATGTGTTTCCAGAAGAGCTGCCTAGTTTGCCACCCGACCGTGATGTGGAGTTCGTGATCAACTTGATGCCGTGGACCGCCCGATAGCCCAGAGTCCGTATCGCATGGCAGAAGTTGAGTTGAAGTTGCTGAAGGCAGAGTTAGGGTGCCTTTGGTTCTGCTTTTAGCAGCTTTGGCTTTGGGCAAAAGCAGGAAGCCAAACCAAAGAGCTTTGGCTGTGGCAAAAGTCAAAGCCAAATGCTGCTTTCCCGTAGTGTAATTCCAAAAGCCACCCCACCCCTGCTTTCACCGGCTGTGGGAGGAGTTTTTCTCTAAAATTACCTGCAGATGCCATCCATTACACATAACGAACCGTTTTTTCTTTCTGGCTCCCTCCCGCAGCGGCACATCCCCCCGTCGCCCGCTTCTTCTGCTATCTCGAATGGCGACGCCCCAGGCGGTCTAGGGTTCCGCTGGCGGTGCCCCTCGCCGGCGGCGCACCCGACCTCACCGGCGCCGCCCAATCTACTCCGCCCCCACCCCCTCTCCCGTCCGGTCCGGCCGGAGCACGTCGCCCCCACCCCGACCTTGGTGGTACGAGCCCGGATCGACGCGGGCGCCCCTCGCCGGCGGCCACGCCCCGTCCGCCCGTCACCGGCGACGCCCGTCTGCCCCTGGCCGGTCACGCCCCGTCCACCCCTCGCCGGTGCCCAGAGCCATTGGCCACGCCTCGTCCGCCTCTCTGGTCTCTGGTCAAGCCTGGACGCAGGGAGCACGTCACCCCCACCACCGGTCTCCCTGGTGCTCCACCGGTCGTGCCCGCCCGTCACTCCTCATCGATCCACGACTCCAGTGACCGAATCTGCAACGCAGGTACTACATTCTCCCCTCTGTCCCTGTTGCTATGTGATAGATGCATCAGTAATGTTCAAAATTGATATATGATTCGTAGTGTCTGTGATGCATGGTAAAGTAGTTGTGTTCCCTGCTAGTTGATTAAAAAAATTTTTGTTTGGTCCAAGAATGGGTGACAAAGCAGATTGGAGTGATGGTTTTGTGAGGCATTTATTTGATGCCTGCAAAGAGGAGATACAAGCTGGGAACAGACCAAATGGAAATTTCACTACTACTGGGTGGAAGAACCTTATTTCCAAGTTTGCACAAAAATCCGGTGACAATCGAACAAAAAAGCAATTGAAAAACAAGTTAGATGTTTTCAAAAAGGAATATACATCATTTATGGAGTTCAAGAATTGTGCCACTGGTCTTGGATGGGATGAGGCAAAACGAACTCGTTGTGTGCTCGCGGGAATGGTGGGATGAACACCTTCTTTGTAAGAACTATTCTTCACTTGTACATACTTTTTTTGTTCTTTGTTCAATTGTGCCTTGCTAACTTTATGTATTTATTTTCGAGAGATGCAACAATCCAGAAAAAGGAATCAAATGCAATCATGTGAAATTTCGAAAGCAAGGACCAAAATTCCTAGAAGATCTGCATTTCATTTTTGGCCAGTCACATGTTAGTGGGGCTTCAACATCATGTCCTGGAGATATATCCTCCGATGAGGAAGGTGAGAAGGATGTGGCTGAGATACCAAAACCTACAGAGAAGCCGGAGAAGACAGCAAACCCCAGGAAAAATAAACGCAAGGGACTGGCAGACAAGGATGAGAAGAGCCATTCTCTCGTATGTATAAGACCACTTGTCAGAAGATAGAAGCAGCAGCCGAGAAGATTTCTACAAGTGTTGAAGCATCAGCTACTTCTCCATGCAATGCAGCCCTGACCATTAAAGAAGTTATGAAGATGGTGAAAGATTGTGGGGTACAAGAAGGAACTGCTATAATGCATACAACAACATTTTTGATTATGAAGCCTGAATTTAGGGAGGTCTTTACCTCTCTAGAAACAAATGAAGGAAGGCTCGATTTGATTGAGATGGAGCATGAAAAGGAGATGAAGCGCCAGTGATTGTCATTAGGGATATGTAATAAATATTTGCTTGCTGCGAACCATCATTTTATTTCCTTGTTCATTTCCTTGTTGAGAACATTATTTATTTGCTTGTTGAGAACAATAACTATTTGCTTGTTGTGAACCATTATGCTTGTTGTAAACCATTAATTTATTTGCTTCCCGTGAACCACTTTTTTTTTGCTTCCTGTGAACCATTATGCTTGCTGTAAACCATTAATTTATTTGCTTCCATTAACTTATTTGCTTCCTGTGAACCACTTTTTTTTGCTTCTTGTGAACCACTATTTTTTTCTTCATGTGAACCATTGTTTACTTGCTTGTTGTGAACCACTATTTATTTGCAGATGGATGGAAGATTGGTAGATCTAGCCAAAGAAGGAAAAGAGGGTTTACTGATGCTAGCTGAACTTTCCCAACATGCTGCTGTTATGGGAGAAATGGGCAACTTGTACACTGAGCGGTATTTGCAAAAAGGTGCATATAGAGAAACGGCGGAAACTGGAATCCAATGGGTGATGAAGTGTATGGAAAGACCAAGGTATTTTTATAAGATGTTTCGGATGAGCCTAGAAATTTTTATGCACTCCATGACTTGTTGGTCTCTACCTACGAATTGAGCTCGACCTACAATGTTTCATCCATAGAGTCATTGGCAATGTTTTTGTGGATTGTCGGAGGGCCACAATCATTTGCACAAGTTGAAAATCGTTTCACACGGTCACTTTGGACGGTTCACATCAAGTTTTATGAAGTGTTGAAGTGTTTGCGCAAGTTAACGCTGATGACCAAATCAGCTGAGTCAAACCCGCTGACATTTGTCAAACCTAGGTCAACCTGGGTCCTTACCACGAAAACCTCACCGACAAACCCTAATGACCATCTTGATCGAGTCCACACACACTTGTGGTCAACCCTTGGTCAAAGTCACGGTCAAACCACATCGAAACCCTAATGTCTTTGAATGTTCTCCAAATTTCACCTAAACACTCCAAAATCTCCCAGTATGAAAGTTGTCTAGTTTTTCGAAGGACACAACTTTCATGTTGAGTGGCATTTCCAATTTTGAGTGGAAAATGGTGGAAATCTTGGTCAACTGCCAGCGGCTCCTGTTTACCGAGACATGGCGGCATTCAAAGTTGGCAAGCCGTTTCTGCAAAATCTATTGAGAAAAACACTATATAGCTTTTGTAAAAGTTGTAGAGGGTAGTGAGAGCTGCAACTTTGCTATTTACTCCTCGGTGCACTTCTGTTCAAATTTTGGGAGTAAAACATGATCAAAGTGGCCTGCATCGCAACATGTCAGGCCGGAACGCGCAACGTCGTGCTCGCCACCGCGCCCCACGCTCCAGAGCGCCGCCACGTGTCGCCGCCGCCGCGCCGACGTACTTGGACGTCGAGGCGGGCCCGTGACCCCCGGTCCGTGCGCCGCACCCTCGGGACACCCCCGCCACGCGTCGCGCTCTCGCTCGTCGCCGGACGACCGAGCCGTCGGCCCGCCGGTCCGCCCGATGCCTCCCTGCCACGGGCGCGCCTGCCGAGGCCAAGACGTCGTACGCGCGCATTAATGTTGGAGGACCCTTAGCAACGAAGCCATGGCTTCCCTCTCCCACTCGCCGCCTATAAAGCCTGCTCGCCGCTCCTCCTCGCGTGCGCATGGCCATCCACCGAGCCGCCATGGCTGCCTCCATGGGAACTCCCGGTCTCGAGCCACCGCCGGCCAGTTTGAGCGCGCAGCCGCCACCGTGGACCTCCACCCCAGCCTCCCGACCCATATATTGCCCCGCCGGTGAAATAGTTTTGCCGGAGCGCTGCCTCCCGCGGTGGTCACCGCCCCGTTCCGTCGGCCGTATCCTCCGGAGGACCCTCTGCCCTAACCGACTCCAAGAATCGGGCCTAGGAGACCTCCTAGTCGCCCTCCGCCCGTGCCCGGCCGGCCATGGCCGCCGCCGGCTGGCCGGAATTTGGCCGGAGCCGCCACCGGCCATGCCCCAAGGGCCGCATTGCAAGCCTGGGAAAAGTTCCTGGGTTCTTTATGCGAACCAGGGGCACTTTTGTGAGGAATCAAAAGTTCCAGGGACCTGCTTGTAAGTTGTTTCTTAAATAGTGTTGCAGCTTTTGCTGATTCTTGTGAAATCTCTAGAAAATCGTGGAAAAATCGGAAAAATGCAAACCCAATTTTGTTAGACTCATGGTGATGAGAACTACAACTTTTGTTAAACTTGTCTAGGCTGTTTGCTAATAGTTTTGGCATGAAAAATAGAAATGTGAAAAACCAAGATCTGTGATATCTCAAAATCCATAAGTCCTATGTATCTACTTTTCGGATATGTTGTGTGTCATGTGAGGACTAGCTCTTGCACCAAAAATTGCACAAAGTTATGTTGTAAATTGTTTTATATGAATTATTTTCCATTTGTGCAGAATCTGCCTAGATGATTTTTGTAGCTAAAAATAATTATGTTTTTGTGCCTAACTTCTGCATGTGGTCTCTGTATGCCAAGATACACCTCTGGTAAATTAATAACAATTTTATAATTATCAGAAATATTTAATCTTGATTTGTACTTATTTTCCTTTGTAAAATAATAATGCAAGATCAGTAGTAGTTCTAGGTGTGCTTGCTGCATTCCTAGGATGGTTTTGGACCAGAGAGCACGTGTGAGAATGTTTGGAGCTTTTGGTTGCTCATTTGTTTTTGTATTATTTTATCTTGCTTTAGTAGCTAGTTTTTGTTATTTTCGGTATAATTAAATTTGTAGCTTTTTCAAGCATGCATATGTGTTCAGTGGCTTGTTGTAGGAGTGTTGGTGCTCAAGAAACCCTCCACTGAACTTTAATGATTCATTGTTTGAATAAAAGCTTTGGAGGCAAGTATAGGTTAATGTTTTGTTAAATAGATAGATGTTTTCCTTTTCCTTGTAACCCTTTTTAATTAGTTGCATAGCTTATTAAGGAAATATAAGTACACCCTCTGGCTGTTTAAGAAATTAAATGAAATTAATTATCTTTTGTGCACACCTTTACTAGTGAAAGGTGGAATAATAAATCTTCGCATGAAATAACAATAAATAAAAGAAAACATTGACTAAGTGGTTATTAAAAGAATACACCCATGCTTATAATAACCTTAAAGAAAAAAGGATTAATAATTAATTATTTGTTAAGGTGAATGTGGCCAACAAGGGTTGGGTAAGATAATTAATCTATCACATCACCTGAACCCTGCATTGCATTCCGTGTCGACCTTCCTGACGATGACTACTCGCTAGTGCCGGAAGCCGAGGAAGGAGGAGCTGAAGCTGAACTGCGGTACGTGGAAGTACTCGAAGACACCGAGGGTGCTCAGGTAAGCCCCGTTGCATTTAACCCACTATTTCAAATTTATTATGCAACTATCGATGGATGATTGTGCATTTAAGTTCAGGAGTTGTTATGGAACCTTAGATGCATGACCCCTAGGTACCTTGTCCTTTACTAGTAAGGTAGGTCGATAGCTACTATGCTATAGGACCGTTACAAGATGGTGATGCTTGTCACTCGCGAGAATAGGTTCTTATGTTGGAATCATAAGATCTCCTTAAATGGATTGCTCAGGTGGTAAGAGCATGGGATGTGGGCTCCGGTCCAATGGGTTTTGTGGGTTAAGTGTTTGAACGTACTAAGCACATGTCAGGAATGGGACCGGTAAACGTAGTACCTTAATGAGGTGGTGAGGGATTTAACTGTCACTACTCTTGGGGTGCGTCTCACGGCTAGCTACCGGTGGTGCACGTGTGAGTCTGGTTGCCTCGCGGGGTATACCAGATAATTGGTACCAAAGACTGTGGCCTTTTATCCCGAGCCGAGGATTTTTGGGAACCGTTTGGTGGTTGTCCTCGCGGGGGCATCCCACCATGTGTTTAGGTCTACCTTGCAAGGTTATAAACCAATTGATTATCGGCCTCTCACCGTTATCTGAGACTACTTACTCCACTGGCCATGAGATTCCTAATGATGGAAGTTGATGAATATTATGCTTGATTAATTATATTGCACAACCTTGCTTGAAATAGATGGCTAATTTAGAAAAGAATAAACCCACTAGAACTTGAAATAAAATCTTGGAAGTAAGGACATACTCTTGTTACTTTTCAGCAAAAGAAACCCAGTGGCCAAAAAGCCTATCATGTCTAGAGTTGGTGAAGTAATTATCATCGACGGGTAAGTCTTGCTGAGTATTAGTATACTCAGCCTTGATATAATCTGTTGCTCCAGGTAATGCCTTCGGTGATGTGTGGCCCGGAGAGATCCTGCCCGGCTGGGAGCTGGAGTGGGTGGAGGACGATGAATGAAGGCATCATGGCTGGCCTCCCGTGGTGTTTCCGCTTCCGCTTAGTTTAATTCAGCTGTTTTAAAAACTCTGAACTACGTTGTCACGACAAAGAATTCGGTTTGTAAAAATTAAACCCTTCGGGGTAAATTTCGGATGTTAATTATGATGTATCTCTGGACTCGCCTTCGCATGAGTTTTAATGCATATATGTCGATCCTTGTTGCTATGTAAGTGATTTACCGGGTGTTAACCCGGTGACTAACGACAGGATGATACTTTATTATTGCTTAATGACCAAAGTGGATTGGTTTAGGCTATAGTACGGTATTTTCCTGGGCGGGTTGTCACAGATATGGAGGCATTACCTGATGGGCAACAAGTGCGACATCTATACCGATCACAAGAGTTTGAAGTATATCTTCACACAGTCAGAGTTGAACTTGAGCCAAAGAAGATGTGAAGAGTATCTTGGCCCCCTAAGTGGGTTTTCGTGGTTTAATGACACACGCTTAGGTAACTAACGACTTATCTAGTCCATGAGCAGGTATTAAAATTATGTGTGGCATCAAGTGCACTTCATTGACTATACAAAAAGGAAGTGATGCTACAAAGGGTTCCTAAGAAGGCTTATTTATTTTATATTTTTGAATTTGAGTCCTAGGAATGCCGTACTATAAAGAGGGACAGAAAGTGTGTCTTCCAAGAGTCGAACATGTGTTCTAGTTGCTAAAACAAAACCTATGAGAGACACCTTTGCACCAGCACATTCACGGGGATCTTTTTCTTGGGTGCTGACCTTGGGAGGCCGGAGTATCCGGGTTTACCCCGGATACTCCGGGTCTTAAAGCTGTAACGGCAATATTCTGGGTGAGGGGGTATAAAAGCCCCCTCCACCCCTTCCTTTACTCTCTCTCTCTCTCTCTTGTCATTTCGTCCTGCAAACCTTCAGACCTCATTTACTCCCTCCTTTACTCCCCTTGGCTCAAGTTTGGTGAGATTGTTGTGGGGATTTAAGAGGGATTGAGAGCAAGAGCTTGGAGAGTGCTAGTGAGCTAATTTGCCATCTCTAGAGCACCTCGTTCTTCGCTTGGTTGGCACACTTTGTGTTTGTTACTCTTGGAGCTTTGAGCTCCTAGCCGGCTAGGCGTCGCCTTGGAGCATCCAAAGGTTGTGGCTGCCCAAGGAAGTTTGTATTACCCTGAATTTGAGTAAGTAACTCTAGCTTGATCTTTGTGGTTGCTAGAGGGAGGAAAGTGACCTAGGTGTAAAGGTCCACCCTTTGTGGGTACCTCAACGGAGACGTAGACCTCAAGGTGTGAGGTTGAACTCCGGTAACAAATCCTTGTGTCTCTTATGCTTGTTCATTTTGTTGCATGCTTGTTCCTCTCTTGAGCACATATCTAGGGTTTGGTGCCGATCTACTTTGTGTTGAGGTTTCTGCAAGTTTGGAGTGGATAAATAGGCTTGTCTCATCCCAGTGCATAACCTATTTTCACAGATTTACATTTGAGCAAGTTTAATTTCTGTCGAATTTGATTCCCCCCTGACAGGCCGGAATATCCGGACATTTTCTTAGATTCTCCGGATTTCCCGAAGTATTTGGAAAAATATCCGGAAACTCCGAACCTGATTTAACAGCTACGAAAAAGTTTTGATTTTCAGGTTCGACTATTCACCCCCCTCTGGTTGACATCTTGATCCTTTCAATTGGTATCAGAGCCAAGTGCTCTGTATTTGAAGCTTAACCACTTGGAGTTGAGAAGATTTCGAATCCAAGTGATCAAGCCCCACCTCTCGCCGAAGGTGATCCCATCAACAACGCTGTTGGCACACCTCCCGTCCTACCTCAAGGAGGCAAAACCCTTGGCGCAAGCACAAGCCATCAAGCGCATGGACATGGTGATGATTCCTCCGATAGTGAGGAGGAAGAGTTTGATGATGCAAGGTCTAATCGCTCCGCTCGACGACCATCAAGGGACTATACTCGAACCTCTTTCGATTACTCTCGTTTATCCTTTAACCATCCATCGGGTTGTAGCCACATTGGGAAGATACCCCAATTTGATGGAACTGGCTATTCTAAGTGGAAGAACTCGATGGAGGAGTATTTGATGGCGGTGAATCCCGCACTTTGGACTATTGTGAACAGGAGTATTACCTTTCCTAGTGGTGATGCGACGCTAACTCAAGAGCAAGCCAATGAGATATAAAGAAACTATCAATCTATACGCATCATCAAGAGTTCACTCACGTCCGAAGAGTGTGACAAGGTGGATGGGTCGAAGTCCGCTAAGGAAGTGTGGGACACATTGTTAATCAACCATGAAGGGACAAAGCAAGTAAGAGAAGGAAGAATTCGAAGGACCGATTAGGCGACCGAGAGAGGGGGGGGGGGGGGAGTGAATGGGAGCCGATAAAAATTCTTCTCAAGAACTTGGCCTATGCCCCCAAATCACTTCCGAAGAATCTCGCACACACTTGTCAAGATCACGTAGTCACAACGGACCTACCGACCCTAGGAACAAGTTAGATAAAGCCTAAGAACAAAGCGGAAGCAAGCGCCAAAAGAACCGAGAGAAAAAGCTAGCACGAGGCAAGCCGCAAGCGAAATTGTCGGTACTACCGCCCCCGGGTCGGTACTACCGATATGGGCTTACCGGCACCTAAAAACCGGGTTATCGGTACTACGGCACCGGGTCGGTACTTCCGACTATCGGTACTACCGACCTTGTGTCGGTACTACCGATAAGGACTCTCCGGCAGCTGAAAATCGGATCATCCGTACTACACCGCACGGTGTCGGTAGTACCGCCCCCCTAAAAATCGGCCGCGAAACAGCCCCAAACTTTCGATCGACGGATCTCCCAAACCACTTGGAGTCTTGAGACGAAATTTTGGGGAGATGATGAACACCCCAAGGAGAGGTTATGCCCCAAAAATTATGGTCTCAAACTCCCTACAACTCCCGGAATCGCAAATCCTTGCCAAGAACACAAAGACCTAGGGTTCATCCAAAAGTCAACGAATCGAAGGCCAAATCCGGCGTTTGAGGGGTCAAGATCATCACCAAAGGTGCGCAAGGCATCCATCCATGTTTCCCTCAAAGAAATTCGGGGAGAAACCAACTCAAATTCGCGGAATGACACCAAGAACAAAGACACGAAAACAGGCACAAAGAGACCACGAAAAACACAACTCCGAATCTTCTATACAAACCAGGAAAGATTCACAAGGTCTAGCATGCCGCCCTAGCATCCATCCCTCTCAACAAATCTCTCATGAAGCTCGATGCTAGCCTAGAGAAAATAGAAGGAAAAACAACTACGAAAATGAGAAAGAGGAAGGAGCAAATGAAACCCTAAGTCCCGAGAACGAGAGCCATCAACACACACTCATGGCTTATATATCGAGTCCCGCCGGAGTGGTAAATGACTCGACTACCCCTATCTACACTACGGCGATACAACCCACGTAGGGGCATTTTGGTAACGTTTGTGGGTCTTGCCATCGGACGGACACGCCTTTGCCGCACCCCGCGTCCTCCCGACGCAAGCCATGCGATCCCGCCGCGTGTCCTCCGCCCTCGAAGCTTCCCGACACGCCCGGATCCCGTCTCCGTCGTGTTGGGCCCTCGGACTTGGTTTTGAGGCCCAAACCAAGAAACCGTCCGCCGATGGTTTTGTGGGCAAACCACCAAACCCCGCGTGCCCGGTCCGGCCTCCCGCCAAACCACTTGACTTGACCGCCACCGTGCACCGGCTCGCTTGTCCATGACTTCGTCTTGCTTGTGTCGCCACCATGTGACCCGCACCCAGGCCCCGCTGTCCACCGGTCCCTCGAACCGAGCCTACTTGTCTCTCCATCTCCCGGAGGCCCCTCAAGGCGAAGACCTTTCGCGCCCGTTCTTCACCTCGCAACAACACGAACTAGGCCGCAGCCTACACCCGCGCACTAAGCCAAGAGTCGGTCCAACACCCGTTGTCAATCACTCATCACCGAGGAGCGGTCATCCATCGACCACCCCGGGACGCTCCCGGTCCTCAATCTCCTCCTTGATGAGTGCATTGACAACACACAACGCGAAATGAAATTCAGAGAAAAAGAGAAAGAAAGAAGAAAGAAAAACAAAGAAGCTCAACTCATGACCAAAACCGAAGAAAGGCGAAGAAAGGTCACAAGCCAAGCAAAGCACAAAATCCACACTGAAAACAGCAAGAAAGCTCCCCCTGAACAAATGCAAGCTCCCCCTGAACATGTGAATGCAAACTTCCAAATTTCAGCTCACCTCTTCTGAATTTTCATTAAGCTCACCTTTTCTCCCCCTTGTTGGCAATGTATGAATCAAGGTGAAAATGCAAAATGCAAAAGCAAAGCATATAAACATCTACATGAGCTTCTCAAATAGGCCAAAGTTAGTGTCAAAGGCTAAAAATGAGACAAAGATCACACACATGAATCATAGCATAGTCAAAGCATTGCCACAAGTAATATATGAAAGTACAAGCATGTGACAAAGCAAAATTTTCAGATTTAAGCAGTTTACCAAAAGAAGACTCGCTTCACATGTAAAAGCCTATCCATGTCACACTTGAGCCACAAACATGCATACCATTTAAAGATCATACAAGGATATCAAATTCTCAAGAAAAGATCATGGCAAACACCCATAAAGCAAAGCATGTCATGTCAAAGCTCATGAGCCATGTGTCCACTTCGGGGAGACTTCTCCACCGGTGAACATCATGCAACATGTTTTGCACCCATATGTGAAAGATAAGACATTTTAAACATAGACATGATGGATGGAGCATTTTTCAAGCATGATGCACTTCTTTTCAAGATTAATTCATTTCATGGTACATGAAGTGCCTTTGCGGCAAAAAGAAGCTTATGCTCCCCCATGAATGCAACATAGGCTAAACATTCACAATGATATCCGGCCTTTGGCCCAAATGCAAGAACAGGGCATCCAAGCACAATCTAAGCATGAAAAGCATATTTAGACCAAACTGTGACATGGATACACAACTACACACGAGTGGAGCATATTTCATCAAAAATTAGTCAAGTTAAGCATTTATCTCAAAAGGGGCTATCTCACCACACATATATCTCAAATATTCCAAGAGCATAGCCTCACAAAGCACCATTTCTCCACACATATAACCAATATCTCACAAATAGCCAAAGAGACTCAAATATGGCATATGAAAGAAGCTCATCATCCTAAAATGCAATATGACACAAATGCAACATGATATATGACAAGATGGCTATCCTACCATGGTTTATACATCAAGCAAAGCATGTATATACAACAAAGTAAACATGGTATGATACATATGGTACAAAAAAAAGGAAATCCCCCAATAATCAACTAGAACGGGCAACAAACCCCAAGTTCCCCCCGCAAGCGCACAAATGTAGCTTGGTCGAGAGGCTTTGTAAAGATATCGGCTAGCCGATCTTGGGTAGGGACATGGCTCAAAACAATGGTTCCTTTCTCCACATTGTCCCTCAAGAAATGATACCTCACTTCTATATGTTTGGTTCGGAGTGAAGCACCGGATTTTTGGCTACGCTTATGGCACTAGTGCTATCACAAAGAAGTGGGATCCGGGTGCACTCCTCACCAAAGTCTCTCAAAGTGTATGAAATCCACGAGCACTGGGAGCAACAACTAGCGGCAGGCAACATACTCCGCCTCGTAGTAGACCGAGCTACACTAGACCGCTTGCGGGAAGACCATGAGACCAACGAAGAACCAAGAAACCGACAAGTACCGAAGTAGACTTCCTCTCGACTCGACAACCAAAGCAAAATCCGCATCGGAAAAACCATGAAGAGACGAGTCGAGGAGGAAGAATACCAAAGGCCAAGACCGAGGGCGGTCGTAGGTACACGAAAATCCTCTTGACGGCTCCGTCGATGTGACGTCCTCGGCGAAGCCCGAAAACGAGCGCACGGACACACGCCGAACTGTATGTCTGGCCTCGTCGCCGTCAAGTAGAGAAGGGAGCCGATCATGCTCCCGTACTCCCGCCGGTCCACCTTGGTTCTCCCGTCCTCATCCGCATCCAAAGTGGCCGTACTCCCCATGGGAGTCGACATCGGCTTCACATCTTGCATCTGGAACTTCCTCAGCATGTCTTTCGTGTACTTGGTTTGGTGCACAAATGTACCGTCCTTCACTTGCTTGATCTGCAGCCCGAGAAAATACTGCAACTCGCCCATCATGCTCATCTCGAACTCCCTGCTCATCTCATCTGCAAACTTGGCAACAAGATTATGGGACGAGCCACCAAAGACAATATCATCCACGTATATCTGAACAATCAGCAAGTCATTTCCATGCTTGAGGAGAAACAAGGTTCTATCCACTGTACCCATCACAAACCCTCTGCTCAAAAGAAAACCTCTCAATCTCCCATACCAAGCACGGGCGCCCGTTTCAACCCATACGAGCCCTTTTCAACCCGTATACCCCGTGTGGGTACAACTCGCTCTCAAACCCGGGTGGTCGCTTCACATACACCTCCTCCTCTATGACCCCATTCGAAAAGCACTCTTCACGTCCATCCGAAACAACTTGAACCCTTTAGCCACGACAAAGGCTAGAAGGATTCGAATTGCCTCAAGACGGGCCACGGGAGCAAAGGTCTCCTCATAGTCGATCCCCTCCTTCGACTAAACCCCCGAGCAACAAGTCCGGACTTGTTCCTCACAACCATCCCATTCTCTCCCTCTTTGTTCTTCCAAACCCACTTGGTTCCTATGGGATGGCAATTTGGAGGTGGTTCAACTAACTCCCACACCCGGTTCCTCTCAAAATTTTCCAACTCCTCATGCATAGAATTGACCCGGTTTGCATCGGATAAAGCATGTCCAATGTCCTTGGGCTCAAAAGTAGCAACAAAAGCGAAGCATGAGCAAAATGAGAGGAATTCCCGGACCTCGACCGTGTAGTGCGTTCATCAATGTTCCCAATGATCTTCGACGGGGGATGCACTTCTTGAATCCGCGGGGAGCCTCACGCCTCGAGACCACCTCCCCCTCAACTTCGGCCTTCTCTCGCCCGGTCCTCTTGTTGCACCGTTGTTGTCCATGAAATAGACGGTCCATGCTCCAAAGTGGTCGTAGGGGAAGTAGTGGGTACATGCTCAGCTTCAGGCTCATGGTTCTCCCCATCATCATCTCCAGCTTCATCTTTCTCCTCCTCAAAGAGGTCCTCGGCCATCTCTTCATCACCTGCACATTCAAAACCAAGAGAGGTACATGGCATTGTCTCGTCGAAGGTCACCTCGCAAGTCTCCATGATTTTGTTAGTCTCAAGGTTAAGCACCCTATAGGCTCTAGAGTGGTTAGCATATCCAAAGAAAATACCATCACTAGACCTAGCCTCAAACTTGTCGAGTTTTCCCTTTTTCAGAATAAAGCATTTGCAGCCAAAAACTCGGAAATGACTCACTTTGGGTGCCCGACCATGCATAAGCTCATAACAGGTCTTCTTCTTGAAAGCTCTCAATAAAATTCGGTTAGAAACATGACAAGCTGTATTGACCGCCTCAGCCCAATATCTCCTAGGAGTCCTGTGCTCATCGAGCATCGTCCTAGCCATCTCACAAAGAGTCCGATTTTTCCTTTCCACGACTCCATTTTGAGGGGGCACATAAGGGGTCGAATACTGATGATCAAGACCTAGATCACGACAAAAGGCATCAAAACGAGAGTTCTTGAACTCGCAGCCATTATCACTTGCGGATAGCTCGAATAGCATTCCCATGCCTCTCGTTTTTCAACCTCACGATCGGATCTCGAACAAAACCAAAAGTCTCACTCTTATCCTCCAAGAAGAACACCCGGCATAGCGAGAGTAATCGTCCACCACAACAAGGACATACCACTTCCCACCCACCGAGCGAACTCGAGCCGGCCCAACAAGGTCCATATGCAACGGCTCCGTCGGACGCTCGGTCATGACATCGGTCAGGGGTGGATGGGGAGTGGCTACCATCTTACCATGCCTACAAGGAGCACAAACTAAATCCTTCTCAAGCTTCAACCTCGGCAATCCTCGGACAAGGTCAAGACTACTCAAGCGGGAAACCAAATCAAAGCTCAAGTGTCCCAACCGCCTATGCCATTTCCACAAATCGAAGAAGGACCGGCCATCAAACAACCCGAGCAGGACCCAAAGAACGAGAGAAATCAGCCCTGAAAATCTGACCCTCGGGGATGATCATACAGACAAGATCACCTCGAGAATCAAGCAAACGAGACTCGCCAGACTTGAAACGCACCTCAAAACCCTCATCAAGCAATTGAGAAACCGAAAGCAAATTAAAACCCAAAGACTTCACAAGAGCCACTCTCTTCAACGTTACCTTGTCACTCACATGCACAACACCCTCCGAAAGCACCCTACCTCGTCCATTGTCCCCAAATGTGATGTCTTGCTTTTCCTTCACCGGGGTGAGGCCGGAGAACCACTTCTTATCTCCGGTCATGTGTCGAGAACACCCGGAGTCGATCAACCAAATGTTCTCCAAGCCCCCGCCCGCAAGTCGAAACAAGAACGAGAATGAGCTAGCGACTCGACACTCGGGGTTAGCACGGAGAAAGTTAAACCGGTGTCGAGCCATCTCGCTCAAAAGAGGGGTTAGCAAACATCACTCCCTTGCCACCAAACTTCCCATGTCCCATGGGAGGAGTACGAGCACCACGAGGGGGAAAACGTGGTTCGTAGTTCCTCCGGAACCCAAAGCTGCGATCATCTCCCCTAAACCCGTACCGAGGACGAGTAGGAGGACGTCCAAAGAAAAACCACCACGAGCCCGACCAAACCTCTCACCAAAGCACGCACACCATCATCTCTCCCGACAAACCTCTCACCACCACCTCTCCGTGGGAACCCGCCAACACTCGTCACACTTTCCACACCCCGTGGAAGTGGCACTCTAGGCTCGGGAATACCGCGAGACCGGCGATACCGTCCCGGTTTGCTTGCTCCCTAGCAAGCCTCTCATCCCTCTTCCTCTTGTAGCAAAACTCTGCAAGATGCCTCTCTTTCCCACAATACTCACACCTGAAGGGGATGGGTTTTGGTTTTGGCTCTGGCTTCTCTCTAGGCTTCTCACCCTTCTCACTCACAAACTTCACTGGTTTCTGGAAATCATTTGTCTTAGGTGGGAATTTGGGTGGATCTTGGGTCGTGTCAAGCTTGTTGCAAAGGTGGTTGGGCTTTGGTGTGAAAGAGTTCTTGGGTGCTTTTGGGAGTGGAACTTGGATCTCTCCGATCACCTCAAACTCGGGGTTAGACTCAACACACTTCTCATACACACTCTCCCCACCTTGTTCTCTCCCACTTTCTCACCCAATTTCTCAAAACCCAAACCACGACCATCGGCTCTCTTGAACTCCTCAATCATGATTTTCAATTGAGGTTCCCTGCCCGACAACCAACCCAACACTTTCCTCAAATAGTCATTCTCCTCATAAATGACATCCAACCGGAAGTAAGCTCAAGATTACGCAAAGTGACTTCATCACGGCTAGAACATGCATTTGCAACGGAGATTTCAAAGATGCTTCCAAAGAACTTATGGTAGAACGAGCATCGACAAGCTTAGCATGCATAGTAGGACATGATTTGCAAGCACCAAGCAAAGTAGGTCTAGCCTTAAGCTCATCATGTTCGATCCTAAGAGCATCTAGTTGAGCCAAGATAGAAGCATTCTTCTCATTAAGCATTTTGATCTCATTCAACCAAGCATCACATTCAACACATTCAACATCATCGGGAGTAGTAGGAGCAAGTTTCAAAGAGTCATTCTCAAGTTTCAATTCAAGCAATTTTGACTCTAACTCTCCTACTTTCTCGCTAGCATTCCGAAGCCGAGCCCTAAGATCTTTCCTCATCTTTTTGGCATCTCTCAAAGCACACTATCACGATTATCAAGCAAACCATTCAACCTAGCAATCTCGGCAAGAAAAGAGTCGGGGTCACGGTTTACCTCATCCTCGCAGTCGGAGTCGCCGTCCTCCTTCTCGCTCTTCTTGCCGCTTGAGCTATGGGCCATGCCACAAAAGCCCTCAAGCGCCACACGGCTCGGCCCCGCTGAGGTTCCGGCTTGCACTCTTCTTGCCATTGCGCCTCCCGGCGTCTTCTTCTTCGCTGCTTGAGCTTGACTGCTCCTCGCTTGAGCTTGAGTCAACGTCGCTCGCACCGGCCACCATCGCTCTTGCCTTGTTCTTCTTGTAGCTGCTCTTGCTCGGTCGCCGCTTGTCCTTGTCCTTGCTCTTGGACTTGTTGAAGTGCTTGCCCTTGGAGGAGTACTTGTCTTCACGCCTCGGGTGCGCCTTGTACTCGTTCACCTTGTACTTGTTCTCCTCCGCTTCCGGCACTCGGCGATGAAGTGGCCACGCTTGCCACACTTGTAGCACGTCCCTGAGCTCCGCCTTGCATTCCTCCGACTCTCGTGTAGTCGTTCAAACCTTCTTGAGAGCAAGGCCGCCCTCCTCCTCGCCCAAAGACATCAAACTCCCCATCCGGAATGGACATAAGAGAGGACAAAGAAAACCCGTCGACGGAAGGGTTAGATTTGCCCTTTGATCCTCCCACAAGAGCAAGACTATGGTCGGTCGAGCCCTCATGCTTGGATAGCAACTTCCCGTCAACCTCGGCCGACTTGAGCTTAGAAAAGAGGTCATCCAACTCAATAGTCAAATAATGTCCGTACTCCTTGATGGCCTCAACCTTAGCACCCCAAACATTTGGGTCCAAGACATGCAAGAGCTTCAAAGCCCGATCATGCTCGGAGTACGGAAAATCCTCAACATTAGCCTTCATGTTGTTCACGATGGCGGTGAACCTCTGAAACATCGCATCAATGTCCTCACCGGAAGTGGAGTGAAATTCTCATATTGCATCCGGTAAGAGACAAAGAGGCGAGCCTTCACATGGTTATCACCACCGTGAGCAATCAACAACTTTTCCCAAATTTTCCAAGCAAGATTCAAATGGCGAACACGCTCAAACTCGGATCACACAAGCTCCGCACAAGTGATCAACGGCTTTTGCATTAGCCTCATACTTGGCCTTGGCATCGGCATCGGTCACCATAAGAGTATGGATGTTGACCGGAATAGCATAGGTCTTGTCAAGCACAATGAAATCCAACGACTTCCCACGAAGAAAGATCATCATACGAGCCGCCCACTTGTGGTAACCCTTGCCATCGAAGTGCGGCGGACCGCCCCGCTCAACGTACGCCATCTTAGGATTCGAGACTTGTCAAAGTCGCAAAGAATCCGGCACCAAGCTCTGATACCAATTGAAGGACCGATTAGGCGACCGAGAGAGGGGGGGGGGGGAGTGAATGGGAGCCGATAAAAATTCTTCTCAAGAACTTGGTCTATGCCCCCAAATCACTTCCGAAGAATCTCGCACACACTTGTCAAGATCACATAGTCACAACGGACCTACCGACCCTAGGAACAAGTTAGATCAAGCCTAAGAACAAAGCGGAAGCAAGCGCCAAAAGAACCGAGAGAAAAAGCTAGCACGAGGCAACCGCAAAGCGAAAATTGTCGGTACTACCGGCCCCAGGTCGGTACTACCGATATGGGCTTACTGGCACCTAAAAACTGGGTTATCGGTACTACTGGCACTGGGTCGGTACTTCCGACTATCGGTACTACCGACCTTGTGTCGGTACTATCGATAAGGACTATCTGGCAGCTGAAAATCAGATCATCGGTACTACCTGCACAGTGTCGGTAGTACCGCCCCCCCTAAAAATCAGCCCGCGAAACAGCCCCAAACTTTCGATCGACGGATCTCCCAAACCACTTGGAGTCTTGAGACGAAATTTTGGGGAGATGATGAACACCCCAAGGAGAGGTTATGCCCCAAAAATTATGGTCTCAAACTCCCTACAACTCCCGGAATCGCAAATCCTTGCCAAGAACACAAAGACCTAGGGTTCATCCAAAAGTCAACGAATCGAAGGCCAAATCCGGCGTTTGAGGGGTCAAGATCATCACCAAAGGTGCGCAAGGCATCCATCCATGTTTCCCTCAAAGAAATCCGGGGAGAAACCAACTCAAATTCGCGTAATCACACCAAGAACAAAGACACGAAAACAAGCACAAAGAGACCACGAAAAACACAACTCCGAATCTTCTATACAAACCAGGAAAGATTCACAAGGTCTAGCATGCCGCCCTAGCATCCATCCCTCTCAACAAATCTCTCATGAAGCTCGATGCTAGCCTAGAGAAAATAGAAGGAAAAACAGCTACGAAAATGAGAAAGAGGAAGGAGCAAATGAAACCCTAAGTCCCGAGAACGAGAGCCATCAACACACACTCATGGCTTATATATCAGGTCCCGCCGGAGTGGTAAATGACTCGACTACCCCTATCTACACTACTGGCGATACAACCCACGTAGGGGCATTTTGGTAACGTTTGTGGGTCTTGCCATCGGACGGCCACGCCTTTGCCGCACCCCGCGTCCTCCCGACGCAAGCCATGCGATCCCGCCGCGTGTCCTCCGCCTCGAAGCTTCCCGACACGCCCGGATCCCGTCTCCGTCGTGTTGGGCCCTCGGACTTGGTTTTGAGGCCCAAAACAAGAAACCGTCCGCCGATGGTTTTGTGGGCAAACCACCAAACCCCGCGTGCCCGGTCCGGCCTCCCGCCAAACCACTTGACTTGACCGCCACCGTGCACCGGCTCGCTTTTCCATGACTTCGTCTTGCTTGTGTCGCCACCATGTGACCCGCACCCGGTCCCCGCCGTCCACCGGGTCCCTCGAACCGAGCCTACTTGTCTCTCCATCTCCCGGAGGCCCCTCAAGGCCGAAGACCTTTCGCGCCCGTTCTTCACCCGCAACAACACGAACTAGTCCGCGGCCTACACCCGCGCACTAAGCCAAGAGTCGATCCAACACCCGTTGTCAATCACTCATCACCGAGGAGTGGTCATCCATCGACCACCGGGACGCTCCCGGTCCTCAAATTCAAGCTTTGGAAAGTGAGCTCAATCGGTTTGTCATCAAAGATGATGAGTCTCCACAAGACATGTACAACCGCTTGAACAAGATCATCAACAAAATCAAGTCACTAGGAAGTACAAGATGGGGAAGAAGAGAAGTGGTTGACAAGATCCTCTCCGCGTACATGGCAAGGGACGTTCAACTCCCAACACTCATAAGAGAGAAAAGAGGCTTCAACAAGTTCACTCCGGCGGATGTGATTGTAAGAATGGAAGAACACCTCATCACCGTCAAAGAGTCAAAGCTTTCACAAGAAATCTCAAAGATACATGAACAACTTGAGAAGAACAAGGGAGTGGCCCTCAAGGCATCTAGCAAGGAGAAGAAGTCAAGCTCATCAATTTCAAAAACCGTGGTCGATGAAGATAGTGATGAAGATAGTGACATGAACATGACTCCCGAGCAAATGGCTCTCTTTGTGAGGAAGTTCGACAAGATGTTCAAAAAGAGTGGCTTCTTCAACAAGAACAAAGACAAGGACAAGATCAAGACGAAAAGGCTTCCAAGAGACCGTGCTTTGGATGTGGCAAGGAGGGTCATTTCATTCCGGAATGCCCCAACATAAGAGTGAGGAGAAGAGACACCAACAAGACCAACAAGAACAAGAAGAAGGAAGTTTGGTGAAGCTCATTTGGGTGAGGAATGGGATTGAAATGATGATAGCTCCGACTCCGATGTTGAACGGGGTCTTGCTACCAATCTATTGGGGAGCCAATCAACAAGTCATCACTCTTTGAAGATCTCACCGATGATGAAGATGACTTCACCCACACTTGCCTCATGGCTAGGGGCTCCAAGGTAGACACTCCCACCCCGCCCCTAGATGATGATAGTGAAAGTGATTTTGACTTTGAAAAATGATCACTAGCTTTGGTAAAAAGGCAACTAAGAAAATCATGTTTTTAATGAAAGAAATAGAGAATAGAGAGGGGACTCTTGAGGTGCAAGAAGAACTCTTTAGACTTGAGCGGGAGAAAACCATTGCTCTTGAGAATACCCTTGTAATTGAAAAGAAGGGTTTCAAGGTGCAAGAGGACTTGCTCAAAGAAAAGGAGATAGAAATTCTTAGTCTCAAGAAATCCCTAGATAAAGATGAGTTGATAGTAGATGAATTAACTAGACAATCTTTCCTAGCTAAGGATGCTTGCAAGAAACTTGAGGGTGAAAAACTTGAACTTCAAAAGAGCTTTGATAGCTTAAAGACTAGTCACATAGCATTAGAAGTTCAAATTGACAACCTCAAGAATAATGCTACAACTACATCTAATGATGCTTTCTCTAACTCTCAAACATCAACAAGTAATGGTTGTTCTAGATGTTATAAAATTGATGTAAATGCTTGTGCTACTAATGTTGCCGAGATGAATGCCATGAAGAAAGAAATTGCTAGTTTGTCAAACTCTCTCATTGATGAAAAGAAGAAAGAACCTTAGAGAGGTGAGTTTGAGAACCACACCAAAGGCTTTGGGTCAAGCTACATGAAGAAGTTTGACTTTGCGGATGGGAAGGGGCTTGGTAAGCAAGAACAAGGAACAAAAGACCCCATCCCATTCATCAAGAACTACCACACAAAGGGCATGGGAACAAGAAATGTGGTACACGACATGAAGCAATTGGCTGTCAAGAACTATGATAACCAAGTTGGGTACAACACACCTATCAAGTTCAAGAGCACCCAAGCTACAACAAGTGCACCACAACCTAAGGCAAACAGCAAGACAAAAAAGTTGAGCAAGAAGCCCAAGCCACATGCCTCACAAGATAGCTTCTATGCCGATTATGTGTTGACTTGGAACCACAAGGGTAAGGTGGTTGCCAAGTATGTGGGACCCCGCACAAAAGAGACATTGATCAAAAGGAATGTGTGGGTGCCCAAGATTCTTGTGACTAACACTCTAGGACCCAAATCCACTTGGGTACCTAAAACACAAGCATACTTTGTTTTGTAGGCATACTCCTCCGGTGGAACAAAATGGGTGATTGATAGTTGATGTACAAATCATATGACCAGGGAGAAGAAAATGTTTACATCTTGAGATATGATTGAAAATCCTACGGAAAGAATTGCCTTTGGAGGCAATGGTGGAGGAACGATTGTTGGTCTTGGTAAAATTTCTATCTCAATCAATCATTCAATTTCCGATGTTTATTTGGTTGAATCTTTGGACTACAATTTGTTGTCCGTTTCACAACTTTGTGAGATGGGTTACAATTGTTTGTTCACCAATGAGGGTGTGACCGTCTTTAGAAGGGGCGATGACTCCGTTGCCTTTAAGGGTGAACTCAAGGGAAGGCTTTACTTGGTGGATTTTTCATCGGATAAAGCCCAACTTGATACATGCTTATTGGCAAAGTCTAGCTTGAGTTGGCTTTGGCATCGCCGACTAGCTCACGTTGGGATGAAAAATCTCAATAAGCTTCTAAAGGGGGAACACATCCTAGGACTAACAAATGTTCATGTTGAGAAAAATAGAATTTGCAGTGCTTGTCAAGACGGAAAGCAAATTGGTGTCCCTCATCCCGCCAAGAATGTGCTCACCACCACAAGACCATTGGAACTACTTCACATGGATATTTTTGGTCCGGTGGCTTGTGTTAGCATTGGAGGGAACAAATATGGATTTGTCATTGTTGATGACTACTCTCGGTACACTTGGGTATTCTTTATGAAGAATAGGAGCAAAGTTCATGAAATGTTCAAGAAGTTTGCCACAAGAGCCCAAAATGAATTAGATATGAAGATCAAGAGAGTGAGAAGTGACAATTGCACCGAGTTCAAGAACGCCAACATTGAAGAGTATCTTAATGAAGAAGGCATTGGTCATGAACTCTCCGTCCTATACACTCCACAACAAAATGGGATAGTGGAGAGGAAGAATAGGACTCTCATTGAAGCCGCAAGAACCATGTTTGACGAGTATAAGACTTCAAATAGTTTTTGGGCGGAAGCAATCAACGCGGCTTGTCATGCTATCAACCGGTTGTATCTTCACAAGCTTCGCCACAAAACCGCTTATGAGATTCTAACTGGTAAAAAGCCTAACGTGTCTTACTTTAGAGTTTTTGGTTGTAAGTGCTTCATTCTTAACAAGAGGCCCAAAAGCTCTAAGTTTGCATCTAAAGTCGATGAAGGTATCTTTCTTGGTTACGCCTCAAACGCTCATGACTATCGTGTCCTCAACAAAACCACCGGTTGTGTTGAAGTCACGTGTGATCGTGACACCCTAAAATTCCATCACCGAAATTTCTTAGCAACTTAAATTGTCTTAGGGATTTAAGGAGATTAAAATGCTAAATAAAATTGAGCTCTAAAAATATTAAAGATAATATAATAAACTTAGAAACAACAAGTGTTTGTGCATCATCAGTTGACTTGCATGGTTTTTGGTTGCTTGTGTGGTCTCTAAAAAGTCTATAAAATATTTGAGAAAAGTTTGCAAAAGTTTGATTTGAATTTGGGTTGAAAATGGATTTGAAAATGAAGTTTGAAAAAAAAAGAAAAAAAACAAAAGCGCGCCCGGCTCTATTTAGCCCAGGCGGCCCAACCCGGCCTTCCCCGCCGCCCACCGCTCCCCCCCCTTTCCCTTTTCTTTTTCGCGGCGGGCGCCGCGACAGGCGGACCCCCACCGTCGCCCCCTTTCCCCCTCCTTCCTTTCTTCTTCCCCGCGTCCGCCGGCCGCCGCCGCATGCCGCCGAATCCGCCTCGCCCCCGCCCTCTCCCCTTCCTTTCTCTTCTCCGTGAGCATGCCAATTAAGGCAATTACTCCCCACCCAAAACCCACGGTCGTTTCCCTTACCAACTTTAAGCCCGGACGGCCCGCCGGCCATCAATGGCAAGCCGCCGCCGCCCCCGACCCCTAGCCGCTTCGCCTTCCCTCCCTCGGGCCCTTATAAGCTCGCTCACGCACTCCTTGGCTCCCCCTTTCGCCTCTCGCAACACACACGCGCACGAGCCCGAGCTCACCCTCCAACGCCGCCGCCGCCTCGGTTTCCGCCGCCGCCGTCGATTCGTCGACACCGGTGAAGGGCTAGGCCTTCTCGCCCGTTTCTCGTTGATCATTAGGTTCGCAAGGGGCTTGACAAGCTCGTGTGCCCGCAGTTCACGCCCTCGACGCCCGTGGCGCGCCGCCCCGAGCTCACCGGAGCGCCGCCCGAGCCGCCGCCGTCACCAAGCCGCCCCGTTGCCGCCTCCTCTCCACCTTTTGGCCCGCCCTCATCTCCCGTGTGTGGTAAGCTACTCTCCCCGCCCAAATTGCCTCCTTATCGCGCCCGGTGCCCTCCCCCGCGAGCTCGCCGGAGTAGCGGCTCCGCCCCCTTCCGCGCCGGCCACCGTAGAAGCCCGAGCCCCTCCCCCGAACCCCTAGATGTGTGCGCAATCTCCTCGGCCCACGTGTAGCACCCGCTCGTGCACGAGAAGACGGCCGGGAGCTCACCCCGCAGCTTGCGCCGGCGAAGCGCCGCCACGCACCGCCGCGCCGCCCCTGTTCCCGGCGTCATCGCCGCCGCCCGCCGCACGCATTCGTCCGGCCGCCGTTGGATCACGCGTGGACGATGGGGATCACGTACCCCTTCGGTTTAAGTGGTTGGTCCACGGTGAACCCATGGACCGCGCCCACGGCCGGGTCCACGGTGCACCCTTGCGCCATCCGCCGTTGGATCTCAGATCCACGGTGTTGAGTGGCGGTTTTGTTTAAGAACCCCTGGGTTTTCAAATAATAGCCGGCCGGTCCTTCCACCTTTGAAAATAATCACAGTTAGGTCCTGATTCTTGCAATCTAGCCCCTATCTACCCTGTTTAATCTTGTTTTAGGCCCTTTACACTTCTTTTTGCACTTAAACCCTCTGATTTAATTTATAAAAATGTTTTAGCCCCTGAATTTATTCATAAACAACCCTGTGAACATAGTTTTCTTGCAAATAGGCCCCTGAAAACTGTTTTAATCATATCTTTCTCATTTTAACTCCGTTTTTAGCGTTTTATATACCGAAATGATCGTCTCGACGAGTAGAATCTTTTAAGCAGTAAATTTACCAGTTTTATTACTGTTTGGTGTACTGTTTTGTTTATTGATTGTTATCCATGTTTGACTCGTAGATATCGTGCTCGTTTCGTCCGAGCTCCCCGTCGGAAGTGATCGGGAAGAACCTGTCTTTGAAGAGGATTTCACCCAGCTTGTAGAGGAAGGCAATTGGATTTCCCCCTCTACATAATCTTTTTGGACCTATGACACTACATGTTAAACAATGTTTACTATTCCCGTTGATATGCATAAATCCGATGGGCAAACACCTAGCTAAGGACTTGACTAGATGCTTTATCACTTAACCTTGATCAACCCCGTTTAAACTTATGCTTGGGGTAGATAAATGCTTAGTTTGCTCAACATAAGTTTGGTTATGCTTGTTTATGTTATACATCTCGCTTTTGCTTATAAACATGTTCGTGCTTAAACCAAGATAACTTGATATAATCGGAACATGGAGAACCACCCAAGATAACGAGACAACCACAGTCCACATGGCTCGGCTTAGCCAACTAATTAGGAAAGTGGGGTAGCTGATAGCTCTTTTCCGAGAGGGGCACAGGGGGCCGGAGTTGAAGGGGTATAGCCCGGTCCTTTTGGGGTAGCAGCCTTGGCTAAGGTGTTGACCACTAGGGAGGGTTATGGCCGCGCTCCGCCGTCAGAATCGTTGAGGGCCGTTGGTTTCTCTTCTTTCCTTTGTAAAGGCTTCGTAGTGGACCCCTAGCCACTCACCTTGGAAGTGTTTAAGGGTCTAGCTAACTCCGGGCAAGATGGGGAACACGAACCGTGGGTAAAGTGTACAACCTCTCGCAGAGTGTAAACCGATCGATCGGTCGTGCTCACGGTCACGAGCGGCTTGGACCCTCACATGATTAATGAACTTGAAGTTTAATGTAAATCATGGGTTGAAGGTTTGGTTTGAGGTTTCTTTTAAGGTTAAGTGGGTTGGTATACACTTACATCTAGTAACTAGGTGCTTGCTAATAAAACTTGACCAACTTATAAAATGCTTACCGCTGTGAACCATAGCCTATCCTTGATGGCCTTGCATTTTCCCCCACTTGCTGAGCTCCAACCATAAGTGTGCTCACCCTTGCTTACCGCCGTTCGCAGGAGAACGTCGGAGGCGAGGACGAGTATTGGAGCGACTTCGAGGAGTTCTAGGCATGCGGATCCCCCGCCTCATCATGCCCGTGGATGTCGGCCGATGGAGTTGCTCGTCTTCGTTTAGTTATCGTCTTGTTCGGACCTTCGAGTCCACCCTTATGGATGTAATAAAGGATGTCATACTTGGTTTAAACTCTTGTACGTTTTATTACAGCAATGGTATTACTCTCGTTTTGTCTAATCATGTGTGTGTAAATGATCCCGGCGCACATATGAGATGCATTCGGTTTTCCTTGTAAAATCGGGTGTGACAAAGTGGTACCGAGCCGTGATGACTGTAGGTCGCAGCCTTAGTTAGAAATGGACGAAATTAAGGATTCATGTTCTAGAAAGCCTTGTCATGCTTCAAATCATCTTATTTACGCAATAAAAATCTAATTTAATTTTTGTTTATCATTTTAAACTATCATTTTGATTTATTCTGTACTGCGAGATCGGTTTTGCTTTGACAGATGGCCAGGACTTACATGACCCCTCGCAAGAGCACTGGTGGGTGTTTTCCTACGGACACCGGCCCCTCGCCATCGTCTTGAAGATGTTGAGGAGGAACAGGAGGAGTTCCGGCAGGAGGTTGAGGTTGAGGAAGACCCGCAGGAGGTCCAACGGAAGAAGAAGAAGAGGATCCCGAAGAAGTCGAGATGGAGGAGGAGGAGCCGGAAGAGCCATTGGAACAGCCCACGGTGTACGATGGCACGGTGCTGAGGCGGACGCAGACGGTGACATCGTGATTCCACCGCGCCTCGCAAATCAATGAGGAAGCACCCCCCGCACCTCGCCGACCCCGTGCCGAAGGTGATCCGTAAGACTCCGCCGATGACAAGTGTGGGTGAGGATGATGGTGACAATGCTCGCCGGCAACCCGGAGGAAGATGAAGATCCCCGCTACCATGGAGCCGAATATCATAAACACTCTACCGAAGCCGAGAATGGACGATTCTCGCATTCTCCCGTGGGATGATCCGAGGTATCCGGGGTATACCATGAGGCCTCTCTATGTGACCAAGCATTTCGGTGAGCCCGGAATGAGGGATTACTACACTTGCAAAGTTTACATCGGAAGCCTCCGAATGATACCGAAGGATGGAGGTATCGCTCATCCCACCATAGCACGCCTCGCTTCTCTACGGATGACGCTGCGGTGAATGATGCAGCAAGGAGGGCGCTCTGGTCGGTTTGTAATGCTAATCGGGTGCGCTTGTTCCAATCGGAGTACCGTCATGTGCCTCGACGTGCAAGTGGCACGGAAGTGACTGTGGTGCCAGCAGGAGGCGATGACCGCATCGATGTCTTGGCACGGGTGACTGCTGCTCTGAATGCAGATCTGGAGGGAGCAACTTTGGAGATAAACAAGTATCATGAAGAGGCGCAGTCGCTCGGCAAAGATAGCACGTCTGGAAGCACAGCTTGCAGGACAGCGATTGCCTCAGAAGTCATGCCATACCAGACTACATCTTCCCCTCCGCGCAAGAGGCTTCGTTACAACACTGATGAAGCTACTACTCGTCTTGGCTAGGATCCTAGGATGCTCACCCTTATCATTTACCTTTTCGATAGACCGTTCTCGCGTGAACGTATTTGCTTGTAATAATGAATGCTGTTTGCAAACATGCTTGAGTTGGATCTTTGCTTGATTGTAAATTGTATGGTGGAGTGATGGCCACTATGCAATCTGAAATTTTAAGTTAATTAAAGTTTGGTTGGGTTTTAACGGTTGTCATTGCTTAATCTCTTATGCAAGTATGTTTGGATCAAATCTGTTTTCGTAGTCATGTGACATATCAGTAATGTTTTGCTTATAACTCAAGCTACAGAACTCCAAATGACATGAAACCAGTTGGGTTAGTTCACAAATTTAGAGGATGAATTTCTTTAAAAAATTCAATAGTATACAATACATATTCTGGGAGTTATGCACGAAGTAATGAACAAGTCAGAATCTGTAAATTTCTGCTGATATAGCTGTACTGTTTGAATTATATCTCGAGTTATACGTATCCAAATGAGGTGATTCCAGTTGGGATGGTTCCATAATTTTATACACTATAATCTGGTAAGAATTCGTGGTCATTGGACAATTACACAGAAAGTTATGCATAATTCTTTGAGGTCAACAGAATCTGTCTTAACTGAGTATATGCTGTCATTTTATTTTGAGTTACTCTCTTATGCAATGATTCAAGTACAATTATCTGAGATATGATTTTTCTAACGGTCAGATGGTAAACACCAGGTCCGGAGGAGGTCAAGACGTGCCACCCGTGATCCGGGCACATATTGCAAATCAGCAAAACCCAAGCACCACCTCCACCGATCAACCAAGCCATGGACCCGAACATGCAGCAATTCTCGGCAGCGCGGATGCAACCGATTCAAAACCTTACCAACACAAGGTGCAGCAGATGCAAGCTCAACAAAACCAGCCACCACCACCGATTCCTCCACCACCCCCGCCACCAAGGGACAGGCACAAGGAGTTCATGAGCCACCACCCCCCTACATTTTCTCACTCGGGCCGATCCGTTAGATGCCGATGATCGGTTGAAAACCATCACCAAGAAGCCGGAAATCGTGCGGTGCACCGACAGAGAGATGATTCGTATGCTGCCGCGGAAGACTTGTGGGGCAGGCCGCGGACCGGTGGGATGCGTACTCAACTCGCTCATCCCAACGGCATAACATCACCTCGGCAGGAATTTCGTGACAACTTCCGCACTTATCACATTCCTTCGGGGGTTCTCAAGCTTAAGCGAGGGAGTTCTTGTCACCGAGGCAAGGCAATATGTCGGTGATCGAGTATCCGGACAAGTTCACTCACTTGTCACGCTATGCACCCGATGAAGTCAACACCGATCCAAAGAGGCAAGAAAGGTTCTCGGATGGCTTGATTAGTCCTCTCGAACTATCTACCGCAGTCACATCTTCCCGGACTTTCGTACGCCGGTGAACAAAGCTATTGGGCCGGAAAGCAAGAGAAAGGAGATGGGTGAACATAAGCGCAAGTTTCGGTCTCGGGGGCGCTCTAGCAAGGTAACACCCGTCCCCGTTACGGTTCTCGGCGAGCCCGACTCCATATCGTCCCGGTGGTCAAGCCGGGAGGTACCCACAGAACATGCGGCTCCGGCGCTCGTTTCGGCCACAACGCTTCAATCCTCGGACACCCGCAGCTCCTACCCCACAGCTCGAGTCGTCCTAGCAACAACTCGGGGGCACCCGTCGAAACACTAACCCCGTTCATCCCGGAGGATGCTTCAAGTGTGGAGAGCCGGGGCATTATGCTAACAAGCCGTCCTAAGAGGGTGATGCGGACTCCGCAGAGAGACATTGGAAACAGGGGATCGGGCAGCCATCTTCGCAGGCTCGTACTCCACAGACACCCAGCAAGAGAGGCCAGCAGAGTCATGTGCGTGGCCGAGTCAACCATGTATCAGTGGAGCAAGCTCAGAATGATGCCGGCGTGGTATTGGGTACGTTTTTCGTCAACTCGTACCTCGCTACCGTATTATTTGATTCAGAGCATCACATTCATTCATAACTGATCAATTTGTGGCAAAATATAACTTATCTATGAGTACAATGAAGAACCCACTCGATAGTTAGCACTCCCCGGGGGAGAAATGAAAACTGGTCATATATGCCCACAAGTAAAGATTAATATCATGGGGGTAGACTTTCTTGCTAACCCGGTAGTTCTAAAATCATGGGGAATAGATGTCATTCTTGGTATGGATTGGTTAAGGAGTTGTGATGGAGTTATTCGATGTCGGAAGAGGTCGCATCGTTAACCGGTCCTCAAGGGGAAAGAGTAGAGTATGTGAGTGCACCCTCATCCGTCAAAGGAGTTATGAACTCTGTTGAAGGCAAGTCCTTGGAGGATATAAGGGTAGTGAATGAATTCCCCGATGTGTTTCCGGAGGATTTGCCGGTGTATGCCACCCGATCGTGACATTGAATTTAGTATTGAACTTATACCCGGTACTCGCTCCCATATCTAAAAGACCATATAGAATGGATGTTAAAGATCTAGCTGAATTAAAGAAACAAATTGAAGAATTACTTAGTAAAGGGTTTATCCGTCCTAGTTCATCACCATGGGGAGCCCCCACACTCTTCGTTGATAAGAAGGATGGATCTAGGAGGTTGTGTATAGACTATCGATCACTTAACGAGGTTACTATCAAGAATAAATACCCTTTACCTCGGATTGAGGATTTGTTTGATCAAATGAGAGGAGCTAAGCCTTTCTCTAAGATAGATCTTAGATCAAGTTATCATCGCTGAAAATCCGTGTGGAGGATATACCAAAGACAAAGATTCACTTCTAGATACAAAGTTATATGAGTTCACTGTGATGTCCTTTGGCCTGACCAATGCACCAGCATACTTTATGTATTTGATGAACAAGGTATTCATGGAGTATCTGGATAAGTTTGTTGTGGTATTCATTGATGATATATTGGTATTCTCTCGGAGTGAGGAAGAACATGAAGAACATCTGAGGCTTGTGTTACAGAAGTTACGGGAACATCAGCTGTATGCCAAGTTCAGCAAGTGTGCTTTCTGGTTGAAGGAGGTCTCTTTTCTCGGACACATCATCACAGATGGAGGCATAGCAGTTGATCCAAGCAAGGTTCGGGATGTATTGAACTGGAGTCCGCCTAAGAATGTGCCAGAGATCAGAAGTTTCCTTGGTCTTGCAGGATACTATCGGAGGTTCATTGAAGGGTTTTCTAAGATAGTGAAGCCACTTACCACTCTGCTCGAGAAAGGAAGAGAATTCAAATGGGATGAGAAGTGTCAGGCTAGTTTTGAGGAGTTGAAGAAGAGGCCGACCACAAGACTCGTGTTGATCATGCCGTACATACACAAAGGGTTCGATGTGTACCGTGATGCCTCTCGGCAAGGTTTTGGATGTGTGTTAATGCAAGAAGGAAAGGTAGTAGCTTATGCTTCAAGACAGCTTGAGGAAACATGAACAGAACTATCCTACTCATGATCTTGAGTTGGCTGCGGTTGTTCACGCATTGAAGATCTGGAGACATTACATGATTGGAAACAAGTGTAAGATCTTTACTGATCATAAGAGTCTGAAGTATATCTTTACTCAGAAGGATCTGAATTTGAGGCAAAGGAGATGGTTAGAGTTGATCAAAGATTATGATTTGGATATCCAGTATCATCCAGGAAAAGCGAATGTTGTGGCAGATGCTTTGAGTCGGAAGGGACAGACTAACATGCTATTGGGACACCTGTTACCTCAGGAGCTATGTTGGGAGATGGCACAGCTTAACTTGGGAATGGTTTCTTCGAGTGAGACTCTGACGTTAGAGATCGAGTCGACTCTTTAGCGGGATATCGGGAAGGGAAAGTTGATCGATGCCAAGATTGCGTAATACAGGAAGTTGATTAAGTTGGGCAAAGTTCCGGAATTCAGAGAAGATGAGCAAGGAACAGTGTGGTTTAAGAACAGAATCTGTGTACCTGAGATCAAGGAATTGAGAGAAGTTATCTTGAAGGAAGCACACGATTCAGCTTACTCTATACACCGTGGTAGTACCAAGATGTATCAGGACTTGAAGCAGAGATACTGGTGGTATGGGATGAAGAAAGATGTGGCAGCTCATGTAGCTTTGTGTGATGTGTGCCAAAGAGTGAAAGCTGAGTATCAAAGACCAGCAGGATTGCTACAACCTCTGAAGGTACCTGAGTGGAAATGGGAGGAAATCGGTATGGATTTCATAGTAGGATTACCTCGTACTCGTGACGGGTATGATTCTATTTGGGTTATTGTGGATAGACTAACCAAGGTAGCGCACTTCATTCCAGTGAAGACGACCTATACAGGAGTGAAGCTAGCTGAGTTGTATAATTCAAGGATTGTGTGTTTGCACGGGGTACCGAAGAAGATAGTGTCAGATCGAGGCACACAGTTCACCTCACGGTTTTGGCAGAAGTTGCATGAATCGATGGATACAAAGTTAAACTTCGGCTCAAAGATACCATCCTCGGACGGATGGGCGGACAGAGAGAACAAATCGGATACTCGAGGATATGTTGAGAGCTTGTGCGTTAAAGAACAAGATTGCGGTTGGGATAAGAGTTTGCCTTATGCGGAATTTGCTTATAACAACAGCTATCGGTCTAGCATCAAGATGGCACCTTTTGAAGCTCGTATGGAAGGAAGTGTAGAACACCGTTGTTTTGGAATCGGTCGGTGAAAGGCGGTTCTTTGGGCCGACAAAGATACGAGAAGCGAGAAAAGCAAGTTGAAATCATAAGGGAGAATCTTAAGGCAAAGACTATCAAGACGGAAGAGTTATGCCGATCCTCGGCGAAGAGAGGTGATCTTGGAAGTCGGTGATTATGCGTACCTCAGAGTGTCACCTATTCGGGGGTTACGAAGGTTTAATGTCAGGGGAAAGTTATCACCTCGATTTATCGGACCTTTCAAGATTTTGGAACGGAAAGGAGAAGTAGCATACCAGTTAGAGTTGCCGAGACAACTATCGGAGTTCATGATGTGTTTCATGTATCACAGCTAAAGAAATGCACAAGTGAGGTTAGAATAGAACCGGTACAGTTAGAGGATATTCAAATGAAGAATGATCTGACGTACAAGGAATACCCTGTTAAGATCTTGGATGTGTCAGAAAGAGTTACCAGGAGTAAGATCATCAGAATGTGTAAAGTGCAGTGGAGTCATCACACAGAGGAAGAGGCAACTTGGGAGAGAGAGGATGAACTCAAGGAAGACTTTCCTCACTGTTCTCTAAATCTTCCGAATCTCGGGATGAGATTCTCTTTCGAGGGGTAGGATTTGTGACACCCTAAAATTCCATCACTGAAATTACTTAGCAACTTAAATTGTCTTAGGGATTTAAGGAGATTAAAATGCTAAATAAAATTGAGCTCTAAAAATATTAAAGATAATATAATAAACTTAGAAACAACAAGTGTTTGTGCATCATCAGTTGACTTGCATGGTTTTTGGTTGCTTGTGTGGTCTCTAAAAAGTCTATAAAATATTTGAGAAAAGTTTGCAAAAGTTTGATTTGAATTTGGGTTGAAAATGGATTTGAAAATGAAGTTTGAAAAAAAAAAAAAAGAAAAAAAACAAAAGCGCGCCCGGCTCTATTTAGCCCAGGCGGCCCAACCCAGCTTCCCAGCCGGCCCACCGCTCCCCCCCCCCCTTTCCCTTTTCTTTTCGCGGCGGCGCCGACAGGCGGACCCCCACCCGTCGCCCCCTTTCCCCCTCCTTCCTTTCTTCTTCCCCGCGTCCGCCGGCCGCCGCCGCATGCCGCCGAATCCGCCTCGCCCCCGCCCTCTCCCCCTTCCTTTCCCTTCTCCGTGAGCATGCCAATTAAGGCAATTACTCCCCACCCAAAACCCACGGCCGTTTCCCTTACCAACTTTAAGCCCGGACGGCCCGCCGGCCATCCATGGCAAGCCGCCGCCGCCCCGACCCCTAGCCGCTTCGCCTACCCTCCCTCGGGCCCTTATAAGCTCGCTCACGCACTCCTTGGCTCCCCCTTTCGCCCTGCGCAACACACACGCGCACGAGCCCGAGCTCACCCTCAACGCCGCCGCCCGCCTCGGCCCGCCGCCGCCGTCGATTCGTCGCCGCCGGTGAAGGGCTAGGCCTTCGCCTATTTCGTTGATCATTAGGTTCGCAAGGGGCTTGACAAGCTCGTGTGCTCGCGCGTTCACGCCCTCGACGCCCGTGGCGCCGCGCCCCGAGCTCACCGGAGCGCCGCCCGAGCCGCCGCCGTCACCAAGCCGCCCCGTTGCCGCCTCCTCTCCACCTTTTGGCCCGCCCTCATCTCCCGTGTGTGGTAAGCAACTCTCCCCGCCCAAATTGCCTCCTTATCGCGCCCGGTGCCCTCCCCCGCGAGCTCGCCGGGAGTAGCGGCTCCGCCCCCTTCCGGCGCCGGCCACCGTAGAAGCCCGAGCCCCTCCCCCGAACCCCTAGATGCGTGCGCAATCTCCTCGGCTACGTGTAGCACCCGCTCGTGCACGAGAAGACGGCCGGGAGCTCACCCCGCAGCTTGCGCCGGCGAAGCGCCGCCGCGCGCGCGCCGCGCCGCCCCTGTTCCCGGCGTCATCGCCGCCGCCCGCCGCACGCATTCGTCCAGCGCCGTTGGATCACGCATGGACGATGGGGATCACGTACCCCTTCGGTTTAAGTGGTTGGTCCACGGTGAGCCCATGGACCGCGCCTACGGCCGGGTCCACGGTGCACCCTTGCGCCATCCGCCGTTGGATCTCAGATCCACGGTGCTGAGTGGCGGTTTTGTTTAAGAGCCCCTGGGTTTTCAAATAATAGCCGGCCGGTCCTTCCACCTTTGAAAATAATCACAGTTAGGTCCTGATTCTTGCAATCTAGCCCCTATCTACCCTGTTTAATCTTGTTTTAGGCCCTTTACACTTCTTTTTGCACTTAAACCCTCTGATTTAATTTATAAAAATGTTTTAGCCCCTGAATTTATTCATAAACAACCTTGTGAACATAGTTTTCTTGCAAATAGGCCCCTGAAAACTGTTTTAATCATATCTTTCTCATTTTAACTCCGTTTTTAGCGTTTTATATATCGAAATGATCGTCTCAACGAGTAGAATCTTTTAAGCAGTAAATTTACCAGTTTTATTACTGTTTGGTGTACTGTTTTGTTTATTGATTGTTATCCATGTTTGACTCGTAGATATCGTGCCTCGTTTCGTCCGAGCTCCCCGTCGGAAGTGATCGGGAAGAACCCTGTCTTTGAAGAGGATTTCACCCAGCTTGTAGAGGAAGGCAAGTGGATTTCCCCCTCTGCATAATCTTTTTGGACCTATGACACCGCATGTTAAACAATGTTTACTATTCCCGTTGATATGCATAAATCCGATGGGCAAACACCTAGCTAAGGACTTGACTAGATGCTTTATCACTTAACCTTGATCAACCCTATTTAAACTTATGCTTGGGGTAGATAAATGCTTAGTTTGCTCAACATAAGTTTGGTTATGCTTGTTTATGTTATACATCTCGGTTTTGCTTATAAACATGTTCGTGCTTAAACCAAGATAACTTGATATAATCGGAACATGGAGAACCACCCAAGATAACGGTACAACCACAGTCCACATGGCTCGGCTTAGCCAACTAATTAGGAAAGTGGGGTAGCTGATAGCTCTTTTCCGAGAGGGGCACAGGGGGCCGGAGTTGAAGGGGTATAGCCCTGGTCCTTTTGGGGTAGCGACCTTGGCTAAGGTGTTGACCACTAGGGAGGGTTATGGCCCGCTCCGCCGTTATGCTTGTTGAGGGCCGTTGGTTTCTCTTCTTTCCTTTGTAAAGGCTTCGTAGTGGACCCCTAGCCACTCACCTTGGAAGTGTTTAAGGGTCTAGCTAACCCGGGCAAGATGGGGAACACGAACCGTGGGTAAAGTGTACAACCTCTCGCAGTGTAAAACCGATCGATCAGCCGTGCTCACGGTCACGAGCGGCTTGGACCCTCACATGATTAATGAACTTGAAGTTTAATGTAAATCATGGGTTGAAGGTTTGGTTTGAGGTTTCTTTTAAGGTTAAGTGGGTTGGTATACACTTACATCTAGTAACTAGGTGCTTGCTAATAAAACTTGACCAACTTATAAAATGCTTACCGCTGTGAACCATAGCCTATCCTTGATGGCCTTGCATTTTCCCCCACTTGCTGAGCTCCAACCATAAGTGTGCTCACCCTTGCTTACCGCTGTTCAGAGGAGAACGTCGGAGGCGAGGACGAGTATTGGAGCGACTTCGAGGAGTTCTAGGCATGCAGATCCCCCAGTCATCATGCCTGTGGATGTCAGCGATGGAGTTGCTCGTCTTCGTTTAGTTATCGTCTTGTTCGGACCTTCGAGTCCACCCTTATGGATGTAATAAGGGATGTCATACTGGTTTAAACTCTTGTACGTTTTATTACAGCAATGGTATTACTCTCGTTTTGTCTAATCATGTGTGTGTAAATGATCCTGGCGCACATATGAGATGCATTCGGTTTTCCTTGTAAAATCGGGTGTGACAGTGACTTGACGTTTGATGAATCTAATGGCTCTCAAGTGGAGCAAGTTGATGAATTGTGTGTAGGCAAGCATGTACCAGTTGAAAAGGCTATAAGGAAGATGGCCATTGGAGAAATCAAGCCTCAAGAAGAAGATGATGAGGACTGCGAAATAGAAGAAACAACAATTCTACCTCACGCTGCGAACCCCGGAGTATCTGAAGAAAAATCCGGAGATTCTGGGTTTTCCGAAAACTCCGGAGAAAAGTCCGGAAATTCCGGACCTGCTGCTGATACTTCTCAAGGCAGTCAAGAAATTGAGGATTTAGTTCAACAAGAAGTTTCTGACCCACATCCAAGAGTTCGGCAAAGTGTTCAACGAGATCATCCCGTTGACAACATTCTTGGAAGCATCGGTAGAGGGGTAACAACTCGTTCAAGATTAGCAAATTTTTGTGAACATTATTCGTTTGTTTCTATGTTGGAACCTCTTAGGGTTGAGGATGCTCTTGGAGATGCCGATTGGGTAATGGACATGCAAGAAGAGCTCAACAACTTCACTAGGAATGAAGTCTGGTCCTTAGTGGAACACCCCAAGCAAAATGTGATTGGAACCAAGTGGGTGTTTGGCAACAAGCAAGATGAAGATGGCGTGGTGACTAAGAACAAAGCTAGATTGGTGGCTAAGGGGTACACTCAAGTAGAAGGCATGGAATTTGGAGGAACATATGCACCGGTGGAAAGGCTTGAAGCAATTCGCATACTCTTAGCCTTTGCCGCCCATCACAATTTCAAGCTACATCAAATGGATGTCAAGAGTGCTTTCTTGAATGGTCCAATCTCCAAAGAAGTACATTGAGCAACCACTGGGCTTTGAAGACCCTCAATTTCCTAACCACATCTACAAGCTCCATAAGGCGCTTTATGGGCTCAATCAACCCCCTAGAGTAAGTATGAATGCCTTAAGGAATTCTCTTAAAGAAAGACTTTGAAATAGACAAAGTCGATCCTACTCTCTTCACTCGTAAACAAGGCAATGATTTGTTTGTATGTCAAATATATGTTGATGATATCATATTTGGGTCTACTAATCAAACTTGTGTTGATTTGTTTAGTAGGATTATGACCAAAAGATTTGAGATGTCTATGATGGGTGAGTTGAAGTTCTTTCTCGGATTTCAAATCAAGCAACTCAAGGATGGCACATTCATAAGTCAAACTAAGTACACTAATGATATGCTCAAGAAGTTTGACATGAATAATGCCAAGCCCATCAAAACACCTATGCCATCAAATGGACATCTTGATCTAAATGAGGAAGGCAAAAGCATCGACCAAAAGGTATATCGCTCCATGATTGGCTCTTTGCTTTACCTTTGTGCATCTAGGCTCGATATTATGCTTAGTGTGTGCATGTGTGCAAGATTTCAAGCCAATCCTAAGGAGTGTCATCTAATGGCCGTTAAGAGAATTTTTAGATACTTGGTTCACACTCCTAACCTTGGTTTATGGTATCATAAGGCCTCCACTTTCGATCTACTTGGCTACTCCGATTCGGACTATGCCGGTTGCAAAGTAGATAGAAAGAGTACATCCGGGACTTGTCAATTTGTTGGGAGGTCCTTGGTGTCTTGGAGGTCCAAGAAACAAAACCCCGTTGCCCTTTACACCACCGAGGCCGAGGATGTTGCAGCCGACGCTTGTTGTGCTCAACTACTTTGGATGAGGCTCACTTTGAGAGACTTTGGTTGCAAGTTTAGCAGTGCCGCTCTTGTGTGACAATGAGAGTGCCATCAAGCTAGCTAACAACCTCGTAAACCACTCAAGAACAAAGCACATAAACATAAGACACCATTTCTTGAGAGACCACGAAGCCAAAGGAGATATCGCTTTAAGCCATGTGAGCACCGATAAGCAACTAGCCGATATCTTCACAAAGTCTCTTGATGAACTAAGGTTTTATGCTTTGAGGAGTGAGCTAAATATCTTGGATTCTCGTAACTTGGCTTGAGATCATGCACATGTTTGAGTGACCTAGATTAGGACTTTGAAAGCAAAAGATTTGTGAAAACTAGTGTTGAACTTGTTTTTGAAAAATTTGGATTTTCATAGTACAACACTTGGACTATTGTTCCCATTGCTTGTTTGTGGCTAGTTCAAAGTGTTGATACTACTCAGGCTCACATATATTACATATATAATCTTCCAAATCTATCCCAAATCAAATTCCTTGTAAATCTTGTCGCTGGACTCAGGGGGAGTGGAAACTCCGGAAATTTTCCCAGAGATTCCGGGTTTCCCGGAAACTCCGGACCTGGCCCGGAGTGTCCGAACTTTTAGGGTATACATACCCTTTTCCCCGCAGTCAACTCAGTTTCACCTCTTTCACAGTTTGACCGCAACCCCCTCTCCTCTCCCGTCGCCCCCTCTCTCCCCCATCTCGCCCTTGGCGATTTTTGAATCCAAACCACCAAATCTTGTGAGAGTGAGGGATTGGAGGCACCAAGGTGTGGAGATTGAAGATCTATATCGGTTTTGAAGGATTGAACCCCCTCTCTCCTCTCTCCCCAAGGTATTCCTTGAAGAACAATTTCCGATCTACTTCCCTCTAGTTGGTTTTGTCGTATCCTCTTAGGGAATAGATGGAGAACACTACATAGGCCCTAGATCTACATTATCTCGCTGTTTGGATGGTCGATTTGTGCAGCATTGTGAATTAGGGTTTCAGGTATGAAACCCGAAAACTCTTGGGGTTGGAAAACCCGGACTCTTCGAACTTCCCGGAGTGTCCGGACTTTTTCCCGGAGTCTCCGGGGTTCATCCTGCAAACCCTAAATCACAAAGTCGTGCATCTCTTCCATAGGTCATCTCTCACTTCCATATCTTTTTACTTATCCAGATGGTGAGAGTGAAGGTCCGATGCGAGACCGAGGAGCCCTCCACCCAAAGGAGGACTAAGGCTAGGCATGATCCTGCCGCCTTGAGGGTCGTGCAAGAGGAGCTAGGCCAAGTGGGCTCTCAGCGCAGCTCTAGGCCAAGACGAGGTGACCCTCCTCCCTCCTATACCGAAAGGAGTGAAGAAGAGATAGAGGAGGAGGAGGACGAGGAAAGGACAGAAAGTGATGGTGTAGAGGAGGATGAAACATATGAGCAGCCACCTGAACCTCCTCGTCACCATGGGAAGGGGCCAGCTAGAGAGAAAACCTGCTACAAGCCACACCCCAAAAAAGAGCCACCAAGCCTCCTATGTCCATCAAAGCCGTGCCGCTACTCACATTCCTCCTAAACACAAGCAAGGAGTAGCAGCCCACATTTGCCCCAAAACACCTCCTAGACTCATCCCTACCCTCCCACCAAACGTCCGGGTGGTTGACACTCCTACAAGCTTAGGGAGCCCGGATCCGTGCTTGGCTTTGCTGAGCACATGATAAGGGATTATTCCAAGAATGCTCTAGCTGTGAGAGAGCAAAGGGAGGAGGATATTTATCGGTACCTCAAGGGAGAAGGTCTTGAGGCAAGATTTTGGTGTGACTTTCATAGAGATTTTTGTCAAACCGTCATCCAGAATCCTAAATTGGCTGCAAAGAACATGATGCCTATTGTGAAGATGACGTACATCGATTGGAAGTACTATGAGGACCTCAACAACACCGTGTTCAACTCCGTGATTGAGAAGTGCAAAGAGGTTGTCCTATATGATCTCATGGGGTTTAGGTACAATTGGAACAAAGAGATTCTAGCCCAATTCCATTTCTCCTATTACTATAACCCTTATGACAACACTATCACATGGACAACCCAAGGGAACAAGTGAACCATAGACTACATGACCTTCTCTAGGCTCTTGGGACTTGGCTCTAAGGATGAAGAACACACTCCCATTCACAATGAGAACAAGTACAAGCCTAGGGAGCTCACTTTCATGTTTCCTAGCCGTGACTTGGCTATTGAGGGAAAGGCGGATCAACTCAATCCATACTACTACTACCTCAACCAATTCTTTCGTGCCACCATCGACCCCAAGCAAGGAGATGCCACGACATTGAGGTACTTCGCTCCCAATCTCTTAAATAGGATGGCACCGGATGAGGAAGGTTTTTGCATACTTGACTTCATTTGGAATGAGTTGAGGAGGGCTATGAATGATCCAATGAAGTAGCTCCCCTATCCCCTCTATCTTATGTACATGATTGAAAGAGTCACAAATGTTCGCTATCCCAAGGATGTCATTCATGAGCCATTCTGTCACCTCCGTGATCGAGCCAAGAAAGCACCAAAGGCTCGCAAGTATGTTGTCTCCTCTAGTGCAGCTCCTCGTCATGATGACACCCCCGCTGCACCTTCTCCACCTAGACCTCCCCGTCGGCCCCATGGCTCATTGATCAAGAGGGTACTTAAGAGCATTTTCAGTATGTGCAAGACAATGGCCACCGAGACCAATGAGAACCGCCGGGACATCATAGAGATCAAGTCTCATCTTGGCCTTCCTACCGATCCCTACCGTGAGCTCCCCGAGTTTGATCATTGTTTATCTATTTGGAAGACTTAAATGTGTTGTCATCAATCACCAAAAAGGGGGAGATTAAAGAGTATCTTGGCCCCCTAAGTGGGTTTTGGTGGTGTAATGACCCACGCTTAGGTAACTAACGACTTATCTAGTCCATGAGCAGGTATTAAAATTATGTGTGGCATCAAGTGCAGTTCATTGACTATACAAAAAGGAAGTGATGCTACAAAGGGTTCCTAAGAAGGCTTATTTATTTTATATTCTCGAGCCGCCACCGGCCAGTTTGAGCGCGCAGCCGCCACCGTGGACCTCCACCCCAGCCTCTTGACCCATATATTGCCCCGCCGGCGAAACAATTTTGCCGGAGCTCTACCTCCCGCGGCGGTCACCGCCCCGTTCCGCTGGCCGTACCCTTCGGAGGTCCCTCTGCCCCAACCGACTCCAAGAATCGGGCCTAGGAGACCTCCCGGTCGCCCTCCGCCCGTGCCCGGCCGGCCATGGCCGCCGGGCCGGCCGGAATTTGGCGGAGCCGCCACCGGCCATGCCCCAAGGGCCGCATTGCAAGCCTGGGAAAAGTTCCTGGGTTCTTTATGTGAAACAGGGGCACTTTTGTGAGGAATCAAAAGTTCCAGGGACCTGCTTGTAAGTTGTTTCTTAAATAGTGTTGCAGCTTTTGCTGATTCTTGTGAAATCTCTAGAAAATCGTGGAAAAATCGAAAAAATGCAAACCCAATTTTGTTAGACTCATGGTGATGAGTACTACAACTTTTGTTAAACTTGTCTAGGCTGTTTCCTAACATTTTTGGCATGAAAAATAGAAATGTGAAAACCTAGATCTGTGATATCTCAAAATCCATAAGTCCTATGTATCTAATTTTTGGATATATTGTGTGTCATGTGATGACTAGCTCCTGAACCAAAAATTGCACAAAGTTATGATGTAAATCGTTTTATATGAATTGTTTTCCCTTTGTGCAGAATCTGCCTAGATGATTTTTGTAGCTAAAAATAATTATGTTTTTGTGCCCAACTTATGTATGTGGTCTTTTTATACCAAGATACACCTCTGATAAATTACTAACAATTTTATAATTACCATAAATATTTAATCTTGATTTATGCTTGTTTTCCTTTGTAAAATAATAATACAAGATAAGTAGTAGTTCTAGGTGTGCTTGCTGCATTCCTAGGATGGTTTTCGACCAGAGAGCATGTGTGAGAAAGTTTGGAGCTTTTGGTTGCTCATTTATTTTTGTATTATTTTATCTTGCTTTAGTAGCTAGTTTTTGTTATTTTCGGTATAATTAAATTTCTAGCTTTTTCAAGCATGCATGTGTGTTCAGTGGCTTGTTGTAGGAGTGTTGGTGCTCAAGAAACCCTCCATTGAACTTTAATGATTTATTGTTTGAATAAAAGCTTTGGAGGCAAGTATAGGTTAATGTTTTGTTAAATAGATAAATGTCCTCCTTTTCCTTGTAACCCTTTTTAATTAGTTGCATAGCTTATTTTGGAAATATAAGTACACCCACTTGCTATTTAAGAAATTAAATGAAATTAATTATCTTTTGTGCACACCTTTACTAGTGAAAGGTGGAATAATAAATCTTCGCATGAAATAACAATAAATACAAGAAAACATTGACTAAGTGGTTATTAAAAGAATACACCCATGCTTATAATAACCTTAAAGAAAAAAGGATTAATAATTAATTATTTGTTAAGGTGAATGTGGCCAACAAGAGTTGGGTAAAATAATCAATCTATCACATCACCTGAACCCTGCATTGCATTCCGTGTAGACCTTCCTAACGGTGACTACTCGCTCGTGCCGGAAGTCGAGGAAGGAGGAGCTGAAGCTGAACTGCAGTATGTGGAAGTACTCGAAGACACCGAGGGTGCTCAGGCTAACCGTGCTAACGAAGGCAAACCCCGATGCATTTAACCTAGTATTTCAAATTTATTATGCAACTATCGATGGATGATTGTGCATTTAAGTTCAGGAGTTGTTATGGAACCTTAGATGCATGATCCCTAGGTACCTTGTCCTTTACTAGTAAAGTAGGTCGATAGCTGCTATGCTATAGGACCGTTTCAAGACGAGTGATGCTTGTCACTCATGAGAATGGGTTCTTATGTTGGAATCATAAGATCTCCTTAAATGGATTGCTCAGGTGGTAAGAGCATGGGATGTGGGCTCCGGTCCAATGGCTTTAGTGGGTTAAGTTTTTGAATGTACTAAGCACTTGTCGGGAATGGGACCGGTAAGCCTAGTACCTTAATGAGGCGGTGAGGGATTTAACTGTCACTACTCTTAGGATGTGTCTCGCGGCTAGCTACCGGTGGTGCACGTGTGAGTCTGGTTGCCTCGCGGGGTATACCAGATAATCGGTACCAAAGACCGTGGCCTTTTATCCCGACTCGAGGATTTTTGGGAACCGTTTGGTGGTTGTCCTCGCGGGGGCATCCCACCATGTGTTTAGGTCTACCTTGCAAGGTTATAAACCAATCGATTGTCGACCTCTCACCGTTATCTGAGACTACTTACTCCACTGGCCATGAGATCCCTAGTGATGGAAGTTGATGAATATTATGCTTGATTAATTATATTACACAACCTTGCTTGCAATAGATGGCTAATTTAGAGAAGAATAAACCCACTAGAACTTGTGCTAAAATCTTGGAAGTAAGGACATACTCTTATTACTTTTCAGCAAAAGAAACCCAGTGGCCAAAAAGCCGATCATGTCTAGAGTTGGTGAAGTAATTATCACCGACGGGTAAGTCTTGCTGAGTATTTGTATACTCAGCCTTGCTATAATCTGTTGCTCCAAGTAATGCCTTTGGTGATGTGTGGCCCGGAGAGATTCCGCCCGGCTAGGAGCTGGAGTGGGTGGAGGACGATGAATGAAGGCATCATGGCTGGCGTCCCGTGGTGTTTCCTCTTTCCGCTTAGTTTAATTCCGCTGTTTTAAAAACTCTGAACTACGTTGTCACGGCAAAGACTTCGGTTTGTAAAAATTAAACCCTTCGGGGTAAATTTCGGATGTTAATTATGATGTATCTCTGGACTCGCCTTCGCGTGAGTTTTAATGCATATATGTCGATCCTTGTTGCTATGTAAGTGATTTACCGAGCGTTAACCCGGTGACTAACGACAGGATGATACTTTATTATTGCTTAATGACCAAAGGGGATTGGTTTAGGTGATAGTACGGTATTTTCCTAGGTGGGTTGTCACAGATATGGAGGCATTACCTGATGGGCAACAAGTGCGACATCTATACCGATCACAAGAGTTTGAAGTATATCTTCACACAGTCAGAGTTGAACTTGAGGCAAAGAAGATGTGAAGAGTATCTTGCCCCCCTAAGTGGGTTTTGGTGGTTTAATGACACACGCTTAGGTAACTAACGACTTATCTAGTCCATGAGCAGGTATTAAAATTACGTGTGGCATCAAGTGCAATTCATTGACTATACAAAAAGGAAGTGATGCTACAATTCCTAAGAAGGCTTATTTATTTTATATTTTTAAATTTGAGTCCTAGGAACGCCGTACTATAAAGAGGGATAGGAAGTGTGTCTTCCAAGAGTTGAACAGGTGCTCTAGTTGCTAAAACAAAACCTATGAGAGACACCTTTGCACCAGCACTTTCACGGGGATCTTTTTCTTGGGTGCTGACCTTGGGAGGCCGGAGTATCCGGGTTTACCCCGGAGTCTCTGGACTTCCCGGAGTTTCCGGGTTTACCCTGGATACTCTGGATCTTAAAGCTGTAACAGCTATATTCTGGGTGAGGGGGGTATAAAAGCCCCCTCCACCCCTTCCTTTACTCTCTCTCTTGCCATTTCGTCCTGCAAACCTTCAGACCTCATTTACTCCCTCCTTTACTCCCCTTGGCTCAAGTTTGGTGAGATTGTTGTGGGGATTTAAGAGGGATTGAGAGCAAAAGCTTGGAGAGTGCTAGTGAGCTGATTTCCCATCTCTAGAGCACCTTGTTCTTCGCTTGGTTGGCACAATTCGTGTTTTGAGCTCCTAGCCGGCTAGGCATCGCCTTGGAGCGTCCAAAGGTTGTGGCTGCCCAAGGAAGTTTGTATTACCCCAAATTTGAGTAAGTAACTCCAGCTTGATCTTTGTGGTCGCTAGAGGGAGGAAAGTGACCTAGGTGTAAAGGTCCACCCTTTGTGGGTACCTCAACGGAGACGTAGACCTCAAGGTGTCAGGTTGAACTCCGGTAACAAATCCTTGTGTCTCTTGTGCTTGTTCATCTTGTTGCATGCTTGTTCCTCTCTTGAGCACATATCTAGTGTTTGGTGCCGATCTACTTTGTGTGGAGGTTTCTACAAGTTTGGAGTGGATAAACAGGCTTGTCTCATCCCAGTGCATAACCTATTTTCACATATTTACATTTGTGCAAGTTTAATTTCTGTCGAATTTGATCCCCCCCTAACAGGCCGGAATATTCGAACATTTTTCTGGATTTCCCGGAGTATCCGAAAAATATTCGGAAACTCCGGACCTGATTTAACAGCTGCGTAAAAGTTGTGATTTTTCAGGTTCGACTATTCACCCCCTCTAGTCGACATCTTGATCCTTTCATGATGGCCGGAGTTGATCAAGGACTACGACCTGAACATTCACTACCACCCAGGCAAAGCAAATGTCGTGGCCGATGCACTGAGACGCAAGCATTACTGCAACAACCTGATGGTTCAAAAAGAACAACCGGCATTGTATGAAGAAATGGAGAGGCTGAATTTGGAGATAGTCGAGGAAGGGCAGTTGAACAAGTTAAGGGTGAAGTACACACTCGAAGACCAAATCTGGCAAGCTCAGAAAGGATGTCCAGAGATTGAGGAAGTGAAGTCCCTGATGGCCAGAGGCAAAGCAGCCGACTACCGCCTCGACGGCACACTATGGTTGAAGGACCGCCTATGCGTAGCCTGGAACAAGGAGATTCGAGACTCGATTCTGAAGGAGGCTCACGACTCTCGATACTCAATCCACCCTGGTTTCACGAAAATGTACAAGTATCTGAAGGTACGGTTCTAGTGGGAAAAGATGAGGGAAGACATTGCCGAGTACGTCGCCCTATGTGACACGTGCCAGAGAGTGAAATTGGAACACCAGAGACCCGCCGGTTTGCTTCAGCAGCTTGAGATACCCACATGGAAGTGGGATGATATCAGCATGGACTTCGTTGTGGGCTTGCCGCGCTCACAGAGGGAGCATGATGCCATATGGGTGATTGTTGACAGGCTTACCAAGGTAGCCCACTTCATACCAGTACGGGAGAACTACCGGGTGCCGAAGGTGGTGGACCTCTATATAGAACACATCCTAAGGTTACACGGAGTTCCCCGTAGTATTGTCTTCGACCGAGGATCTCAGTTCACAACACAGTTCTGGAGAAGCTTGCATGGTTCTCTGGGCATGTCTCTAGACTACAGCTCCGATTTTCACCTGCAAACTGATGGACAGACGGAGAGAGTGAATCAAGTGCTTGAAGATTTGTTGAGGGCTTGTGTGTTGGCCTACAACACCAACTGGGAGAAGAGTTTGCCTTATGCCGAGTTCTTGTACAACAACAGCTACCAGGCCAGTTTGAAGATGGCTCCCTTCAAGGCTCTTTATGGCAAAAAGTGTCGATACCGTTGATGTGGTCCGAGGTGGGGGAGCGAACCTTTTTTGGTCCCGCCACCATTGTCGAAGCTGAAGAGAATGTCGCCAAGGTCAGAGAGAATCTGAAGATAGCTCAGAGCAGGCAAAAGAGCTACACTGACCTGAATAGGAAAGACGTCTCATTCGATGTGGGAGAGCACGTCTACTTGAAGGTGTCACCCCTCCGAGGTACAAAGAGGTTTCACGTCAAGGGGAAGTTGGCCCCAAGGTATGTTGGCTCGTATCCGATTGTATAAAGGATCGGAAAGGTGACTTATAAGCTTGAGCTTCCTCCGGAGCTCGCCGGAGTACACCCGGCGTTCCACGTATCCCAGCTCCGGAAGTGTGTGGTCGTCGAGAAGAGAGTGCCCGCTCAGGCACTCAATGTTCAGGAAACCCTGGAGTACCTGGAGTACCCAGTCCGGATCCTGGACTGGACGGAGAAGTCAACCAGGAGCACCACCACGCACTTCTGCAAGGTGCTCTGGAGTAATCACTCCGAGCACAAAGCAATGTGGGGGAAGGAGTCCATCATGAGGAAGTAATACCCTCATCTCTTCGAAACGGAGGTAACTTCTTAATCTCGGGGACGAGATTCTTGTGAGGGGGGAGTTCTGTAACATCCTTGAGTTTGCTTGTTTGTAAAAATGTGAAATTTCAAAACCTTGATTTGAATTTGAGTGCTTATGAAATAATTAAGGATGTCTTTCTTTTTCCCTTCCCTAAAGTCCTAGGCTTGTCATAGTTACAATCCATAAATATTAAGGCTTATAAATGTTAGTGTGAGAAGTTGGACTTTTATTCGGATTTTATTCGAGCTTAATTGTGTGAATTCAAATTTGAATTGGAATTCAAATTTGAATTAAATAGGATAAAGGAGTAAATCAAATAGAATGCCTTAACCTCCTTATGTGGGCCGCAGCCAACCAATCAGCCCACCTTCTTCTTTCGGCCCAGCCACGGCCCAGCCAACCTGCCGGCCGGTGCAACCTGCGCCCGTGCCGCTGACCACCCGGCCCCACCTGTCGGTCGCTACCTCACCCCCTTTCTTCTTCCACTTTTCCCCGTTCCCCCTTTCTCCCTCTCACCCGCGGGCGCCGTCGTGGAAAGGACACGACCGTGCCGCCATGTCCGCCACCGCAGATGGCTTCCACGCGTCAGGAGCGTGATTGCGCCGTCCATCCCACCTACCACCCGCTATAAGAGCACCCGAGGGAGACGCGTCCTCGAACCCTAGCCAACAGGGAGTTTGCTCCCTGTTCGCGCCGCTGGTGACGTCAAGGGTGGGGAGGAGGTGAAGGAGGCGGGGATCCAGCCGAGGGAGCGCGCCGTCTTCGCCGAGCTGGAGCCGTCCGGGGAGGAGTCAGACCGGGATGCCACGCACACCACCATATTCTGCATCCCCTGCACCGTCGTCGTCTACCTCTATGCTAACGAGCCGCACCTCCCCTCTTCACCGACGCCTTCACTTCGGCCAGGAGCCACCTAGGTGAGACCGTCCTTCCCCACTCATCTGTGGATGTCCCGGCCTTCGAGTCGAGGGGTAACATCGTGTCCGGTGCCGCGCTTGCGCTGTGTGATGCCGGCCTTCGTGCCAGGCTGGGATGCTATCTTGTAGGTGTCACCGCCGTCGTTCCACACGCGCGTAGGTGCTTGTCCTGTTTCTTGTTCCCTTGGGCCACCTTGTCATGCGCCGCCACTCTGGTCTACCACTGTGGCCACGCCGCCGGCTCGCGTGCACGCCTCCCTGGGAGCCCGAGGCCAGGCCCTTGGCTTCCTTTTCTTGCGCCCGCCACCTCGTCGTCTTGCTCGCCGCACCGCGGTGGCCTTCGGCACGCGGGTTGCCTTAGTGCACGCGTGGGTAGGGGAAAAAGGTGAGGCTTTTAGGGTCATCCATGTGCCCTCGCCGCCGACGCGGCTGCGTGCTCCCGTACGTCGCCGCCAGCCACGGACATCTTGTTTCTTTCTGCCGTCGCGAGCACCGACCCGAGCTTCGCCATGGCCTAGCCGTCGAGCGTGACCAGGCAAGGGGCAAAGCCCCGACCTTTGGAAGGTTTTATCCTTGCCAGTTTCACGAGCGCACGCGCCAAGCATCTGGGTGCCCCCATACGCCCACGCCCGCGCGAACGCCGCTGTCACGCCGTCAACCTCACCGCGCCGAGCCGTCACACCGCGCCGCCTCGACGTCATGCGCTGACACCCGGCCAAAGATCATCCTTTTCCTCTACTTGGTGAGTCTTGTTTTCCGTCGGGCATTGTAGACGTGTGGATCGAGTCACCGCCGTAGACCCTCACCGCCGGCAAGCTGAGGCCGAGCCGCCGTCCTTTTTGGGCTTAACGTCGAGCACCTCACGGTCACCCAAACCCAGGGGGGCTTTTCCTCACATGCTGGCCCACGTGCAGGGAGGGCCACAGCGGATCGCTGGGACCCCGTGCGCCCGGCCAATCCGGTCCCTTGGCACACCTGTGACCTCGCCTAGCCAAGCCGCAGCGGATCCGCCCGGATCCGGTGCACTGCGCCACGTCATTCGCCGCATGAGCAGCCACGCAAGCTGTAGCTGGCTTAAAGCCGCTGCGTTGGCAACCACCTCAGCTCCAAGAGCCGGCTTGCAGCCGTCTAATAGCTAGCTTTAAGCCCTTTAGAGCCAGCAAGTAGACAGCCTAAAGTTAATGCTATTGTATATACATATTTTATTTTCAGAAAACTATTTTTATCTTTGGGAAATCCCTATAATCCATTTTTGCTCTGAAAAATACAAAACCTTTTCCAGAAATCCTCTAAAATCTTAAACTCCATGCTAGGCTAGTGTTTACCCTCTTTTGGCTCTTAATTTCCGTTCTTTTGGAGTTAATTACATTAGGACTACTGTTTATTTTCTTTTACACGCTAAAAGGAGCAGCTGGAGCCGGGGAGCTGATCTCGGAGTACGACTACGCGGACGACTTCACCGCAGAGGACTACCCGACCCCAGGTTCATGCCCGACTGACTTTGAAAACCTACAGACATTGCAATATAGTTTGCTAGCGCTTAACTTTATATGCATGTTGATGAACCTTGCACTGCCTACTTTAAATATCCTGTCCTTGATTGACCTACTACTATATATGTTTATAAGCGTGTATATACGCTGAGCTTCACGATGCATGTGTTGGGATGAGAATAGTGGTTCTTGGTGTGAGTGGGATAAAACCAGTAGGAGAAGGCGTTTTGGGTACTTTGGCGGGGGTGAGCTCGAAACAACCGATCTGGGATCAGGGGTAGGGGTGCACTCCTCAGTGTATCCCTGCTTTGACGGTTTTCTGAGCCTAGGTGTTGGCGTTTTACTTGCGCTTGGAGGATATGAGCTCGCCCCAGTCTGAAATCGAGTGGACAGACCTTTTCACGGGACCTTTACGTACACACCACCCCGCCGAGCGTGGGGTTAGGGCCGAGTTGAGCTCGGAAAGTGCGGAACCATACCTACCAGCAGGATAGCGGGGTATCGGTGGGGGAGAGGTGGAGGTGCGACCACCCTCTCAGATCGACTCCCGTGTGGCCACACAGGGGCATTTCACAGTTCTAGTGCCGTCCTTTCTGAGGGGGACTGTTTTTAGGGCTGGATGCAGGATGGGACCGTAACTGCCGAGAGTTCGCACGGTAGGATGGGCTCGGTCGGCCGTACACCGGTCGGGTGCCATCCCGGGTTGGATTCAGGTGTACACACTCTGCAGAGTCGTTCGATCTATAGCTATATCCGCGTCCTCAGATATGGACATGTCCCCTGATAGCTTTGTTCTCATGTTTTGGGATTTCTACCTTCCCCTATAGATGAAAGTATGGTGAGCCGTGGTTGCAGTTGGTTAGAGGAGAGAGGCTCCATCTACCTCGTTGATCCGATTGCAATCATTGAGGTGCGAGGAGAGGAAGTTCTCGCATCGACCCTAGACAGAAGTAGGTTGTGGAGACGGGGCCCTGGGTGACTAGGAGGTTCCGAGCTGTGTTGAGAGCTTTGGGATTGGGAACTTGTTGGAGATATCTTGATTACACTCTGCTGTTGCTGCTGCATAGGAAACCAGAGCCGCTTCCTTGTCTCATTTCCTCCCTTTAGATGTTAGGCCACTTAAAGCTGCATAAAATTGGTGACGTGGACCTATCCCACTACTTGGAGATAGAAATTGGGTGTGCAGGGTACGAGTCCGAGTACGACAACAACGCCGACGGATGGTACGACTGAGGGATGCGTCGCTTCGCTCAAGGATGCCTGTGGCGAGAAGAATAAAAGATGGAGACCCTTCTAAGAAGCTAGCTACCGCTGTGTAGAATTTCACTCTGATTCAGCCATGTGGCTTGTAATGATGTACTCCATAATGGACATGTAATAAATTATGTACTATTACTCTCTTGTGATGCGATGTATGACTTTGTGTATTTATCTGTGAGACGTTCTGTATGCGATAGCCACTGATCCAGGGACTATCGCGATGGTATAGGGATTTGGGTTTTCTATGAAAATCAGGGGTTTTACGAAAATGGATGCACAAGGAGATCTTGATAAAAGGAATTGAGATGACCTAGTGAGTGGATTGTAAAGCCCCTTCTGAGTTGTCACCTCCAGAGAGTACCACAACTATTCTGTTGAACGAGGGAATAATCTAAGACTAAGATAAATTCTAGGAACCGTTCTCACAACGTGTCAGTGTTTCGTACCGCCGACTAGTGAATTTTATGCGTGTCAGGCTCGGATGGCTACGCGAGAGGCTAACACAAGGGTTTATACTAGTTCGGGCAAATGCCCTACGTCTAGTTCACGGTTCTCATGTTACTCGCGTCGGTTGTAGTAGAGGTTACAAGCAGGGGAGAGAGGGAGAGCTCCAAAGTCTGGTGTGTAGCGATGAAGGAGTGTGTGATGCCTCCTACTTTTATAGTCCAAGGATGGGTAGAGGTACTATCGGTGGGGGGAGAAAAGATAGGAGTTCTAGTTCTATTGTGTTTCGTCTGAACCTCGAGGGTCGGGGGTCAGCTAGTCTTCTAGTTCTCTTGTTGTCGAGGAGAGAAGCATCCTTGGTGAAGTCATCTCCGGGGTGTAATCATGCATATGATTCCCAGAAGATCGTGGTCGCAGGGTGGTTGTCTCAGGCAATGAGTGTTGGCAGCCTTGGCTTATGATGCACGCCCTTGATAGGTGTTGCTGTCTGTTCCGCGCGAAGAATAGGCGACGGAGGCCTGGGCCTCGGGCGTTCCCTGATCCGATCCCCCGGACGAGGGTCGAGCATGCCAGGGCCCACCTACGTTGTAGCTTGCGATGTAGGGGCATAGTTGTGGCATTCTATCCTGCACTGCCTTGCTCCGTGGCCCGAGGCACGACCTGTTAGGGCTCTGTTGGGGGGATTCGGAATCAAGCTATCCGTTTACCAAAAATAAAAGAGTGTCTTCAGTTGCCCAACTTTCTATGCGAAAGGCCCAACAGCGAAACCCCAGGAGCCCTTGAATCTATTCTTGTCTTTCAGAATTTGTCTTTCGACCAATACCCTTCGTCGCCAGCGGAGCCGCCAAATGAGCTAAGAATAACCCAGGGCGTTAGGGTCTCGGTAAGGCTGATTGTTTTCTTCCGCGACGAAACCCCAAAGGCGAATCTTGCTTACCCAAGCAGTCTCGACCTGGGATTCGCTTGGGGGTTTCGTCGTCTCTAACATCTAACGACTTCAAGTTTGAATGTGATTCCATGTTTCAGGTGACGAAAGGTGCCAGGCGAAAGGGGAATCTCCAAAAGATCGAAGGTTCTCTCCCGACAGGCGCACGTGATGACAACAAGAAAGGCGTCGCGATTTGCGGCGTGACGTCATGAAGCGCCGATTACGTGGAGACCTAATTGGAGATTTCCCGGAAATAGCCTAGCACATTCTGTTTTGATTCGTTTTACACGAGGGTGTTCTCGGAATGTAAAAAGTTCGTCCGCCTCCCTATAAAAGGAGACGAACGACACTTGTAAAGGGGATCGGCTTTTAAGAAATCTACTGTTGAGTAAAGAGCTTTTGGCTGTCCTTTGTTTTGCGTTCTGGTTTTGGTTCTTGAGCTTTTGTTTTCTCTCATTGTTTGTGCACGTTAGCTTCGGCTATCGCCACAGCAACTAAGCCTTGTGGTCGTGGGTTCGAGCCCCACGGTGGGCGTCAGTTGTTGTGGCGATAGCCGAAGCTACTGTGCACAAACAATGAGAGAAAACAAAAGCTCAAGAACCAAAACCAGAATGCAAAACAAAGGACAACCAAAAGCTCTTTACTCAACAGTAGATTTCTCAAAAGCCGATCCCCTTTACAAGTGCCGTTCGTCTCCTTTTATAGGGAGGCAGACAGACTTTTTACATTCCGAGAACACCCTCGTGTAAAATGAATCAAAATAGAATGTGCTAGGCTATTTCTGGGAAATCTCGAATTAGGTCTCCACGTAATCGGCGCTTCATGATGTCACGCCGCAAATCGCGGCACCTTTCTTGTTATCATCACGTGCGCTTGTCGGGAAAGAACCTTCGATCTTTTGGAGATTCCCCTTTCACCTGGCACCTTTCGTCACCTGAAACATGGAATCACATTCAAACTTGAAGTCGTTAGATGTTAGAGATGACGAATCCCAGGCCGAGACTGCCTGGGTAAGCAAGATTCGCCTTTGGGGTTTCGTCGCGGAAGAAAACAATCAGCCTGACCGAGACCCTAACGCCCTGGGTTATTCTGAGCTCATTTGGCGGCTCCGCTGGCGACGAAGGGTATTGGTCGAAAGACAAATTCTGAAAGACAAGAATAGATTCAAGGGCTCCTGGGGTTTCACTGCTGGGCCTTTCGCATAGAAACTTGGGCAACTGAAGACACTCTTTTATTTTTGGTAAACGAAAGGCTTGATTCCGAATCCCCCCAACAGGCTCCACCACCAAGGGCCTTGTAGCCTCAGGGCAAGCGTGGCGTGGATTCAACGACATCCGAGCGTCCCACGATTGCCCTAATCGTTGTACGGCAGCGACGTGATCTTTCCTTCTTTCGCCACCTGTTGTTGGGGGTCGGGCGAGATAGAGGTTGGTCCTCCACCCCGATCCTCAGGGGTCAGGGTCGGGCGAGGTAGAGATTGCACATACCTCGGTCCTCCTTGGTCAGGGGAACGTAGCGACCTTGTTTATTTTGAGCATGTGTTAGTACATATGTTTCTATAGTATCCAGGTATTCCTAGTATAGATCCCCGTCACAACGAATCAAACTACCTCCTTCCCTAGGTTCTTACGGGGAAAGGTCTCTCTCTCTCTCTCCCTCCCTCCCTCCCTGCTAAGCACAAAAGTAGTCAACAGAAGATCAAGTGAAGAGCAACCACGACACTATAGGGTCCGAGAGATCTAACTAACCAAGGCTAAACTTATAATCAACTGCCTTTGATCATGGATGGATCTGATCAGTGATCCTTAGTTGGTTGCAAGTCAGTTCCCAAGTTGGTGGAACGAGATCCCAGGAGTTGTAGGTGCGGCCGCAGAAAGTAGGATCGGCCAACCCTACATGATGGTTGTGTGATGCACTGACACTACTGAGTAACGTCCCTGGTGGTCACTTCCTGGTGGCGGTTCGGTTAGGTGTGGGTCCATGGATCCAAGTGCTTCCACCTTTAACCATTTGATCAAACGACGTGAAACCAACTCTTCTAATTCATCCGAGACTTGTTCGTGGGGCTGATGTTGGCGACCCGAGAAGTGGCACTTGGCAGGGTCGGTCGCACCTAACCAATAGGGTTGGCCACACCAATAGGTGCGGGCGCACCTGCCATGTGTGGCTCAACGGTCCATGCATGTTTTATCATTAATTGCTTACATGCATACTATAAAATTTGCAACACAACTCATGGAACCTTATTGGTACTAAAAATGAGCATAAAACTTGTAAAATACTCCTCTCATTTTGGAGATAATGATGGTCAAATATTTGTAGTATAAGGACCGTCAAGATTCCCCACCAGCGGGGCCGCGCTCTACCCTCTCTCTCCCACATCTTCCAACCAACTCCGTCCTTCGGCTGCACCTGCGCACTTATCCCACTGCTAGCCATCTCGGGCTGCCCCTTCCGACAACCTTCCCTCGCGTCGACCGGTTGCCCCGCGTCGATTTGCCATAGGAAAAGAGAGAGGGTGGTGGGTGGCACAACACAGCCTCCCCAGGGCCACATCGGTAGTGGAATAGGGACAACGAACGGTGAGATGGAGCTTCATCACTGTGATGACAAAAGTTTATGTTTATTTAAAATAACTTTTCTAAAAAAGAAATACATTCTATGGAAACAGGTATTCAAATAAAATTTTCAAACAAAAATATCAAATAACTATCTAAAAGTTATTTTAAAAATTGAATTTTCTTAGAATAAAGTTGTCCTCACCTTTGGCAAGCATCAGAGGTCCTGTCACTTCGACACGTGACGATGTGTGTGGGTGTGTGGCATACTATAAGGCTATGTTTGGGTAGTAGTGGATTGAAGTGGAATGAGACGGATTGGAAGCAATTAGTTCATTTTAGACCCAATCCTTTCCATTCCACTTCTATCCAAACAAACTCTATGGTTAGTCTATGTGCAAGTTTCATAGACACAATTATCTAGACTGGAAACCAGGTAACGGTGCCAGTGGAGTTTCATAGCGATGAAACTCTCCACACATCTTATGAAACTCTCATTCTCTCTTCGCCACATCAGCAAATTTAATGTCATTATTAAACTCTTTATGAAACTCCCACTGAGACTGACCTAAGTGGTGCCGCACAAGCTTCTTCGCTTAATCTTAGTTGGGACCCGACATTACTTGACCTTATTAGGGCAGTCCCAATGGTCCATGTAGGATGGAGTCCATCCCTAATAATTAAGATGACACATCAGCAAATTGATGACATGGTAGCATAGTTAATGAATAAAGAGAAGGAAAACACAAGACCTGGTTTCTTCCTCTAGACTCAACCTCCTCACGCGAATCAAGACCGCAAGACTAGCAAAATCACCATTGGGAAGACCTGGCTGGAGTCTTGCACCGCTGCGGCCCCGCCTGCCATTGTAGGAGATGGTTTCACTACATTTATTGTCTTGGACTTTGTGCCATTGTAGGAGATGATTTCTAGTGTTCATTTTTGCTGACGTGGTTGTCTTGGACTTTACACTTATGTCTACCATTTGGACTACCCTCAGCTATCACGGGAGGAATGCGAAGGAAACCGGCACCCGCGTCCATAGGCGAATTCTGTAGGATAAAAAATGTTTAGCTCCTCTCAGTCACCAATATAATTTTAAATTGTATGGAACAAACCACGAATAAAAAACGAACTAAAGCTGTAAACTAAAACTCTCGTTGAGTACGTATCCCTTCTAGCTACTCGGACGAATCAACGACGGGCATATTTTCCCTTTCACGTTTGGTAGTGTGGTAGCCAATGGAGAAAAAAATATCCCCTTGCGAGTACGTTGTTGCGATGAACGCGCAAGTCGCGAGAGCGAGTATTCTACTTACGGCAGCACGAGACCGGCGCCGCAGTTTTAATTTCTAGCCTTCTAGGGCACATGCTGACATACATGCGCTGGCCAGCGCCGGACGATAATATCTGGAGAGGCGCATGCAGATCGCCAGATCGGCTTGGGCCATCCAGCAATAATGAAACATAAATGTATCCGTATCTAGCTATCGGATCCATCGTGACAGGGGGAGCAGGCAGCCACGAGACACCTGCTGGCGGCGGGCCCTGCAGGAGATAACCGTGCTAAGTCCAACCCGGATGGGTCAAACCCGTGTTTAGGGTGTTTGCTTGTGGAGCGGTTGGGGACGGTTCGCCCGGGAGTGAATATCTACCCGAGATGCGGGTTGACTTCGTCCGTCGAAATCTGGCACACGGAGCGAACCCACCTGGGTTCCGTCGCCTCCATCTTCTCTCTGTCTCTCCTCCCCTCGTGCACGCCATGGCAAGCGCCGCCGCCGTCGGCGGGCCGGACGGCCGCCCCCCTCCTCTCCGGCCGCCCTCCTCTCCGGGCGAAGCCCCTGCGCCCTTCAGCCCCGGCTGAAGCTCCTCCCCTCGACACGTGTGCAGATCGACCTCCGCCTCACGCAGGTTGTGGTCCGAGCGTCGTCGCCCTCCGAGCGCAGGCCTCTGGGCTCGACCTCCAAAGCGGACGAGTAGCAGTTCTGCGTGGGGCGCGGGGCTATCGGCGCGGATCCGGCAGACGCGGGGTTGCCAGCAGCTGGATCCTGACGAGATGCGCGACGGCACTCCTGTGTAACGAGGTGTAGAAGAAAGCAGGGTCAAAAATGATTAGAAGCTTTTTCCAGGGTTCCTGATGCAAAAACGCCAGAGAGAAAAATTTGATGATGTAGGCTTAGCAGATTTGTGATAGTTCAGGGTCCTGATATAAAAGTGTCATACATAACGGTGTTACCTTGCCATCCAACCCGTAATCGCAATTCCTTCAACCAAACATGAGATGGGTTGATCCCGTCCCCAAAATCAGAGTTACAACCAAACAATAGACGGGTCGGCTCCATCCCCAAAACGAAGGACGGAGCCAACCCAACCCACACATCCCACAACCAAACACACGGTAAGATATGCAAGTTGAGGGCTGTGCAACTGTGGAGTGTGGTTGTGGTGTGGACGGTTGTAACAAACATTACCCTATTTGCCATTTATTCAAGTTAATTTTGGTGATTCATGCTAACACAAGTAATGGGACTAACCATATTGTTTAGCATGTCTTTGTAGACATTCCTAGGTCCCAAGGATGCAAAAATACCACATGCCAAATTGAGAAGATAGTCTATTTTTCAAGGGTCAAAAACAAGAAATGAAAGAGAAAGAAAAGCCACCGTCGGATGAACCGACGGTACCATAGAAGCAAGCATTGGTGTACTTGGTACACTGCGCAGAAGGCCAGATTGGATTGGCACCGTCGGATGAACCAACAGTCCATTTATTAGTAGCGTCGGACGAGATGCAAAGGAGAAGGAAAGAAGACAGTAGCGTCGGATGAACCGACGGTCCATTTGCACTACGTGAAAACCTGAAATAGGTCACGCAGCATTTGTAACAGGCCCTTAACACCCGTTACATCCACCCACATCTGTAACGGTTGTTGTTTGGCGCTCGTTACCTATAAGCACGCCAGGATGACCCCGGGGTTGACCTCCACAACGCCCGTTACCAATGTGGACTTCTGGTAACGGGCTTCTTAAAACGCCCGTTACATGAATTCTTTGTAACAGACGTTAAATAGAGCCCGTTACACAAGTTAAACCTATCGGTAACGAACTAGTAAAGTCTGTTAATGATCAATGCCCTATCGGTAACGGGCTGTTTAAGTCCGTTACTGATCCTCCGTATTGGTAACATGCTATAAAGTTCGTTACCGATGAGCATTTGACGCCTGTTACTAGTTTGAGAGCCCAATAATTAAAGTATGTGAGCACTCAACTGTCGTGTAGCGGGAGCGTGGTGAACAAATGAGACGGGGGTTTGTTAATCATCGTCTCCTTTGAGTCTGTCCTCATTGACAGGTCAACTCGATCCATCTCTCATTGCTTCCATTTCGACATACAGGCACAATCAACACACATATCTTTTGAGACAAAACAGACATCATAAGAGAGATAACTTGTCCACAAAGATGAAGATAACTTGTCCACAGGAATAAAGATAATTATTACAAAAGGTTAACTTGTCTATATATCAGGCTAGGACTTAACTAGTCCATCACATTATTTACTATGGTCGTGCTATCTGACCATATACATCAACAAAGGCATGCCCCTTGAACATCCACAAAAGTATGGCTACTCACCCTGCACATCAACAAGCTTGAACTAGATCATGCCCCATCAGGATTATTGGCTCTTTTTGCAGCCTTTTCGTAAGCAACCAAGGATTCTTGAAGCCCTTCTAGCGCACCTTCAATGGGCTCGAGATCTTGTTCAGTAGTATAATTGTACCTCCTTATGTGCTTAGCCTTTTTGATGAGGATGTTCACTTCTTTTGTGATTTTTTCAAACTCAGGTTTCACATAATCCCAGACATTAAGGTTAAGAATTAACTCAAGCTCTGCTCGTGACTCAAAGAGTTTTGCCTGAAACAGGGTTAAACATGGTATAAGAACAAAATAGTTAATTCAGAACTAATTTGCCTCACACCTTGGAGCAAGGTGTGACAAGTAAAAGCAGAACTAAGTTCAGAACTGATTTACCTCAGAACTTGGTATAATTAAGATCATGACAAGCATGTAAGACATCATCATAGGCACTAATTAACTTTATGAAGCTCAAGCTCAAGCTACCTTAATCTCCATCTATAGAACAAGTAAAAAGGTAGTGAGATTCAGAGAAACTTGCCTCGCCGTCGTCGTAGTCGTTGACAGAGTCAGAGATGAGGTCCTCTACACCTTCTTCGCCGCTCCCTCGACACCTCTTCGTAGTTGCCAGACACTTGTGCTCGCAAACGTGAGGCGGGCCCCTCTCCCACTTCGCTGCCCCCTCGCCAGCATGCTCCTCCTTACCGCTGCTTGGCCCCTCATCTGAATCCGAGAGGATCCAGTCGAGGATTGTAACATCCTTGAATTTGCTTGTATGTAAAAATTAGAGATTTCAAAAACTTGTCGTGAATTTGTGTGCTCACGAAATCGAATAAGGATGTCTTCCGTTTTTCCTTCCCTGGTCCCTAGATTTAATTTAATACGACCAATAATTGTAGGACTTATAAAAATGCTAGAGTGAGAAGTTGGAATTGTTCATTTGATTTTTATTTGGGTTTTCACTTGGGTGGATTCAAATTTGAATTGAAATTCAAATTTGAATCAATTTAAAAGCCTTAAGGAATTAGAAAAGCGTTGCGTGTCTTTGGACGGGCGGACAACCTACCAACCGGCCCACGGCCGCTTTCGGCCGGGTTAGCCGGCGCGACAACCAGCCCCCGCGCCGTGCCACCTACCACCGCGCGCGGAGCCGCGGACGAGGGCGGGACCCGCTGCCGCGTCGGCCGGACGCGATGACACAAGGGCGTCATCCCCTTCCTTTTGCCTTTGGGCGACGCCCAAAGGCAAAGGCGGGGGGGGGGGGGGGGACGCCGGCCGCGCCACCGCCGCCGCGGCGTGCTGCGCGCCCGGTGCATCCGGGCCGCCCACGTGTCCCCGCCGCGCCGCCCTATATAGAAGCCACCAAGCCGGCCGGGAGCCCCCAAACCCTAACCGCGCCGGGGGAGCCGCCCCGACCTTCCACACGGACCGCGGGGGGGAAGGGGGGTGAAGGAGGGAGAAGGAGGGGGGGGAGAGAGAAGCCGCCGCGGGGGGGGAGCCGTTCGCCGCGAAGACCGGTGCCGCCCGAGGGAGGAGCCGGACCCGCCGTGACCATCGCTGCCTCTACTTCCTCGCCACACGCCGCCGCGCCGCCGCCTACCTCCTCTTCTTCCTCGCCGTTCCCGGCGGTCCCGCCGCTCCTCACCGACGCGCTCCCTCCCGGCCGGTGGCCTCCGAGGTGAGAACGCCGCTTCTTCCTTCCTCTTTGGACGCCGCGGCCTTCGAGCCGAGGCGGAACGCCCCCGCGCGCCGCCGCCGCGCCCCGCGCGCGTGAGGCCGGCCATCGAGCCGAGGGCGGGATGCCAATTTACGCGGTGCCGCCTCCTTCGTCGACGCGCGCGCCACCCGCCCTGCCTTTCCTACCCTTGCCGTGGGACGCCGCCACCGTTCGTCGCCACCGCGCGGCGGTGTCGGAGCGCCGCGTCGCATCCGCGACGCGTGCGTGCCCGCGCGCGCGCGCCGTGCGGGCCACGACGCTCGCAAGCGTGCACCCCGGCATGCGTGCGCCGCGGCCGTGAGGGCAAGGCGGACGCCTTGGGCCCCTTTTTCGTGCCTCGCCGTGCTCACCGTGCTAGCGGAGCTCGCCCGCCGTGCACGGGGGGGGGTGACCGTGTCGCCGTGGCCATGGGAAGCGCGCGCACGGTCGCCAAGGGAAGCACGCCGCGTTTTTGGGTCACCTTGAACGCCATACCGTGCACCCGATCACGAACACGGCGGCCAACCGCGGGCTCCGTGCTCGCCGCCGCCCATGGCGTCGAGCGGGCTCCGCCGTGACGCCGCCACGACGCCCCGTCGCGATCCCAATCCGCGTTCCGGCTTGAGAAGCTTGACGCGCGTGCGCACCCCCATGCAAGCCGTCCCCCTTCGCACCGCCGCGCCACCGCACGAGCCGGGTTCCGGCCCGTCGCCGCGCCGCCGCCGCGCCCACGCCGGCGATGGCCGCGCGCAACGCCCCCTAGCTCGTCCTGGCGCCCTCCGAGCCCCGACAACCCGAGGGAGCCCCCGTGGGCACACCTCGGCCGACCGGCCGCCCGAGCCGCCTTGGAGCCCGCCGCCGGTGAGGTCATCCCGTGCCGCCGTCCCTCTCCCCGGGCAATCCATCGAACACTTAGGGGCGGGGGTTAGCTCACCGGTCGGTGAGGTGCACGGAGACCACACACCGGCGTGGCCACGGCACCGCCGCCGGGATCCGCTATGGCCGGGCCAATCCGGCCGCGGCCACACGCCGGCCCTCACGGCGCCGCGAGCCGCACAACCCCACGCGGGATCGCGTGCGGCGGCCGGTGGCCGCCCGGCCACACGCGAGCCGCGAGAGCGCCGGGCCGCACCCCGATCGGAAATCGGGGGATCCGGTGTGGGCCGGGGAGGGTTTAAGGGTTTAAACGTATTTTAAATTCCGAGAAAATGGTTTTCCCCTTTGAAAAGTCCCCGAAAAATCCATTTTAACTCCAAAAATTGTGAAACCTCTTCCGTGAAAATTTCTAAAATCTTAAACTCGGGTTGGGATGGTGTTTGCTCTCTTTTGGTTCTTAAATGCTCTTATTTGGATTTAAATTGCATTAGGACCGCTATTTATTTTTCCTATCGCGCTATTAGGAGCGAGCGGGGAGGCTGGAGAGCCGAGCCGAGTACGACTACACCGACGACTTCGGCTGCGGAGGACTACCCGACCCCGAGTTCACGCCCGTCCGATTCCGAAATACCCATTAGGCATTGCTAAGTAGTATTGCTAGTGCTTTACTTTAATGTACACATGTTGATGAACCTTGCACCGCCTCTTTGTTTACCCCCGTCCTTGATTGTCCTACCACTACTATATATATATATGTTTATGTGAGCGTATGTATACGCCGAGCTTCGCGATGCATGTGTTGGGATGGGGATAGTGGTTCTTGGCGTGTGTGGGGTAAAAACCGGCGGGGAGAAGGCGTTTTGGGTACTTTGGCGGGGGTGAGCTCGAAACAACCGATGCGGGATCGGGGATAGGGGTGCACTTCTCGGTACATCCCTCCTGTTACGGTTTTCGGAGCCTAGGTGTTGGGGTTTTACGTGCGCTTGGAGGACATGAGCTCGCCCGGTGCGAAACCGAGTGGATCAACTTGTTTATAGGACATCGTACACACCACCCCGCCGAGAGTGGGGATAGGGCCATGTTGAGCTCGGCAAGCGCGGAAGCATACCCGCCTAGGAAGGATAGAGGGTATCTGTGGGGGAGCGGTGGAGGTGAGACCACCCTCTCAGAGCGTCTCCCGTGTGGCCACACGGGAGCATTTCATAGTTCCGGTGCTGTCTTCACTGCGGAGAGGACCGCTTTGAGGGCCGGATGCGGGGGTGGGTTCGTAACTACCGAGAGTTCGCCGATAGGATGGGCTCGGTCGGCCGTACACCCCGGGTACCATTCCGGGATGGGTACGGGTGTACACGCTCGCGGAGTTGTTCGATCTATAGCTATAGCCGCGTCCTCGGTCATGGACACCGCCAGAAGACTTACTTGATCCTCATGTTTTGGGATTTCTACCTTCCCCCTATAGGTGAGAGTGTGGTGAGCCGTGGTTACAGCCGGCTAGAGGAGAGAGGCTCCATCTACCTCGTCGATCCGGTTGTAATCATTGAGGTGCGAGGAGAGGAAGTTCTCGCATCGACCCTAGACAGGAGTAGGAGGTGGTGACGGGTTCTCTGGATGACCAGGTGGATCCGGGCTGTGTTGAGAGACTTGGGTTTCGGGATATTGATGGAGATACCTTGTTTTTACTCTGCTGCTGCTGCTTAGGAAACCCCAGCCGCTTCCTTGTCTACTCTCTTTTCCCTTTAGATGTTAGGCCACTTAAAGCTGCATACGGTTGGTGACGTGGACCTATGCCACTCCTTGGGGATAGACTTTGGGTGTGCAGGGTACGAGTCCGAGTTCGACCGCAACACCGACGGATGGTATGAGCGAGGGATACGTCGCTTCGCTCGAGTTTGCACTGTGGCGGGAAGAATAAAGATGTAGACCCTTCGAGAAGATAGCTACCATTGCGTAGAATTTTCACTACTGATTCAGCCAAGAGGCTTGTATTGATGTACTCCATAATGGACTTGTAATAAATTCATGTACTATCATCTTTATGTGATGCGATGTATGACTTTGTGTATCTATACGTGAGACGTTACGTACGCGATAGCCACCGGTCCGGGGACTATCACGATGGTACGGGGATTCGGGTTTTCTATGAAAATCCGGGGTTCTACGAGTGGTACCGAGCCATACTTGACCGTAGCACGTGTCCCTAGGAAAGGTCGATAGAGATAGGACTCTATACGCTCTACCTTTATAGTTATACCCTTGAGCTATGTTATAAAACTCGTTCCCTCTTTGAAAACTTCTTACTCACCCCGCACCGATAGAAATTTCTTGCGTTTCACGGGAGATGGAGCACCGGGTCGCGGAGATCACCCCCGAGACGTGCGGGGCGATCTGCCACTGGATGGAGAGGGCCCTTCTCAGGCTTGGAGTCCCTCCGACCTACGTCACGTACCGCGCCGAGTACGTACCCGCCGTGACTGGGCGGATGGTGCTCTGCACGGTCGCTGTGCTCCCTCACCCGAGTCTCCCCGGGTTCAAGGGAGAGGTACGCTGCGCGCCGCCGCACTCACCGTCGCGACCGCGGCCGGGACGTTGCCCGCCGCCGGAGCCACGGGGCTGCCTTCTCGCACGCACCGCGCCTCCCTTCGAGACCGGGACTCTTCGACTGCTGCCCCGGGACTACGGCGCCTCACACCGCTCGTGGACGGAGTTCCTTCGTACGAGGGGATCCGGGGCGACGTCGACGTCGCTCCCTTCCGTGAGTCCGACGAGACCCCGGTGGAGACCACCGGCTACCGGTCGACCTCGACAAGTACGCATGCCGACCGTAGGACGAGTCACGTACCCTCTACGGCCGGGTCGGGGGACACCACCATCGACGCCCTCCGGTACCAACCCCGCCTGTGCCGAGCCGGAGAGAGAGAACACCGCTCTACGCCACCGTGTTCGCCGGCTCGAGCGAGCCTCGACCGCGCGACCCCTGTCTGCTGCTGGGTCTAAGAGGGAGAGGGTGGACACCGGGGAGGAGATGCGCACGCCAAGGAGGACTGCGCGGTGCCGACGGCGAGTCGAACATGCGTCGAAGGACAAGCTCGAGCGCAAGGACGACTCGCTCACGCACGCGCTCACCTGCTCGGGTGTGAGCGGCTCAAGGCGGAGAAGTTGGAGAAGAGCGGGCGGACAACGTCGCCAACATCGCGTGGCTCACGCGCACGGCCGTCTACCTGAGAGACAAGGCCGAGAGACTGAGGAGGACTTGGGAGGACGCCGACTCGCTTCGCGTGGACGAGCTCTTCGAGCTCAACGGAGAGCTACCCCCGAGTCTCAGCGTGAGATCCGCACCGAGACCTTCGAGGCCGCACCCGGTCACGCCTCAAGCTTCACCTCGTGCCCGATGGCCCATCCGCCGACCCCCGTCGAGGCCGAGGAGGTTCGAGAGGCTCACGCGTTGGTGTCCGGATCTTTCCGCCGACTACCCCACCGAGGACCGCTACCCCGTCACGTACCGAGAGGGCATGCGGCGAGTAGTGAGGCCGAGCGGGAGGCATGACCTAGAGTAGTGTTTTATGCTAGTAGTTTCCATGAGTTGTTCCATGCGACCGCGAGCATGTTCGGTGCATGAAGAGAGTCATGCCACACCATGTAGACACTACCCTTTTGAGATTGTACCGATGTATTAGAGCGTTGATTTGTTGCTTGCTACCCCAAGGTCGAGTCGGCCTCGGGGGAGCAAGTGTATTATTCATGTTTCTTTGTGTGCTTGGATCTTAATGGTGTTATTTGTGTCTTAATGCTTCTTCCCCTTGAGTGTAGGTTATAATTAGAACTATTTTCTTGATTGTTAAAGACTCATGTGTGAGTTGGTGAGTGACGTGTGTAAGCTTTTCCTTTTTTTCCTTACGTTTTCGAAGGATGTCGATCCGCCGATCCAACCGGCGATAGCTCGCCTCGAGGAGGCGCCGGCCGAGGAAGAAGCCCGGCGAGGGCGTGGACGCGGACGTGGCCGTGGACGCCCACCCCTGCGTGGAGGAGCTTTGGGAGCTAGGGCCCGAGGTGACGGAGCACCGCCACCACCGCCCGAGAACCCTGAGGCCGAGGTTGAGCAAGGAGCGGCCGAGCAAGGCCAGCCTGAGCCGGACCAGCCACCGCCACCCCCACCTAACTTGGTGGAGGTGATGGCGCTCCAAACTCAGCTGATGCAGAGGATGGCGGAGGCCATGGAGCACCGTGGCAACAGTGGGAACCGCGTCGCTCGCGCGGACGAGGACCTCACAAGGAAGATCGAGAGGTTCATCCGCTCGAAGGCTCCCACCTTCGGCTACTCGGATGACCCGCTCGAGGCCGACGACCGGGCGAGGGTGATCGAGACCAAGCTCGACCTCGCCGTCCGCTCCGACGAGGAGTGCGTCGCTATCGCCGCGCACCGGTGCCGGAGGGTCTGCCAAGGCATGGTGGGACAACTACACTACCACCCACCCGAACCCGGCTTTCATCACTGGGCCGGGAGTTCGCGAGGTGTTCCGCGAGCGATGCCTCCCCGATGAGCTGCCGGTCCGAGAAGGCGCGGGAGTTCCGCACCATGACATAGGGTGCGATGAGGGTCGAGGAGTACGAGCGTCACTTCATGAAGATGATGTGGTACGCCCCCGACGACACCAACACCGACCGGAAGAAGCGATTCGGTTCTGCCGCGAGGCCTCCACCACGGCCTTCGCCAGGCGCTGAAGGCAAGTGAGCACAAGTCCCTTCGTCATCTCGTCAACCGCGCCATCGCGGTCGAGGATGAGAGGAGGGGCCACGAGGAACGCATGAGGGGCAAGAAGAGGATGGGAGATCGGGACCAGCCTGACCGATCCTTCCAGAAGCCGAGGAGCGGACCGAGCAACATGCTGAGGGGGAGCTACCGCCCGGGGCACAACCAGCCTGGGCGTGGCTTCGGAGGAAGTGGACGTAGCCCGTTCCCTGGAGGGAGGAACCCCGGCTACCCCCGGCGGAGCGGAGGCTACACTCGTGCTCCACCGAGCACCGCGAGACCCGCCGCAGGAGGCTTCACCGTCACCTGCTTCGCGTGTGGCAAGCCAGGCCACAAGTCCTTCGAGTGCCCCAACAAGAAGACTGCCGCCACCCCCGCGAGGGCATCGCTCCAAGAGGCCGACCTCCTCGGGGCCGCGCGCCCCCGCCGCCGGCCGTGGGAGGCCGAACCACCTCACCGAGGAGGAGGGCCGCCGACGCCCCCGACGTCGTGATCGGTAAGTTTTTTGTTTGTGGTACTTCGCTCTAGTTCTCTTCGACACGGTGCCACCGGTCGTATATCACCTCTCGGTTCGTGAGTAAATTTTCCCTCCCTACAACCACCCGATCAATGCCCATTATCACGAGCTCTCCACTCGGGGATATCCGATGCACCCTGCTGTGCAAAGGAGTGGAAGTGGTCATCCAAGATCACGCATTCTATGGGGATCTTACCGTGCTGCCTTCCCATGGTATCGATGTGATACTGGGAATGGATTGGATCACTGCCCACAAAGGTGTCATCTCCACTTCGCCGAGACTGGTGACTCTAGTGCACCCCGACGGGACGAGGGTTACCTTCGAGCCGATGAAGTCTCGAGACATACCGGCAGTGTACAGTCTTCACACGAAGGCCATATCGGACGTACCGATAGTCTGTGAGTATGAGGATGTGTTCCCAGAGGAGTTGCCCGGGTTGCCTCCCCGATCGTGATGTGGAGTTCGTGATTAACTTGGTGCCGGGAACGGTGCTGATAGCCCGCAGTCCGCCGTATGGCGAGAGGTTGAGCCGAAACTGTTGAAGGCGGATGTTGACGGTGTATTTTGGTGCACCTAGCATGTTCATTACACTTTGGTTTGGATTTGATTATGGAACTAACCCGCCACTAGGCACACTAATCATATAACAAGTTCATCTTTGTGCATGCATTTGGAAGTGTTATGTTTATGTAGAAAACATGGACATAAAAGACGGATTCGCAATAAGTTCAAAGGAGCATTCATGGAGTCTTGTTCGTGTTCATGAGCTTGCTGAAATCACTTCCAATGGTGGCGAGGACCGAAGTGCTACGAGGAACACCCCGGGATTGAAGCGTAAAAGATCAAACTTCATGCAAAGAGAGCCTCCATCTTGATCGCGAGGATAACAGCGTAAAAATCATACAAGTGGAGGGGGCAAAGTAGATAAGTGCACGAGGACCCACGGAGCAAAAAGGGCGACCGAACCGGGCCGAAACGGGCACCGGGCCGGCCGGCCCGGTGCGGACCGGCCCGGCCCACTTCGGGCACCGGTTCGGTCCCGTCTTCCTTGCCCTCGAAGGATCTTCGACCCTAAAACCCCCGACGCGCCGCCAACAAAGAAGAGAGGAGTTATTCGCACCAGAAGGCCATCCACAAGCTAGAGAGAGAGGAGGAGGATCTCCGGCGGGAGATCAACCACCTCGAAGGAAGCACCCTCTCATGGAGAAGGAGGAAGACACCGGCGGAAGGGGAAACCATGATCAACGGTGCCATGATCGGCACCTTGATGGGGTAATCTTCTCATTCGTCCATGGGTTGTAATCGATCTTGAGATGTAATCGCACTTTGTCGGATTATCTACCTATCATCTTGTGTTGAATATACTTTAATGCTTAAGGTTTGCAACCATGCCGTAAAGGGAGTAAGGCCTCAATGCTTCCTTGGATCCATTCAATACGCCGTGGCCATCAAAGGTCTAGTCATGAATACCTTCGCGTAGTGACGATACGAGAGGAGGGAAAGGGCGAAACCGTGGTCACAACCCCGATAGATTAGATTGGTTTTTCATATCTTTAAGCGATTGCATGTTCTAGTATCGTACACCCGTGGGCGAGTGTCTTCTACCTTGATCGTTTATCATTCTCTCTAGTGTAGTTTAGTTGTTTTCTAGTATAATAGTAGTTAGGGTTTTAGTAGCTAGTGTGTCGTTGTTAATCGAACGCTTGTAATCCCCTTGCTCCGCGGATTGACAAGAACCTTGGGAATCCCGTGGTGAAAAAGGTGTGGGGTCCGTACGCTTGCGGATCGTAGAGGGATACGTCTTTTATCCATCAACGGCAGAGCTGGACTCACTACTCGAAAAAGGGTTCATTCGACCAAGTGCTTCACCATGGGGTTCACCGGCACTATTCGTTCCGAAGAAGGATGGAACTCAACACCTGTGCGTCGACTACCGCGCCCTGAACGCGGTGACCATCAAGAACAAGTACCCCCTGCCCAGGATCGATGATCTGATGGATCGACTAAGGCAAGCCAAGTACTTCAAGAAGATTGACCTCCGGTCGAGTTATCACCAGATGAAGATTCGCCCGCAGGACATCCATAAGACGGCATTCGTAACTCGGTATGGACGACGAGTACACGGTCGTGTTGTTTGGCTCCGACCAATGCCCCGGCATACTTCATGAACATGATGAACAAGGTCTTCATGGCCGAGTTGGACAAGTGTGTCATCGTCTTCATCGACGATATACCGGTCTACTCCCCATGCGACGAGAAGAGCACGAGGAGCACCCGAGGATCGTGTTGGGGAAGCTCGAGCGACATCGGTTGTACGCCAAGTTCGGCAAGTGCGAGTTCGGATGGAGGAAGTCGCGTTTCCGGGTCATGTGTTGTCGCCTAAAGGAGTTGCCGTAGACCCGAGCAAGATTGAGGCAAGGTGTCCAAGTGGCGATCACCGAAGTCCGTGACGGAGATCCGCCGCTTTTCTCGGTTTGGCCGGATACTACCACCGGTTCATCGAGAACTTCTCGAAGATCGCCAAGCCCATGACAGAACTATTGAAGAGCAACACGCCGTATGTGTGGTCGGACAAGTGTGAAGCCGCCTTCCGGAGCTCAAGACTCGTCTCACCACTACGTCGGTCCTGACCCTGCCCGATGCGAGCAAGGACTTCGTGGTGTATCGTGACGCATCGAGACAAGGACTCGGCCGCGTGTTGATGCAAGGAGGCAAAGTAGTGGCCTACGCCTCACGACGGCTAAGGAAGCATGAGGAGAACTACCCTACACACGACCTCGAGCTAGCCGCCTGTCATTCATGCCTTGAAGATATGGAGGCACTATCGATGGGGAACAAGTGCGACATCTATACCGATCACAAGTCGGAGTTGAACTCCGAGGCAAAGGAGATGGCTAGAGCCGATCAAGGAGTACGACCCGAACATTCACTACCACCCCGGTAAGGCTAACGTCGTAGCCGATGCTCCGAGCCGCAAGCACTACCGCAACAACCTCGATGGTGCGAGAGGAACAACCGGCCTTGCATGAAGAGCTGGAGAAGCCGAGTTTGGAGATAGTGGAGCGAGGGCGGTTGAACCGCTTGCGGGTGAAATACACACTCAAAGACCAAATCCGACAAGCTCGAAGGAGTGCCCGGAGATTCAAGAGGTAAAACGCCCGATGGAGAGTGGCAAAGCGGTCGACTATCGCCTCGACGAACGAGGGTACACCGTGGTCGAAGGACCGCATCGCGTGCCTCGGGACAAGGAAATTCGGGAGTCGATCCTTAAGGAGGCCCACGATTCTCGATACTCGATCCACCCCGGGCCGTACCAAGATGTACAAAGACACGAGGGTACGATTCGGTGGGAAAAGATGAGGGAAGATATTGCGAGTACGTCGCTCGATGCGACACGTGTCGACGAGTGAAGGCCGAACACCGGAGGCCGCCAGATCGCTACAACCACTCGAGATACCCACGTGGAAATGGGACGACATCGGTATGGACTTCATTGTGGGTTTGCCGCGCACACGAAGGGAAATGACTCTATTTGGGTGATAGTTGACCGATTAACCAAGGTAGCACACTTCCTACCCGTTAGGACGGACTACCGCGTAAGCCGACTTGCAGAACTGTATGTGGACAATATCCTAAAGCTTCATGGGGCTCCGAGGAGCATTGTGTCGAACGAGGGGGCCTCGCTTCACCGCCCGGTTACCGGAAAAGTTTGCACGCATCCATGGGCACCAAGCCGAACTACGACGACACGCATTCCACCCACGGACGACGGTCGGACGGAGAGGGTGAATCAAGTACTAGAAGACTTAATGAGAGCTTGTGTGTTGACCTATGGGTCCGATTGGGAAAAGAGTCTATCATATGCCGAGTTCTCATACAACAACGGCTACCGAGCTAGCTTGAAGATGGCTCCTTTCGAAGCCCCGTACCGCGTAAAGTGTCGGACACCGTTGATGTGGTCCGAGGTGGGGGAACGAACCTTTTCGGTCCCGCCACCATTGTTGAGGCCGAGGAAAATGTCGCCAAGGTCGGGGAGAACACCGAAGATAGCTCAGAGCAGGCAGAAGAGCTACGCCGACCCGAAACGAAAGGATGTCTCGTTTGAAGTGGGGGATCACGTCTACTTGAAGGTGTCACCCCTCCGAGGCACGAAAAGGTTCCACATCAGGGGGAAGCTGTCCCCCAGGTACGTTGGTCCCTACCCTATTGTGAGTAGGGTCGGGAAGGCGGCTTATCGACTCGAGCTACCCCCGGAGCTCGCCGGAGTGCATCCGGTGTTTCATGTATCCCAACTTCGGAAGTGTGTGGTCGTCGAGAAGAGAGTGCCCGCTCAGGCACTCGACGTCAAGGAAACCCTGGAGTACCTGGAGTACCCGGTTCGGATCCTGGACTGGGCGGAGAAGTCGACCAGGAACTCCACCACGCGCTTCTGCAAGGTGCTATGGAGTAATCACTCCGAGCGCGAAGCCACGTGGGAGAAGGAGTCCGCATTGAGGGACAAATACCCTCATCTCATCGAATCAGAGGTAACTTCTTAATCTCGGGGACGAGATTCTTGTGAGGGGGGAGTCCTGTAACATCCTTGAATTTGCATGTATGTAAAAATTAGAGATTTCAAAAACTTGCCGTGAATTTGTGTGCTCACGAAATCGAATAAGGATGTCTTCCGTTTTCCTTCCCCCGGTTCCTAGATTTAATTTAATACGACCAATAATTGTAGGACTTATAAAAATGCTAGAGTGAGAAGTTGGAATTGTTCATTTGATTTTTATTTGGATTTTCACTTGGGTGGATTCAAATTTGAATTGAAATTCAAATTTGAATCAATTTAAAAACCTTAAGGAATTAGAAAAAGCGTTACCGTGCCTTGGACGGGCCGACAACCTACCAACCGGCCCCACGGCCGCTTTCGGGCCGTTAGCCGACCCAAGAACCGACCCCCGCGCCGTGCCACCTACCACCGCGCGCCGGAGCCGGCGGCGGGGCGGGACCCGCCGCCCGCGTCGGCCGGACGCGATGACGCAAGGGCGTCATCCCATTCCTTTTGCCTTTGGCCGACGCCCAAAGGCAAAGGCGGGGGGGGGGGGGACGCCGGCCGCGCCACCGCCACCGCGGCGTGCTGTCGCGCCCGGTGCATCCGGGCCGCCCACGTGTCCCCACCGCGCCGCCCTATATAGGAGCCACCGAGCCGGCCGGGAGCCCCCAAACCCTAATCGCGCCGGGGAGCCGCCCGACCTTCCACACGGACCGCCGAGGGGAAGGGGGGTGAAGGAGGAGAAGGAGGGGGAGAGAGAAGCCGCCGCGGGGGGAGCCGTTCGCCGCGAAGACCGGTGCCGCCGAGGGAGGAGCTCGGACCCGCCGTGATCGTCGCTACCTCTACTTCCTCTACCACACCGACACCGCGCCGCCGCCTACCTCCTCTTCTTCCTCGCCGTTCCAGCCGTCCCGCCGCTCCTCACCGACGCGCTCCACTCCGGCCAGTGGCCACTGAGGTGAGAACGCCGCTTCTTCCCTCCTCTTTGGACGCCGCGGCCTTCGAGCCGAGGCGGAACGCCCCCGCGCCGCCGCCGCACCGCGCGCGGGAGGCCGGCCATCGAGCCGGCCGGGATGCCAATTTACGCAGGTGCCGCCGCCTTCGTCGACACGCGCGCCACCCGCCTAGCCTTTCCTCCCTTGCCGTGGGACGCCGCCACCGTTCATCGCCGCCGCGCCGTGTCGGAGCGCCGCGTCGCGTCCGCGGCGCGTGCGTGCCCCGCGCGCGCGCCGTGCGGGCCACGGCGCTCGCAAGCGTGCACCCCGGCACGCGTGCGCCGCGGCCGTGAGGGCAAGGCCGGGCCTTGGGCCCCTTTTTCGTGCCTCGCCGTGCTCACCGTTCTAGCCGAGCTCGCCGCCGTGCACGGGGGGTGACCGTGTCGGCGTGGCCATGGGGAAGCGCGTGCACGGTCGCCAAGGGAAGCACGCCGCGTTTTTGGGTCACCTTGAACGCCATACCGTGCACCCAGTCACGAACACGCCGGCCAACCGCGGGCGCCGCGCTCGCCGCCGCCCATGGCGTCGAGCCGGGCTCGCCGGTGACGCCGCCACGACGCCCCGTCGTGATCCCAATCCCACGTTCGGCTTGAGAGGCCCGACGCGCGTGCGCACCCCCCGTGCACGCTGTCCCCCTTCGCACCCCCTGCGCCCCGAGCGAGCCGGGTTCCCGGCCCGTCGCCGCGCCACCGCCGCGCCCACGCCGGCGATGGCCGCGCGCAACGCCCCTAGCCCGTCCTAGCGCCCTCCGAGCCCAAAGCAACCCGAGGGAGCCCCCGTAGGCACACCTCGGCCGACCGGCCGCCCGAGCCGCCGTGGAGCCGCCGCCGGCCGAGGTCATCCCGTGCCGCCGTCCCTCTCCCGGGCAATCCATCGAACACTTAGGGGCGGGGTTAGCTCACCGGCCGGTGAGGTGCACGGAGACCACACACCGCGTGGCCACGGCCTGCCCGCCGGGATCCGCCGTGGCCGGGCCAATCCGGCCGCGGCCACACGCCGGCCCTCACGGCGCCGAGCCGCACAACCCCACGCGGGATCGCGTGCGGCGGCCGGTGGCCGCCCGGCCGCACGCGGGCCGCGAGCGCCGGCCGCACCCGATTAGAAATTGGGGATCCGGTGTGGGCGGGGAGGGTTTAAGGGTTTAAACGTATTTTAAATTCCGGAAAATGGTTTTTCCCTTTGAAAAGTCCCCGTAAAAAATCCATTTTAACTCCAAAAATTGTGAAACCTCTTCTAGAAAATTGCTAAAATCTTAAACTCCGGTTGGGATGGTGTTTGCTCTCTTTTGGTTCTTAAATGCTCTTATTTGAATTTAAATTGCATTAGGACCGCTATTTATTTTTCCTATCGCGCTATTAGGAGCGAGCGGGGAGCGGAGAGCTAGCCGGGGAGTACGACTACGCCGACGACTTCCTTGCGGAGGACTACCCGACCCCAGGTTCACGCCCGACCGATTCCGAAATACCCATTACGCATTGCTAAGTAGTATTGCTAGTGCTTTACTTTAATGTACACATGTTGATGAACCTTGCAACGCCTCTTTGTTTACCCTGTCCTTGATTGTCCTACCACTACTATATATATATATATATATGTTTATGTGAGCGTATGTATACGCCGAGCTTCGCGATGCATGTGTTGGGATGGGGATAGTGGTTCTTGGCGTGTGTGGGGTAAAAACCGGCAGGAGAAGGCGTTTTGGGTACTTTGGCGGGGGTGAGCTCGAAACAACCGACACGGGATCGGGGATAGGGGTGCACTCCTCGGTGCATCCCTCTCGTTACGGTTTTCGGAGCCTAGGTGTTGGGGTTTTACGTGCGCTTGGAGGACATGAGCTCGCCCGGTCTAAAACCGAGTGGATCAACTTGTTTATAGGACATCGTACAAACCACCCCGCCGAGAGCGGGGATAGGGCCGTGTTGAGCTCGGCAAGCGCGGAACCATACCCGCCTAGGAAGGATAGAGGGTATCCGTGGGGGAGCGGTGGAGGTGAGACCACCCTCTCGGAGCGTCTCCCGTGTGGCGGGATGGTACGGGGATTCGAGTTTTCTATGAAAATCCGGGGTTCTACAAGGACCCTCGTCTCCGGCATTGGGTTCACTCTACCGCCGCTTGGCCCCTCTCCGGCACTCATCGTCATCTCCCTCTCCGTTGCCATCTCGCCGGCACGCGCGCGGATCCAGTTGCGGCACCGCTTCGTGTTCCGGTTCTCCTCGATCCCGGGTGCGAGGGGTCGTCTGCTGCTTGGCCCCTTGCTGGCGCTCATCGTCGTCTCTGTCTCCACACCTCCTCTGCACTTTTTTTCAAGGAAAGTGCTGCGCTTATCCATTCAGAAAGAAGAAAGGGGCAATATTTGGGATGGAGGGGGTAGTAGTCAATGCCGACGCGGGTTAGCAAACTCAGGTCGCTTTGTTGGCTGGTGCACGGGCAATGGTTACCTTCCTTAACACTTTTTTTTTTGAAATGACACTTAATTGCTTCCCTAAAAAATTAGGGCCCATAAAGCAGCACCTAAAAACTAGGTAATTCCCCGCGCATTGCTGCGAGATATGAGAATTTTTTTTGATAAATTATGAACCAATTTGCTACCACAATCACTTTATGCAATAACCCTTAGTTGGTGGAAGATGATGTGGGTAGTTTGTATGAAGAAAGAATTGGTGTAATGAAGAGAAAAAGAGAAAGAGTTAATAACCCTTAGTTTGATGGGAGATGATGTGGGTAGCTTGCATGAAGAGAGAAATGAAGTTAATGATAGTTAGTGGGTACCAATTATATAAGTTATATAGATTAATAAAAATACGAACAATTCATAGTTTTTTTAAGAATCGAACAACTCATAGGAGTAGTTGGGCATTTGGTATTTTGAATAAAATATGAACAGTCACACATCTCCTTGTGACCACATGATTTTTGTGGCCAAGAGCTCTCCTGAGCGGACACAGGTTCCGAGGCGCATGACCGACCGCCTGACGGTTTGCCCTCTTTTCAATATAAATCCTGGCCGGCCAAGAACTTCATCGACCGCGGCACCAAGAAAACCTCAGCACCATCGTATCTGGTAACCAGGAAGTAAATCCAAGAGCTTCTCCTTCCTCAAGCAAGCGCATGGTGTCAAGCGAGCCATCAAGGAAGCGAGAGAGGGAGGAGGTGCCACTGCCCCCGCCCGTCGAGCCCGAGGAGGTGCCGCCACCCCCACCCGCCGAGCCCGAGGAGGTGCTCCCGCCCCCGCCCGAGGAGGTGCCCCCTCCCCCGCCCGAGGAGGTGAAGCGGCTGAAGCCACCCCGGCGCAAGGTGGCGCGATAGCCCGTGGTGCCCCTGCGTGCTCCAGAAGTAAATTTTCAGGATGCCTGTTTTTCAGTGAAGATGCTCTACCAGGCTTGGCAAAGTCTTGGAAAGGGGCCGTTCATCTCGGGGTCCAACAACCCACTGATCCGCTGCAGATGACCGTGATGGATTACGCCTTCAAGGTCAATGTCTTGGCTGGGCAGCTGGAGAGAGAAGTGGTCCCCCCCGTCTACGACAACGACGACGATGGTGGCCTCGACATCTCCAGCTCCGGCTCCGACGGTGGGGCTCCTCCAGCGGCGACTACCTCTGCTTAATTAATTTGTTCCTCTGTTAATGTGTTCTTCCATTGTGCTTGTTGAACTTGTGATGGACTAGCTAGTAGATCTATGTATGTTGAACTTGCGATGAACTAGTAGATCTAGAAGATGCGGTAGATCAATCCATGTCTTCTATTTTGGAAGGCATTGCAATGTCTATGGTAGCAACTTACAATGAATTGCAATGTGTATGCCAGAAGTTTGATACTCTGTTTGTGTCATTATATGGCAGCAGTTCACAATGAATTTCAATGAAATGTCCACATTGAGGTTTGTTACTCTGTTTGTCTTAATAATCCGCATTTCCTTTGCCTCGTGCTGCAATGAAATGTCAGCACAGATGAATTGATGAATTTTGTGATGTGTGACACATTAAGATTTGTGACCCAATTGTCATTCCATTCATTCTTCATTCATACATTTAAGTTTGTCATATGTGACAAATTTTTCATTCTTCATCCACACAGATGAAGCAAAAGCACCACTTTTAACATTAGAATTACTTTTTTGCAGCATACATCCCTAGTAAACATCCAAATACTACACAAACAACAGCCACAATAATCAAGTTCATCTTTCAGATCACATTGTCCATCTTCTCCTCTAGTGCTTTCTTCCTCTCCTTGTCCTCCAGTGCTTGCCTCTGCTCGTCGCTCCCAATCTGACATTCCACTGAATCAACTACTTCATCGACCACGTACGCCGGTTCGAAGGTCAAATAACAATGACGCCAACATCCTTCGAAAGATCCGGAGATACTCCTTGTGGAAACAATAAAATCCACAATTCTTGACGTCTTCGAGAATCAAAAGCACATAAGAACCCTAACTCAGATTTGGGAGACACAGCAGACTACTCACTGAGTTCCTTGCACACTTAAAATAAAGACGACCGTGGTTTTCACCTTCCTTCTGCGTCCGCCCCTTCACCCGAGCCATACCACAGTCCGGGCAAGGGCCCAGTGGAAAGCCGCTTAGCTCACCTACTGGATCCAAGCCGATGGAGTGATTGCGGCTGCTCCAGCAACCTTGGACCCTGCTCCTCGCACGTGCACCTCCAGACGAATCGCGTAGTGCGACATGTGTGCGACGACCGGGAAGGACGGGCGGGCGGCGGCGTTGGAGCTAAAATTGGGGAAGAAGAAGGGGGTAGGGGTCGGGGTGCCGGGGCGGATGCATATTCATTCGGCAAGGGGCATTTCTGACAATGGAGCACTTGTTGGAGACGATGGTTAGTGTACCACCGTCGCCGGGGCGGATGCCGGCCAGGGGCATAATGGAGCACTTGTTGGCGACGATGGTTAGTCTACCCGGATCGCCTTTGTCGGTCGGGCAGGGTACGGTTTCAAATGGTTTCGAAAACAGATTATATTTGTGTGCAAATGTCTACATCTCTCACATAGTTTCTTAGAATGTTACTTCAACATTGAAGTTTTCCACACTTTAAAACATGTTCGAACTCAAATGCATTTGAAATTTTAACATAACCTTATGTTCACCATAAGATTACGAAATGCAAAGTTTAATTAGTAATGATTGTGTAAAAAATATTATTTATATGTTGTACTTACAAGGAGGAATATAAGGTGTATAAACAACATCAAAGAAATGGAATTACATACGAAAAAATGTCATAAATGAATAGATGTTGATTTTAGAAAAATTCAGAAACAAATATCATCAAATTTGGATTACGGTTGGCGGAGAAAAACGTGATACAAAATTTGATTGCAGATTAAAACGGGAAAAGCAAATTGTTCTTCATCGTACAGACCTGGCCCCATCCCTTCATTGGCGATGAGTGTTTGTCTACCCGGATCGCCTTTGTCGGTCGGGCAGGCTATGGTTATCTTTTTTTATATAGGCTTCTGACGCTGACGCGTGGGCCTGACACTATTTTTTCTGAATTGAAACTTGCTTCCCTCAAATATTATACCCTATAAACAGCACAAAAAATTCGTAAAAAATACGAATAATTCATAGTTGGTAATTTAGTATTTGAATAAAATATCAACAACGCACTCGTCTAACCAAATTTCTTAAAATTAGAATTTTTATCTCTTGTTTATGATATAATAATTATAATAACGTCTTAGTGTGTTCTAAAAATTCTACAAATTGACTTGGCAACATAACTTAAGTCCCTACGCTTGTCTACAAAAATTCAAATGGTTTCGAAAACGGAAGATTATACTTGTGTACAAATGTCTACATCTCTCACATAGTTTCTTAGAATGTTACTTCAACATTGAAGTTTTCCACACTTTAAAACATGTTCGAACTCATATGCATTTGAAATTTTAACATAACCTTATGTTCATGATAAGATTACGAAATGCAAAGTTTAATTAGTAATGATTGTGTAAAAAATATTATTTATATGTTGTACTTGCAAGGAACAATATAAGGTGTATAAACAACATCCAAGAATTGGAATTACATACGAAAACAATGTCATAAATGAATAGATGTTGATTTTAGAAAAATTCAGAAACAAATATCATCAAATTTGGATTACGGTTGACGGAGAAAAACGTGATACAAAATTTGATTGCAGATTAAAAGTGGAAAAGAAATTGTTCTTCATTCAAAGAGACATGGCCCCGCCCCTTCATTGGCGACGAGTGTTTGTCTACCGGATCGCCTTTGTCGGTCGGACGAGGCTACGGTTATCTTTTTTTATATAGGCTTCGACGGCGACGCGTGGGCCCGACACTATTTTTTCGAATTGAAACTTGCTTCCCTCAAATATTATACCCCATAAACGACACCAAAAATTCATAAAAAATACGAATAATTCATTGTTGGTAATTTAGTTATTTGAATAAAATATCAACAACCGCACTTGTCTAACCAAATTTTTTAAAATTAGAATTTTTATCTCTTGTTTACGATATAATAATTATAATATCATCTTAGTGAGTTCTAAAAATTCTGCAAATTGACTTGGCAACATAATTTAAGTCCCTACGCTTGTCTACAAAAATAAAAATGGTTTCGAAAACGGAAGATTATACTTGTGTACAAATGTCTACATCTCTCACATAGTTTCGAGAATGTTACTTCAACATTGAAGTTTTCCACACTTTAAAACTTGTTCGAACTCACATGCATTTGAAATTTTAACATAACCTTGTGTTCAGCATAAGATTACGAAATGCAAAGTTTAATTAGTAATGGTTGTGTGAAAAATATTATTTATATGTTGTACTTGCAAGGAACAATATAAGGTGTATAAACAACATCCAAGAATTGGAATTACATACGAAAACAATGTCATAAATGAATAGATGTTGATTTTAGAAAAATTCAGAAACAAATATCATCAAATTTGGATTACGGTTGACGGAGAAAAACGTGATACAAAATTTGATTGCAGATTAAAAGTGGAAAAGCAAATTGTTCTTCATTCGAACAGACCTGGCCCCACCCCTTCATTGGCGACGAGTGTTTGTCTACCCGGATCGCCTTTGTCGGTCGCACAGGCTACGGTTATCTTTTTTATATAGGCTTCTGACGCTGACGCGTGGGCCCGACACTATTTTTTCTGAATTGAAACTTGCTTCCCTCAAATATTATACCCCATAAACAGCACCAAAAAATTCATAAAAAATACGAATAATTCGTAGTTGGTAATTTAGTATTTGATTAAAATATCAACAACCACACTTGTCTAACCAAATTTCTTAAAATTAGAATTTTTATCTCTTGTTTACGATATAATAATTATAATAACGTCTTAGTGTGTTCTAAAAATTCTACAAATTGACTTGGCAACATAATTTAAGTCCCTACGCTTGTCTACAAAAATTCAAATGGTTTTGAAAACGGAAGATTATACTTGTGTACAAATGTCTACATCTCTCACATAGTTTCTTAGAATGTTACTTCAACACTGAAGTTTTCCACACTTTAAAACATGTTCGAACTCATATGCATTTGAAATTTTAACATAACCTTATGTTCATGATAAGATTACGAAATGCAAAGTTTAATTAGTAATGATTGTGTAAAAAAATATTATTTATATGTTGTACTTACAAGGAACAATATAAGGTGTGTAAACAACATCCAAGAAATGGAATTACATACGAAAAAATGTCATAAATGAATAGATGTTGATTTTAGAAAAATTCAGAAACAAATATTATCAAATTTGGATTATGGTTGACAGAGAAAAACGTGATACAAAATTTGATTGCAGATTAAAAGTGGAAAAGCAAATTGTTCTTCATTCGAACAGACCTGACCCCGCCCCTTCATTGGCGACGAGTGTTTGTCTACCCGGATCGCCTTTTTCGGTCGGGCAGGCTACGGTTATCTTTTTTTATATAGGCTTGTGACGATGACGCGTGGGCCTGACACTATCTTTTCTGAATTGAAACTTGCTTCCCTCAAATATTATACCCCATAAACAGCATAACAAAATCGTAAAAATACGAATAATTCATTGTTGGTAATTTAGTATTTGAATAAAATATCAACAGCCACACTTATCTAACCAAATTTCTTAAAATTAGAATTTTTATCTCTTGTTTACGATATAATAACTATAATAACGTCTTAGTGTGTTCTAAAAATTCTACAAATTGACTTGGCAACATAATTTAAGTCCCTAAGCTAGTCTACAAAAATTCATATGGTTTCGAAAATGGGAGATTATACTTGTGTACAAATGTCTACATCTCTCACATAGTTTCTTAGAATGTTACTTCAATATTGAAGTTTTCCACACTTTAAAACATGTTTGAACTCATATGCATTTGAAAATTTTAACATAACCTTATGTTCACGATAAGATTACGAAATGCAAAGTTTAATTAGTAATGATTGTGTAATATAACCATGGAAGAGGCTGATTCTTCGTCCGCCCGGGGGAGGAAGCCGTACACACACGCAAGGGCCAAGTTGGCGGACTCCAGCGACGCCCGCCATGGAGGGGCAGGGTTTTTTTCCTCAACACAAAGGAAGAAGTGGTCCATGCGCATTGAGGTGAGCGCAGACTCCTCCAGTGATGACCCGAGGAGAAGAGTGGTGCTGGTAGACCTCATCTCCTCCGGCAACGACTCTGGCAACAACTCCGGTGACAACTCCCGCAACAACTCCGGCGACGATTCTGAAGACCATGAAGCAAGTTCTTAAACCATCACGCACGAGATTTGTCCTTGGACCTTCACATCTTCACTAATCAATTGTTCTAATGCATCAATTTCCATTTGTTGTAGGAAGTTGCTGCACATGACATTGACAGGATTTGGACTGAAATCAACAAGCTCAAGGAATCGACTGAAGAGATGCAGGCAAGTTTTGAAACCAGCTAGAGCTAAAACAGCTTTCTTGTAAATTACAACTGTTATGAAGCATGCATCAATATAATTTTTTCCTTTGTTTTAGGACATTGACTACATCTGGAAAGGAATCGACAAGCAGGATGAGCAGCTTAAAGCCGCACAAAAGAGACAGGAGATTGAACTTCTAAAGAAGAATGTTGAGCTGGCAGAAAGAGTTGCAAAACTAGAGGCAGCAGCACAAAAGAAGCCATCTAGCTAGCTAACTAGTTCCCTTGCAGCAACAATCTAGTTTGGTGATGCGCCCAGCTGGTGCGGTCTTATTTTGGTGATGTGCCCTGCTGATGCGTGTCAGATGTGAATATGTTTGTTATGACTTATGAGTTAGTTTGCTTGGTGATGTGACCTACATTACTCGTTTTAAGGCCCACACAAGCCCACTCGCGCTAGGTTAGTACTTAGTAGGGAAGGACGCCTCTGTCACACGCATCCTCCCACTCTCCCCATCGCGCCGCCGCCACCACTTTCTCCCCCTCGCTTTCGTCCCCCTCACCTCCCCCCCCCCCCCCCCCCCCCCCGCCGCAACCCACTCTACACCCCTTCGCTGAGACGCGCGCCACACCACGCTCGGCGTGACGTGCACCACACCTCTGACAACAAGGTCTAGAGGAGGAGGGACCCAGCTGCGGTAGCGGCGACGATGATGACGACTAGGAGGAGGGGGGATCCAGCCATGAGGTCGACGCAAGGACGAGAACGTGGCGGCGAGCAGGCAGCGATGAGGAGTAGAGATCCCTCCGCTTCGGCAGTGCAAAGGTCAGTGGTGAATCTAGGATTTGAGTTTATGGTATGCCGCTCTAAAAATATCTTATACAATTCGGTAAATGCATAATAATTGTAAAATTAACAACAATTCAGTAATAAGGTAATTTGGTATATTTGCTCGAGTTTATGGAATTAGGCCAAGCGCGCTTTTCCACCACACATGCGTTCAGGTAATCAAGTGTACAACATATGCGTGGATATGGTTTTCTTTTTATATAAATGTGTATAATATACTTGTACTTGTGGGAATTGCAGGCTATGCCATGGCGCCTTTGTAGAAGTACATGTGAACATACTTAGCTGTCGATCGTATATGATAGAGGGGGAGTGCCCGATCTTTCGGTGAGTGGAGATAAATCCGATTTGGTGGTTATTGATCCTCATGATCCGACTACGACAAGCAAGCCCGAAGCGCCAATGCAATCGCTGAACCAACTCTCAATGGTTACCAACCTTGCCGGCGCAAGATCAGCCTGATCACGAAGATCAATTCTTGCATTCAATCGAAGAATGAACAAGAATCTGAGGCGAGTAATCTTAATATCACTCGAAGGTGGAGTCTGAATTACACGACGGCGGCACGATGGCGGCTGTTCGGTTGTAGCTAAGGCTAACAAATAAATCAAACTCAAGTCTGAAAATAATCGAGAGGTCTATCTAAATAGGGGACACAACCCCTGGCGGTCACAAGGGGCGGCACTACAGTACCAGAGGGTACTGTTCACGCACGTGAACAGTACCCTAGGCCCACATGGGCCTCCTGTTGGGCCAACAGCCCAAAAGGTATTGGCACAGCGCCCTGGCAAATTCTGGACATCAACTTGTTTTGCAGATTCCCGTTGACTCAGGACGAATTTTGGCATGAAATCAGTTCCATTGGAAGCTCTATGAAATTGTGCTTCCAACCATATATAGAACGTCAACCTGGGCGTCCATTTTATTGCGCACTACTCCTGGACTCCGAACTGGGCCCGAACTTAAATTGCTTTTGGCCTCCACCTCGGGGACTCGAACCGGATCAACCTTGGACCTCCTTCTTGACTTGGAAAACCTTGCTGGACTCCATCTTCTCCAATCCATGCACCACGCATGGACATAAGCATGGTTGCCATGTCCGCATCATTCTCCCCTTCTTGACGAAAAGCCGTCCTCGGCGTCGATTGTACTTGGAACCGATCCTGAACAACACAAGAGAGAACGGGGTTTCGAAAACAAAGGAAATCAAAATTATTGTGAGGAGGAATGTCACCATCTTTCCAATTGGTGAATATGTCATCTTGCATAGAAAATTTAGTGAGCATGTAAGCATCGTGAGCGGATGACACAAAATGTTTGGCAACACTATCCTGCAAAAGATTAGTACCAAGAAACGACAATGCAGGAATAGATGGCAGGAACCAATGATGCTCCCCTTCTTGGAAATCGACCGTTTTGTTTAAAACAAAACTACGAGAGGAACATGGGAAAGTGGTTGTATGATGGTTTCCCTCTAATCGATCACAATCTTGCACAACAAAAGGAGAATTCAGGTTTGTACAAATGTAAATGCGATATACCATATATTGTCCTTTGTTGTTATATTTGCCAATAACATGACATGAATGTCGAGACAACCATGGCAAATCAGCATGTGCAAAATTCTCTCTTCTAAACAATCTAGATTACACAAATCATCGAATTCAGTGTAACCCAAGGTATGTAAAGAAGACAACAAATGGAGCTCATCACTTCTACTAGAAACATGCATAACAAGTTTATTTTCAGCACTAGCATGTAAAATGGAAGTAGTAGCACACCATGCATCACAAGAAACATCAAGCAAATCACCATGTGACAAAGATAAATCATGAGATGGTTCCATTATTAATTGCTCAACTAAAGTATGATTTGTGGAAAAATTCAGCATATTAACACAATTCTCTCCTTCCGTGAGTGTAGCACCATGGACATTACCTATGTTCTCAGTAGGAGTATTAGGTGCATTGTGAAGTGACGGATCCGGAGGATGTGCCTGCAGGTTCAGCCGTCCTCTCGAGCGGTATAGTGGTGGGCGTGAATGGCGTTGGGCTCTCGAGCACTGTAGTGGTGGGAGTAGATGGCGCTGGGACAGCGGGCGCTGAGCTGGATGTCGAGCTTTGTCCTGCAAAAGAGTTAGAATATTGCTTCGAGCGACGTCCCTTCACATCACGTTCAGCTTTGCGAGCATAATATGAAGGCACAAATCTACGTCGCATAGCAGCTTTTAATTCAGCCCAAGTGGTGGGATCTTTTTGTTTCTATTCATGATGCCACCAAAATAAGGCTAAATCAATAAATGCACTAATAGCTGTTTGAACTTGAGAAATAGCAGGAATATCATGGTATGAAAATTTCTGTTCGACCTCTAATTCCCAATCAATATATGTAGCTGGATCATATTTGCCATTGTAAGGTGGAATTGTAAATGGAAGCATAGAAAAAGAATCATTACCACCATAGATGGACGCACAACGGGCGTGTCCATGGAGGTCTCCAGCGTCGACCTTCTTCTGTAAACTCGTGATCAGTGTTTTCATTGCATTGAGGTGTGACACAATGGTGTCGAGCTTGGTCTTAGTGGCCTACCGCTGGTCATCCCTTTTGTCATCACCTGCCATTGTTAGCGCAAACACAAAAACAAAATCGACAACAAAACAGGGGTGTATATGTCACACCCTGAAATTTCCAATTTCAGGATGTGAATATAGAGAATAATGAAACAACAGTTTTCTCATAATTTTTTTAAAAAAATCCAACATTTATTTTCTTTACAGGAAATATAGTATAGGAAAAAAAGCCTTGCTTGATTTTCTAAATTAAATAAATGGTTGAAAGTGTTGCATTCATGCCGATGTATCTTGGTGCTTCTTGAGTGCAAAAGGTTTCAAAAATGCGTAGGTGCTGACCAAACTCTTCCGAGAATTTTCCGCACTTTTCTGGAATTTATTCTCACTTTCCTAGAGCTATTTTTATTTATTAGAAGGCTCTAAAATATTTTTAAGAGCTCCAAATACTTTATTTGGATTGTTCATGACCCAATCTTTCTCTGGGAATTTTCCTAGAAATTTTTGGAATCTTAAGAATATTTTTCGTGGCTTTTATGAATTATCTGGCTATTTCTAGATTATTCTTTTCCCGGAAATAAAATTCTGAAAATCAAAAGAAATTTTTTTCTTTATCTTTTCCATCCTCCTTTTCGGCCCATGGCTGCTTTCAGCCCACTCTCCGAAGTCTGGCGAACCACCCCCGACTCCTCCCCTCCGCCCACTCAGCCACCTCGATCCAACCCACCAGTCCGCCTAACTCAGTCCAAGTCTGGCCCGACTCAAGCCCGCTCGCCTGGCCCGACGAGGCCCATCTGAGCCCGTGCTGCCGTCTGCCTCATGCTCGGCTGGGACTCCGCCGGAGTCCGGCGCCTTCCCGTCTTCGGCGTTCGTGCCGCTCACGGCACGAACTCCCACACCGCGCCCCTATTTAGCCGCATGCCCGAGCTCCTACGTGCCCTAGCACGCCGCCCCGCTGCCTCCTCCCTGCCTTGCATCGCCGCCGAGGGCACCCGCAAGCCGAGCTCGCTACCGCCTCGACCCGCTGCTTGGGAGCGCCGCCACTGGAGCAAGCAGGCGCCGCCACAAGGATGCCCTCGTCGAGACGCCCACCTATCGGCCATCCGTGTCTCCTGATGCTCGCCGGAGTGCCGCCCGTGGAGATCGAGCTGCAGGCGGCATCTGTCGTTCGCTCCTCTCCGATTCTGGTCGTCTCCATCGATCTCCGCCTGTCTCCGTCGATATCCGCCCGTGGTGAGCACATCTTCGAGACCCCCTCGATCCCCTCTTTCAATTCCGCACCTTGGTCGAACCCTAAGCGCCCCTGACCACCGGCGATTTGAACCACTCGAGCTCCCCTGTCCGCCATGGACAGAGGTAGGAGAAGCCCCTGCGGTTTTGCAGTTAGGACCCTATCTTTTCCAGTAACCCTACAGATCAAGTTTGTGTCTTGGTAAATCTTTAGATAACCCCTTGAGAAGATTCCACTTTCACACATAAATCCATCCTAAGCCCTTTTATAGATCTAACCCTGCAGTCCATCCTTTCGCAACCACTGTTTACTGTGTCTTGCAGATCTTCTCAGCTAGCCCCTAAAGTCTATAGTTAATCGCAGATAGGTCCTTGCAATCTTGTTTCCTCCATAGATTCTTTGTTTTAGCCCCGTTTTAATCTGTTCAAGTTGTGTTAGGTTCATAATAATGTAAAGCACGTGTTAGTGGTGTGTTTTCATCATGTTTGTTTTCTGAAAATAAATTTAATATTAATCTTGATTAATACTTAGTTATACATGCCTTTTATAAATAAAAGCAATATAGTGCTACAGATTGCTTTTCATAATCAATATTAATTTGATTAATTTTTATCTCACATGCTTTTATAAATAAAATCTAATTAGATCTTTTACTCGGGTTTTCCATAAGTCAAATATTAATTTGCTTAATGATAAATTAACTTTTATAATTAAAATTTGATTAGGTTTTTACTCCGTCTTTATAAATAAATGTTAATTGTGATTAAAATCAATGTAATGTTGTTTGTAATAATAACATGATATACTCACAAAGTTACATTTAGATTGTTTATATAGTTTAGTTTTTTTTAAATTAAATGTTTAATTGGTATAATCTATATATGAATCTTTGTAAATAAAACTCAACTAGTTCTTTACATCGGTTTTGCAAATAAAATTTAATTTGCATTAAATCCAACTTAGGGTATTTTCTTTATGAAATATCCTTTGCATATTTTTGCTAATTAAAATAAACCTAAGCTTATAGTCTTGTTATCTCATATATGCAAGTCATTCGATAGACGTTCTTTATCAAGCTCTGTCTCAGTGTGTCTCTGTTGTAGAGCTAGCCTTCATTCAAGCTCCGGATCTTTCCAATCCTAGTACATGCCATCCTATCATAATTGTCTTTTATGTAAGACAACTACACTCTTTCAGTTCTTTGATCCAACCTTGTGCAGCTATCTTTCTCAGAATCAGTGTCTCTGTCATCTAGTTGTTCTTTCTTCATCCTAGTTCTCCTTGTAGGCTAGTCTTCCTAGACCCTAGCCTAAGGTTTCTTATGTGCTTGATAGTTCGTTGCTACCGTTCTAGTTCGTTTCACCTTAACCCTGTGTGTTAGCATGTGTATCACCTGTTACTTGTTGTTATATCAAAGTTACATGTTAATCTTGACTAATATTTATTTCATTACTTTTCCAAATAAAAGTGACTAGGTTCTATCCCGGTTTTCATAAGCTAAGATTTAATTTGGTTAATTCCTATTTACAACTAGTTTTTTCATAATAAAGGATGTTTAGTGTTAAACATCGGTTTTCATAATAAAGTTAATATGCCTAATGACATCATAAATGTCTTTTCAATATTAAATATGTTTAGTTGAACACGTGACATAAAGTTATTCGCCTAGATATCTTATACTTGCTTTTTCTTTCTAAAGTAATTGTTAATTTGACATAACTTCTACTCGAATGTTATAAATAAAATATGATTAGGTTTATCGTGATTTCTTTAATTAAATGTAACTTGTTTAATGGTAACATAGAGTATTTCTCTGAAATATTCTTTCACATGATTTCTTAATTAAAATATGCCAAGCGTAGTCTCTTGTTGTTTGTTAATGATCTCACAATAGATTCGAGCTTAGTTCCGTTTTCAGCATTTCTTGAGCTTGCGTAACCCTAGAATCGAGTCTATCCTATAGTGCGTTCTTTTAAAGCTTCTCTTTGATTGGTGTATTGTTCTCAGTGTGTTTGTTTGTTTGCTTCGTATGCTTGTGCCGATGATTGATGTGAGTAGAAGGAATGTGGTTCGAGAGCTTTGAAGAGCGTGAAGGTGAAGATTCTGAGTAACATCACTACTCTGGTCCAAGGTAAGTGTGTCCTTGTGCTTTTGTCCTAATAACTTTATTAATCACTATCGCATTGCTTTGCATTAATTTTGATGGGTTCCTATTAAGGATGACTAGCCTCGTTTGATCATTAGCTTGAACCTGGTTCTTAATTAATACTGATGGTAGATGTTGCTTAGTGTGCTCAACTGGGTTGGTAATAATCAACATGGTTATCTATTTATGCTCTGTGTTCATTTATGATAATTTTAATACAAGATCACTGTGCATTAATCGGAACATGGAGAACCACCCAGGAAAACAGTACAACCACAAGAACTAAACGGGCAATGGTCTTGGCTGAATAATTAGGAACTTTAGCTTGGGGTGATCTTACCTGATAAGGACAAGGGACCTACGGTACTGCGGGGTATGGACTCGCTCTAGAAGGGGGTTGGGTGAGTTCTTTCTTCTATGGTGGGGTATCGACCTGCTAGGGGACTTTATACCTTGCTAACTGATCCAGACCTTGTGGGTCATAACTTGCTAGGGAACCTTTGTAAAGGCTATGTAGCGTCCCTATGCAACCACACCTTGGTAGTGTGGTATGGTGTTTGGCCGGCATCGCATGGTTGGGTTCAAGGTTCTTCGGAGCTTTTACGCGACTTGTGGTGAAAGTGTACAACCTCTGCAGAGTGTAAAACTAATCGATTAGCCGTGCTCACGCTCAAGAGCGGCCTGGACCCCCACATGATTAATCGAACTTGAAGATGGACTTAAATCGTGGTTTCTGGTTATCTTAGCCATATACTTATGGTGTTTCTCTTACCTTTATGCTTAATTGTGGGATGGTATATACTTATACTTGCTAGTAAATAGTTGCTTAATAAAACTTGACCAACTAAAATGCTAAATGCTCAGAGCCCAGTCAACTATAAAGCCTTTGCATTCATATTTTCCCCACACTTGCTAAGTACGACAAGTGCTCACCCTTGCTATATACGTTGCTCAGAAAGAGGAAGCTACTACTTGAAGATGACGTGAAGATGTGGTGGAGTTCTAGGCGTACGCAACTCCCAGTCGATTGCTTGTGGAGTTTGGGTGCCTTCGTTTACAGGATATAGCGTAATATTTGATAATCCTCCTTTTTCTTACGTGATATTGAACTGTTATTCACTTATGTCTACTATATGCATGAAACTTGATCCTGGCATGCATATAGGTTTGCACTTGGTTTTCTTTGGAAAAACAGGTATGACAGTATAGGCTCACAAGGCGCTCTCTACAATGCTGTTATCAAATTCTTATCTGGTCTTACCAAGCACACAGGGGCGACCTGCAACCAACTGGTGGAACCTGCGAAAGATTGGAGGATCGATTGTCTGGCGAAACGAAACCTGGTCAGCGTAGAACTTTGTGGAGTTTTGGAAAGGCTACACTCAATTGAAGGATTAGCACAATCAAACAATAATGCGAAGTTGAATTATAGTGCTAAATACGAACAAAAGTTGCTGGAAACGAGTGTAAAAGCGGGAAAAAAACCAAGGAGGAACAGCGAGGGTTAGGGCGCAGCATGAATGTGCGGTGAGCACCCGGCACGCGGGAAGCCACCGAACTGGATCGGTCCCTCTCCCTGTTCGTTTGGACTTGTCCTCTTTTTTTTCTTCTGTCCCTTTTTTTGGACTCTCTTTTTTATGGGCCAACCACGCAGAGAGGGAGAGTAGGGAGGGTGATCGGGAGGAATAAATGCCCGGCGCAGCTCTAGTCACGATGCGGTGTTGTTCCTCTTTTTTTCTTGTTTTTTTTTCTGAGAGGAGGTCGCGAGTCACGACCCACCTGGGAAGGGCGGCCGGTCCCTTTCCTTTTTTTCTTTTATTTTTTTAAACTTTCCTTTCTTTTGACTTCTCGTTTTTTAGAACCTGCCCAAAACAGAAAAGGGAACCGTACGGGGTGGATGTGCTGGGCGAGCAGGGAGAGCCGCAAGGAGTCCTGGCGTGAGAGGGGGGGGAAGGCGAGGAAAGTTTTTTTTCTTAGGCAGCGAATAGAAACGGCAGCGGTGATTTAGATTTGGAAGAAAAACAACGAAACACAAGGAATCAACAACGATTAAACGAACAAGCACACAAACTCAACAACACAAATTATTGAATGAAAGTGCGAGGCTAAAACAGATTGCTGGGACAAGGATCTAACCTAGAACAATTTTTTGTATGGTTTTTTGGACTATAGGAAATAAAAAACACTCGATAAACTCACTGATCAACCTGGAAAGTTGATACCACTTGATAGAGGGGGGAGTGCCCGATCTTTCGGTGAGTGGAGATAAATCCGATTTGGTGGTTGTTGACCCTTACGATCCGACTACGACGAGCAAGCCCGAAGCGCCAATGCAATTGCTGAACCAACTCCCGATGGTTACCAACCTTGCCGGCGCAAGATCAGCCTGATCACGAAGATCAATTCCTGTACGCAATCGAAGAACGAACAAGAATCTGAGGCGAGCAATCTTAATATCACTCGAAGGTGGAGTCTAAATTACACGACGACGGCACGATGGCGGCTGTTCGGTTGTAGCTGAGGCTAACAAATAAATCAAACTCAAGTCTGAAAATAAACGAGAGGTCTATCTAAATAGGGGACACAACCCATGGCAGCCACAAGGGGCGGCGCTACAATACCCGAGGGTATTGTTCACGCGCATGAACAGTACCCTAGGCCCACATGGGCCTCCTGTTGGGCCAACAGCCCAAAAGGCATTGGCGCAGCGCCCTGGCAGATTCTGGACGTCAACTTGTTTCGCAGATTCCCGTTGACTCAGGACGAATTTTGGCATGAAACCGATGCCATTGGAAGCTCTATGAAATTGTGCTTCCAACCATATATAAGACGTCCACAACTGACTCCGTATGGGACCTGGGCGTCCGTTTTAATGCGCACTGCTCCTCGATTCCGAACTGGACCCGAACTCAAATTGCTTTTGGCCTCCACCTCGGGGACTCGAACCGGATCAACCTTGGACCTCCTTCTTGACTTGGAAAACCTTGTTGGACTCCATCTTCTCCAATCCATGCACCACGCATGGACATAAGCATGGTTGCCATGTCTGCATCAGTATACATACTTAGCATTTTCCTTTAGATTGACTCTTACATTTGGTTTTGCTCTTGTTCCTATGCACATCTGCACATTCTCTCCAAGTTGAATAAGTACCTCATCAGCAACCGAGGCAGCCTGCATCTTGCTATTTAAAATGGTATTGTTGCTTTTCCTGTACTAATTTTTTGGTTACTGAATTTTCCATTTATGTGAATGATTTACCAAGAACCAATGATATTACAGTGGGCTAAAGTAGTTACCGTAATTCCCTTGACTATTAATTCATAGGATAATTCTGACGCGAACTATAGACCTGGGCCACAAGATGAAGAAGAGGGTTATGGCACTGCTAGTGCACAACAAGACCAGATGGGTGGGGCTCAGCGCCGAGGCAGAGCGCCAAGGATATCCACAAAGTAGCCAAGTGACACAATGATAGTCACTGAGGTCGACATAGTTGGGATGCCAGCACCATTGACTCAAAAGCGTAGGTTCAGGGTGCTTGCGGGGCTCGTTGCTAGACAAAAGATACCTTTGAACTTGCCGGAAATCAAAGAACTAAGCAATGATGAAAAGTGGGACTTGTTTGATAAGCATGTGCAGAAACACTTGAAGTTCCGGGGAAGATGCGAAACGGCAGGCATTCAAGCTTTTCTGGAAGACGGCAGCCAAGGCATGGAGACAATTCAGATTTCAGTTAGGCGAGATTTTATCAGAAAAGGACTTAAGCCATTTACAAGGCACCCGTTTATTGTCCCGGAACAGTGGAAGGAGTTTATGAAACAGGCAGAAACCGAGCAAGCCTCATCTGCTAGTGTCAAGTTCAAAGAACTCCGAAGTCGGAACACAAGCGAGCACAACATGGGTCCAGCTGCTTATATTGTGAAACTAGAACAATGGGAGGAAGAGGACAAACAATTAGCTGCAGCTAGTATCCCCAACCCATATGACGCCTACCCTGACGATCGTTCCAAGAATTGGCAAGGAGCAAAGAGTAAGCTAGTGATTAAAGACCGTGTTGCCGTGATAGTGTTCAACAACAAAGAGGCAGAAAAATTGACTGCGGACATCAAGGAGAAGATTGCATGTGCAGAATCTTCAGGAATGGCAGGGCAGAGGGAGTATGATGTGCTAAGTCAGTGCTTAGGCCGCCCTGAACAACACGATCATGTGCGTGGTGTCTCCAACTACCAGGGCTGGAAGTATGCATGGCCTCAGCACGTCGAGATGTACAGGAAGAAGAAGAGGACGAAGACCGACACATCAGTTGATACAGAAAAGATAAAGGAACAAATCAAGCAAGAACTGGTGGCTGAGATGCGGATGCAGAACATGCAGATGCAGAGGTGGTGTTGTCACCAGATGGTGTTCTCACCAATGTCCAATTGCGCAAGCCCTTCACCCGCCACACTGAAGAGCAGCTGTGCGTCCGTAGATGTAGGTTTGATCGATGACACTGCATAATTGGCGACGGAGGTGCGCTGTGACGATCGTACACATGAAGACCTTATAGGCATGTTGACTGAACCCACACACTGTGGCCTATGAATCACGTGGAGGGGCTTCAATGTGAGGCTGCACTTGGTCTTGTTCATCCAGAGGATACTACGCTACAAACAGTCCTGATTCATGAAGACTGTGTTGTGGTTGAAGTGATCACTGTATATACTATCTTTGCGGATGAACTGTTGGAATACCATCTTAATGACGAGGTGATGAAACTCGGACAAGCTCAAGGACAGAGGTTACAATGGAAAAGGTGTCGGATTGACATCAAAGGAGCACCAACATGTATATCTCGTTCACAGGCTATTGTACATATTCCTTGTACTTCACACAATACGGTACAGGTTCTTTCCTCAGATGGTTCCCCTCCTCCTCCTTCTCCTCCTCCTCCTCCTCCTCCTCAATCCCCACACGTTCCATCCCCACATCCGGAAGGTACACAAAATATTCCATCTCCACCTACTCCTAGTCCTGAAAAAACAGAAAAACTTGCATCCCCACATCCGCAGGAGACACCAAATATTCCATCCCTACCACCACGCCCACCACCTCCTCCTCCTCATGAAACAACAAAACCTACACCCCCAAACAGAAGTGCTCAAAACAATCATGCCAAAGCAGGTACATCTGGGCCTAATACCTCTGTAATAGGTCCTGGTGAGACACCACTAGGTAAGAGAGCCCTTGAGAAACCTTCAGCCATTTCAAATCAGCAAGGAATGAAACTTGCCAAAAATAATATCTCTACACCACGTACAGCAGACAAGAAATCCCTGGAGAAACCTTCAGCCATTTCAAAGCTGCAAGAAAAGAAACTTGCCAAAAATAACAGCTCTACAGCACCTACAGCAGGCAAGCAAGCCCTTAAGAAACCTTCTTCATCCATCTCAAAGCAGCAGGAAAAGGAAATTGTTGTAAATAAAACCTCTAAGAGGCCTACTAAAAAGCGATCTAAAAGAAACACCAAGGAGTATCGTAGGTATATGACTAACCCAAAGCAATCTGAGAGTGACACTGAGAAGAATCCTTGGGCTATGGCTAACCCAAATTACAAATTCGGAAAGAACCTTCTCAGTGTTGGTGATCTCAAAAAGGCTGCTTCTTTTACCAGAAAGCTCCACACATTCTACATGCAACATGGTAAGTCAGATGATTCTTCTGACAATATGGTCGCACTTCGGCCCGGGACCAATGCATGGCTGAAGAGAGATGAATCGTCAAACACACTCCAGGTGCTACCTGTGCAACTCAGTGATTTGTACGATCTCTTCAACTTGGATGCTTTGGATCTGACACTTCTCTGCTACTTCATCCTGTAAGTTGCTTGAAAATTTAATCTGCTTCTCACTAATCACATCCTCTATCGAATTGTGCTTTTTGCCTCACATCATCTTTATTACCATGTATTTTGCCGCCTTTATACTTTGTTTGTTCTTACTAATAGGAATATGACTGTAGAAGTTGACAACAAGGGCCCTGCAGTTGGCTACCTTGATCCTGAATGCCTTTGCTCGACAATGTTGAGCAGCACGGATAACACTGTTACTTTCTGTGTGACCTATATACTCAATGCCTTCGAACAATATGCTACAAAGAATTTAATGATTACCGCTTATCTCAGTACGAACCACTGGATTGCAGTGGCGATCGTTCCGAAGCAGCGGAAGGTCTACTATCTTGATTCATTGAAGGCAATTAATACTAATACTGGCCCTTTCGAGCTAATCATTAATAAGTACGTTATTTCTTTCTTAACCTGCGGACGTTCCTCAACAAACTGTACAGAGTATATTAGTTAATAGTGTCCTAACCATTGTTGATTGTTGAAGCGTCCCCTCATCGAGAGGTGACCAAATGTGACACAAATACCGAGTCCCGGGAGGTGGTAGCACATTTATTACAACAGGTGGAATCAGTCTTTTACATTACGGTTACAAAAAGGGCACGGTAATGCCAACGCTACAATAAACAACACAAACGCTAGCGACCACACTACGATAGCAAAGGCTTCCATAGCCTCCTCAGAGTACCACACCATGGAAGCTTTAGGTAGGGCCCTGGCACACAGGCACGGTTGGGTGTAGGGCAATGACCTACTCAACGTCTTCTGGGATGTAATCGGGATCCTCCTCTGTAACATAGTTAGTAAACAAGAGTGAGTACATACGTACTCAGCAAATCCAACTCCACCCACGGAGGGGGCTTATGAGTAGTATCATGCATAAGGTATAACAAGGATCGAGGTTAAGGTTCATTTTGCAAACTTACACATGCGGGGGTTCATCTCAAAAAGGTTTTCGCAAATCATTTTTATAACCTAAGTAACTCACTCGTTTTAGGAAAACCACTTTGTGGATCTACCGGACTTCCCGTCCGTCGTAGCCGGGCACACGGCCACACACACACACCACCGAGAAAACAACTCACACCGAGAAAACATCCCATCCCAAACACTAGTTTTTGTGACCACACCGTGACTCGTCCAATACCGTGGACACGGCTATTCGAATAGGTTTGACACTGCGAGAGGTTGTACATCTTTACCCACAAGTAGGGTGCCAGTCACACGGACACCTCGGTGCGGTACGGATCTGTCAAAGCCATTACCCACCTTAGCTAACACTACGAGCCACCACGGAAGCACCCAAGGGGTTATCCCACATAACCAGGGCGTACCTCACACAGAGCGTACCCCTACTCCTTGGTCTCCCGCTGCTCACCCGCACACCAGATGGCAAGCAGATTAACTAGTGGGGTTTATGCTAAGCCGTTGCCACATACAACGGTCGAGTGGTTGTACGATGTTTCGGGTCAGGTGAGATGTCACGCAACCCGGTCCTTAACCGACAAGATGGACAACTCCCAACACGCCCAACCACACAGGTACGAGCTCACCCATACTCCTGACACACACGTCCATCCCGTCTACCCGAGTTCAATACTCATTTTCCAAAAATACCCCATTTCCATTTTTAAAGCACTCACACATTTTGAAAGCACTCACACATTTTTTAAAGCACACATTTAGGCCAAAACAAGGTTCAATCATAGCAATCAAGGGTGGCTATCCTACCATGTTTTGTAGTAAAACAACATGCAATTTATAAAACGGGTATAGGGTATTTTTATAAAACTAGGACAGAAGCATGCATCAAAGGGGGAGGTTGAACTTGCCGTCTTCGAAGTCTTCGGGGAGGGCCGGCTCGGTGTTCGGGACCTCGGGCTCCTGCTCGCAGTAGTCGGCTTCGCTCTCCGGCTCGGGGTACCTTACTCCGTCTACTCCGTCGGCTATGGCATACACACAAGCAAGCAAGCAATATTAGCACACATATTTCCGACCGAGCTGGGGAGGGGGGAATGAGCGGAGGAGGGGCATATATATATATATATATATATATAGGCGCGGTGGGGTTTGGTCTTAACCGGAAAGGAAGGGCGTGTATGAAAAGCTAGGTTAAGGAGGGGTTATAGACATTAAGGACCTATAGGTAATTTCCTAATAATGGAAGAGGGTGTGTTGATGACCACATAAGTTGGTTTAGGGTCCGTTTGTAACTTATTTAGGGTTCAATCGGTAATTAATTACTAATCTTAGGGCTCTTTGGAAAAAGGAAATGAAATAATATAAAGGGGGCTTGGTTAAGGGAAAGGTCAGGGGCCTAATCGCAAAACGGCCTTCTTCTTCCCCCCCCCCCTACTCGAATACGAACGGAGGAGGGGGGAGGCGCGGCGTGGCCGGCGGCGGGGGGTCCCGCCGGCGGCTCCCGTCACGGCGGCGGCCTAGAGGTAGGGGAAAATGGAGAGGGAGAAGGGAGGATCTTAACCCCGCACTCACCTTGGGCTATTGGGCTCGGTGGAAGTGGCTCGGCGGCGGTCGAGAGGGCGGCGGCGGCGCTGCGGCGGCGGCGGCGCGTTGGGGCTCGGGGGGACGGCTCAAGGCGGCTTGCGGTGCGGTGTGGCGAGGTGGTGGTGGTGCCGGCCTTAAATAGGCGGCGAAGGTCGGTTCGGGGGGAGATATTTTCCCCTTCGGCGAGACCGCCGGCGAGCTCGGGGAGCTTCGCGAACTCCGGCCGGCTCTTTGCGGTGGCCGGCGTCGCGTCGGCTCGGTACGGGTCAACTCTTGCGGTATGTAGCGTGGGCGAGGGCGGCGGTGGTGGCCGGAGGTGACGGCTCGGCTTCGTCGCCGGCGCCATGGATGGGTCTTTTCGTCACGAGCTTCGGGCGGTGAGGATAGAGGGGGAGGAACGGTGGCGTGCTGCGGTGGCCGTCGTGGTCGGCCTCGCGGGCCCGTGCGGCGGGCGCGGCACGGCTGCCGGCCGGCCGGTCGGCGGCGCCGGCGCGGCGTGGTTGATTGCGTGGGGAAAAGGAGGAGGAGGGGGGAGGGTCACGGTGCGGCGGCCGGGCGCGGGGCGGGCGGGGCCGCGGTGGCGTGCAACGGCGGCTTCCTCGCCGGCCGGTGTCGTGCGGAGGCGGGGGAAAGAGGCGGCGCGGGGCCCCGGTCAGCGGCGGCAGGCGCTGGTCGGGCGCTGGCCCGGCCGTGCGGGAGGGAAGGAAGGGAGGAGGAGAGAAGAAGAGGAAGGAGAAAGGAGAAGAGAGAAAAAGAAAGGAGGGAAAAGAAAAAGGAAAAAGGGGAGAAAAAGGAAGAAAAGAAAGAAATAGGAAGAAAGAAAAGAAAAATGGGAAAGGATAGGAAGGAAATTGGGAAAAGGTTTTAGGAAATTAGGAAAAATTGTTAGGGAAATTAAGGGAGGGTTTTGTGGGGGTTTTTCCCGGTTTTTCGGGTGTCGGCGTGATATTCGGGCCGGCGGTGATGGCGAGGCGGACCGGTCGGCGGGACCGCGGCGTGCGCGGGATTCCCGGCCGGTGGCCGACCGCGGCGTTGGGAAGGTGCGCAAGGGTGCGGCCGTGGTGCGGTGCCGGCGGGATTCGCGGCACGTGTGCGGGGGGGAGAGAGGGAGAAAACAGTGGCTAGGGTTTGAATGGTAATTGAGCTCGGCGGATCGGTTTTTGAAATTACGCATGATTTAGTAGGTGATTTATTTAGAGCTAAAAACGCGGGCGTTACAAACCTACCCCACTTAAAATGAATCTCGTCCTCGAGATTCGGCTAAGTCTCGAATAGGTGGGGGAATTCTTTCTTCAATGCGTCCTCTCGTTCCCACGTAGCTTCTTCCACTCCGTGCCTACTCCATTGGACTCTGCACACCCGTACTTCGGTCGTCCTTGTCCGCTTGACCACAGTGTCTAAGATCTTGACGGGCACCTCCTGGTACCTAAGGTCTGGCTGTAGGTCGATGGTCTCTACCGGTACTCGCTTCTCTTCCAGAACCTTCAAGCATCGGCGTAGCTGGGAGATGTGGAACACTGGGTGTATATCTGACATTTCTTCGGGTAGCTCCAGCCGATATGCTACTGCTCCGACTCTCTTGAGCACTTTATACGGGCCGATGTACCGAGGGGCCAACTTCCCGTGCACTTGAAATCTTCGAGTCCCTCGGATAGGTGAAACCTTGAGGTAGACGAAGTCTCCTGGGTTGAAGCTCGCTTCACGCCTTTTCTTGTCTGCGTAGCTCTTCCGTCGGGACTGAGCGGCTTTCAACTTTTCTCGGATATCGGCTACTCGCTCCTCGGCTTCCTTTATGAGTGCGGGCCCAACCGGGGCACGCTCTCCTACTTCTGACCACATCAGGGGTGTTCTGCACTTTCTCCCGTATAGTGCTTCGAATGGCGACATTCCCAGACTTGCTTGGTAGCCGTTGTTGTAGGAAAATTCCGCATACGGCGAGCTCGCTCCCAATCCTTGCCGTAGGTGAGGACGCGAGCTCTCAACATATCTTCCAAAATTTGATTCACCCTTTCGGTACCGCCCGTCCGTACGTGGGTGGTATGCCGAGCCGAAGTCTAGCTTGGTGCCCATGGCTTTGTGCAAGCTTTTCCCGGAACCTAGAGGTGAACTCGGGTCCCTCTCGTCCGAGACTATTCTCGCTAGGCACTCCATGCAGCTTCACTATATTTTCTATGTAGAGTTTCGCCAATTTCTCTCCACCATAAGTGGTCCGTACAGGTAAAAAGTGAGCGACTTTGGTGAGTCGGTCCACGATTACCCATATGGAGTCATGTCCCTTCTGAGTCCTTGGCAACCCTACTATGAAGTCCATACCTATCTCATCCCACTTCCACACCGGGATTGGTAAAGGTTGCAACAGTCCTGCAGGCTTCTGATGTTCGGCTTTGATCCTCTGACAAGTGTCGCAGTGGGCGACGAACCGTGCAATGTCTGCCTTCATCCCATTCCACCAATACTTCTGTTTCAAGTCCATGTACATCTTGGTGGATCCCGGGTGAATGGAGTAGGCTGAGTTGTGTGCCTCATCCATGATGGTCTGTCGGAAATCTCCACCTTCAGGCACGCATATCCTGTTTTTGTACCATAGGGTGCCTTGGTCATCTACCACCGAAGTCGGGGGCCTTGTTCTCTCCGGTATGCTTGTGGATCCTCATCAGATCCTCGTCGGCTTCTTGGGCCTTCCGGATCTTCTCTTCTAGGGTAGGCTGAACACTCAGCTGGCGGACGTAGCCTTGGGGGACAATGTGTACGTTGAGTCGGGCCATCTCCTCTTGCAGCTGGGCACTCTTGGGTGCCGCCTTCTCATGGGTCTTTCGGCTTAGAGCATCTGCTACCACATTGGCCTTCCCCGGGTGATAGTGAATCTCTAGATTATAGTCCTTGACTAGCTCTAGCCATCTTCTCTGCCTTAGGTTCAAATCGGGCTGGGTGAAGATATACTTTAGACTCTTGTGGTCTGTGTAGATTTCACACTTGTTCCCGATCAAGTAATGTCTCCATATCTTTAGGGCATGCACTACGGCTGCAAACTCCAGATCATGGGTGGGATAGTTCTGCTCATGGGGTTTGAGGGCGACGGGAGGCGTATGCCACTACCTTCCCATCTTGCATGAGCACACATCCCAACCCTTGTCGGGAGGCGTCGCAATATACAACAAAGTCCCGTTGAATGTCTGGCAGGGTCAGCACTGGGGCTGTGGTCAACCTCTTCTTCAACTCTTGGAAGCTTCTCTCACAGGCCTCGGTCCAGTTAAACTTCTTCTCTTTCTTGAGCGGCTCTGTCATGGGCCGGGCGATCTTGGAGAATCCCTCGATAAACCTCCGGTAGTACCGGCTAAACCTAGGAAACTCCCGATCTCACTTACGTTGGTGGGTTGCTTGCCGCTTGGAGACTGTCTCAACTTTTCCGGGTCTACGGCTACTCCTTCACGCAAGTCAATATGTGCCCAAGAAAGGATATTTTCTCTAGCCAAAATTCACACTTGCTGAATTTGGCGTATAACTTGTGTGCCCTCAATTTTCCCAGTACCACTCGAAGATGTTGTTCGTGCTCCTCCACACTCTTGGAGTAAACAAGTATGTCGTCAATGAAGACTACGACAAACTTGTCCAATTCCTCCATGAACACCTTATTCATGAGGTTCATGAAGTACGCTGGGGCATTGGTTAGTCCGAAGGACATCACCGTGAACTCATATTGCCCGTAACGAGTGACAAAGGCGATCTTGGGGATGTCACTTTCCCCGATCTTGAGTTGGTGATACCACGACCTTAGATCCACCTTCGAGAAATACTTGGCTCCCTTCGGTTGGTCAAACGGGTCATCTATTCGGGATGAGGGTACTTGTTTTTAATAGTGACCTCGTTCGGCGAGCGATAGTCCACACACATCCTCATGCTCTTATCTTTCTTCTCCACGAAAAGCACCGGGGCTCCCCATGGTGATGAGCTTGGTACGATGAACCCACTTCGCCGGAGCTCGCTAGTTGCTTCTTCAATTACGCCAACTCGGGGGCTGCCATCCTATAGGGCCTCTTGGCTATGGGCGAGGTTCCGGGGATAAGGTCGATCACGAACTCTATGTCCCCGTCTCGGTGGCATTCCGGGAAGCTCTTCGGGGAACACATCCGGGTATTCTCGTACTACTTGGGACATCTTCTATGGACTTGGCTTCTATGTTGAAAACCATTATGTCCGGCTTGTGTCCCCGGGTGTGGCGGGTCACTTGTATCCCGTCCGGGTTGGTCGGGTGCACTACTTTATCGGCGCGGCTTATGAGGCCATGGTGTTGGCTTAACCGGTCCATACCAAGGATCACATCTATCCCCTTGGATTTCGGTACTACCGGGTCTGCTAGGAACTCTACCCCACTTAAAATAATCCTTACCGGGGGCATCCCGGTTGACGAGTTAATGTCACCTCCGGCGTTCGAGTTATTAGGGGTGCTTTTAGTAGTACCGTGGGTATGCTATGCTTTTCCACAAAGCTTGAGGATATGAATGAGTGTGATGCTCTCGAATCGAACAAGTATGGTAGCCAAAGCGGGCCGACCGGAACTCACCGAGTACCACTCCTTGTGCTTCTTGTGCCTCCTGCGCATTGATGTGATTCACCCGAGCACGTCCATACGACTGCTGGGGCTGCCTCATCTGCTGGTTGTTGGTGTTGTTGCCGAAGTTGTTGTTGCTTCGCGTCCGGCATGCGGTTGGCTCTGACGCAAGTGGCCTTGGTCCGTTTACCGAGTTGGAGTAGGTGGTGGTGGCTGGCTTTTTAGCATAGGGGCGGTTGGCGATGAAGTGCCGGTTTCCGGCAGCTGAAACACACTCGGGAGCTGTTGTTGTTGTTGTTGGTAGTGAGTCGGGCCGGTGTTGTTCTGTGGGGGCTTCATGGCATTCTGGTTGTAGGAGGGCTTGAACTGGGCTCTGGGGGCTTGTGAGCTTGTGGCTTGGGTTTGGGTTACGTATCGCATAGGGGCTTGGAACCTGGACAGGGGGTGTCCAAAGTTTCTTGGTCTCTGGGACCGCTCTTGCTGCTTGGCCTTGTGTTCCATGAACTTGCGCTTGTTTTCCTTCTTCTCCTCGGCCTTTGCCCTTTCCGTGAGGATTGCCATGTTCATAAGGGTATTAAAGTCCGGGTAAATCTGAGGAGTCAGCAGTGTCCTCAGTTCCGGAGTCAGCCCCTTCTTGAACATCTCTTGCTTTTTGGAGTCTTTATCCACCTCCTCGGGGGCATAGCGTGCCAGCTCTATGAACTGGTACGTGTACTCCTCCACAGACATGTTGCCTTGGCGGAGTTCGCGGAACTCATCTGCCTTCCGCTTCAGTGTAGCCTCCGGGATGTGGTAGCGGCGGAACTCCTCCACGAATTCATCCCATGTGATGGCGGAGGGATCCTTGGGCTCGCGGCGCGGTAATTCTCCCACCAAGCTAGGGGTCGTCCGGTGAGTTGGTGAGCTCGCCGGAGAACCTTGTCATGGTCCTCGCGGTGGAGGGGCTCCGGTTCCCTCAAGATGGCTCTCGGCCAATCGTCGGCGTCCAAAGGATTCACCGACCCGCTGAAGGTGGGCGGCTTAGTCCTGAGGAACTCGATCAGCTTCTCGTTCATGCTCATGGCACGGGGTCTTGGACGGTTGATGGCATTGAAGATAGCCTCCATCAAGACCGTCTGGTTGGCCAAGACTTGAGCCAAGTCAATAGGAGGGGGTGGTGGTGGCAGGACCACGTTCTCTCCTCCATCTTCATTTTGGTTAACCTCCTGTTCGGGGAGACGCTCCCTCCGATCGGCTTGCGATCCCTCAGCATCCGACCGGTGGGTCCTGACAGGGCGCCTGGAAACCATCTGTAAAGAAGCGGGTTTCTAAGAGATCTAGTTTTATGTGATGTTTAAGTGGATTATAACGGATTCCTTTTGAAAAGGCAGGGTTTATCCTGCAGGTAAACACACAACAAGCACATAGCAAACAAGCAAGCACAACAAGTTTTTATTACAAACCGGCGAGGAGGATACATCCCGACTACGCGGACATACTACACGACTAAAGGCTAAGGCGCGACTTGGACCGTACGGCTTCATTCCCTCGGGTCTTGGGGCACACTACTCGCGAGGGGAGCCGTCTTCGGGGTCGAGTGTTCTTCCGGCGGAATGAGTAGCTCGTCATCGTTTCCGCCTTCGGGGTCTCCCGTTTTCCTAGGGCCGTGCTTTGCGACTTCGGTGGTAGGCTGTTGGGGGTTCGGTGGTGGGTCGCCGGTGGTGCTTGGTGGGACTTCTATGGCTCCTCCCCATCCTACTAGGGGTGTTCCCGGCGGGACTTGAGGTTCTCCAATGGTCGGAACGGGCGTTCCGCCATGGGTCCATTCTTGCATGCGTTGGTCCCGGATCCTTCCGAGGCTTTCCCCGGGCAACGGCTTCCTTGCTTATGGCCGCGGCGGTCCTCGCTTCGGCTTGAGCCACTCGGACTTGGTGCATCCGCCTTGTGACTTCGGCTTGCTCGGCCGGCCGATCTGTTCCCTCAAGTGTCCGGCCCGGTCATCAAAGAGCTTGTCCGGGGAGACAAGGTAGGCGACTACATGGTATAGCAGGTCTTCTTGGTGGCGGCGTCGCTCCAAGTTCCTCATGCGGGCCCGCCAAACCGGGGTCCCGATGGCGGGAGGGAAGTACCTCATCGGTGTGGGGACGAGGTGCTCTTCGTAGATTCGGCACGGGTAGCGGAGGGCTTTTCGAGGGCCAAGGGATAGGTATCCGGTGTCGGAACCCCGTGGCGGTCACGCGCCACGGCTCGATGTTGTTGTGGCGGTTGCTTCTAGCGACGGAGAGGACCACTCTACGGCGGAGAGTGCCGAGTTGCTCGTACTCTCTGCCGTAGTACCTAGGGCGCTCGGTGATACCGAGGCGCTCCGGGGAGTGGATGAGCGGGCGAGCAAAACCGAGGCTCCTCCCGGCACAAGCCTTGGGTCCATCCATCTTCCGCCATCCGAAAACAAAGATAGGGTTGAACGAGGTTGTGGTGGGGTACAAGAGATAGATAACTTTATTTAGTAGGAAGGTTGGGGTACATCCTTCGTGGTACACTTATTATTACTAGGACTCAACTTCTATCCTAACACACTCTAGTCTTATCCTCATGGTGACTCTTCCTCTAACCGGATACGACGCTTCTTCGGTGGAAGATCTTGCTCCGCTATCTCATCCTCGCTCCGAGTTCCTTTGTCCCGGTGGGTTTCTTCGGGTTCATTCTCTTCGCTCTCCGGCTCCTTCATCTCTGCTTCTACGCTCCTTCGGTTCATCCCATAGGGCTTTATGGGCCAACGGTGTGCGCTCTCTTTCCCCGAGGTATTCTTGCTTGGTGTTGTGTAATTCAACTTCGCTATGGTTGTCTTCACCCTTTCTAGTTCTATCCTCTCGTTACGCTCTTTCCGCCCGGTCGATCCGTCGCTTCGGTACCGCTGGGCTTGCTCCTGATAAAGGTGGTCTAGGCCTCTGAGGTATATGGATAGGTGGGAGACTGCCTCTTCTAAGTCTTCTTCCTCTCGTTCCAAACCTCTCATGCGATCAATCCACGAGCGTCCTCTTCCTCCGGAGGGTGGAAAGAATCCCATTGGAGTCCTTCGGAGGTGCTGTCTATAAACCACTCGTAGCTGACGCAGGGCCTTCCGAGCAGCCTTGGGGTAGGTGTCGGCAAAGCGAAAACCAGTGGCGTTGACGAACCATGGCTCAATGTCGGGGTAAAGCGTGCTTCTTCCCACAAAGATCAGCAGCTTACACCGAAGGGTGCCGAAGCGTTTGTACTCCCGGTAGACGAACTGCGGCGGATCCCTTACTCCGACGCGCTCTAGGCTGAGTAGCAACAGGTTAGGGAGGCCAGGCTGGACGGGGCAAATTCCACCGTTCCACTCGGGGTTAGGCATCTGGAAGCAAGCAAGAATCAAGGTAAGAATTTGGGAAAAGGTGAGTTTAGCAAAGGAAAGGTTAGAGGGGGCCAGAGGAGGTCTCGTATCCTAGGGGTCATGTCCTACGGCCAACCTACGGCTCTGATACCACCTGAAGCGTCCCCTCATCAGAGGTGACCAAATGTGACACAAATACCAGTCCCAGGAGGCTGGTAGCACATTTATTACAACAGGTGGAATCAGTCTTTTACATTACGGTTACAAAAAGGGCACGGTAATGCCAACGCTACAATAAACAACACAAACGCTAGCGACCACACTACGATAGCAAAGGCTTCCATAGCCTCCTCAGAGTACCACACCATGGAAGCTTTAGGTAGGGCCCTGGCACACAGGCACGGTTGGGTGTAGGGCAATGACCTACTCAACGTCTTCTGGGATGTAATCGGGATCCTCCTCTGTAACATAGTTAGTAAACAAGAGTGAGTACATACGTACTCAGCAAATCCAACCCCACCCACGGAGGGGCTTATGAGTAGTATCATGCATAAGGTATGACAAGGATCAGGTTAAGGTTCATTTTGCAAACTTACACATGCAAAGTTCATTTCAAAAAGGTTTTCACAAATCGTTTCCATAACCCGAGTAACTCAAATGTTTTAGGAAAACCACTGTGGAACTACCGGACTTCCCGTCCGTCGTAGCCCGGGCACACAGCCACACACACACACCACCAGAAAACAACTCACACCAGAAAACATCCCATCCCAAACACTAGTTTTTGTGACCACACCGTGACTCGTCCAATACCGTGGACACGGCTATTCGAATAGGTTTGACACTGCGCGAGGTTGTACATCTTTACCCACAAGTAGGGTACCGTCACACGGACACCTCGGTGCGGTACGGATCTCGTCAAAGCCATTACCCACCTTAGCTAACACTACGAGCCACCACGGAAGCACCCAAGGGGTTATCCCACATAACCAGGGCGTACCTCACACAGAGCGTACCCCTACTCCTTGGTCTCCCGCTGCTCACCCGCACACCAGATGGCAAGTAGATTAACTAGTGGGGTTTATGCTAAGCCGTTGCCACATACAACGGTCGAGTGGTTGTACGATGTTTCGGGTCAGGTGAGATGTCACGCAACCCGGTCCTTAACCGACAAGATGGACAACTCCCAACACGCTCAACCACACAGGTACGAGCTCACCCATACTCCTGACACACACGTCCATCCCGTCTACCCAGTTCAATACTCATTTTCCAAAAATACCCCATTTCCATTTTTAAAGCACTCACACATTTTGAAAGCACTCACACATTTTTAAAGCACACATTTAGGCCAAAACAAGGTTCAATCATAACAATCAAGGGTGGCTATCCTACCATGTTTTGCAGTAAAACAATATGCAACTTATAAAACGGGTATAGGGTATATTTATAAAACTAGGACAGAAGCATGCATCAAAGGGGAAGGTTGAACTTGCCGTCTTCGAAGTCTTCGGGGAGGGCCGGCTCGGTGTTCGGGACCTCGGGCTCTCCGCTCGCGGTAGTCGGCTTCGATCTCCGGCTCGGGGTACCTTACTCCGTCTACTCCGTCGGCTATGGCATACACACAAGCAAGCAAGCAATATTAGCACACATATTTCCGACCGAGCCCGGGGAGGGGGAATGAGCGGAGGAGGGGCATATATATATATAGGCGCGATGAGGTTTGGTCTTAACCGGAAAGGAAGGGCGTGTACGAAAAGCTAGGTTAAGGAGGGGTTATAGACATTAAGGACCTATTGGTAATTTTCTAATAATGGAAGAGGGTGTGTTGATGACCACATAAGTTGGTTTAGGGTCTGTTTGTAACTTATTTAGGGTTCAATCAGTAATTAATTACTAATCTTAGGGCTATTTGGAAAAAGGAAATGAAATAATATAAAGGGGGCTTGGTTAAGGGAAAGGTCAGGGGCCTAATCGCAAAACGGCCTTCTTCTCCCACCCCCCTACTCGAATACGAACGAGGAGGGGGGGGCGCGGCGTGGCCGGCCGGCGGGGGGGTCCCCGCCGGCGGCTCCCCGTCACGGCGGCGGCCTAGAGGTAGGGGAAAATGGAGAGGGAGAAGGGAGGATCTTAACCCCGCACTCACCTTGGGCTATTGGGCTCGGTGGAAGTGGCTCGGCGGCGGTCGAGGAGGGCGGCGGCGGCGCTGCGGCGGCGGCGGCGCGTTGGGGCTCGGGGGACGGCTCAAGCCGGCTTGCGGTGCGGTGTGGCGAGGTGGTGGTGGTGCCGGCCTTAAATAGGCGGCGAAGGTCGGTTCGGGGGGAGATATTTTCCCCTTCCGGCGAGACCGCCGGCGAGCTCGGGGAGCTTCGCGAACTCCGGCCAGCTCTTTGCGGTGACCGGCGTCGCGTCGGCTCGGTACGGGTCAACTCTTGCAGTATGTAGCGCGGGCGGGGGCGGCGGTGGTGGCGGAGGTGACGGCTCGGCTTCGTCGCCGGCGCCATGGATGGGTCTTTTCGTCCCCGAGCTTCGGGCGGTGAGGATAGAGGGGGAGGAACGGTGGCGTGCTGCGGTGGCCGTCGTGGTCGGCCTCGCGGGCCCGTGCGGCGGGCGCGGCACGCGGCCGGCCCGGCCGATCGGCGCGCCGGCGCGGCGTGGTTGATTGCGTGGGGAAAAGGAGGAGGAGGGGGGAGGGTCACCGGTGCGGCGGCCGGGCGCGGGGCGGGGCGGGGGCCGCGGTGGCGTGCAACGGCGGCTTCTCGCCGGCCGGTGTCGTGCGGAGGCGGGGGAAAGAGGCGGCGCGGGGCCCCGGTCGGCGGCGGCGGCGCCGGTCGGGCGCGCCGCCCGCCGTGCGGGAGGGAAGGAAGGGAGGAGGAGAGAAGAAGAGGAAGGAGAAAGGAGAAGAGAGAAAAAGAAAGGAGGGAAAAGAAAACGGAAAAAGGGGAGAAAAAGGAAGAAAAGAAAGAAATAGGAAGAAAGAAAAGAAAAATGGGAAAGGATAGGAAGGAAATTGGGAAAAGGTTTTAGGAAATTAGGAAAATTTGTTAGGGAAATTAAGGGAGGGTTTTGTGGGGTTTTTCCGTCTTCCCGGTGTCGGCGTGATTTTCGGGACGGCGGTGACGGCGAGGCGGACCGGGCATCGGGACCGCGGCGTGCGCGGGATTCCCGGCCGGTGGCCGACCGCGGCGTTGGGAAGGTGCGCAAGGGTGCGGCCGTGGTGCGGTGCCGGCGGGATTCGCGGCACGCGTGCCGGGGGGAGAGAGGGAGAAAACAGTGGTTAGGGTTTGAATGGTAATTGAGCTCGGCGGATCGGTTTTTGAAATTACGCATGATTTAGTAGGTGATTTATTTAGAGCTAAAAACGCGGGCGTTACAATTGTTTTGTTGTAGGGCTTGGGAATCTTACTGTCGCAAAAAGTTCTCGCGCCATGTCCCCTTGAAACACGTCAAAGATGTTAAGGTACATACCACTTATTTCCTTCATGTGGAAGCTAGTACTAAAGCTTGAGTTTATTTCTTCTCGATCACCACTATTTTTCTATGTACGTTTATTGCGGTGCCACCAACAACCTACTTGGATCCGGACTCGTGGCTTCTATTGTGCCTATCACATGCTTCGTGAAACGACCGGATTTCCGCGAACGGAAACCCGACTCTTAGCACCTCGGTGGTAGTCCCGGAGGGCTACCACGTGCAATCCCCGTCTCAACGATGCCATAATCCATACGGAAAGATAAAAACAAGAAAGTAGAGTACAACATTCATTTTATTACATTAATCGAGTACATCTCTTCGACACATGCCAGGTACAAGTCCATCGGGACTGAATCAAACATAAATAAAACGTCTAGCAGCGACTCCATGAAAGCGCGGGAAACTCCATATCCGCAGGCAGCTCGAGTGTAGGAAGAGCTCTAGTCCACCCATCCGTCGTTGTCGAAGTCGTAGTCCGGCTCTGCGTCAGAGGCACCAGGGTCTACCCGATAAGCGGGTAGGTCATGTCAGCTTCCCAACAAAGAGGCAAAAGCGGTGTATATTCTACTATGCATGAGTTATCCCTATTCTGGCTGTAGAAGGCTTAAGCAAAGCAGCATAGCAACGTACAAGGTAAGCAGAATTCAGCTGAGAGGTCCACACCTCGGGGAAGCTCCCGCTTCCGAGGTCCACACCTCTGGGGTCCACACCCCGCTCAAGGATAACCACACCAAAACTCCGGATCTCAACCTCGATCCAGATCCCAACTCTCATCTGCGATGTGGGGCCCACCTGCTCCTATCCCCACATCTCAACGGCCGAAGCCGGGCTCACACACTCGGGGGAGAGAAGAAGCACAATAGAAGAGTAGCTAGTTGGAAGTAGCGGTAGATAGCAAGACTCGTCCATAACCAATGGACACGGATTATAGCTATAGGTTTAAACACTCGCGAGGTTGTACAACCGTACCCGCCCGAATAGGGCCGGAACCGCCGTCACCGAATCCGGGCCCTACCCCTACGGCCGAAGGCCAAGTAAGTGGATAGTACCCTCCCCGCGTCTCCGAGCCTGGCTCAGCCTCCGCGGCAGAGCTCATACTACCCGCGAGAGGTCCCTCGAAGCTGTGGAACCCTTCCCCGGCCTCGCCGGGGCAAAGTCTTCTAAGGAGGGAAAGACCACTCCCGACACGGTCACACCGACCCGCCTACAAGAGGGACGCTATCCACTACAAGTCTCACCCCGCACCCCCGCCCATAACAAGGCGGGCGGTTTGTACGAAAGTAGATACTGCATCTGGTGGTAAGTCGACTCGGTCCTTAAGGGGCCGAGAGCGGGCACTCCCTTCTCCAATCCATACAACACGCCCCTCGGGTAGAGGCCAGATCGCATCTTCCCTCGGCAGATGTTCACTAGTAACCAAGCGGCTCGCTCCCGCCAAAACACAGCAAGGAGATACGCACCCAGAACGCACGCTAGAAACACACCGAGATATCCACATCTCAGTCCAAGCCCAGAGTACCATCCATAATCAAGCAACAAAAGTATGGATAGTTGAGGTAAGGGACTAGCTAGGGGTCCGTAGCTAATCCCGCAGAAGTAAACAAGGAAACGGGGTATAACAAAGCATCAAGGCATGGCTATTAAACCGGTTATGCAATTCATCGAACAATGCATTTAAAGTAAAGCACTAGCGACTACTTAACAACATGGGTTCTACATGGTTGGGAGTGACATGACACCTTCGTTGTCGTTGAAGCGATCCTTCGTCCGGGCAGGTGTACTCGGGGTCCTCCGCGTCCTCCTGGTCGAAGCTCGGGTCTGCGGCACGAGATTCGACGCGAAAATAAGAATACGGTGCACATCTAAGCAATAACTCCAAATAAGAACCAATTTTTAGAAGATCCAAAAGAGCTCATCTATCTACAAACAAAGAAGGTTTCGAAAATACGAATTTATAGAAATTAGTTTTATAATTTTCTGAGCTTCCTATAAATAGTTATGAATTTTTAAAGGTTAAAACCATTTATTAAACATTTCTGGAAATTAACCCAGAAAAAGAAAATGAATTTTTAGAAAAGATGCCGCTGACGTCAGCATGACGTCAGCGACCTGCGGTTGTCAGGCCGAAGATGGGCCAGAAGTGTCACTGGGCCGTAGGTGGCCCAGTGGACTTGGCCCAGAAGGTTGGTGGGTCACGGCCCAGATGTACCAGGCTTGATAGCCCAACAGGCTACACCACCCAGGTTCGAAACTCCCCCCCTCTACAAAACTCTGTGCTGGGCCGACGGCCTGCTAGAGGTTAGATGGGCCTAAGGCCCAGATCCGATCGGCGGCCCACTCCTTGGGTTACAACGTGTTCAGGTAAACCATGCACACTAGGTGCTCGACGTTATGCCAGGCGGCACAGCGGCCGCGCGGCACGTCCTTGCGCCGGCGAGCTCCCCGTCCGCCGGCGGTGTTCCCTCACCTTGCCGGGGTGGGAGTAGGTGAGTCGCCTCCGCGCTCGTCCTCGGGACGGCAAGCCTTGCCGTAAACCGGCCCACGGGGGGGGGGCCGACGCGCGCGATGCGTAGCGCGCGCGCGCCGGGTACGGCGACGCCACGGCTACGTCGTCCGTCCGGTGGCACGGCGTGCCTGGGTCCACGCGCTGGGGTGCGCTCAACCCTGGGCTTCCGCCCGCCCAAACCTGCAAGAAGATTACGCCACGGCTCGAAGGCCGGCTTCCAGAAGTTCCAGAGCTGCGCCCAATGCGACGTCGAAGGCCGGCGCGTCGGGCGTTTCCACGGCGTGGTCGTGGCCGCGCGCGCGCCGGGGTGCGGCCGGCCCGGACACGCGCGTTCAACCATGATTCGGAAGGAAAAACCACGGCTCGACGGCCGGTATTCCGCAGCCCAAGGCTCGGCGTGTCGCCACCTCGCGACACGGCGGCGCGTCGAGGGGTTTCCCCTCGGCCCGGCGATCTAGGGTGCAGCGTGACGCCAACACCAGGAGCGCCCGACCGCGCGGCTTGGGGTAGCCACGGTGCGGGGCCTCCTCCGTTCAACACAGCTCAACGTTGAGACCACGTTCGTTCATCGCACGGCAACGGCGGCGCTCAAGAACACGAGCGGCCCAGGAGCTCCATCCGTTGGGGCACGGCAGTTCTGCGGCTCGATGGCCAGCACTCAGGCAAGGAATAACAGCGACGCATCTCGACGTCGCGAATCCAACACAGGAAGGAGACCAAGGGGGAGAAGAGAGTAGAGCGGCCGGTTGGGTTGCTCACGGTGGGGCGGCGATGGAGTCGTGGCCGGCTCGGTGGAGAGGTGTACGAAGGCGGGGTAGGTGTTCACGCCGGTGGTCATCCTCCTCGGCTTCGGCTCCTCGTCCCCAACTGGTTCACGTCCTCCTTCCTCCGGCGCGGCGCGGCGTCGTCCTTGGCGTGTCGACGGCGTCCCGGCGGTGTAGTGGTCCACGCCGGTGATCCTCTCCCTCCGCTCCGGTCCGGCTCCCGGCTTCTCCCTTGCCCAGCGCGACGCGGCGGTGGCGCGCTTCCTCCTTCTTCCAATCCGGCACGAACAGGGACGGTGGAGAGTGGAAAACCCCAAAGGGGTTGGTGGCTTGGCGTCCGGGCTACGCCTGCCTGGCGCCCTTTTGAAATGAGACCGCGAGCGGCCGGGGTGGAAATGCCCCCCCGTACCCCCGGCCGTTCGCCGGGCGGGGGCGGTGGCGCTCGGGGCCGGCGCTCGGGTTCGCCTCGGATGCGCACGGTGAGGGGTAGTAGGGTCCTTACCTCCCCCGCGGTCGATTCCGATCCCGCGTGCACGCACCGGCCCTCGGCGTGCGGACCGCCCGGGCCGGCGCGGCCGTCCCATCGCGCGCCCTCGCGCAATGCGGCTCGGTTGACCGGCCGCCGGGGAAAAGCAAAGGAGAAAGGGGAAGAAAGGAGAGGGAAGCGGTGGCTGACGTGTGGGCCCTGCCCGGTAGTGAAAGAAACGAGGATAGGGTGAGAGGGTGTGGCTGCTGGGCTGAAGTGGCCGGTTGGGTTGCTAGGCCGGCGAGGTAGTTGGACCCGCAGCGGGCCTTAGGACAGGCCGGCCCAGCAAGCGGTTGAAGACTTGGAAAAAGGTTTTGGAATAAAAACTAGAGATCAAGTTTGAATTTGAATTAATTCCAAATTCAAACCACACACACAATAAGATCCAAATTAAACCACAGAAGTCCAACTCACATATTTTACCGTAGTTTGAATATATGTTTTTATAAATGGGTTAATCTGGTGGAGAATTCAGAAAAGGGCTAGCAATTTGGCTCGAAAATTGATAGCACTCAATTTCAGTCAAAAAGTTTTTTAATTTTTGCAAAATTTACACACCTAAATTCTCGGGTTGTTACACTTCGATTAAAAGAAAGCGGCCCAGATATGGAGGTACTTTATTGGGATCTTCATTTGTAAAACCTGCAACTGAGCACAGTTCTTGTTTATTAGCACTGCACATGTTTGGTAACCACCTATATATGTGTGCTGACTGGTGACATTGTTATATCTAGAGCTTAGGGCTAGAGGAGCATCCTCTCGACAAATCATTGCTGGCAGATGTTCGTGAAAGAATTGCCAAATTCCTCATGGAACAAGTGATCACAGCCGGAGGAAAATTTTATGCTGATGAGGGTGTGTGGGCTGAGATTGTGTATGGTGACTAGGAAATTTTTGCATTCCTCCTTGTCCATGAATTTTTGCATTCCTCCTCATTGTCCATGAATTTTTGTGATATTGTTGCATTCCTCCTTGGGAGATGCATTTTCCTCCTTGTGTGAGATGATGATGCTGAATTTTGTCATATGATGCATGTTAATTGTGGATTTCTGTGAATTTGGATGCTGGATCTAATTTCTGTGAATTTAGTCATATCCCGGCTGGTTCCGGATGCGCCCCGATGGTCGCCAAATCCTGGCTGGATCCAGGATGCAGCCGGCAAGCAGGCAGGAGGTTACTGTAGGGGTGGCCTACGTATCTGCAACGGGTGTTAATTAAAGCTCGTTACAAACACTAACCACTGAGTAATGGGCTTCAATTGGAACACCTGTTACAAACTTGCCAACAAAGTAACGGGCACCGTAAAAGCCTGTTACCACTACGTGGCCCATTCGTTGAGACATCGGAGACGCAGGTTCACCACACGCATCTCTGATATTGATTTCACAGTAACGGGCTTTGTTTTGGTGCCCGTTACCAAAGTTCCCGTGGACCCAGAGAAACAAGTCATTTTCACGTGACCGGTGGATAGTTGTGGTAACGGTTGTTGTTTGATGCCCGTTATGAATATGTGTTATCAGTAACGGGCATCTGCCTGTTATCTTTCTTGGCTTATTTGTAACACTTGATCGGTAACGGGCGCATTGCCCGTTACCAAAGGTGATCCACGCCCGTTACCAAAGCCAGTTTTTCATGTAGTGTTGGAAGGAACCGTTGGTCTATCTCATGGTCAAGTTCAAACAAGACAGAGATGCGCCAAGGCGAAGCCTTCGGCACTAGATGAACCGACGCCATGATCAGAAGAAGCATCGGTTCATCAAACGGTCACGTGGAAGCTACCAGAGACAGTTTGGCCGCAGGGTCTTCAGCACCGGATGATCCGACGGAGCGTCAGAGCAGTTGTGTCGGTCATGTGCGGTGGAGGCAACGGTTAGTAGCACCGGATGAACTGACGCCCGGAAAAGCATAGTGTCGGATCATCTGACGTACTACTTTCAGTACCTTTAGCCAACGACTAGTTTGATGCCTTGGGCTATTTATACCTCCTCCACTCACCCATTTGAGTTTGTTGGATTGTGTGGAAGTGCAGAGGAGTGCAAGACACCTAGAAGATCATAGCCAATCCATCCAAGTGCTTAATTGCTCATCCATAGACTTGCATATGCTTAGTGTATGTGCTTAGTGCTAGGTTTAGCTTAGAGCTGAGTGAGTGCAAGGTTGTGCCAACCTTGTGAGGTGATTCTTGAGTGAATCAAGGTGTACAAGGTTCGCCGGAAGCCTTGGGGCCTAAGTTGCTCACCGGCAATCGTCATCGACCTTTCGGCTTGGTGTGGAGTGGCGAGGACACTTTATGTAGGGGACGTGGAGACCCCCTTCTTTGGTGGAGAAGCTCCTTAGTAGAGGCGGCATCAAGGTGACCAAGGGAGTTTGGCGAGTGCCTAAGTGGCGAGTCAAGTGGTGCTCTTGGAAGAGACTTGGTGACCGGGAAGCAATACTCTTGTGTGAGTGCTTCAACAACGTGGACTAGGGGTGGCTTAGTGCTTACCGATACCACGGGATAAATCGTGTGTCAAGAGTTTGCTTCCTTTCATCCCCTTTACATTACCGCATTTACTCTATTGCAATCTTCGCTTGCCTTTATTTTCCTAGAGTAGTATCTTGTGATGATTGGCTATATGTTGCAAACCTTGTTTTGGGATGAGAGTTTCACACTAGAACAACCTTAGTTGCACATCCAGATAGTTTGTTCTAGTTTACTTTGAGAAAAAATAGTGAAGCCATAGGTTAAAGTTTTCAGATTGGCTAATTCACCCTATCCCCTTTTACGCTACGAGCATCTAATTCCTTACAACGGTCTAAATGGCGGTTTGGGTTTGCGCCAATGCAAACAAAGCAAGTCCATCACTCACGGCTTGGAGTATGTTGTATATAATATAATGCGCGTGTGAGTGCTACGGGTTTCATCAAATCATCAAAGCATCAAACCGGACATCATCGTTGCTAGTATATATACACGCAATAATGTAATAATATAATGTCAGTGTCCATTTATTTATTTGGTTGGTGGGCTATACGCGTATCATACAATAAGGCAGTCACTGCTACATAAAAGCTTTTTAGGAGCGGGTAAAAATCGTTTTCAGATCCCAAGTGTCTTACCTCCTCCTAACTTTCGCAGCTACCAATAGTTGTTAATAAGAGCGGGTAACAGACCCGCATCTGCAAACCTAGCTCGTTCAAGAGCGAACGATGAGGTGGTCCACACATGTAAATAACATTTGCAGGTGCTGATGATGGGGTCACCCGCACCTACAAATGACATTAGCACGTACGAGTCACCCCATCACCCACACCTACAAATGAATTAAAAAACAAAAAACACGTGGATCGTGTCCGCCGCGCACTGCACCGGTGGTCATGCTGGAGGTCGAGGTCGCAACCCATTCGTCACACTAGCCGTTCGTCGTGCCCCGAGACGGAGCTAGAGTTGAATTTTTTTTAATCCTTTTTAATCTAATTTATTAAAAATAACCCGGGCCCAACTAAAATTGCAAAAACTAGCCCTTTTGGTCGCGCCGAGGCCGCGTGGCGCGACTCCTCATTGAGTCGCGCCACATGCCCCGGCGCGACCAAGGCTCCACGTCGGCCGCGCGCGCGCCCGCCACCGGCCGAGGTGGCGAGTGAGTCGCGCCACATGCCCTGGCGCGACTCAGTCGCGCCAGGAGTCGTGGCGCGACTCACTTAATAACCCCGGGGGCCGCCGGCCCCTTCTTCTTCCTCCCTCCTTTCTTTTCTTCCCCAACAGACCGAGCCGCCCCTTGCCGCCGCCCCGCCGCCTCCCCCTCCGGATCCCCTCCTCCTCCACCGGATTCAAGTGGATTTGGGTGGGAAATCACTCATTGAAGGTACCTCCTCCACTTTAACCGGCTAGTTTTTCTCGATTTGGTTGTTTACCTAGGGTTTAGCCATTGCTAGGGTTTGTTGACTATGTGGCTCCAATGGTGGATTGAGTACGAATCGGTCACTTTTAGTTGGCTTGTATCGATGCATTGGTTGATTGTAACACCGATCTATCGTGTAGTTTGCAATGCATGCTTCGGTTTCAATGGATTTTGGTGGTGTAGATGTTGAAGTAATGTTGAGCACTATGAACGATTGAAATTGCAATGTAGGCTCATGTAGTAGGTTTTATTAGTAGTACTAGCTTTGAGTAGTATTTTCATTAGTATTTCGTTACTTACCTTAGTAGTATTTATTTTTCACTAGTATATCTTTGCTTACCTTTCACTTGTCTATTGTATTTAGAATGAAATTTGATTTGCAATTGAATAAATCAATACTTACTTTCCTTTGATTGATGTTTGAAATGCAAGTGATGGTACTAGCTTTAGTCATGACTTAGTAGTTTTTTTCACTAGTAATTCTTTCACTATGTGTATGTATGTTGGAGATTGAAATATTTTCTTCACAAGTTGATGCATGTTTGAGATAGTAGTATATATCTTGCTGCTTATTTTTCTTCGCTAGCTTTTCTTATGTATTTTAATTTTATTTCACATATGCATGCATTTTTAGGTGGGTTATAAATAATATTTTCTTCATTTAGGACCATGGCTCAACAAGAGCAGTACCACCCAAGGTATCCACTCCTTGAGAAGTACTACGATGACAATCACCGTGGGCGGAAGCTAGAAGAGCGTTTGGAGGTAGGATTAGAAGCACTTGTTAATTTGATCATGGAAGGATTGAAATTGGATTGTCGTGTACTAATAAATTTTTGTGAATGTGATTTTTTTTGTAGGTTTTGAAGCCTTTGCGACCCCGTACTCACACTCCTCTACAATGGGATGATGGGTACACTCCTCTCATTCGCCGATCGGGTTTCCTCCCTCTTGCGACATTGATCAAGACCGGGCTCCCGAAGATGGACAATGCTTTGCTTTGACCGCGCTAGTGGATCGGTGGAGGCCCGAGACACATAGCTTCCACCTTCCCCGTGGTGAGATGACCGTGACATTGGAGGATGTTGCCATGCCTGTTTGGCCTCCGTGTTGACGGGTATGCCTGTGACCGGTCACATAAACCCACAAGATTGGAGGGATATTGTCGAGGCATTGTTAGGAGTGCGGCCACAAGAACCGCAAGAAGGTGTGAAGGACAGGAAAACCACTGGAGTAAACTCGTCTTGGTTGGCCCAAAGCACTTTGGTCATCGGCCACCACAAGCATGCTAATGAGCTCCGTATTCGGATGCATGCTCGTGCATGGTTGTGGCATATGGTGGGTGGATTTCTTTTTCCCGATTCTAGCGGGAATACAATATCTTGGATGTGGATACCGATCATCGGGCAAGAATGGGATGGCATTGCAACTTATAGTTGGGCGAGTGCGACTACGGCATGGTTGTATCGGCGGATGTGTGATGCATGCGGGAGAAGTGGACCTAATGCTAATCTTGGTGGGTGTGCTTACCTTCTCCAAATTTGTGGATGTGGGAGCGGCTTCCAATTGGTCGGCCAGAGCGCTACACATTTGGTGTACGTAATTTGCAACTCTAATGTTTTTAAGCATTTGTCCGTTTGAGTTCTTATTTAGACTTGACACTATGTTGTAGGATTTGCCATATGACGGTGAGGTTCCCTTGGCCACTGTCGGGTATCTTTGGACCAACATTGCAAGGGTCCATGGGAACCCGGACGGCGCTACGTACGGACTACACCAACGCCATAGACCGCCTTCAACCAAGTCATGTAAGTGATACACTTCACCACTACTCCTTTCTTTCTTAAGGACTCGCTTATATATGTTACAACATTTGCTTAGATAAATGAATATGTGTATCTAGGTTACTTGGCAGCCATATATACGGAATGAGATTCTTGAGGGAGATTTGAGCCCGATGTGCACAATTGATGAACATTATTGGCGTAACATTTGCCCTTTGATTTGCTTCTATGTTGTGGAGTACCATTTGCCACATAGAGTGCAGCGGCAATTTGGGCATCTTCAAAACTACCCTCCGGATTACTACAACACTAGCCACGACCTCCACGAGTATGTACTTTTTGTTTCACACCCTTCAAATTGTTGGTTGTCTACGAAATTACTCACTATGATTAATTACCGTAAATGCGAACCGACCGTCGTAAGCAAAGGGGTGCCAAGAATTGGCCGGAGCATCACATCCACACGGTCAATGCATGGAATGCGAGAGCGAACAACATAGTGCATGGGGGGCACGACACCGTGACGGTCCGTTCAATGAGTATTTGGATTGGCTAAAACAAAACACCCGCTTAAAGTTAAGGGTTGCAATGGATGAAGAGTACATTGAGGATCTACCTTCCGATCCGGAAGATGTTTTGCCCGAGTACGACGAAATCACTAGACGTGGGAGGCAGCCAGAGCGTGGTCCGTTCGAGGATTATATTGTAAGTGATGATACTCTTTTCACGAGTTTGCAATTTCACTTGGTATTGTGACATAATGTTAACTTATGAACCACATGTAGGGGCAACAACTAGGAAGATTTGCTAATGAAGCGGAGCAAGCTTTGGCTGTCCCGATCGGATCTCCGAGGAGGCCGGTGTGTTGAGGAGTTTTGTGCGGGTAATATCCATTTTCAGCGGTAGTTTTGTGGTTGTTATGGATGAATGCTCAATTTGGTTATGGTGCTTTACGGAGGATTAGACGGGGATGTAGAAAAGCGGCGTTCAAGTTGAATTTCTTGGCAAGACCGGCACCGGGACCCGGACATGTTGCCTGGAGCTTCGCAGTCCGCACAAAGATCCACGAGACGAGCACAAAGTGCATCAACTTCAGTGTGTGGCCTTGGTAGTTGTAGGTTTGTCTTTTTTTTAATATATGGTTAGGTACATCAATGATGCAAATATGGTTTTTGTAGGAGGATCTCGTCGCCGTGCACCGGGGATTGTAATTAGATCCCCTCCACGTACCCCAGAGCCGGAAACCGAGTCCGAGGCCAGTGTAGACGAGCGAGCGGGAGATCCCTCTTACACTGAAGCAGCGGAGATTGGGTCCTCTCAACTTGCGGGTGCTCCAGTTGCCACACAAGAAACTCAACCGAAGCGGCGTGTGAGGCGGGAGCGTGCGGATGTGGGCAGCCATAATGTCGTTGACACGCAACCTGGGCGGGTTCGAAAGGCGAAGAAAGTCTACACTCCGCATCCTTAGGCTTGTGCTAAGTTTGAGTGGTTGAACGTTCCCTTAGGCTTGTGGTCGAACTATGTGCCTTGTGGTCGAACTATGTGGCTTGTGGTCGAACTATGTGGCTTGTGATCGAACTATGTAGGCTTGTTGCTTGTGATCGGACTTTGTAGACGGGCTTGTGATCAAACTATGCACGTTTGTGATTGAATTGAACTATGCCGGATTTGTGATCGATCTATATTTGTGTGAATTGGTGTTTGTTAACCATGTAAATATTTGTGGTCGTGTTCATGAACTCACTCCAAAAAACGGCACAAATTTATCAAATTTCGAACTCACCAAAGAAGCTCCCAGACTTAACCAAATTCCAGCACCCCACAGAGGTGCGATGCGGTTTTGGCTCTCGCCGGCGCGACTCCCCGCATGAGTCGCGCCGGAGGTGGTTTGGCGCGACTCCTACATGAGTCGCGCCGGGAGGCTTGGCGCGACTCCTTCATGAGTCGCGCCAAGTGATGTGGCGCGACTATTGCCCGCCATATGCCTCGCGCCCATGCGGTTTTGGCTGCGCGGGCGCGACTCCTACATGAGTCGCGCCACATCACTTGGCGCGACTCATGAAGGAGTCGCGCCAGTGTTGTGGCGCGACTCATGTAGGAGTCGCGCCTCGCGCAGCCAAAACCGCATCGCACCTCTCGGGGTGCCTGGAATTTGGTTAAGTCTGGGAGCTTCTTTGGTGAGTTCGAAATTTGATAAATTTGTGCCGTTTTTTGAGTGAGTTCATGAACACGACCACAAATATTTACATGGATAACAAACATCAATTCACACATATATACATCGATCACAAATCCGGCATAGTTCAATTCAATCACAAACCCCAAACCTCCATAGTTCAAATACACCAAACATTCAACATTTCCTGAAGCCACATTTTTGAAACATTACATAAGGTCCACGACATAAGTTCATTACATGGCATAATTAAGTCTATTACAACACAAGGTCACTACTCAAACCCAAAATCAAACAATAATTCATCGTCACCCCAATCGTCATCCTCCACCTCAATTATATTGGCTTTGCCCTTGTCGTTGACCTCCACCTCTTGTTCCTTGCCCTTGCCCTTGTCCTCCACCTCTTGCGCCTTGGTAGCAAGTCTCTTTATCGCCTCCCATTGAAATTTGGTAGTCGCATCCACAATTTCCTCTACATTGTTGCTACACTTCTTTTGTGTCGTAAATTTTGGCAATTCTCTCACAAGAGCTTTCATTGCCCGCAATTGTGCCATTTTTGCCTCAATTCTAGCCAACTTCAAATTAATCCCTCTTTTCTTTGCTTCGCCATTTGGAACCACTCGGCTATGGAATCCTTTGCAAATATCCTTGATGGATCAAACTCACTCCAATCACGACGCCACTTTTCCCTCATGTTACGCATGCATTTCCCTCTTCTCTCCTTCTCCTCTTCCTCCTCCCTCAACCTCTTCCTCCTCCTCTCACTTGCACTTAGGGGCGGTGGATAATTCATCCTATTCCGCCTCCAAAATTCAATGAGGCCCTCTCTAATGCCCTCTCCAACACTAGTTTGTGAACATCCCTCCTCTCTAGCAAGTTTATCCTTTGCAATTTGTCCAAACAACTCTTTATCCGATGGAATTGGGACATCATATTTTTCTCTTAATTTATTTTTCCTCATGGCTGTTTCCTTGATTTTCAAATACCCGAACATTGCCCCAAATGTAGACGCAAAGTGCTTCCCTCCCCCGCAAAGCTCTCCCAATCACATGTTCTCCCCTCCTACAAAATTAATGTCAATTTTTAGGCAACACAACCATTTAAGTGGGCAAAACACATGGATAAAAAAGTTAGGAAAGTGACTTTACCCAATAATCTCCGTACGAGTTACCACAAAACCAACCATATCCAAGCTCAGATGGAACCACTCCCTTTCGAGCGAGTATTCCACACTTGCAACGAGGCCTATAAGGCTCATCACATGGCCATGGCTTCTCCCCACTCTCGAATGCTTGCACTTCTTCTTTTGACGGCCAATGAGACTTCGGCCCGTATATGTCCTCTTGAAAATCACATTGGGGCCATCCATCCTGGACAACAAATTCAATAAAGTCCTCTATACATCTAAATATCGAGCAGAATGAATTTGTCGGGAAGAGCAATGATTCTTACATGTGTTCTTTGGTTGCACCGAAAGAATGGTGTGAATTTATCGGGAAGGTCAAGATCAGGAAGTTGCAACTTGCTTGGCCTCCCACAATGACACAATGGAGGGTTGCTAACACGCTTGCATCCCGCCTCTTGTTTTTCTTGGAATGTCATTTCTGGTGGATTTGGTGGTGGTGGCACCCACCGTCTGAACTCATGATATGGTTGCACCACCGATTCTATCCACGGAAATAATCGGATCCTAGGGTCAAATTTTTCCGGTCCATCAATCCACCGGTGGAAAAAGCAAGGTGCCATGTTGTATTGACTTGGGCCGCCATCTTCATTTAGTATCCACTTTCTTGCACATGTGTAGAACGCCCTTCCACCGTTGCCTCATCCCTTGATTGCTTCACTTGTCTTTGGAATGCCACAATGACACATAGGAACCGGAAGAGGTGGTGGGATGAGATCATCACGCCCGCCTTTGGTCGCCGCCATTTGCCTCGAAAAAACATAAATTTTCATCGGATTATTTATACAAAAGGAAATGACAAAAATGTTATTTGCATAATTAAGAAATAGAGACATGAAATCCTAAGTAGCTACCGTATGCCCGCTTCCACTAGATTGTTTATGTCGTTCCTTTCGATGACCCTCCTCGTGGCGAACACTACATCGGTTCTTCGACTTTTCTTGGTCAAACTCCCCGGCACCGTAAATATCCCTATCGTACCCACTTGTTTGGTCCATCTCATTGCGTAATCGCTTTTTTTTCCTCCTTCCCACACCAAGTTTCCTCTTCTCGTCATCTGGGACGTAGTCAGGACCATTGTACTCAGGCCAATGTGTCTCGTCTAGTATTGGCTCAAAACGAGCCGCCCATGTCTTCAATACTGAATCCTTAGAATACAATTGTGTCGTGTACGCTGGTGCTAGCCAAGACACCCCTCTAACAAGTGCATGCAGCAATCATATGAGAGCATGGAACATGTAGCAACCGAGGTATACAACAAGTGCAAGACACTCCGAGAGAGGTCCACCTTATATATGCGTCCGCCCGTCATCTCACCTCCAACATTCAAAGCGGAAGCCGTTCTCCACCGAGTACACATACAATGTGGGATCAAACAACTCAGCCCTCATGCTCGCAGCTTTTTTACCTTGCTCGGTTAAGTGCTTCTTTGCGGCTTTACCAAAAATATTCATCCCACGTAACCCTCTTTCTATTTGCACTTTTGCTTTTTTCCACCTATGCACAAAATATGAATTGATCTTGTAGAAAGTGTACTCCACAATAGCCGATACGGCATAGCACGGATGCCTTTGAGGACCTTGTTGAGCACTTCCGAAAGATTTGTATTGTTCACACCATATCTCCAACCACCTTCATCAAATGCGTTGGCCCACTTATGTTTATTGACCATCTGCTCCTCCAACCACTCTTTTGCTTCCGGATTCATCATTTGTTTTAGTTTCTCTAGTCTAATATTAAAAGTCCTCTCCGCTTTGGCTGCACACACCGATTTGAGCTGCTCTCTAACTTTCTTGTTAGCTTGCCTATGCCATATGTTCGCTGCAAAGTGTCGCATGCACCAGCGACTCACGACAGGTTCGTACCCTTCCATGTAATCCTCAACCGCACTTAGTATTCCTTGATGGCGGTCTGAAACTATACACACCTTCCTGAGACGTCCCACAACGTCCCGACGGACCAAATGCAAAAACCAAGACCAGCTCTCAATATTCTCACTTTCAGCTAAGGCAAATGCAAGGGGTACCAATCTATCCTCACCATCAACACCAGTGGCGATCAACAAAACACCCCTGTACTTTCCGCTTAAGAATGTGCCATCGACACTTATCACCGGTCCGCAATGCTTGAATGCCTCTACACATTGAGGGAAACACCAATACACCCGCTCCATTACGGCTTCATTACACCTTTGTGGAGCTCCTCCTTTCCCGTAGTATGAGTGCACCACTTCGTACCGGGTTGAAGTGTGTTATTGCTTGTAGGATTTTTGGCACCCTACCATAAGCATCCTTCCAATCACCCCACAACATGGATATTGCATGCTGCTTAGCTCTCCATGCCTTTCCATAATTCACCGTGTAGTTGCTGAAAGCTTTGATGGACTCAATGATGGCAGCTATAGAAACATCGGGATCCTTATAAATCATGCAGCAATCCGTCTTGAAATGTAATGAGCTGTGCATTGAGAATGTTCTTGTGCCACTTCCGACGTCCCACATGTATGAGGTTGGACAACTCTTGTGATTCTCCATTTGTTCCTATCATCAGGAAGTGGACGCGCCCACACCTTCCAAGCACAATCTTGTTGGCAAGCAACCGTGTATCTTGTTTTGGCCGATGAATGAATCACATTATATGGCCTATGGTGCCGCACCGAGTAATCCCTTAAGAAAAACTTTAATTCTTCCAAGTTATCAAATTGCATTCCCTTGGTTATAAACAATTCACCACCGTCGGGATCTACTTCACTAAGATGTAACCCCGAATCACAATATGCCTTCCTCGGTACCGAATGGAAAACGGAAACTTCGGGTACATCAACATGTACGGACTTTCCAATTGCCTCAACTCTCTTTGAGTGAATTCGGCACTCGAAATCCGGATAGAGTGTACACCGACCCTCTAGACGCCTCATCTACCATCTCACCAAATAATGGAGGCTCTTCACCCAAAGAACTAAATTGGCGTATAGGATTTGCTCGAGCCATATGTGTTGGTTGGGTTGGTTGACTATGTGGAGATGGGGTTGGTTGGCTAACCGGAGTTGGTTCTTCTTCTTCTTCTTCAAAGCTCACGGATATATCATCCCCATCTTCTTCCTCATCATCCTGATACTCACCAAAATTATTATTCAACCCACATCTATCAAAGTCATCTTCCCCATCTGAACCATAAGAACATTCCTCATCATCACCACCTTCTTCATCATCCTCATTATCATGAACCTCATTGTGGGGTACCATATCTTCCTGAGTTAAGTGTTCCATGGGCTCATCATTATGCGGTGAATCAACCGAGAGTGAACATCAACAACTAACTCAAGACAACGAACTTGAGATTCTTTCACACACTCTTTGTAAAATAACCAATCATCACCACAACTAATAGGCATCATCACATAGTGACTTCTTTTCTCACCGGAGTCAAACCTTCCGTGAATCCTTAATTCCTCCCCCTCATTACCAACCTTGAACAAAGTACTCACTCGGGTTTTAATATCTTCAAAAGTTGGAGGACTATCAAATCTTGCTACTTGTTGCCTCATGCTTTTAAACTCCCCATTGTCATCAACTATGCCACCCGAAAATATACGTACTAAACGATCCATCTACACACAACCACAAATTAAATTGATTATACCAACACTCATCTCACATATCAATAGCATCTACACTATCCAACATGAAAATGATGAAATCCTACCATGCAAGAGAAACTAGACGATAAGAAGAGGTTAACATCGGTCACTTGAACGATACACTTCACTAAATCATACCCGATTCGTACTCAATCACGCTATATATCTCAAATCATTCACTAAACCTAACCACCTCAAATCCAACGAAAACGATGGAATCCGCGAAAACTAATTGGTTAGAATGGAGGAGTTACCTTCCACGAGCAATTTCCCACACTTTCCTCTTCAAAATGGGTGAGGGATGGAGTGGATCTAGAGGGGGCGGAGGGGGGCGACGCCATGGGAGGGAGCTCGGTTTGGGAGAAAGAAAAGAGGAGGAAGAAAGAAAGGGGCCCGGCGGCCCCCTCGTATCGTGAGTGAGCCGCGCCGGCCGCGTGGCGCGACTCATTGAGTCGCGCCACATGCCCCGGCGCGACTCCTCATTGAGTCGCGCCACATGCCCCGGCGCGACTCACTCGCCACCTCGGCAACGTCGGCGCGCGCCCGACCGAGCGTGGCGCCCGAGTCGCGCCGGGGCATGTGGCGCGACTCAATGAGGAGCCGCGCCACGCGGCCGGCGCGACCAAAATGGCTAGTTTTTGCAATTTTAGTTGGGCCCGGGTTATTTTTAATAAATTAGATTAAAAAGGATTAAAAAATAAAAAAAAATCACTAGAGTTGCGCCCTTGCCGTTCACGTCGTCGGTTGCTGTCTACGCCGCCGCTGGAACTAGAGTCGCGCGCCATGCCATCCAAGCCCCGCCGAGCTGTCGTCCGTGTCGCCGCAGGAGCAGGAGTTGTGCCTCTGTCGTTCGCCCCACAACCGGAACTGCAGTCGTGCGCCACGCCGTCCGAGCCCCGCTGAGCTATCGTCCATGCCGCCACCGGAACTGGAGCCCAATGCCTCACCGAGCCGAAGGACGAGGAGGTCAGGAGGCCCGCGCTGGAGGTCATCCCCTTAGTCGCATCGCTGGAGGGGAGGTGGAGCTGGAGGTGAGGTGAGGGGAGGTGGGGGCAAGGAGCCCGTATCCACGGTGGGAAGAGGGAGTAGGGTGGCCCTCGCGATGCGGTGGACGGCGAGAAGGGGGCGTGGAGAGTTGCGGTCACGAGAAGAAGATGTGTCGCGACGGCGTGCAATTTTTTCGCAGGGAGAAGTTCGAGTCCGACGTTATCCGGAGAGCCGAGAACCCTCTCTCCCTGTGTTGCTGAGGTGGACCAATAGGAGGATTCGATTTTGATAGGGTCACCCACACCTGAAAAAAAAATCTTGGTGCAGGGATACCGTCACCGAATAATACAGTTTCATCTCTTTCTTTTAATCATAAGGCTAAGGGTGTAAAGGGGTAACCATTAGGTGCACCTCCAAACCTCCTTAGTTCAATCATTTGTACTACTTTTTCAAAATTTTGAAAAAGTAGTACAAATAATCGCACTAAAGAAGTTCCGAGGTGCACCACATTATAATCAATTTGCACCCCTACAAATGGCAAATTCTATCGCTCTTGTAAAACAAGTGAGGCGCTTTTACAAATCTGACGAGTGCAGCAGCGGACAAAGGACCACGGCGTGCTATTTTATTTATTGCATCACATTATGTAACAACAGTTCGTGTTGAAGAGTTCCGTGTTTGAACCACTTCGATCTGCTAGCTCCCCAACTTGGACTAATCGGGGCAGCTTTCTTCTAAGAGATCCCTAACTAGGAAGCGTACAAAAATATGTCAATCGGTTTCGCTCTCGTGCATAAACAAAAGAGATTGTTATATTTACACCTGAGTGTTTTATCCCTCCCTCAGTCAATTTTTTTTCTCTTCCCTACTCTTCCTCTTCTTCTACTTCGATAAGATTTTAGGGTTGGGAGATTTGGAGTAGGGGTTTACCGGTGTCCAACGAATCTGAAGAAAGCTCGCGATGGTGGCAGGTGAGACGGTGAGGGGCACCGCCACTACCGGATTCGCGCTTTGCGGCGCACGGCAAAGACACAAATACGCACGGCACAGCCTTTGCCGTGCACATTTCAATCGAGCGCATGGCAAAGGGCGCTCGGCGCATTTTTACCCGGCAAAGAACTTTGTCGTGCGCTTTGGGAAAAGGCGACGCACGACACAGTTCTTTGTCGTGCGTAATTTGTGACACACGGCAAAGAAAGGTGTTGACGGCCGTCCCCGGCGAGACGGCGTCACCCGCTCTTTGTCGTGCGCCACCCAGAAATACTCACGGCACAGAAAAAGAAAAAAGAAAAAAAGCAAGGCAGGCCGGGGCCCGCCTCCGCCAGGCCACTACCACGCCGTCGCCGGCCGCCGGTCCCTCCGTTCCCCACGCCGGCCCCACGCCGGCGACGCCACCACCACCACACCGTCGCGGCTCCTCCGACTCCTCCCGGCGTCGACCGCCGCCGCAGAGGCAGAGAGGATGAGAACGCCGCACGAGGAGGGAGGCGGGGACCGCCGGCCACACGCCGGGGGGAAGGAGGCGCGATGGAGCGAGGAGCCTCCGCGCGCGCGACCGCAGGGGAGGGGGCCGCCGAATTTGCGCCGACCGCGGAGGAGGGGGCCGCCGGATCCGCGCCGGTGGGCCTCCGCGTGCCGGTCGCGAGGGGGAGGGGGCCGCCGCATCCGCGCCGGTGGGCCTCCGCACGCCGGCCGCAGGGGAGAGGCCGCCGGATCCGCGTCGGCGGCGCCGACGCGCCGGCCGTCGAGGGAGGAGGCGGCGCCGACGCGCCGGCCGTCGGGGGCGGAGGAGGCCCGCCGCGCCGGACTCGGAGGCGGCCGGTGCCGGTGGTGACCACAAGGAGGCCGGCCATGAGGAGCTCGTCGCCGTCGTCTTCCGTGCACGGGGAGCCGGTCGAGGGTGAGGGAGACGGCGCCGGTGACCACGAGCCGGAGAGGGAGGCCGCCATGTGCCCGTCGTCGGGCGCCCGCTCGCACGCCACCGTCGTGTGCTCGTGTGCGTGCCGTCGTGTGCCCGTGCGCGTGCCATCGCGCGCCCACGCGCACCGCCGTCGTCGTTGATGGTCGCCGTGGAGGAGGAGGTGGGAGGGGGTGGCGACGCCATGGGAGGAGATGGGAGGGGGTGGCGGCGGCTAATGGGAGGGGGGCGGGGACGGGGGCGGGGGTGGGGCTAGGGTTTGAGGGTTAAATAGGCCGGCGGGGGGAGGGGGAAATGGGCCGGCGGTGGGGAAGGGGGGAAATGGGCCTCCGGGTCTTTGCCGTGCGTTTTACAAGAGGCACACGACAAAGAATTCTTTGCTGTGCGCCACTTGTAAAACGCACAGCAAAGCTATTTCTTTGTCGTGCGCCTCATAAAAAGCGCAGGGTAATTTTTCTTTGCCGTGCGCCGGCGCACGTCAAAGAATATTCTACGATTTTATAAAATTCATAAAATTTATCAAATAATTTTTTAAAAATTTACAAATGAAGACAAGCCAATTTATGTTGTATATTGCTTATAGAAACAAGATTTGAAGTCAAAACTGAATTTGAATGTCGCGTCACGTGCAAATCTAACCATATCTTTCGTGCCTCTATGAAACACTCTGAAACTTCTAGTGAGATACTTTGGTTTCTAAACACCATCCATGACGACTTGCTCAAAACACTCTATATGATTTATCACAAGCTTCACACAGGATATCATGAGCCCTAGACGAATCTCATGATTTTCAAAATTTGTTTGCATTTTGTACAATTAAAAAACATGGCAACCGCATGTGGATTTTCATGATTCGCGCAAAATGTTCAAAATTCCACCCAATTTCATGGATAAGGTAATAAAATAACTAAATTACATGAATATCATTTTTCCACAAATTTTACTCTGTTACTTTATGCACTTGCAGTTCAAATTTGACGTATGCAGCTAAAATTCTTTAAGTGACACATAATTGTTAAAAATAGTAAATTTATCAAGACATGCATAAGATTGAAATATAGAGTACAAAATAATGTTTTTGAGGTGGAGAAACAAAAAGAAGTACAAAAATTAAATTTTTTAACTATTGTTTATTGAAAAAGTGGAGGAAGGAAAAAATCTTTGCCGTGTGCCGGAAATTAAAACGCACGGCAAAGACTAACGGCCGTTTATTGCAAAAGTGGAGGAACGGAAAAAAAAAAAATTTTGCCGTGCGCCCAAAATTAAAACGCACGGCAAAGAATCTTTGCCGTGCGTTTTGTTCGGCGCACGGCAGAGAGCTTCTTTGCCGTGCGCCCGATAAAAGACGCACGACAAAGATTTGAACGCACGGCAAAGGCCGCGTTTCCGGTAGTGCGCCCGTCGCGGACGGCACTAGACATGTGGTTGGTTTGTGGAGGCGATGGGGCGAGCACCGGCGATGGTCGTGGGCAGCAGCAAAGGTGGGCGTGGCCAACCTTGCCAGCGAAGGCAAGCCCCGGATCATTAACCCGTCTTTTAAAATTATGCAATTATGTTTGCTATGATTGTGCATTTACATTTCAGGAGTTGAATTGAAACCCTAGATGCATGATCCCTAGGTACCTATGCTCTATCACTAGTGTGCTAGGTCGATAGCTGCTATGCTATAGGACCCGGTAGAAGTCGAGTGATGTTCGTCACTCGCGAGAATAGGTTCTTATGTTGGAATCATAAGATCTTTATAAATGGATTGCTCATGTGGTAAGAGCATGGGATTTGGGCTCCGGTCCAGTGGCTTTCGTGGGCTAAGCTTTTGAACGTACTAAGCACTTGTCGGGAATGGGACCGGTAAGCCTAGTACCTTAATGAGACGGTGCGGGAACTTACTATTACTACTCTTGAGTAATCACCTACCGCTTTGCAACCGGGAGGTGGGTACATGTGTGAGGCTGGGTGTACTGGGTGGGACATGCCAGATAGCCTTGTACCCAGGACTGTAAGCTTTGATCCCAAACCGAGGACTTTTGGGAACCACCTGGTCGGTGTCAGCTCTGTTGGTGCACCGCTCCGTGTGTTTAGGTCTACCTTGCAAGGTTTAAATAAATCGATTGTCGGCCTCTCACCGTTATCTAAGACTGCTTAATCAACTGGCCATGATATCGCATAATGATGGAACTTAGTGAATATTATTGTATGAATTAATTGCTCGTGCAATTCTTGATTGAGTTAGTTGGCACACTTAGAAATGGTGATCAACTAGGACTTGTGCAAAAATGATGATAGTAAGGACATACTCTTTGTTGCTTTTCAGCAAAAGAACTCCACCGGCCAAAAAGCCTCTCATGTCTAGAGTTTGGTGATGTAGTTATCACCCGACAGCTAAGTCTTGCTGAGTATTAGTATACTCAGCCTTGCTTTAAAAATGTTGTTGCAGGTGTTGTTTGGCCTGGTGAGATTCCACCCGGCTGGGAGATGGAATGGGTGGAAGGGGACGAGTGATGACATCGCGGATGGCCTCCTGTGATGTGTATTGTCGCGCTAGTTTATTTATTTCTACTGTTTCCGAACTCTGAACCTTTACTCCTGTCATGAACAATGGTTTGTAATAATTTGGATTTAATCCGGGTTGTACTCTGGACTCGCCTTCGTGTGAGTTTTTATGCATGTGTCGATCCTCTGTATGATTTCCAAGTGATTTACCGAGCGTTAACCCGGCAACCAACGACAGGATGATACTTTACAATTGCTTAATGACCAAAGTGGACTGGTTTTAGGCGATTGTACGGTATTTTTCTGGGCGGGTTGTCACAGCTGGTATCAGAGCGATTGCATTCACCAGAGCTTAATTAACAACCTTAATCACATGATTTTTTGGATAAAAATTGCCAAGATTGTTTGGATTTGGAAAACACGTTAGTCTGTTAAGGATAAACTATACCGAGAGGCCCTAGAGGGAGTTTTTGGGTTCTTTCAGGTGGCTTATTAACCTATGGTTTATTTTTCTAACTTCCAGCACATTTACTTTATGTCAGACTTACTTTCTTGCACAACCAAACTAGATGAGCCACGTGTTTTATACATGTGCTGAGCCGCATCACGAGAATTGCGAGGGTTGATGGAGTGATCCATTCCACGGATCCCATCTTCGCGTCTGGTTATGAGTTGTGTTGTCGCCACGTGTTTTATACGTGAGCACTCCACATGACGAATATGCGAGGCAAGGATACACTCCATTCAAACGGAGGATGTCCGAGGTTGGACGCTGTCCATGCAGCGGCTTAACGCATGGATGTCATTTCTATAGTGAACGGTAATGTATGGGAACGCTTTCACGAGTGCTGGCGTGAAAGGTTCGTTGTGTTCTGTGATCTTTTGCAGGTACACTAACCTCGTTTCGTAAGTTGCTAAGTGAGCATCGACTAGATCTCGACTAGTTATTATAGGGAGATACGTGTATGTGGCATGCCACCGGCGCTAACTTCGAGTTTTGGCTTGAATGCCTTGTGAGGGCGAATAGGACGTCGTGCATCATGCTAAAAGTCGTGGAAGAACCTAAACTGAACTCCTACCTGTTATGTGCTCTCTAAGGTAGCATTTTGCTAAGTATGTTTGTCCTGCCTAGCCTCTCAGGGGTAGATGTGTTGTTGTCCATAATTTGTTGTGACTGTTGCGTAGATCTTGCACCTTGTCCAAGAATCATTTGCCCAGGTGATCCCTACCAAAGTTGCTCCACATCTAATCTAGATCCTGCCCGCAAAAAAAACTCGTGACCATAACTTTTGTCTACCTCAAGTTATACTCAGATTTATGAACCTATGTCCTGCGGATTTTCCTGGAACCAAATTTGAAATTCTTGCCTAATTAAGCACCTTCTTGACCTTCTAGCTCAAACTTTGCATACCCAACCTTGTGTATCATAACCTTGCTGAGTCACTACACAAACTTGAGAAATTTGGGGGACTCTAGTTTTAAGTTATGAATTTTTGTTCACAACTTCTAGAACCTTGCCAAGTTGTATGTTTGTACCAATGGCTACCCCATTTCTTAACCACCTACTCTTGTATCGTGGACCGAGTTATCCTTGCATACTCACACCCGACTGGTTCTCACTTTTGTCGTTATGTCCAGATGGACAACGCTGGATCTGCGTAGACTGATGTGGAAACATGGACTCTCGTGAACTACCTCGAGGAGGGTGGATTTCCTGCACTTTTGTGGGACGCGCTGAGGGACTTTGGGTACACCACTTACCCAGAGTACTCGACACGTGAGGACATGACCACCGGCCAGCTCCTTCGTTGTGAAGTGAAGGTGAAGATTCCCGTGTGCCTGACCAATCCTGCTTGGGAAGAGTGGGAGCGTAGGGCACAAGGGCGAAACTTGTCTGACACGGTGCAGAAGGCTGCTCTCGAAGCACTCACAACTTTCTATGGGAAGCACCCTGACGAGATAGCCAACTCTGCAGCCAAAGTAATCCCGGTACCTGAGAGACATACTGTACCTGGTGGCGAACGTGAAGCTATCCTTCCAGCCCAGAGCAACTCACGCTATAGCCCTGATCTTGTCACCTCAGTCCGCTTTTCGGAAGCCATGTATGACACTTACCGACGGATAGTGGGAGAAAGCGTATTCTATAGACACCAAATCTGTAGGTACCGAGTTAAAGAAATGGAGAATACAACTCAAGCATTAAAGGAAGCACGAGCAATGATAGCTACTCTCAAGAAGGGAAGATGAAGCGTCCCCTCATCAGAGGTGACTAAATGTGACACAAATACCAGTCCCAGGAGGCTGGTAACACATTTATTACAACAGGTGGATCAGTCCTTTACATCACGGCGACACAGAGGGCACGGTAGTGCCAACGCTACAAGGAACAACACAAACGCTAACGACCATACTACGATAGCAAAGGCTTCCATAGCCTCCTCGCAGTACCACACCACGGAAGCTTTCGGTAGGGGCCCCGGGTACACGAGGCACGCTTGGGTGTAGGGCAGCGACCTACTCGACGTCTTCGGGAATATAATCGGGATCCTCCTCTGAAAAAAATAGTTAGTAAAACAAGGGTGAGCACATACGTACTCAACAAATCCAACCCCACCCACGAAGGGGCTTATAAGCAGAATCATGCATAGAGTATAACAAGGATCAGGTTAAGGTTCATTTTGCAAACTTACACATGCAGGGGTTCGTTTCAAAAAGGTTTTCGCAAACATTTTCATAACCAAAGTGACTCAACTGTTTTAGGAAAACCACTGTGGAACTACCGGACTTCCCGTCCGTCGTAGCCCAGGCACACAGCCACACAATTCACCCAGAAAACAACTCACGCTAGAAAACATCCCATCCCAAACACTAGTTTTTGTGACCACACCATGACTCATCCAATACCGTGGACACGGCTATCCGAATAGGTTTGACACTCTGCCGGAGGTTGTACATCTTTACCCACAAGTAGGGTGCCGTCACACGGACACCTCGGTGCGGTACGGATCTATCAAAGCCATTACCCACCTTAGCTAACGCTACGAGCCACCACGGAAGCAACCAAGGGGTTATCCCACATAACCGGGGCGTACCTCACATAGAGCGTACCCCTACTCCTTGGTCTCCCCGCCGCTCACCCGCACACCGGATGGCAAGTAGATTAACTAGTGGGGTTTATGCTAAGCCGTTGCCACATACAACGGTCGAGTGGTTGAACGATGATTTGGGTCGGGTGAGATGTCACGCAACCCGGTCCTTAACCGACAAGACGGACAACTCCCAACACGCTCAACCACACGGTACGAACTCACCCATACTCCCGACACACACGTCCATCCCGTCTACCCAGTTCTTTACTCATTTTCCAAACATATCCCATTTCCATCTTTAAAGCACTCACACATTTTGAAAGCACTCACACATTTTTAAAGCACTCATTTAGGCCAAAACAAGGTTCAATCATAGCAATCAAAGGTGGCTATCCTACCATGTTTTTGCAGTAAAACAATATGCAATTTATAAAACGGGTATAGGACCAAAGCATGCATCAAAGGATGAGATTGAACTTGCCGTCTTTGAAGTCTTCGGGGAGTGCCGGCTCGGCGTTCGGGACCTCGGGCTCCTGCTCGCAGTAGTCGGCTCCGATCTCCGGCTCGGGGTACCTTCCTCCGTCTACTCCGTCGGCTATGGCGTACACACAGGCAAGCAAGCAATATAAGCACACATATTATCAGCCGAGCTCAAGGAGGGGAAAATGAGCGGAGAGGGGATATATATAAGTCCTAGGGAGAGGGTTGGTTCGGCGGGGGTACTACTGGGAAGGATGTGGTGAAATTTGGATTTAATCGGGAATAAAATTGTGCATAAGGTGTTGGGTTAAAGAGGGGTTATAAGGGCTAAGGACCTATTGGTAATTTCTATTAATGGAGACAGGGGGTGTTTATGATAATATAAACTTGGTTAGGGCCTGGTTGTAAGTTGTTTAGGGCTTGACAGTATTTAATTTATAATTAATCATTAACCTAGGGGCTTGTTTGAAAAGAAAATGAGAGAGAGAGGGAATAGGGGCATGGGCTTAGGGGAAAAAGGGGAAAGAGCAGGGGGTCTTTGGCCAAAAGGCCATCTCCTTCCTCCCCTCACGGTTCAGAACAGAGAGAGGGGGAGGATCGGGCGGCGGCCGGCCTGGAGGGAGGGGGCGCCGGCGGCCCTGGCCACGGCGGCGGCCGGGGAAATGGGGCTACGCGGAGAGGGGGACGAGGGGATCTCATCCTCGTGCTCACCTTCGGCTAGGACGCGGCCGTGGAGGCGGCTCCGCGTGAGGCGGTGGCGCTTGGAGGTGACCGGACGGCGGGGGCGTGATGGTGCGGCGGCGGCGGCCGACGCGTCGCGTCGTGGGGGTTGCCCGCGGCACGGCGCGCGAGGTGGGCGGCGCGGTGGCGTGCCGAGGGGGCGGCGTGGTCGGCGCAGGCGCGCGGGCCCGAGGGTCAACGGCGCGCCGGCGTGGTCCTGGCCGCGGGAGGGAGCAGGAGAAGAGAGGAAGAGAGAAGGAAGAAAGGGAAGGGAAAAAAAGAAAGGAAGAAAAGGGAAAAAGGAAGGAAAAGAAAGAAAAGAAAGAAAAGGAAGGAAAAGAAAAGAAAAATAGGAAAAAGAGAGGAAAAGAAATTGGGAAAAGTTTAGGAAATTAGGAAAATTGTTAGGAAAAATAAGGGAAGGGTTTTTGCGGGGTTTTACGATTTCCGGGCGTCGGCGTGATTTTCGGGACGGTGGTGATGGCGAGGCAGACCGGCCGGCGGGACCGCGGCGTGCGCGGGATTCCCGGCACGGTGGCCGACCGCGGCATTGGGAAGGCACACGTGGGTGCTGGCCGGGTGCGGGCGGTGCGGCGGGATTCGCGGCACGCGCGCCGGGGTGAGAGGGAGGGACGATGGCTAGGGTTTGAAGGGGGGTAATTGAGCTCGGCTGGACAGTTTTGAAAATACGCACGATTTATTAGGTGATTTATTTGGAGCTAAAAACGCGGGCGTTACAGAAGACGCAAGGATAAGGCCAAGATACAGGAATTAAGTGAAGTTATCCATGAGCAAAATTTCCTGTTGCAGCATAATGACCAATACATGCTAGAAAGAAAATCAACTAGAAGCTATGGCAGCTCCACCTCCGGAACCGGTTATTCCTGGATCAGAAGGAGGAGAAGATGCTGAAGAAATTCAAGGAGAATCTGGAGTAGAGTCTGGACCTGCTTCACCGTAGCTTTCTTCGGCATGGAAGATTCAGTCGTAGGAAGTAAACCTAAGGCTAGTTTGTTGTTTAGCTGGAGTTGATGTGCTTGTAAGAATGTTTTAACTCGTACGAGTGTAGTAGTAGTAAGGAAACCCTAGTGTGTGCAGCCGCTCTTGGTTGAGTTTTGTGGTAGGCTAAACTAGGAGCTTTCTTGACGCAGCTAGCCTGCATTGTGACCCCCAGGTGTTGTTATGATGATTCCGAGAACTTCCATCATTGTAATGCTGTTGTTAAACCCCCTCGGTTGTGGTACGTGGAATGTGACTTGAGCTAGTTGTGATAAAATCTTGATCTCGAGTGGAATACCAACTTGGAGTACGTCTGCTGACCATGAATGAGAATTTTCGGTACATGAGCATCGATTCCTGAATTTGATGCTTATGGCCACTGTGTTGTTCGGTTCCGTAAAACTTACCATAAATGAGCTTTCGTCGTACATATTCTACTTGTCAATTTTATGAGCAAGCTTACGGATGTGTGTTTAATGAAAACTCAATTTTAGATGGTCGGACCGACACGCAACACTCCCAATGGTTTTGGTGCCTCAAGTAGTAATGACCCACCACCACCACCACCTCTGACACCGACAGAGGCACTCCTGACAGCGCAAACCGACTTATTGCGCCAGCTCCTGCAGATGCAACAACAGATGGACCAGCGCGTACAGCAGCTGGAACAGAGACCTCCGCACGGGGCCAATCATGAGGGACCACATGCAGTCACTACCTACACCCAGTTTATTGGGATGAAGCATCCAACGTTCACTAAGGCAGAAGAACCACTTGAAGCTGACGCATGGGTCAGGGCCATAGAGGCAAAATTCTCTGCTTTTACCCTTCCTTGCTCCGAGGAGCGCAAGGCAAACTTTGCAACCTTACAACTTCGGGGCGAAGCACTGATGTGGTGGGAACATTTCAAGTCTATGCAACCTGCTGGACATGAAGTCACTTGGGTTGAGTTCAAGCAAGCTTTCAAGGACCACCATATCCCTAAGGACTTATGGACAGGAAAATGAGAGAATTGTTGCCTCTGAAGCAAGGAACTGACACCGTGTACCAATATGCACAGAAGTTCAATAGTCTCTGCCAGTACGGAGGACATCACGTGGACACTGATGCCAAGAAGATGGAACGTTTCCGTGATGGTCTCGATGGTGACTTGTACGAAAGGCTAATACTGTTGGAGCCCAATAGCTATCATGAGTTAGTAAACAAAGCTATCTCTCAGGAGGATGCCATGAAGAAGGCACAGAAAGATAAGAAGCGACAAGCTGATTTCACTTCCAGCAGTGAATCGGGCAAGCAGTTCCGATTTGTCAAGAAGCATCCTCATGGGTCTTCGCAATCCTCGCCATCTGGGCAGTGGAGAATGACCCCATTCCAGAACAAGCCTTCGGGAAATTTCCAGTACCAAAAGAATCCACAGCAAGTGCCCAAGCTTAAAGAACTTCCGCTCCGCATATGCTACAATTGTAGACAGCCCGGGCATTTTGCCAATGAGTGCCCAAACCCCAGGACATCGAAGCCCCCGGCGAGCGAAGCAGAACCCCGGATCCGCTAAGGGCAACCACAGCAAGAAGCCAAGCTTTCAAGTGAAGCAAAGCCAACTGAATTACATAGGTAACATCTCTATTCGAGAACCCTCCCTACTTTGTCTTTTACATTCGAATCTCGGGACGAGATTCTGTTTAAGGGGGGTAGGCTGTGACCCCCAGGTTTTTAATTACCGTCATTAATGCTAATGACCGAATCAGCCGAGTCAAACCGGCCGACACTGGTCAGACCTAGGTCAACCTGGGTCATCACCTTGAAAACCTCACCAATGAACCCTAGTGAACCCCTTGACCAAGTCTACACACACCCGTGGTCAACCCTTGGTCAAAGACACGGTCAAACCCCGCTTAAGCATTAACGTCAGCGAATGTCGTCCGGAACTTTTGCCGCGTTCTCCAAATTTCACCTAAACACTTCAAAATCTACCTTTACGAAAGTTGTCCAGTTTGTTGAGGGACACAACTTTCATGTAGATTGGCATTTAAAATTTTGAGTGGAAATTGGTGAAAAACTTAGTCGACTGACAGTACCTCATATTCACCGGAACATGGCGACATTCAAAGTTTGACAGCAGTTTGTGCAAAATCCGTGGAGAAAAACACTAGACGACCTTTGTGAAAGTTGTAGAGGGTAGTGAGATCTACAACTTTCTTATTCACCACTTTGTGCACTTCTATTCAAAATTTTTGAGCAAAACTTGGTCAAACACTGCCAGGCCAACACAGGAATTTCACCCGGCGCCGCCCGTTCTCCCGCGCGCCTGCCGCACCGCGCGCGCAAGCGCCGGCGTCGCGCCGCCGCGCGCCCGCTGCCTCGCCCGCGCCGGGTCTGCTCGCCTCGGCGTCCGTGCCCCCGTGCGCGCCTTCCCAATGCGGCACACCTCCCCAACGCCCGCGCCCCCGAGGCGCCTTGTGCCGGCGCCGCCCGTACGAGCCACGCTTGGTCCACCGGTCCGCGCGGGCTCCCCGCGCGCGCGCGCGCGAGGGCCGTTCGCGTACGGTGCGCTAGGGTCGAGGCGTCCCGCGTCCCGTCGCGGTGAAGGCACGCCTTTTCCCCCCGCCTACATAGCGAGGCCGCGGCCCGGCCATCGACGCACGCCGCGAGCCGCCGCCTATGCTTGTGCGGAGCCCCACCATCCGCCCACACCCCACCGGTCTTTGCGCCGCCACACCTTCCCTAGGCTACCAGCGAACTAACCGCGTCGCCCGCTGCTCGTCCTCGGCCGGAGGCTCGCCGGAGCAAGAGCTCCAGTGGCAGCCGCCGCTGGGACCCGCGGTACACCCCGCCGGCCGCCCTCCTCTCCCCAACCGAGCCCCCAAATCAAACCCTAGTAGGCCCTAGGCCACTCCCCTACCCTCCCCGGCCGGACTCCGGCGAATCCTCGCCGGAATTTCACCGGATTGCCGTCGGCCGACACCCCAGGGACCCAATTACAGGCCGTCAAATCTTTCCAGGGGCTTAGCCATAAAGTAAGGACATATCTGTAAGGATCTAAAACTTTCCAGGGACCCCGCTGCAAAAGCGATTCTCAAATAGTATTACTGTTTTGCTGGATCTTGTAAAATCCGTAGAAAATCGTAGAACATTCAGAAAAATGCAAAACCAATTTTGTTGGATTCGTGGTGAAAAATCCTACAACTTTTGCTTTTCCTGCCTAAGCTAGTTCCTGATAGTTTTTGCATGAAAAATAGAAATGTGAAAACCCTAGATCTGCAATATCTCAAAACTTATAAATCCTCTGTGGCCAATTTTTGGATATGTTGTTTGTTATGTCATGGATACCTCCTGTGACAAAAATTACACAAAGTTATGTTGTAAATCGTTTTATAAAAAATGTTTTCCATTTCTACAGAATATGCATAAATGATTTTTGTAGCTAACAATAATTAGATTTTTGCAACCAACTTTTGCATACTGTCTTGTTATTCCAAAACACACCTATGGTGAATTAATCACAATTTTATAATTACCATAAATATTTATTCTTGAATTATGCTTGTTTTTCTTTGTAAATGTATAAGTCAAGTTCCATAGTAGTTATAAGTGTATATGCTGCATTCCTAGGTTAGTTTTGGACCATATAACATGTGTGAGAAAGTTTGGATCATTTCGATGAATATTTATTTTTGTGTGCATTTACCTTGTCCTTCTAGCTAGCTTTTGTTATTTTCAAAAATAATTAATTCTAGCCATCCAAAGCATGCTTATGTGTCCAGTGGCTTGTTATAGGTATTTAGTGTTTAATACACACTTCCACTGAATTTTATTAATTAATTTCTTGAATAAAAGCTATGAAAGTAATTAAAGGCTTAATAGTCATTAAATAGGAAAAATCATCAACTTATCCTTAATAACCTTGTGAGAGGTTGGTAATCTTGTTAAAAGGGCTAAGTATACCCACCCACTACTGTTTGTGAAGTTAAATTAAATTATTTACATATATATGTACACAATCACTATCAAAAAGAATATTTAATAAAGAACTGCATATAGTTCCTTTTTAGGAGAGTATGCTGAATGTATTTCTTATCTAGGTGAATGGGTCCAACTAATGCACCCATAGTTGTCATCTATTGTTTGTTGTTAATTAAATTAAAATCGTCAAATAAATCTTGCATTTGCATCCTCGTGTAGATCTTCCCGACGGTAGATATACGCTCGTGCCGGAAGGAGGAGACGAAGGAGCTGACGAAGAGCTGCATTACGTGGACGTGGCTCAAGACCTGGATGAAAGTCCAGAAGGGCCCAAGGCCAACCTTGCCAGCGAAGGCAAGCCCGGATCATTAACCCCGTCTTTTAAAATTATGCAATTATGTTTGCTATGATTGTGCATTTACGTTTCAGGAGTTGAATTGAAACCCTAGATGCATGATCCCTAGGTACCTATGCTCTATCACTAGTGTGCTAGGTCGATAGCTGCTATGCTATAGGACCGGTACAAGTCGAGTGATGTTCGTCACTCGCGAGAATAGGTTCTTATGTTGGAATCATAAGATCTTTATAAATGGATTGCTCATGTGGTAAGAGCATGGGATTTGGGCTCCGGTCCAGTGGCTTTCGTGGGCTAAGCTTTTGAATGTACTAAGCACTTGTCGGGAATGGGACCGGTAAGCCTAGTACCTTAATGAGACGGTGCGGGAACTTACTATTACTACTCTTGAGTAATCACCTACTGCTTTGCAACCGGGAGGTGGGTACATGTGTGAGGTTGGGTGTACTGGGTGGGACATGTCAGATAGCCTTGTACCGGGATCGTAAGCTTTGATCCCAAACCGAGGACTTTTGGGAACCACCTGGTCGGTGTCAGCTCTGTTGGTGCACCACTCCGTGTGTTTAGGTCTACCTTGCAAGGTTTAAATCAATCGATTGTCGGCCTCTCACCGTTATCCGAGACTGCTTAATCAACTGGCGATGATATCCCGTAATGATGGAACGTGGTGAATATTATTGTATGAATTAATTGCTTGTACAATTCTTGATTGAGTTAGTTGGCACACTTAGAAATGGTGATCAACTAGAACTTGTGCAAAAATGATAAAAGTAAGGACATACTCTTTGTTGCTTTTCAGCAAAAGAACTCCACCGGCCAAAAAGCCTCTCATGTCTAGAGTTTGGTGATGTAGTTATCACCCGACGGTTAAGTCTTGCTGAGTATTAGTATACTCAGCCTTGCTTTAAAAATGTTGTTGCAGGTGTTGTTTGGCCTGGTGAGATTCCACTTGGCTGGGAGCTAGAATGGGTGGAAGGGGACGAGTGATGACATCGCGGATGGCCACATGTGATGTGTATTGTCGCACTAGTTTATTTATTTCCGTTGTTTCCGAACCCTGAACCTTTACTCCTGTCATGAACAATGGTTTGTAATAATTTGGATTTAATCCGGGTTGTACTCTGGACTCGCCTTCGTGTGAGTTTTTATGCATGTGTCGATCCTCTGTATGATTTCCAAGTGATTTACCGGGTGTTAACCCGGCAACCAATGACAGGATGATACTTTGCAATTGCTTAATGACCAAAGTGGACTGGTTTTAGGCGATTGTACGGTATTTTCTTGGGCGGGTTGTCACAACTTTGAGGGTGCAATTGACGAGGGGGAAGTTAATGAAGAGGACTCCTCAGATGATGAGGATGACCCGCTAGTTCCAAGGGATTGGGACAGTTACAATTTGTCACAGCTATATGTCAATGCTGGTGAGAATGTGGCCTGGAGTATAGAGAAAATGCAGTTTCTATTGGCGCCATGTATGAGAGTGCAATAGAGGTGAAGGATGCAGTGAAGAGGTGGTCCACCCTTACTCTGCAGAGAGAGTTCAAAGTAGTGAAGAGTTCTCCACATATATATGATGTACACTGTCTGAAGCCCACCTGTCCTTTTCGAGTGTATGCTTCCAAGGGCAAGTGGAAAAATTATTGGGAGATCAAATCTGTTTTGGATCACACTTGTGTACTTGAGCAGCTGGATGCAAGCCATCGTAATTTGTCATCTGGTTTTGTAGCTAGCCAGATGTTTGCTAAGATTGTGGAAAATCCTGCTTTTGAGCCTAAGTCTATTATCTTGGCAATTGAGAAATTTAGGTATCACATAAGTTATGGTAAGGCATACATGGCAAAGAATAAGGTAATGGAGATGAGGTGGGGAACTTATGAAGCATCCTATGACAATCTGCCTCGATTGCTGAACACAATTGCGGCGTTAAATCCTGGTAGTTATTATGATATCAAGGCTTATGATCTTGTATCAAGGCCAGGGAAGCAAGTCATGCATAGCATTGGGTCCTGCTATTGCTGCATTCAAACACTGTCGACCAGTTATTTGCATAGATGGCACATTCCTAACAGGAAAATACAAGGGCACAATCCTTACAGCTGTGGCTGCAGATGGCAACAATCAGTTGTTGCCTTTGGCAATTGCTTTTGCAGAGGGAGAGAATGGTGACATTTGGTATTGGTTTTTGGAGAGATTGAAGCAGATGGTGGTGGGAGATGTGTCAGACGTGTCTGTGATACACGATAGACACAAAGGTATTTTGCAGGCCATTAGTGACATCAAAGAAGGTAGTCAAGAGCGTTACAGAGCAGCACAATGGCCAGATGTGCATAGCAGGTGGTGCATGAGGCATATAGGAGCAAACTTTCATAGCCAGTTCAAGAACAAAGAACTTACAAAATTTTTCAAGCGTCTATGTTCGACCAATCAGGAGAAAAAAATCTTCGACCTGTGGCAAAAATTAGATGATCTGACGAAGAAAGCATCAGAAGAGATAGCTAAGAAGCCTGTAAGTACTGAACTCGGGGAATAGCCAGTTTCTCTGGAGGACGTTGGGCTAGATGCTCCAAATGTCAGAAGGAGAAGGGGACGTGCTGTGAAGACCTTCAGCCAGTGGAATCAGAATGAGCCTAAGGAGAATTGGTCCCTCCTGTTTGATAAGGGAGGTGTGAGGCATGGGATAATGACAACAAATTTTGCTGAGGTCTATAACGCTGTTTTGCGTGGTGCCAGAGCTCAACCTCTTGTTGGTATCATTGAGTTCTTCTTGTACCGCACAATAAAGTACTTTCTTGAGCGTGCTAATGCAGCACATGCAGCAATGCAGGACTCTCAGAAGGTGTATTCAACATATATGATTGAGTACTTGACCAAAAAAACATAAGGTTGCTCTCTGTCACAAAGCTTACCCAGAACCTCTACGTCGTGAGCCTGGCGATGAAGTGCAGTGGAAATATCAGATAAGTTGTCAGTCCAAATCACAAAAGGCCAATGGTGAAATAACAATACAGAAAACAGTTATTGGGAATCATACATGCTCATGCTCTTGCCGGAAGCCACAGAGCCTCGGGCATACACCCCCGGGTACTCGTGCAAGGAAGGAAGAGTAGTAGAAGACGGACTCCTAGTAGAATTCCCCGTACTCCTACTAGGACTCGCTCGTGTACTCCTACTAGGACTCTCTGCCTTGTAACCGACTAGGAACCCGCCCCCGGACTATATAAAGGAGGGCCGGGTACCTAGCCGCACAATCCCCAATCCCTCCGGGGACAACCCAACACCAAGCGCGGGCGCCATACTTGATCCCCCCCGAACAGGACGTAGGGCTCGCCACCTTGGCAGTCCGAACCTGTATAAATCTTGTGTCCCGTGTCCTTGCGCATACCTTCGAGTTCTCGGTCAACCGATCACGATCCTCACCGCACAATCTACTACCTCGGGTACCCCCTTGGTAGGTTTGCCGGTCTAAAACACCGAACGGTGGCGCGCCGGGTAGGGGAGATCATCACCACCGGTGAATTCGAAGGACCCTCGTCGGCAAGATCAATCTACTCGTCGACTCGCCGAGATCCATTGAAGCAAGTCGCCTTGCTCTTGTCAAAGCGGAATCAATCTTCCTACGCCGCGCTTCCGATTGCTTCGACACGTCGCGCGTCTCGTCACGCGGCTCGCCGCGCCGCTCGTCGACTACTCCGCCTCGCGCAGGCTCGTCGTCGGCTACTTCGCCTCCGCCGCGCGTCCCGGGGTGCTTCGGCGCGTCGCGCGGCTCGTCACGCGGCTCGTCTCGCCGCTTGTCGACTACTCCGCCTCGCCCGGGCTCGTCGTCGACTACTTCGTCTCGGCCGCGCGTCGGGTGCCTCGGCACGTCGCGCGGCTCGTCACGCGGCTCGTCGCGGCGCTCGTCGTCGACTACTCCGCCTCGCGCGGCTCGTCGTCGTCGACTACTTTGCCCTCGCCGCACGTCCGAGTGCCTCGGCACGTCGCGCGGCTCGTCGCGCCGCTCATCGTCGACTACTCCGGGCTCGTCGTCGACTACTTCACCTCCGCCGCGCGTCCGGGTGCCTCGGCATGTCGCGCGGCTCGTCTTGCGGCCGTCGCTCCGCTCATCGTCGACTACTCCGGGCTCGTCGTCGACTACTTCACCTCCGCCGTGCGTCCGGGTGCCTCGGCACGTCGCGCGGCTCGTCCACGCGGCTCGTCGCGCCGCTCGTCGTCGACTACTCCGGGCTCGTCGTCGACTACTTCGCCTACGCGCGCGCGTCCCGGGTGCCTCGGCACATCGCGCGGCTCGTCATGCGGCTCGCCACGCCGCTCGTCGACTACTCCGCCTCGCCCGGGCTCGTCGTCGACTACTTCGTCTTCGTCGCGCGTCCCGGGTGCCTCGGCTCGTCGCGCGGCTCGTCACGCGGCTCCTCGCGCCGCTCGTCGTCGACTACTTCGCCTCGCGCAGGCTCGTCGTCGTCGACTACTTTGCCTACGCCGCGCGTCCGGGTGCCTCGGCACATCGCGCGGCTCGTCATGCGGCTTGCCGCGCCGCTCGTCGTCGACTACTCCAGGCTCGTCGTCGACTACTTCGCCTACGCCGCGCGTCCGGTGCCTCGGCTCGTCGCTCGGCTCGTCACGCGGCTCCTCACGCCGCTCGTCGTCGACTACTCCGGGCTCGTCGTCGACTACTTCGCCCCTACGCCGCGCGTCCGGGTGCCTCGGCACATCGCACGGCTCGTCATGCGGCTCGCCACGCCGCTCGTCGACTACTCCGCCTCGCCCGGGCTCGTCGTCGACTACTTCGTCTTCGTCGCGCGTCCGGGTGCCTCGGCTCGTCGCGCGCGGCTCGTCACGCGGCTCCTCGCGCCGCTCGTCGTCGACTACTTCGCCTCGCGCGAGGCTCGTCGTCGTCGACTACTTTGCCTACGCCGCGCGTCCGGGGTGCCTCGGCACATCGCGCGGCTCGTCGTGCGGCTTGCCGCGCCGCTCGTCGACTACACCTCGCCCGAGCTCGTCGTCGACTACTTCGTCTTCGTCGCGCGTCGGGTGCCTCGGCTCGTCGCGCGCGGCTCGTCACGCGGCTCCTCGCGCCGCTCGTCGTCGACTACTTCGCCTCGCGCGAGCTCGTCGTCGTCGACTACTTTGCCCTACGCCGCGCGTCGGGGTGCCTCGGCACATCGCGCGGCTCGTCATGCGGCTTGCCGCGCCGCTCGTCGTCGACTACTCCGCCTCGCGCGAGCTCGTCATGCGGCTCGCCACGCCGCTCGTCGACTACTCCGCCTCGCCCGGCTCGTCGTCGACTACTTCGTCTTCGTCGCGCGTCCGGGTGCCTCGGCTCGTCGCGCGGCTCGTCACGCGGCTTGTCGCGCCGCTCGTCGTCGACTACTTCGTCTCCGCCGCGCGTCCCGGGGTGCCTCGGCACGTTGCGTAGTTCGCCACGCGGCTTGTCACGCCGCTCGTCGTCGACTACTTCGCCTCACGCGAGGCTCATCATCGACTACTCCGTCTCCGCCGCACGTCCCGGGTGCCTCGGCACGTCGCGCGGCTCGCCACGTGGCTTGTCGCGCCGCTCGTCGTCGACTACTTCGCCTCACGCAGGCTCATCGTCGACTACTCCGCCTACGCTGCGCGTCCGGGTGCCTCGGCACGTCGCGCAGCCCGTCACACGGCTCATCATCGACTACTCCGTGCGCCGCGACTTCGTCTTGCGGCCACGCTGGCTCTACTTCATCCACGCCGTGCGTCGTGACTACTTGTCTCACGGCAACACTGGCTCTACTTCGAGTACGTCACGCGCCGCCACGACGTCATCTTCCCCTGTCGCATCGCGTCGACCATTCATCTCGACTAGTTTTCCAAACTAGTCGAGAACGGCGATCACGCCCCCAACAACTAGTCGGAATCAACTCGACTAGTCGACTTCGACGACAACCGTCGCGGCTCCATCGCCGATCGCCACGGCTTCATCCGCAAGTACGCCGAGGCGACAACGACTAAGTCATTTATCTAAATGATTGCTTGTTTTCTTGGCTTGTTCTCCTCATCATGTGGGGCTCGCTTGCCGACTACTCGTTTGTGTATGCTTCTCGGCGGGTTTTCACGGGAGCTACACTGCTCGACTACTCTTGGGGCATATCAATCAAGTCGCCGCGAGTCTACTTCATCAACTCGGGGGCTATCCCTAGGAGGAAGTTTCTAAAGTTCGCTACGCGCGGCAATCTAAAGTCGACTTCTAAAGTCGCATTCTAAAGTCCGCTCCGTGCGGCATCTTAAAGTCGACTCCGGTCGCATCTTCGCACCGCTTCGGTGGCATACTACGTGTGTAAGCTTCGATGGAACCTAGCTGTAAGCGGCCCTCGGGTCTGGCGACGATGGAACCTAGCTGCACGTGGTCTTCACGCTTTGTACCATGGGTCCAAGTACCCTAAGTACTCGCGCTCCGTACCTTGGGTCCGAAATCCATGGCCCGGTACGCAAGTCGACTCCGGTCGCACCTTCAAGTCCACTACGGTGGCACCCGTACCTTGGGTACCGAAATCCATGGCTCGGTACTTAAGCCCACTCCGATGGCACAAGCCCGCTGCGGCGGCAATCGTACCTTGGGTCAATCAAATCCATGGCTCGGTACTTAAGCCCACTCCGGTGGCACAAGCCCGCTGCGGCGGCAACCGTACTTTGGGTCCGAAATCCATGGCTTGGGTACTTAAGCCCACTCCGGTGGCACAAGCCGACTCCGGTCGCACCCAAGCCCACTCCCGGTGGCACAAGCCGACTCCGGTCGCGATCTTAAGCCCGCTCCGGCGGCAAAACTACTCGTTTTTCCGATTTTTTATTCGCTTTGGCTTTCCGGAAAGTGCTTTTCATTTTTTGCATCTTAAGTCCACCCCTCGTGGCACAAAGTCGACTACTGCGGTCGCACCTAAAGTCCGATTTACGCGGCAACTAAAGTCGACTTCTAAAGTCGCAAATCAAAGTCCGCTCCCGCGCGGCATTCTAAAGTCGACTTCTAAAGTCGCATCTCAAAGTCCGCTCCGCGCGGCACAAAGTCGACTTCGGTTTTCAAGTCGCATCTCAAAGTCCGCTCGGCGCGGCACAAAGTCGACTTCGGATTTCAAGTCGCATCTCAAAGTCCGCCTCGCGCGGCACAAAGTCGACTTCGGTTTTTAAGTCGCATTCTAAAGTCCGCTCTGCCGGCATCTAAAGTCGACTTCGGTCGCAACTAAAGTCCGCTCGACGGCACGACTACTTCTCAAGCTCCACGGCTCGACGCCAAAATGCTACTTGTAATCTCTCCCGGCTCGGGGGCTACTTGAAGATAACTTCGGCATGCTTCGCTCGCTCTCAAGCTCGGGGACTCCTCACCAATCACTACTCGACGTGGCTCATACGGCTCTCTTATCTCGGGGGCTACACGCTGCAAGAGTACTCGGATGATGGCTTCGCGAACACTGAAGACCCTTGGATTGATTACCTAATCATTTCAAGGCTCGGGGGCTGCTATGCTACACCCATCATTCAAATTTTTTCAAGGCTGATGAGTGGACCACCTTCCGGCCTCGCGGCGATTCAAGTACTATTGAAGGCTTCTCCAAGCGGTACTCGAGGACGCTCAAGGACTACTCGAAGAGGCTTCAAGACTACTCGAACTACTACTCTCGACTCCAACGTGCTCGGGGGCTTGTCGGGCATACACCCCGGTACTCGTGCAAGGAAGGAAGAGTAGTAGAAGACGGACTCCTAGTAGAATTCCCCCGTACTCCTACTAGGACTCGCTCTCCGTGTACTCCTACTAGGACTCCTCGCCTTGTAACCGACTAGGAACCCGCCCCCTGGACTATATAAAGGAGGGCGGGTACCTAGCCGCACAATCCCCAATCCCTCCGGGGACAACCCAACACCAAGCGCGGGCGCCATACCTGATCCCCCGAACGGGACGTAGGGCTCGCCACCTTGGCGGTCCGAACTCGTATAAATCTTGTGTCCCGTGTCCTTGCGCGTACCTTCGAGTTCTCGGTCAACCGATCACGATCCTCACCGCACAATCTACTACCTCGGGTACCCCCTTGGTAGGTTTGCCGGTCTAAAACACCGACAACAACTCCTACACTACCCCTGCTCACATGTGATCGTTGCATGCCTTGCAACAAAGAATGAACATTGGGGCCGCTGCATGCCTAAATACTTTCTGAAGCAAACCGTTCTAGACACTTGGAACCACACTATTGAGGGTTACCTGCATCTTAATTGGAACTTTCACTCAAGACCCCAAAGACAGTGCGTTGTACATATCAAATCCAAATCCAGCCATGTGTTAAGGTGTCGGTCGACGCAAGAAGAAGAGGATTAGGAACAACATGGATGAGGCTGAAGCTGGACCTCGGCAGATATGCTCCAAGTGCAACAATCCTGGACACTCCTACAAGAAATGCACCGAAGCATCTTACTTTTCCACTGCCACTTCTACACCACCTTCATCTAGTGCACGTGGACGTCGTTCCAATCGCTACAACGAAGGAATGCAGTGACCGTACTTGTTTGTGCTACCGTGTTGTAATAATTGAACTACTTATGCATGTTGATGTCTTGTAATATTTGAACAATTTTATCTTGCAAGGTCTTGTACTATTTGAACTTATGCATGTTATCGTGTTGTAATAATTGAACTACCTTTGCATTTGCTTGCTGTTTTATTCTTGCCGTCGAATTTGTTATCATATCCGGTTATGTTTTGTTCTATAATTTCAAATGAAACAAGTAATGAAATACCATATTTCTCATCTGTTTTGTAGGCTTTCAATGGCTTCGATGGGTCCTGAGTTGGATTTGGAGTTGCTCACCAGTAGGAAGGACAAGGTTGAGGTGCCAAAGGGGATCCACACTCCTATGTGCTACTGCGGTGACAACTGTAAGCTTGTCAAGTGCAACATTCTCGAATCTTGTGGCATACTCCCCGGGTACTCATGCAAGGAAGGAAGAATAGTAGAAGACGGACTCCTAGTAGAATTCCCCTGTACTCCTACTAGGACTCGCTCTGTGTACTCCTACTAGGACTCCTGCCTTGTAACCGACTAGGAACCCGCCCCCTGGACTATATAAAGGAGGGCCGGGTACCTAGCCGCACATCCCCAATCCCTCCGGGGACAAACAACACCAAGCGCAGGGCGCCATACTTGATCCCCCAAACAGGACGTAGGGTTCGCCACCTTGGCAGCCCGAACCTGTATAAATCTTGTGTCCCGTGTCCTTGCGCATACCTTCGAGTTCTCGGTCAACCGATCACGATCCTCACCGCACAATCTACTACCTCGGGTACCCCTTGGTAGGTTTGCCGGTCTAAAACACCGACGCACCGGGCGCGCCGGGTAGGGGTGATCATCACCACCGGCGAATTCGAAGAACCCCCGTCAACAAGATCAATCTACTCGTCGACTCGCCGAGATCCAATGAAGCAAGTCGCCTTGCTCTTGTCAAAGAGGAATCAATTTTCCTACGCCGCGCACGGCTCATCACGCGGCTCGTCGCGCCGCTCGTCGTCGACTACTCGTCGTCGTCGACTACTTCGTCTTCGCCGCGCGTCCCGGGTGCCTCGGCACGTCGCGCGGCTCGTCACGCGGCTTATCGCGCCGCTCGTCGTCGACTACTCCGCCTCGCTCGGGCTCGTCGTCGTCGGCCCCCCGTCTTCGCCGCGCGTCCCGGGGTGCCTCGGCACGTCGCGCGGCTGCTCACGCGGCTTGTCGCGCCGCTCGTCGTCGACTACTCGTCGTCGTTGGCCCCAACGCCGTCTTCGCCGCGCGTCCGGGTGCCTCGGCACGTCGCGCGGCTCGTCACGCGGTTTATCGCGCCGCTCGTCGTCGACTACTCGTCGTCGTCGACTACTTCGGCCGCGCCGCGCGTCCCGGTGCCTCGGCACGTCGCGCGCGCGCTTGTCACCGCGGCTTGTCGCGCCGCTCGTCGTCGACTACTCGTCGTCGTCGACTACTTCGCCTCCACCGCGCGTCCGGGTGCCTCGGCACGTCGCGCGCGGCTCGTCACGCGGCTTATCGCGCCGCTCGTCGTCGACTACTCGTCGTCGTCGACTACTTCGTCTTCGCCGCGCGTCCGGGTGCCTCGGCACGTCCGCGCGGCTCGTCACGAGGCTTATCGCGCCGCTCGTCGTCGACTACTCGTCGTCGTCGACTACTTCGTCTTCGCCGCGCGTCCCGGCCGCCTCGGCACGTCGCGCGGCTCGTCACGCGGCTTGTCGCGCCACTCGTCGTCGACTACTCCGCCTCGCCCGGAGCTCGTCGTCGGCTACTTCGTCTTCGCCGCGCGTCCGGGTGCCTCGGCACGTCGCGCGCGGCTCGTCACGCGGCTTGTCGCGCCGCTCGTCGTCGACTACTCGTCGTCGACTACTCCGCCTCGCCCGGGCTCGTCGTCGACTACTTCGTCTTCGCCGCGCGTCCGGGTGCCTCGGCACGCCGCGCGGCTCGTCACGCGGCCTGTCGCGCGCTCGTCGGCGCACTACCCGCCTCGCCCGGGCTCGTCGTCGACCACTTCCCCTCGCGCGCGCGTCCGGTGCCTCGGCACGTCGCGCGGCTCGTCATGCGGCTCGTCGCGCCGCTCGTCGTCGTCGACTACTCCGCCTCGCCCGGCTCGTCGTCGACCACTTCCCGCCTCCGCCGCGCGTCCGGTGCCTCGGCACGTCGCGCGGCTGCGTCATGCGGCTCGTCGCGCCGCTCGTCGTCGTCGACTACTCGGCCCTCGCCCAGGCTCGTCGTCGACTACTTCGTCTTCGCCGCGCGTCCCGGGTGCCTCGGCACGTCGCGCGGCTCGTCACGCGGCTTGTCGCGCCGCTCGTCGTCGACTACTCCGCCTCGCCCCCGCTCGTCGTCGACCACTTCGCCTCGCCGCGCGTCGGGGGTGCCTCGGCACGTCGCGCGGCTCGTCATGCGGCTCGTCGCGCCACTCGTCGTCGTCGACTACTCCGCCTCGCCCGGGCTCGTCGTCGACTACTTCGTCTTCGCCGCGCGTCCCGGGGTGCCTCGCACGTCGCGCGGCTCGTCACGCGGCTTGTCGCGCCGCTCGTCGTCGACTACTCGTCGTCGACTACTCCGCCTCGCCCGGGCTCGTCGTCGACTACTTCGTCTTCGCCGCGCGTCCGGGGCGCCTCGGCACGTCGCGCGGCTCGTCACGCGGCTTGTCGCGCCGCTCGTCGTCGACTACTCCGCCTCGCCCGGGCTCGTCGTCGACCACTTCGCCTCCGCCGCGCGTCCGGTGCCTCGGCACGTCGCGCGGCTCGTCATGCGGCTCGTCGCGCCGCTCGTCGTCGTCGACTACTCCGCCTCGCCCAGGCTCGTCGTCGACTACTTCGTCTTCGCCGCGCGTCCGGTGCCTCGGCACGTCGCGCGGCTCGTCACGCGGCTTGTCGCGCCGCTCGTCGTCGACTACTCCGCCTCACCCGGGCTCGTCGTCGACCACTTCGCCTCCGCCGCGTGTCGGTGCCTCGGCACGTCGCGCGGCTCGTCATGCGGCTCGTCGCGCCGCTCGTCGTCGTCGACTACTCCGCCTCGCCCGGAGCTCGTCGTCGACTACTCTGCCTCGCCCAGGCTCGTCGTCGACCACTCCGTGCGCCGCGACTTCGTCTTGCGGCCACGCTGGCTCTACTTCAGCCACGCCGTGCGTGGTGACTACTTGTCTCGCGGCAACGCTGGCTCTACTTCGAGTACGCCGCATGCCGCCATGACGTCGTCTTCCGGTCGCATCACGTTGACCATTCATCTCGACTAGTCTTCCAAACTAGTCGAGAACGGCAGTCACGCCCCCAACAACTAGTCGGAATCAACTCTGACTAGTCGACTTTAACAACAACCGTCGCGGCTCCATCGCCGACCGCCATGGCTTCATCATCGGTTGCCCGTGCAGCAACAACGGCTAAGTCATTTATCTAAATGATTACTCGTTCTCTTGGCTTGTTCTCCTCATCATGTAGGACTACTTGCCGACTACTCATTTGTGTATGCTTCTCGGCGGGTTTTCACGGGAGCTACACTCGCCGACTACTCTTGGGGCATATCAATCAAGTTGCCGCGAGTCTACTTCATCAACTCGGGGGGCTATCCCTAGGAGGCAGCTTCTAAAGTCCGCTACGCGCGACAATCTAAAGTCGACTTCTAAAGTCGCATTCTAAAGTCCGCTCCGCGCGGAAACATAAAGTCGACTCCGGTCGCATCTTCGCCCGCTTCGATGGCATACTACATGTGTAAGCTTCGATGGAACCTAGCCGTAAGCGGCCCCTCGGTCCCGGCGACGATGGAACCTAGCCGCACGTGGTCTTCACGCTCCGTACCATGGGTCCAAGTGCCCTAAGTACTCGCGCTCCGTACCTTGGGTCCGAAATCCATGGCCCGTGTACGCAAGTCGACTCCGGTCGCACCTTCAAGTCCACTATGGTGGCACCCGTACCTTGGGTCTCGAAATCCATGGCTCGGGTACTTAAGCCCAATCCGGTGGCACAAGCCCGCTCCGGCGGCAACCGTACCTTGGGTCCGAAATCCATGGCTCGGTACTTAAGCCCACTCCCCGTGGCACAAGCCGACTCCGGGCCGCAATCTTAAGCCCGCTCCGACGGCAAAACTACTCGTTTTCTCTGTTTTTTCATTCGCTTTGGCTTTCCGGAAAGTGCTTTTCGTTTTTTGCATCTTAAGTCCACCCCGCGTGGCACAAAGTCGACTATTGTAGTCGCATATCAAAGTCCGCTCTGCGCGGCATCCTAAAGTCGATTTCTAAAGTCGCATATCAAAGTCCGCTCCGCGCGGCAACTAAAGTCGACTTCGGATTTCAAGTCGCATATCAAAGTCCGCTCCGCGCGGCAACTAAAGTCGACTTCGGATTTCGAGTCGCATCTCAAAGTCCGCTCCGCGCGGCACAAAGTCGACTTCGGTTTTCAAGTCGCATCTCAAAGTCCGCTCCGCGCGGCACAAAGTCGACTTCGGTTTTTAAGTCGCATTCTAAAGTCCGCTCTGACGGCACGACTACTTCTCAAGCTCCATGGCTCGACGCCAAACTCGCTACTTGGAATCTCTCCCGGCTCGGGGTCGCATTTCACATACTACTTGAAGATAACTTCGAGATGCTTCGCTCGCTCTCAAGCTCGGGGGCTCCTCACCAATCACTACTCGACGTGGCTCATACGGCTCTCTTATCTCGGGGGCTACACGCCGCAAGAGTACTCGGATGATGGCTTCGCGAACACCGAAGACCCTTGGATTGATTACCTAATCATTTCAAGGCTCGGGGGGTCGCTATGCTACACCCATCATTCAAATTTTTTCAAGACCGATGAGTCGGACCACCTTCCGGCCTCGCGACAGCTCAAGTACTATTGAAGACTTCTCCAAGCAAGACTCGAGGACGCTCAAGAACTACTCGAAGAGGCTTCAAGACTACTCGAACCGCTACTCTCGACTCCAACGTGCTCGGGGGCTTGTCGGGCATACTCCCCGGTACTCATGCAAGGAAGGAAGAATAGTAGAAGACGGACTCCTAGTAGAATTCCCCCGTACTCCTACTAGGACTCGCTCGTGTACTCCTACTAGGACTCCCGCCTTGTAACCGACTAGGAACCCGCCCCCCGGACTATATAAAGGAGGGCCGGTACCTAGCCGCACATCCCCACTCCCCTCCGGGGACAAACAACACCAAGCGCAGGCGCCATACTTGATCCCCCAAACAGACGTAGGGTTCGCCACCTTGGCGGCCGAACCCGTATAAATCTTGTGTCCCGTGACCTTGCGCATACCTTCGAGTTCTCGGTCAACCGATCACGATCCTCACCGCACAATCTACTACCTCGGGTACCCCTTGGTAGGTTTGCCGGTCTAAAACACCGACAGTACCGCTACGAGATGAGGTTCTTCATGTGCGAGAACTACGAGCATGACCCCCTCCCACCATGTCGCAAAGTTAGACCAAAAGTAAGAACTAACTGAATTACTAAATAAATATGATGTCATTGCTATTTTATTAAGTGCTAATTTGTCTTTGAAAAAAGACTCCGCCTCCTCTCTGTGATTTTATGTAGTGGCTAGATTGTGAGCAGTCTGAACAAGACAAGCGTTATGTCGAGGAGACGCGTCGTTCAGCACGTGAGAGGTGGCAAAGCATGGTTGAAGCAGAAAAACAAGAACAAAAACGTAAGGAGCAGCAGGAGGAAGTTCGCATTCGGCGGGAGATCAAAGAACGTGAAGCAGCCGCGGCCCGTGAAGTAGATAGAGAGAGGAAGAGAGAGAGATTGTCGGGCTAAGGAAGCTGGGCCGGATGTTATGAGGAAGGGGAAATACCCCTGTTGTACCCAGTAGACGTAGAGTACTCGACGGCGAGTGCTACTGTGTCCATAAAAAATATGATTTTATTTCATCATTCTCTAGAGTTGGGTTGTATCTTTAAGAACTTGATTTAAGATGCATTTTAGATGCGAACAGAAAAACTCGTACTAGGATGTGTTTTCTGTGAAATGCTTCAAATATTGAACACATAGGGTGTGTTTTCTGTGAGTCACTGCACCAAATAGTGTACCTACTACTAGCGTGTGTTTCCTCTGAGTCACTAGCCGTTTTCTTGCCTCGGATCGAATGGCCCACCACCCAGTCTGCGCCTACATATATGTGAGCACTCTTCTCAGGTCTCACTTCACAACACAACTAGCAACAATGAGTTCCTGGACTGGGGCTGATGATGATGACTCCCTCGGTCCAGCACGGTGGAGCCAGCAAGATCCAGAGTTCAACACCAACTTTCCAGTCTTAGACAAGAGAGATTTCAAATCCATGCGTGATGTTAGAAAGTACGCACCAAATCAAACGGTGAACTGGCCAAGGTGTGCACGGGGTGAATTCCGTGTGATGCAAGTTATCGGGGATGGGACAACTCTGGTCGCCGCTTCTGGCATTGCTCACGAGCATGGGTAGGCAAAACTCCATGACCTCTGTCCTTCATCATTTTATTTATGATTTACTAATGTAATCACGGTTTCTGCAATACTCCGAACAACCAGATAACTGCGGTTTTGTGCAATGGATGGATCCCCCAGCTATTCACCCGTATCAAGAGTACGTCAACTACCTCGAGGATGTTGTCATCTTCAACCTGAGGCAAGAAATCGCGTTGGCATTGGCTTCTCCAGATCCGACATCTACCAACGGCGACGACGGATCGGTGACCGGACCAATGGTGGTGAAGACGAACACCGGTTGTGAGGACGAGTACTGATGTTGTCCGTACCACGAAAAGAAGGACAACACTGCACCAGCAACTCCACCCCCGCCACCATCTGATCCAACTCCACCCCCGTCGGGGTACTACATGCCCTCCCAGCACTCCGACGGGTCTATGATGTCCGGGTTCTCCGGGTATTATTCATACAACTAGATTACAATTGTTGTAATCATTTATCTAAACTCCCTAAGGCACGTTAGGACTAGCAACAGCGGCACAAAGTTAGGCTAATTGTGTCGCACGTGCCATTGCAAATGTTGTAATCGTTTATCTAAATTCGTCGTTAAGTATTAATGGTTCGTCGTTTTATCAATCCTTCAACAATTCAATTTTTTTAAAAAAAATCCTAGCGCTGCACCCACGGCGGCACCGTGGGCCACGGCGTTACCCCAGCGCCATGCTGACGCCAGGCGTTAGGCCCCTGATGTCGCGGCCCACTGCGTCAGGGACATAACGCCGTGGCCCGTGGCGTTAGGGCTAAGGGCCCACTCCTGGCGGCTCCTATCGTCGTGGTCCACGACGTTTAGTCCCTAACGTCGTGGCCCACAGCGGTAGATGTATATTTTTGCTAAATTTGTAACGGACCATATATTTTTGCAAAATCATGATAAAATAAATATAAAAAATTCCAGAACTTCCGAGACTACGAGGGGGCTCCTATATAGCCAACCAAAACCCATCTAAATGTTTGTTTTTTATTTTCCCACCAACTCACCTCACAAGTGTTAATTAAAAATGTTTCAATATTTTCAGAAATGTTCCAACATCTTTTCAGAAATGTTAGTTTGGTCAACTAATTTTTAGAAATGTTGGACAACAATTTTTGGAGCTTTGTCCACCGGCAGTGGTGCGCGGCGAAGCTCGGCCCACGGCCATGGTCGGCGGCGCGAGAAGCTCAAGCACGCGGGAGAGCCCTCCGGCTCCAACCCAGCCCCAGGTGGTGGAGCTCCAGCCGAGGCCACAGGCGATGCGCGTGTGTGGTGTGTTGGTGGGGGCTTTGGCTCCGACAGGTGCGCGGGGGGGGGGTTGTTCTGGGGTTGCGGCGGAGGTGACGGAGGACGGGAGCGAATGAGGACCTAGGGTTAGCATGATATCCTGTGGCTACAATTAGTTGCACGAATCTTAAACATTGGAAGGTCAGTTGGGAAAAAATCTTCCTAATGGTATATAGAATTCCCAGACTACACTTCATAAACAAGAAGGCCCCTGCGAATAAGCCCACCCAACAAAGCAACAAATTATTTGGCTAATAGGCCCAGCACTTACGAGACTACGAGAGGCCTCGTTACTTAATTCGTTTTTCATGCGAATGGCTTGTAGTCCAATAGTAGGACGGTCCAGTGGGACGCTAACCACCAGGGTTCAAATCTTGGTGCTCGCACCTTTTCCTGGATTTATTTCGGGAATTTCCGGTGTTATGTGTTAAGTGGTAAGCGACGTTCCCGTCGACGATGAGGTGCCAGTGGTGACTTCGAGAATCTCCAGATCTACCGATGCTCAGTCCTTCGGATGTGCTCATAGGGGTAGGGTTTGCGTACGTTTATTCATAGGGGTGAGTGCGCGTGCGTGTTGCTAACGTCTGTGTTGTACTGTGTAATTTAAAAAAAACTTAATTCGTTTTTCCTCGACTCATTAGCAATAATAGTTAGTTACTCGACTTGTTTTTTTTGTTGTTGTGTCGGTCGATGTTCTTTGTGCAGTTGCTAGATCTTGTTGTATGCAGTCGCTAGATCTTATTGTAAGCACCAAGTGATTTTTGTGGTCTTCAAAATTTTGGCTGGCGATAATGTTTGCACATGTCCTTTCACCTGTTGCCTTTCCAGTGCGATTGATGACCAATTGAAGAAAAAAGATGACCTAGAGCTTAGCAATGTAATTATTTTTTTACGTGTTTTTGTGTCAGGTTGTTCTTACTTTGTACTTCCAATTGTTTTTTAAGAGTAAAGTAAAACTCCGGTCCATAAACTAACTATATTGTGTCATTCCGGTCTATAAACTTTTAAAATGTGTCATTATTGTACCTAAACTTAATTTGAGTTTCTAATCAGTTTGTTAACTAGTTAAAAAATCAGTTCGTTAACTGCTCTTGCTCGCGTCAAGCACCTATGAATATAACCAGAAAGCACCCTATATTCATTTTGCGTTTAAAAAATAGTCCTCCCAATTAGGGCACCCGCAGTGGTGCCGTTAAGCCTTCTACAAGGAACCACGTAGGAAATAGAAGTGAAGAGAGAGAAGTGGTTGCTGCCAGGGCTGGCGAGAGCCGATGAGCACTCGTCCCCGTGCTAACGGGCCCCACCATGAGCTCAACTATTTTTTTCTCCCTTTACGACTCTGTCTTGTGTTTCGGCTGTCTTTGGCTCATCCACTCGCAGGACAGCAATGGCGAGTCAAAAAAAAAAGGACAGCAACGACGAGACCAAGGTCGCACGGTACAGACAGGAAGTGATGAGGCCGCGCTAGACACGGCCGGAGGAGACGAAACAGAGCGCGTCGAGGTGGCCTGGAGCGGACGGGACGCTTGGCGGCTGGTGCGGATGCGGGAGGCACGGCCGCCGGTGCGAACTGTGGCGTGGCCTCCGCCGCAGGACGAGGTGGAGCGCAGGTCAGTTGGGCCACAACGCGCGTCGAGGTGGCACCGCTGTAGTGACCTCGTGCTCGGTCGAAGCCCGTTCGCGGCGCGACGACGACAAGGAGTGCGGCGGGCGGAGATGCGTCCCATAGGCGGAGCTCGACGACGCTGCTGCCGGTGTGGCGGTCGTCGCGGTGGCTGGAGGAGGGGCGCGACTGCCGGTCTACTGGAGTGTCGTTCGCGTGCTGCTCCACCGCAGAGGAGGCCGTGGGGGCTGCGGCGGCCGGACGGACGCCGGCAGAGGAGGCTGACGTGGATGGTGCGGGTGGGCAGGAGCCGGTTGGGGGCGGGCGCAGCTGGAGCACGCGCTGTCTGGTGACTTGGTGAGGGGGCGCGACAAGGGAGCAGGGGGCGCTGCGAGCCGGAGCAGGCGGAGGCCAGAAGAGGGGCATGACTGCCAGTCCGCGGGCGAGCCGCAGAAGCCGGCCGGGATGCCATGGCCACGAGAGAGTGGTGCGGGGGAAGGAGAAGAAGATAAGGTGGAAGCGGGATCCACACGAATTAATGTTGTAGCAAGGTTGTTGTACATATGATCTATAGGAACATGCTATATCCTATATGGACATCACTATAGAGAGCATCTTACTATAACCACTGCTGGTGCCCTTAGGGATAGGAGCATACTAGAAAGACTGGCGCGGCGTTGCCGCTCCATGACATGTAGCCCAGTGATTGGTAGGAAGGTTGTGGATATTTTACAACATTTTAGGTTCTCGGCTAACTCCTTAAGAGTTTATGCTATTTTTTAGTTAAAAAGAAGGGACTATGGATTCATTATGATAGAGTTAGAGGACTTTTCTGCAAAATTTGGAGTTGTCTTTAGATTTGTAGATAGTTTATGTTCTTTTCCATAAAAGTGTGTGGACCATATATTACTTCCTATAAAGTTCAAGTTTGTTGGAGATGCATGGATCGCGGGTTAATTATTATAATAAAATTACATGAGAGGTGGTTTGAGCGAGGTTGATGTCGTCAAATTTTCTAATAGGTGGCTTAAAGAAATGTTAGTTTTTTAAATTTGAGGGGCTTAATTAAAATGTGGTTGGACTACTGTTTATTTTCGATAAAGTTTGAGTGGGTTCTATATAATTAGCGGCCCTCTTAGCATTCCTTCAAAGCTCTATAGGGGGGTTTCGTAAAGCTGTTTGAGAGGCGGTTAGAATGAAAATATATTTTTGCAAAGTTTGAGGGGGTTTCCGTAAAATTATCTTTGTGGGCCGAACTACATATTAATTTTGATAAAGTTTTAGGGTGACTTTGTAAAAGTGACAACCCTGTTGGCATTCCTTCAAAACTCGAGGTGATTTCCACAAAACCTGAGAGGTGTTTTTTCAAATAAAATTTTCACAAAGTTCGAGGGGGTCTTTGTAAAATTACCTGAGTGATGGCTGATTTACATACTACATAGGCTGACACATCATAATTTTGTGTAAATAAAATAAATAAGAAGTTCGTAAAATATTAAATATAATTATGTAAATATATAGTTTTGAGAGCACTATTCTTAAATAAGTTAGAACACAAATTCCATGGAAATATTGATTGAATAATATAATTTGAGAAGTCATTTGTTAATTAACAATCTGATGGAAAATAATGAATAATATAATTTAAAATGGGATCAGGAATAAGTTAACATAAATTTTTAATCATGAATCCCACAATAAAATTGTGGGTCCCACAAAACAAAATGTGTGGATCCCACCTAATGTGGGTCCCATACGAATATCTCGTGAATCCATGTGGGTCCCGCACGTGGGTCCCACCTAAACATATTGTGGGTCCCGCATGAAACAAGATTCGACGATGGATGATACGAGCCATCCACGCACGATCCGACGGCTCTCGTTTTGTTGATGACGTGGCTTAATGTGGGGGGTAAAAATCCCCCCACTTTAGGTCTTGTAATAATAATAATAAAGATGGAGGTACACGTTGCGGTCCTTGAGCCGGTGGCTGCTAATGATGGCGCAAATGGCGGCGGCGGCGACGACGCGTAGGAGGGGCGGAGCTCGTCCTCACAGCCGGGCGGAAGGACTGGGCGCGGCGTGCGCTGAGTAGCTCCTGGGTGCAGAAGCAACGGAGCTAGCACCAGGCGTCGCCGTAGGGCGCCCGCAGAGCCGGGACGCGAACGCCGCATAATCATTCCACAACGAATCCTCAACCAAAGATAATCTCCTCCTTTGTTTTCACGTGCGAAGAAAGAATAGACCCGGCGCTAGGTCCAGTGAAAAGATCAAGCCCAGGGTCTTGTTGAAATGTGAAGTATTATTAGTAGGATCTGCCACAGTAATTGCAAGCTCGTGATAACTGTCAGTTATTCCATGTTCCACATAGGCAGCCATCAGTGCTGCGATTAATATGCTCAAAGTCAGAGCATGCTTAAGAATTATTTCTTGTGACCATTGGAAATGGAAGCCGGCTCCGACGCGTCTGCACCCAGGAGCTAATCAGCGGACGCCCCGCCAAGTCCTTCCGCCCCGTACTATGTGAGGAAGAGCTCCGCCCGTCGTGCGCGCCATCATCGGCAGCCACCAGCTCAAGGACCGTGACGCGTACCTCCAGATGCTCCTGTAGGAAATCGGGAGGACTGTTTAATGCAAAATGAATAGAGGGAGCTTTCTGGTTATATTCATATGTGCTAGACGCGAGCAAGACCCATTAACGAACTGAGAGACTCTTTTCGCAAAAAAAAAAACGAACTGAGAGACTCAAATTGAGTTTAAATACAGTAATGACACACTTTAAAAGGTTATGAATCAGGACGACACAGCATAAAAAGTTTATGAACCGGAGTTGCACTTTACTCTTTTTTTTTATATGAAACACCGTCTTTAAGAAAGAACAGTTCGTTACTCGACATTGTCCAGCGTCCGTCGAACTTCTTTCTACAGCCGCCAACCCTTCGTGAAAACCTCAACCTCGGCGCAGCCAAGCAGGCTCACAACTTCGACAAGACGACGATGATCATTCGGCGGCGGCGGTGTGCATTCAATTGCTTGGATTTGCTGTTCTGTACTTCTGCGCCTCCTCCCTGCAGCAACGGAGGGCAGAAATTTCAATTTTTATCATTTCTCACTGATGATTACAATCAGTAAATATCTTCAACTGATGATTTCAACAATCAGTAAAAGGCTTCAATTTTTATCATTTCTCACTGATGATTACAATCGATTTACTATGCATTTGCTGTCTATATCTTCAACTGAAAAATCTCTTGTTTAGTTTATGATTAAATTCAGTTTTATTTCCCCTTTCTATTTTGCTGAACTAATGTTGCCTAAGAAGTACTTATCTGGTGCTCAGAAAAGGAAGAAAAGGAAACGCGAAGATCAGTTTATTGAACCATGCATCACAAGAGCCCGCCGCGTCGAGTTTGCACAAGGACGCTCGAAATCATAGAGTCGTCCTGGGTGGTCAATCACTTGGTAGGGAGAGGGCTTTTAGTTACGGTTGGTAGAGATATTAGGTCTCTCAAGTCCAATCGGGATTAATATTGAGAGACAAAAGACCCTCCATTTGGTCTCGAGTGAACAAACTGGGACTAAAGGGGTCCTTTAGTCCAGTTTTATATTACCAACCGATACTAAAGGGAGGCACGCCAGCGCCAGCACCCACCCCCTTTAGTCTCGGTTAGTAATACCAACCGAGACTAAAAGAGTTAGAAAAAACAAAAAAAAACTGCACCCTACACCCATCCTCATCCCTCATCCTCTTCATTGTTGAGCTCGAGCTTAAATCAAAAACAAGACTTCACAATTTTAAGAAATTACATTCATCATATACTCAAATCGGTTCATATCACTAACACACATGTTCATCTCATCATCATACAACACACAAGAGGTGCTACATAAGTAAATAATCCACAAAATAGTTCATCGCAACACATAAATTCAATTGGATTCACAACTCGATTCGTCAAAAAATCGTGAAAATTTATTAAAAAAAATCTTTCCACACCGGCCACCAGGGCCGCTGTCTGTGAGCCCACGCGCCAGCGTCCCTGTGCGTCTGTGCGCCGGCGGCCCCGTGCGCCCACGACCCCGCACGACGGCGGCACCGTGCGCCCGCGACCCCGCGCGACGGCGACACCGTGCGCCGGCGGCCCTGCGACCCCGCGCGCCAGCAGCCCCGCACACCCTCTAGCCCGGCCACCTGCAGGGAAAAGATCAAGAAGATGAGATGAGGAAGGAAGGAACAAAGAGAGAGATAGGTGCGCGGTGGGTGGAGCGAGATAATAAAAGGAGAGAGAAGAGGAGGGTGGCCTACGTGGTGGATGCGAGAGACTTTAGTCTCGGGATTTAGTCCCAAGTGGTGTTTCCACCTGAGACTAAAGGGGTACCTTTTAGTCTCGATGGTGATACCACCCGGACTTAAAGGCGGGAGTCAGTCATTGTTCGAAAATAGTTGTTCGATGCCCCTTTAGTCTCAGTTGGTAATACCAACCGGGACTAAAGGGGGTGTCTCGGTTGGTAATACCAATCGGGACTAAAGGAGGGCAGTTCCCGCAGCTATTTCGGTCACGTCGACCAAAACCCTTTAGTCCCGGCTCCAAAGTTGAACCAGGTAAAGAGGCGTACCAAATCCTCTGACTCTACCCGTGCGTGAGCAGTGCCCGATCTGTCAGGCTTGTTTGCTTAGACTGTCTCTAGCAATCCCCTCATCTCTCCCCCTATCTTCAAAATGAGGAGTGGGATCGCACTGTAGCAGGCCACCATCCCAAACGCCAAGCGGGCCCAACCGTTTCCCATCCCACCTCGCCTCCTCCGCTAATATGCCCTCCTCTCCTCTTCCACCTCGCCCTCCTTCGCCCTCCTCTCCCCCGCGCCCTCTCCCCTCGGATAACGACGACGACGCGACCAGAGGAGGAGCAGGGGCCGCAGCAGAGGCGAGCCTCGACGGTGGCGGCCGACGCGAGGCGAGGCCATGCCGGCCGGGCGAGATCTGCCACGGGCGAGCTTAGCCAGGGGTAGCGCGGCCGCCGAGCGAGATCCGCCACGGACGAGCTCAGCCAGGGGGCCAGTGTGGAGCTGGAGGTGGGAACTGTAGCGCCGAGGAGAATCTCGCCAGATCCGGAGATGGAAGAGGAGGGCAGCAAAGGACCTCGGGGATTCCGACGGTTGTCGCAGGCCTCGACTCCAACCGGTGGTGCGGGCCACGGGCGCGCCGGGAGAGTGGTGACGGCGACGGGCGCGCATCCTCCTCCTCCCCTAGCCACCTCCTTCTTCCCCGGGCTCTTCCTCCTCCCGACGCTCGCGGGAGCAAACTGCCTCCTCCCAATACGCGAGACCGCTGCGGGCCTCCCTCCATTATGTGACGGGAACGTCTGCATGTGGAGTCTTTCTGCAGATGTGCGAAGGGATGCCGCTGGAGACGGTCTTAGCGTCCTGGCTGCCTTGCTGGGCCGCAGGAAGCGTTCCCAGGCGTCCGATTTCATCGGCATGGGATGGAGATCGCTGTCTAGCTGCGGAGCTGCTGGCAGGCTAGAAGCAAAAACATGCCTTTCGTGCTATCAGTGATCGATCGTTGGTCGCCGTTTCTCTCTGAGTCACGCAGCACCAAAACGATCGACAGTCCCCAGAGATCAGCAGCACAACTGCTGGCAAATTTGGACGCAAATTGAACGAGGGAAATACAGAGTATTCTGGAAATTCTCATGCGTCCTTTGCCCTTCCTTTTGAAAATAATGTACACGTCGATCCTAACATCATAATCAGTGAAGTACTGAAGTGCCATCAGCTGGCCGGGAAGACGACCCAAAAAAAGAAAACAGCGAGGGTGCACTGCTATTGCCTCGCTGCAACGTATACTATAGAAGTTAATACTTATTACGCGCCTTGATCAGCTGTCATCTTGTTCTTATCGCTGCATCGATTCCCTGATGGCCATGGACGCGATGGCCTTGGCCCAGGCGACCAGCTCCCGCTTCATCCTCCCCTCATCGCCCCACATCGCCGGCACGTCCACGGACGCCACCGAGCAGAGGGAACGGCGGCCGCCAGGCCCCGACCACGGCCTCGCCGCGCTGTTGTCGACGGCGGAACGGACGCCGCCCACAGGGCCATTGCGTCGTCCAGAGCCATGGCTGAACCTGGACCACCGCCGCACCACCGATGAAGCCAGTAGGAGTAGGCAACGCGTCCGTGCGAAAAGGGGATCGGAAGAAGGCAGAAGGCTCAGCACCGGATACCACAGCGTTTTCAGCTGGGGTTTTGGTGGGAGCAACTATAGCAACTAGCAAGGACGCTTTGGCGCGCTCTATGGGTGCGTTCCAACGGGGTGCAGGCGAGCGGCGTTTGGTTGCCTACACCACGCCCAGAGCTAGGCTCTCCAGATGCAATTTCCTCACTCTTGCCTGCATCCCCAGAAACGCCAGAAACGGCCGTTTCTACAGAGCCAGTCTCGGCTCATGCAACCGTTTCTCTCACTAATGATGTATTAGTGTATAATTAGTAAATGTCAAGTGATATTAATGTATTTTATGGATAATTAAGACATGGTTAGATAAAATAAGTCTTCTAAAACTGTTTTTGTACAAAATAAAAATCATAATCATAATTTTTTAATATTTTTTATCTCATGCGACTTATCTCGTACAAGCAACCAAACGTTTGCTCTCTCTAGCCCGGCTCTGGATGTACACGCAACCAAACAATGACACTCAGCATGCTGAGAGCCTGACCGGAGGGAGCCTGGCCAGGAAAACAGAGAAGGTAACCAAACGCAACCGAGCTCAAGTCTCCAACGTCCAACCTTGTCTGCTTATAATATTTTTGACCGCGGCACTAGGCTTTTATAAGTTTTATTTAATTTAAGTGTTTAACCACCACGTTTTCCCTGCTCCTGCCGGGTGTCCGGCCTGCGTTCGCTCGTTCAACCAACCCCTGTTGGATTTTCTTGGGCGCAAACTGGCACACCTCCCTTGCACCTTTAGACATCTCGGGAGCATTTGATCATGGCATCTTCACAGAAATTGCAACCATAGCATGCTGGGCTATGCGGGCAAATATGTAGTGCAAACCACCTACAAGGTGGAAATCTGAAAACTCAGAATTTTGCAGCTCGAAGTGTACATTGATTACAACTCAAACCACTAGTCAATTACAAGTGATAATGTACACTACCCATCCATGCTTGGTTCAGTTGCAATTGACGAGTGGTTCGAGCTGCAATCAATGTACACTCCAAGCTGCAAAATCGAGTTTTCAGGTTTCCACTTAGTACATGGTTTGCACTGCATATTTGTTTAGGGACACCAAAATGGTACTATCTCCATTTGCTAACATATCACATTAGTTAGTTTATTTTTTAGCTACCCAACTTCATATATTAAAGAATGGAGGGAGTATAACTTTTGACAATGGATCTCTCATGTTGGGGGACTGCTTTTTGGGGAAGAGTTAAAGCTGGTAACCAGAAGAGCTAAGCCAACTCTTCGTAGTTGGTGGCAAATTAAAGGTTTGGCTAAGTAGTCTGTAATTTCCCCTCTCCGTTATAAGGCCCTCTCCGTTACTCCCTCTGTTCCAAATTGTAGATCGTTTTGATTTTCTAGGTTCATAGATATTATTATACACCTAGATGTAGTGTATGTCTAGATGCATAATAACATCTATGAACCTAGAAAAGCCAAAATGACTTATAATTTGGGGGGGGGGGGGCGTATATCCATGTTTTGTACTCCCTTTGTTTCAAATTGTTAGTCATTTTGGCATTTCTAGATTCATGTGTGTGTGTGCATCTAGACATACACTATATTTAGATGCATAGCAAAAACTATGCACATAGAAAAACCCTGTTGATTCTAAAAAACATCAACCTATGTACTCTCTCTGTACAACAATACAAGTCATAAATTACAAAAACAAAAGACAATAACAAGAGAACTAATTTTAAGATATGAAAACATAGTTTATAAATTAGATTCTTTGACAAAGTGTTTATCAAAATATATAAAGTTTGACTTCTTTTATATTTGAATGAACAAATTGTTTGCTATGTAAATTCGATCGAAGTTTTTCTTAAAAAAAAGGTTTAACTACAATCTAGTGGTATATTATATGGCAGACCACCGAAGAGTAACTTAGTTTGACAGTTACAAGGAAAGATAATGAGGGCTGTAAGGAAAAGTCAGTGCAAGCCAACTAAATGGTCAATGTCCGCCAAACAGCAATTTGACTTGGAAGTGGCTTATATCTCTGACAAGACAACTAAGGGGGCCCAAGGTAAGGCCAAGGACAACTACAACCTCAACAAGTTCCCCACTAAACACAGTCTAGCACCTCACCTCAAGCTTAAGGGATGAAGGTCATTTCTGCATGACCTGACAAGAGTGGAAATATGCATGTGGGTAAGACATTTACTAGCAGCGTACACCGAGGTTGAGTTTGAAGATGCTCGCAGCATGAAATTTATCGTCAGATGATTACAGCAGAAGCGTCATGTTTGCTCGATCTTTCACGTCGGAATGATTCTTCATCACTTATCACAGAGGGGATATTCCATGTTCCGTATGCATAACCTGATATTTTTCCACCTGCAGTAGGATGCCAAATATGACAGACGCTCAAAAAGTAAAAACAAATCAGATCAAGAAACAAACCAAAATGTCTTCTATATGAACAGAGAAGACAAACCTTCCTTTGTAGCTTCCTCGCATCTCCTCCAGTAATTACTTGAGAGATTAGGGTCCAATTTCTTTGAGAAACTCTCATACTTCTCTTCAGCCTCACCTATGCACTTGGCCTACAATAGCCAACCACGGCACATACCACCATAAAGCTTCTACATTTGATTCGTCAGAATATCTGTAACTTTTTGGGTCACCAATACGATGAGACCTATTTCTGTAATATGGAAATGGACACCTATTCCAATGCCCAGTAGTTATTTACTCACTATTTTTAAGCCACCTCAAATTTCACATGATTTTGGTACACTATTTGTATCCCTTAATGATTCCTTTTGGTTCAGTGAATGGTAATGATGAACAAAGCAAATCCATGAGTTGTCGTTGAGAAACAAACAGGATGCATCAAATCAAGCTGACAACAGAAATTCTGGGGGAAAGATGCGTTATACTGAATTTAACCGCAACATTTTAAAATCTGTATGGCTCAAAGTATGGTATTATTTTAGGTGTTTGCAGGATTAGACATTTGGACATAAATTTCAGTTTACAGGATATACTAGGATGTACTCCCTCCTTCATTTTATATATGATGTTGTGTAGTTCAAGTTGAACTAATCAACGTCATATATAAAAGGAAGGAGGGAGTAATTCTTAACCAAAAAAAACAATATAACAACACATGAAATTTAGAAATATAATAATGATGTTATCAGGAGATATGTACACCATAAATCAAAGATAGGGTGCTTGTTGCTCACCAGCATATTTGGTGCCTCTGAAGGTCCATATATCGCAGCAAACATGCGGAGGATATTGAAAGTATTGTTAATCACATCATCCTACAAAAAAAATGAACCACCTCAATAGATAGACTTACATTAGTATAACTAAGCTTCGAGTGACAACATCAGTAGCGCAACTTAGTATCTCACCTCATAATCATACCTGCAAGATATTTAAAAAAATCACTGATGTCATGACTTAAAAAATGAAATAAAGAAACAAGTATGAAAAGGTGATTCAAAGTTTCAATATAATTTCATTTAAGCTAGGATTTATGATAGGCAAAGCAAAAATTCGTTGATAACAAAACCATTGTTCCGAGATGGATATAAGATCACTGTATCATAACTAAAAAATTTAGGCACGAGTCTACTTCCATTTACTTAAACCCATACATACAATTGTAGAGCATTTGTAAATCCAGCAAATCGTCAATGATAGGTTTTTACAGATCATATTAAGAACTTAGACAATTCATACCACCCTCTGTAGAATTTGCAATTATGCATGTACGAGTAAAGATTCAAAGCATACTCACAGGTCATCAGATATCTCAACCAAAAATTCTGAAATTGACAAGAAGTCCATATGCAATTCATTGACCTAAAAAGTGAGCGCCAGAGAAAATAATCCCAGGTTTTAACAACAGAAGTGTGACTCTAGGAGTAGAATTTATAGTAAATAATGAACAAAAAGGTATACCTACCTGCCGACCAGTTAGCTGATACATCAAAAGATTAAGAAGACGATAATCAAATGATTTGAGATGAATTGCTTTCATCACATCGTCAATCGAGATCTAGAAGGAAAAAAATGAGCACTATATCTGAGTTTGCCAAGAAGGGGTAGTATTTTTCTATGAACAACAACAATAATAATGCTCATCTTCATAAGTTCAAGACTGGGGTTTAGTTTAAGTTTGTGTGTTATGATACTCTGTTATTACCATACATCACTTGCTTTTTGAAGTATCAAGAGTGTACAACTTTGCCAAGAAAAACTACTGATCGATCCAGAAGGTTTGATGAAATCCAACAGATGACCTAACAAACTATAAATCAATATTATTGTGGGTGTTTGTTTTAATATTACAGCCAACAGCATGCAGCAAAAGAAATGCCTCTACATACCTTTTCATTTCTTATTACTGCTTGACAAAGCTTCCGCTCTAAAGACCAATACTGAATGCCTGATTTGAGTTCGGTTCGCAATCTAAAAAATGAATAAAATAAAATAAAATAAAATAAGTATATCAATCAAATATCAGTGAATAGTAAATTTACATAGGCAAGTAGATAGAAGAGGTTGTTCCAACCGATCTGTCATTAACCCCTGATTCTGAAGAAGACCGTCAAGGGGTTCAATCATTTGAGACAAGGATGTTTCATCAAAAGCTTCCTTTTTCCTTTCCAACTCCTGCACAGTAAATAAGGTGGTCACCGACTGGGCACGCTATAATACAAGACCCCATCCGGTATTTTCCATATCTTATTTTGTTAGATAACCAAATCTAATGTCTAAGTCTTACTTTGGATGAACTGCTGTTGTCTGGGATTAGATCCAAAAAGTCCTCATTTGCAGCATCTAACTGCAACAGGAAATTATTCAGTTTGTTCCATGAAAAATAAAACCCATAAGAAGAAAGTTCATAGAAGATTTCAGGAGTAAAACCTGATATATATAGCTCTCTGTGAAAGAAAGAACAGGTAGATACTTGAAAATCGATTGTGGATTATTAATATCCAATCCATGAAACATAAAGTACGATCTGCACTGTTTTTGTCAAGAATAAAAGATATCATTATCTGAACTCCCCCCAGGATAGATAGATTCATAATTAAGACAAATGGAATTAAGATATGCTTGAACAAAGGAAAATTACAAATTTACAACATTGCATGACCCAGTTTCTGTATAATAACACTAATAAAGAATCAGCAAAACGCATTCCGAGATAATTTGCCTTGTTTTGACATGAACCTAATATCAGTATTCAGTTGTTTTGTTACACATGCATGGCAGGATGTCAAATAAAACAGTATGGATTGGTTGCGATTATATAATTTGGGGGTAATATTGACAGAAAACACATACAAAATCTTCAAGTGTAGACTTTGCTCTTGTCATGGCATCAAAACCAACCATTGCAGCCGTTTGAATGGTTGATTTCTCAGCATGCATCTTGAACTTCTTATTTGACTGTAGTAAAGCTCCAGAAGATATATCTTGATCAGCTGCATTCAAAAGGTCCTAATGCCTCATCAGAGTTTAGTCCCAATCGACAAGAATTTTTCCGGATAAACTCAAAAGGTACAAGGAAGATCATCATTACTTCACAACTACTACCTTCCAAACAGGTGAGGTGTTGCACTTCTTCCATAGTATCAGGAGTAGCCTAATGAAAAAAGGTCTCAAATATAACTTTCTTCATAGCAAACACATAGAAGGACAATGAACAATAGTGGAAAAGTATCAGTAAGGTTACCTTTCCTAAAAGCTCAGAGACCAATAGGAACTTCTTCTCCATGGTAAGAGAATCAGATGGTTGCACCTACACAAAAGAGTTTCTGATAATTTTGAGAGAAGTTCTAAATGCACTTAGCATCGCATTTCAATAATGCTAGATATGCCAGCAGGGAGGGAGGGAGGGATGGTAAGCAAACTGGTGCAACGAATCAGATCATACAAGGTAATCAAGCAGCTGCAATGCATTAATAATTCTGTCAGAGGTCAGATGACTATAAAGCACAACAGCATTCAATAAATTATGCAAAGCACCTGCGCTGCCCACGAATATTGGGACAAATCTGTCAGCCGACGAAATTAAGTTCAGTTACAGTCAATTTATGAATTTCGACTAATCATGTTTGCACTAGTACTACAGAGCAAGTACGGCTGTTGCTTGCCAAAAAAAAAAGTCAGGCCCGGGCATCACAATCAACAGCAGTTCAGCACAAAACAGACCATCATATCAAATCAATCAGGACTCACACTGCAACGGGCCACGCGCGTACAAACACACAACCGAAACCGTCCCCATCGAATCAGCCCATCAAAAATTGAAAACGAACAGCTCGTTCGCGCATAAACCCTTCCTTGTCATATGTCCTAACCAAAGCCTCGGCAAGGCCATCAGCGCGACCACGTTCGCTAGACAAGCAGCACGAGCACAGATAGCATCCACATCCGAGTGAAGTGAATCCGTGGAAACTGAGGAAGAAGGGCGAAGGGAGCGGGGGGGACGCACCATAAAGAGGAGGAACTGGGCGAGGAAGCGGTCGGCGGCGGCAGCGCCGCCGCCGCTAGAGCCGGTCTCGCAGAGGCCTCGAGAACTCATGAGGGAGAGCACCCTCTGGACCCTCTCGAGCTCCCGCAGCGCCTCCATTGCCGCCTTCAACACGCCGCCCGAGTTCACGAATCCATGGAGGAAAAAAAGAGGGGGGGAATTGATAAAGAGGAAAAGAAGCAGAGGTTAGCTTGGGCCGGAACGACGAAATGCAGATGGGCTTGGGCCACCCGAGACGAGTCCTTTTTTTTGGTGGGGTGGGGTTTTTTTTTTTAACAGAGACCAACTTCTTCCTGCGCCGCCTCTTGCCTCCCCTGTCCCGATCTACGCTCCCGCTACACGCCTGTTCTGGAAAAAAAAAGAGAGAATTCCTTATTTGACACCGAGAAACTTACCAATCCCTTATTTGGCCCTCGGAAAATTTTCCTTCCCTATTTGACACTCGGTTGAAACTTCATCCCTCATTTGACACCGATGTCCGTTCCGTTAGTTGCTTCTTTGTGAAAATGACTTGGCCCACTTGTCAGTTTTCAAGTCAATGTACAAAATTACCCTTACGGTTCACTTCTCCTCAGGCTTGCAGCACCACACACACACGTGCTTAACAAAAAAAAACCCGCACCACCCACACACACACGTGCTTAACAAAAAAAGCCACACGCGTGCCTCCTTTCCGAACCCTAGACAGGCGGCGGCGCGTTTCTTCCCCCAAAAAAAAGACAAGCGGCGGCGCGGAATGGAGGAAGACGAAGGTAGTGGATCGGGAGATGCGGCGGCGCAAGCGGCGGCGGCCGCCGCGCCCCCGCGGTCGAAGCGGTGGCGGCGGCCGCGCCCCGCGGTCCCCGCGGTCCAAGCGGCGGCGGCGGCGCGCCCCCCCGCGGTCCAAGAAGCGGCGGCCCCCGCGGTCCCCGCGGTCCCAGCGGCGGCGGCGGCCGCGCCCCCCGCGGTCCAAGCGGCGGCGGATCCGGCGTGACCCCCACCGTGGAAGCTTCGGTGGCCGCGAGTTTGTTCGGACATTGGTACATGTGAAAAAAAGTGTTGTCGGCTCATTGTTGTACTATAGAGGGGTAAAAGCGTCTTTTCAACCCGTAGTTAACACCGTTAACACACCAAATAGACGGCGTGTCAAATGAGGGATGAAGTTTCAACCGAGTGTCAAATAGGGAAGAAAAATTTTTCAAGGGCCAAATAAGGGATGGGTAAGTTTCTCGGTGTCAAATAAGGAAATCTCTCGAAAAAAAAATTGGGTACGAGTCTTGCAAACCCACGCCGGTGCAGGATACCCGCTGAACCGTGGAAAAAAAATCAGATGTGCAGCTCGCTCCGCCTCGGCTCCACAGTAAAGCACGCCCGACTCTACCTCTCGCTCGACTTAGGCTTACGGAAGCTCTGTTGATGCTCGCAGCCCACTGCCTGGAACGGATGCCGCTCGCAAGCGCGCCCGGCTCTACCTCTCGCTCGACTCAGGCATACGGAAGCTCTGTTGATGCTTGCAGCCCACGGAATGTCGTATTTTCTCATGATCAGGTCACAAACACATCTATTAGGGTGTCGTTGGCGGCGCGACGACACAACTTTATCCTATAAGCCCTGCAGGACGTATGCATGCACAATAACAGGAGAAGGCTAGGAGGTTCTCACGCCCACTGAAGCTACTGCACCCTCCACCCACTAGTTACCATCCTCATCTAGGATCGTTGGAGAACATGGAGATTATTATTTTGTATGCCTCACTTCCAAATAGCACTCTGTTGATTTGACCTTTTGCTTCAGATTATGGAATATTCCAAGTTTTGTATGAGAAAAGAATCAGAGATAATTGTATTTCATTTTTTGAAACACATTACATATCCATACATCCGATAAATTGATTACTACATTGTACATTGGAATGGAATAGCATCAACAATCTCACTATTTTGAGCACATCTATGTACTATAAAAATTTGTAACTACGCTATGTCACTATAGAGCCTCCCCTTGAGTGCTCATTGCAATGCTTGATTTAACAGTCTTGTATTTCAGCAAACTTCATATTCCCAGAGCAAACTCACACATCATACGTAACCTTGCTTGACGACACTGCAAACCAGTGCATGTTGTACTTATGGTAGAAGATGCTCTTAGCCCTTGATAATTTAACAACCTGACGAAAAAATCGTTAGCAGTTCACTTTACCACAAGCATTCAACAAGGAAGAATTGTTTACCATCTGGTCCAGAGCACCTATGTCTTTCTTCAATTTAGAGATCATGTTTTTCCATTAAGAATTTTCTTCAACTCTGTAATTTTCTAAGTGCAAACTAAGAACAAAGAACCCCATTTCTTTTATTACCTGAATGGCCAAGCAAAGTGCAAGCTTATCTCCCATAGTTAAGTTCTCAAATGCAGTATACATTCTCAATTGCAGTAGCAAATGATATCCCTTGGCTTCTTTGCACACCCATGATTCTCAACCTGCAACTGTGATTCCTAGAAGAACCAGCATACAACAAAGGGGTCATACAACAATAGGTAGTTCAGTACCATGTGACGCCTTCGACGGAGGAGCCGGAGCCCTCAACGGCAAGGAGTGTACGCGTGTGCAGAATTGGAGGTGTGGCCAGAGGTTGCAGAGGTACATGCATAGGCCTCTGAATCACGGCCAAATTTCGGCGATGATGACAGCAGTGGTGAGAGCTTGTCACAGAAATTTCTCGAGAGGCAATGGGGGCTCCCATGACGGCCAGAATTGGGCGTTGACTGCGACGGCGGTGAGGGTTTGGTGAGAGAGGGGAACAGAGAGAGGGGTGGTGTGACTTGGTCGAGCGAGAGGTAGAGCCGCTGAGCCGGGCGCGCTCGCGAGCTGCATCCGTCCCAAGCAGAGGAGCCGAGAATGCAAGGCACGGAGGAGGAGCCGAGGCAGAGCGAGTTGTGCATCTGATTTTCTGGTCCACGGATCAGCAGGTCTCCTGCGCCGGCGTGGATTTGCAGGACTCCTGTACCTAATTTTTTTCCTGTACAAGAACACGTTGAGTTGATGGATCAAAAACCAACTCACATACGGGCCAGGTAAGAAGCATATTTTCTAATTACCCACCCATGCTTATGAGTTTTTATGGCTACACTATTACCTATGGTTTTTAATCAAATCATGAAATGTGTTTAGAAAAAGAAATCAATATAACATTTGGTATAGTTGCAACCATAATAGGTAAATATTGTACAAAGTTTTAGTTTATTTTAAGAAATCTAGGCTAAATTATCATTCAGTTTCTATGGCACGATAATGCTTACCTGAGATCTTGATTACCCAAACTAAATCCTTGATGGATCGAATGCAGATAAGGATCGAAAACGTAGCTCAAGTCCACTTCTATTCACAGCCCAACTACCACGCGGTTAGAACTCAATTCACCGGTGTTGCACTGTCCATCAATGCACGACAGTCGTTGCCGTTCGGCTGTGGCCAATTATGTAACCCGAAAAATTAAATTCCCCCGTCCCAACTTTGGTTAGAATAATGAGACATGGATGCGTTGAAGAAACGAATAGTTGTAGCGTGCGACCTTCGTTGTGCAACATGGTTAACGTAATTACACGATGCGTATACATACCAATGATTGATCACTTGGAAGGGTGTGCGATCAGTACAGCGGTGGCGGGCTGTAACGCTCGAGGTATCGGCTTGCTGTGTTGCTCGACCTCCAGACCTCCGCTGCAGGCAGAGAGCAAGATGGCCACTGCCGTGGTGCTCGTCCGCTACCTAGGACCCTGCTGCCGGCAGCCACCAATTTCAAAGATATCACTGTGTAGGTCAAAGAGGAAAGCAGAAGTTCCTATACGTGCATGAGGATATGGGCTTACGTGATGCAGATCGATGATGGTGTCAGCAGTTCACAAGTGCGACTTGATGATGGCGTGAGCAGTTTACACAAATGCGACTGCGGCGGTGAAGCGTGGACGACGGCCTCAGGTGTGGGACGAGGACGAAAATTTTTAGCAAGGGGCCCTAGCTTCTCGACGTCAGGATGGCGTCCTGACAAGGAGGATGGGGTAAGCAAGCCTCACCAGATGCACAGAGATCACGAGGACGATGGCGGCGGGGTGTCACTTGCGGATGGCTTCGAGAGTAACGTTGTGAGAAGACGGCGACTTATCGACGGTGACAACTTCCTCGGGTGACTGTATCTCTACCCCTAAAAAACATGTAAGGGAAACGCCTCTCCGTGGTTCTGCCCCCCCCCCCCCGGCGTTCTGCCGGGCAGAGCCACGGACGCTCATCCCGCGCGCCGACAGGTGGGCCCAGCCCTACCTCATTCAAGATACCGGCGAGCGAGACACGAAGGGTGGCGGACCTAACCCCGGCTCGGGCACGGCGGGCGGCGACCATGACCAGCAGAACAGGCCCGACTCTATAGGGTAGCAACGCAAGGGGAGAGGAACACCGCTCAGCGCCGTCTCCTTCCCTCAGGTGCTCGTCGTCGCCGGGGGGGCTTGCCGCAAGTTGCGTGGAAGAGCGACATCGTCAGGGCCGCTCCACCGCGGTGGAGATTGCCTGGCACCCGCTCGTTGCTCTCCCGTTGGATGGGAGCGCGTCGTCCCGCGAACTCTGTGCGGGGACCTTCTCGGCGGGGAGGGCGCAAGTGACCGTGCGGCTCGCCTCCAGCAGGAGACGCAAGGACGGCGGCCGCAGGGGACTTGCCCGCACGGAACCAGTCGAGTACTCGAGTGCTCATCCGCGGCGGCCAAGCTGTGGAAAAAAGTTGTGGGCCTGTAGCAACGGCAGGATGCGCGGTCATCACGACCGCACGGTCCCCAGCGACATTGTAGCTGCAGTCAGGTGGTTGATTTCTTTACTCCTCACCAAATCAAGCATATTAGCAGCAAAATTGACATATGCACTTTCCAATCATCCCCCATCAGTGCAAATCGATCTCTTTTGCAGCGATTAGGAGATAGATGGCACCAAATCGAGTTTCAATACAGCCGCTAGGAGAAAGATACGACGGAATACAACCGCCGGGAGAGAGATGCGACGGGTCAAAGAAGATGGCAGGAGATCGAGAGGGAGGCGCCGACCAGAGACGGAGCCACAGAAGAGGCTGGGCGCCGGCGAGCTCGTCCTGCCTGACGTCGCGCTCCATCGCGGCCTCCTGCTTGGCCCTCGCCGGATTTGAGCAAGGAGAGTGCGAGGCTTCGGGGGGCGCGGGCAGGAGCAGGCGAGCAGCGTTGGCCTCCGTTCCGCCTCCGCCGGGGAAGAGCGAGAGAATTCGAGACAAAACGAGAGCCAGGGGTCCGGGGTAGAGATAATGTTGGGACTTTATTGTTTTTCCCTTTATCTTTTTCATAATTATATTTTAGTCCTTACAAGTTCTATGTTGTCACATTTGACTCCCTAAAACTTATATTCCTCACATTTTAGTCCCTAAAGAGGTGCCAAATGAATTTTTAATTGAAGATGTTAGTCGGAGGTGGATGAATAAAATATATGATTGTTGGATATATAGAAATAGGAGTGCGAGAGAAGCTGTTGTGGAATAAAGGTTCTTGTTGACGTGGCTAGAATATTCCTTGTGGAGTAAATAGATAGAGCAACATCAATGCAGATAGTCTTATACTGTCATTAAAATATGCATATGTTAGTTTTTGATAAATATGATAGTCAGTAAAATAAGAAGTCTTGTACTATGGATACATTGTCCCCGTCCTAAACGACTTCATTTACGAAACCGGAGGAAGTATAAAATGTCAACTGTTGTCTCTATGAAGAAGAAGGAAAGACAACGGATTTTGACATTTTGTTTAACCTTCTTTCAAAGTCAACATCATCTTTACAATCAACCTACCCGTTAATATAGATGTGTGTTTAAAACAGTGAATGTACGATACTTCTATAATACATGTTGTACAATTGTTACTTGGAAATTATAAAATGAAAAGAATGATTATGGAACTTATTTGTTTATTATTTTCAAAAAGAAATTTGTTTCGCCCGTTGCAACGCATTGGCATGATTCTAGTGAAAACTAGAAGGCGCAATCACGGATCAGGCCACCTGCTAATTACCGTGCATGAGACATTGAATGGGAGGGCGACCAGCCATCTCTCAGGACCATTGAATAGTGAGATTTTTGCTATTTTGACCATGAAAGTGATGGTCTTATCTAAAATGACCACCGAATGTTGGGCTTCTTCAAATTGACCACGAATCTGTTGTCCATACTGCAGAATGACCAAATCTTAGTTTAATAATTTTTGTAATATTTTTGTTAACTTTTCTCTACTTGAATGGACAAACTACCCCTTGCTCCAGCGGCGGCGCTCGTTCTTCTTTCTCCCCCGCTCCGTCTTCTCCCTCGAGATCTCGTTCTGCCGCCGCGAGGGATGGCGTCGTCTCCGGCGCCGGCGTCGCCCGCTCCCACCGCGGCCGCGGCCCACGCCGCGTCCCACCTGCGACGACGGCCGCCGCCGCCCCCGCCCGTGGCGGCCGAACCGGGCGCGAGGAGGAGGGTGCGAGGGAGGAGCGGAAGCGGCGAGGTCCGGCCGGCGATGGTGGGCTCGGTCCGCGCGCGTGCGCCGCCGCTGGCGAGCTCCGCCTCGTGTGCGTGCGCCGCCGCGGACGGGGACATGAGAGGGCGAGAGAGAGAACCGAGAGATTTTTTTCGTCAGGAGCAGATGGAATCGATTCATTGGAGTCAAGGCTAGTTTGGTCTTTTCCTGTAGCTAAATAGCTCTAAATAACAGCAAAAACTGTTAAACAGCTGATGTGGTCATTCTAACGTATGGAACAACATATTTGTGATCATTTTAGAGAAGCCCAACGTCCGGTGGTCATTTTAGATAAGCCCGTTACTTTCGTGGTCACAATAGAAAAAATCTCTTGAATGATCCTCGTGTAATTGTCGTGCATGAGAGATGAAAGAAGGAAAAGAATATTAATTTTTTTCATGATAAGTGCATGAGAGATGGAATGTGAAAGGAATATTAATATTCATGGTAAGTGCAAACGTGTAAGATATGCTTGGTAACTCAAATCACGCAAGTGCATAAACATGTTTGTAGGATCTAGATACCGACTAGAGGGGGGTGAATAGGCGGTTTAAAATCTAAAAGCACAACACTAGAGAAATTTAATTAGAACCACAAGGAGGATTAAATCTCTACCTATTCTATTTCTATGTTGGGGTTTGCGGTCTAGGGTGACAAGATATAATTCAATCTCTAGAAATTAAATGCTCAAAGTAAAGTACTTGAAAGAAAATTCAGCAAAGAAATAACCAAGCACAGGAGACGAATTTTATCCCGTGGTATCGATGACTTGCCGGTCACCCCTAATCCACGTTGAGGTGGATTCAATGTTCAACCGGTCCTCTATCAAGGCACCGCTTGATCTTGAGCCGGTTAGAACCAAAGAACCACTCTACACCTCGATTCCACTAGAGTTGCTATTTACCGCTCCGGTGAGGTGAGCACAACACCTTTCACAACACGAAATCCGGAGCCACGCACAATTTTCTTGCGAGCTTCAACGGATTCTTCCACCACCAAGCCGTCTAGGAAGCGGCAACTTCCAAGAGTAACTGAAGAGTATCTTGGCCCCCTAAGTGGGTTTTGGTGATATAATGACTCACACCTAAGTGGTTAATGAATTTACCTAGTCCATGAGCAGGATTAAAATTATGTATGGCATCAAGCAAAGCTCGTTGTCTACACAAAAGGAAAGTGGTGCTCTAAAAGGATTCCTAAGAAGGCTCATTTATTTGTACTTTTGAACTTGAGTCCTAGGAATGCTGTACTATCAAGAGGGACAGGAATTATGTCTTCCAAGGGTCGAACAGGTGCTCTAGTTGCTAAAACAAAAACCTATGAGAGACACCTTTACACCAACACCTACACGGGGATCTTTTCTTGGGTGCTGGCCTTGGAAGGCCGGAGTGTCCGGGTTTTACCCCGGAGACTCCGGACTTCCCGGAGACTCCGGGTTTATCCCGGATACTCCGGGTCATAAAGCCTCAACGGCTATATTCTGGGTGAGGGGGTATAAAAGCCCCTTCCACCCCTTCATTTACTCCTCTCCCTGCCTTTTTCGTCCTGAACTGTTGCAAACTTCATTTACTCCTCCCCTCTCTCCCTTTGGCTCAAAGTTGGTGAGATTTGTTGTGGGAGTTAAGGAGGATTTGAGAGCAAGGGCTTGGAGAGTGCTAGTGAGCTGTTTTCCCATCTCTAGAGCACCTCGTTCTTCGCTTGGTTGGCAAAATTCGTGTTTGTTACTCTTGGAGCTTTGAGCTCCTAGCCGGCTAGGCGTTGCCTTGGAGCATCCAAAGGTTGTGGCTGCCCAAGGAAGTTTGTATCACCCCGACATTGAGTAAGTAACTCTAGCTCGATCTTCGTGGTCGCTAGAGGGAGGAAAGTGACCTAGGTGTAAAGGTCCACCCTTCGTGGGTACCTCAACGGAGACGTAGACCTCAAGGTGTGAGGTTGAACTCCGGTAACAAATCCCTGTGTCTCTTGTGCTTGTTCATCTTGTTGCATGCTTGTTTCTTGCTTGAACACTTATCTAGGGTTTGGTGCCGATCTACTTCGTGTTGAGGTTCCTACGGGTTTTGAGTGGATAAACGAGCTTGTCTCACCTCGGTGCATTACCTATTTTCACGGATTTACTTTTGAGCAAGTTTAAATCCTGTCGATTTAATTCCCCCTAGCGAGCCGGACTATCCGGACATTTTCCGGATTCTCGGATTTCCGAGTATCCGGAAAAATATCCGAGTCTCCGGACTGGGTCTAACAAATTTGCGGAAAAGTTTGTGATTTTCAGGTTCGACTATTCACCCCCCCTATAGTCGACATCTTGATCCTTTCAATTGGTATCAAAGCTTGGTGCTCCGTGTTTGAAGCCTAACCGCTTGGAGTTAAGAAGATGTCGAATCCAAATGATCAAGCCATACCTCTCGGCGAAGGTGATCCAGTCAACAATGTTGTTGGCATGCCTCCTCCCCCTCGAGGAGACAACACCCGTGGTGCAAGCACTAGTCATCAAGCACACGGACGAGGTGATGAGTCCTCCGATAGTGAGGACGAAGAGTTCGATGATGCAAGATCCACCCGCTCCGCTCGACGACCATCAAGGGATTATTCTCGAACCTCTTTCGATTACTCTCGCTTATCCTTTAACCATCCATCGGGTTCTAGCCACATTGGGAAGATACCCCAATTTGATGGAACCGGCTATTCCAAGTGGAAGAACTCGATGGAGGAGTATTTGATGGTGGTGAATCCCGCACTTTGGACTATTGTGAACAGAGGTATTACATTTCCGAGTGGTGATGCGACGCTAACTCAAGATCAAGCAAATGAGATACAACGAAACTATCAAGTCATCCGCATCATCAAGAGTTCACTCACGGCCGAAGAATATGACAAGGTAGATGGATTGAAGTCCGCCAAAGAAGTGTGGGACACCTTGTTCATCAATCATGAAGGGACAAAGCAAGTAAGGGAAGGAAGGATCCGAGCCTTGGAAAGTGAGCTCAACCGGTTTGTCATCAAGGATGATGAATCACCACAAGACATGTACAACCGATTGAACAAGATCATCAACAAGATCAAATCACTTGGAAGTACAAGATGGGGAAGAAGAGAAGTGGTTGACAAGATCCTCTCCGCGTACATGGCAAGGGATGTTCAACTCCCTACTCTCATAAGGGAAAAGAGAGAATTCAACAAGTTCACTCCGGCGGATGTGATTGGAAGGATGGAAGAACACCTTATCACCGTCAAGGAGTCCAAGCTCTCACAAGAAATGTCAAAGATGCATGAACAACTTGAGAAGAACAAGGGAGTGGCCCTCAAAGCATCTAGCAAGGAGAAAAGGTCAAGCTCATCAACCTTAAGAATCATGGCCGAGGAAGATGATGATGAAGATAGTGACATGGACATGACTCCCGAACAAATGGCTCTCTTTGTAAGGAAATTCAACAAGATGTTCAAGAAGGGTGGCTTCCTCAACAAGAGCAAGGACAAGGACAAGATCAAGACCAAGAGAACTTCAAAGAGACCATGCTTTGGTTGTGGCAAGGAGGGACATTTCATTGCGGAGTGCCCTAACATAAAAGTGAGGAGAAGAGACACCAACAAGTTTGACAAGAACAAGAGAAAGGAAGTTGGTGAAGCTCATTTGGGTGAAGAATGGGATTCAAATGATGATAGCTCCGACTCTGACATAGAAGCCGGTCTTGCTACCATAACCATTAAGAAACCAATCAACAAGTCATCACTATTTGAAGATCTCACCGATGATGAAGATGACTTCACCCACACTTGCCTCATGGCTAGGGACTCCAAGGTAGACACTCCTACCCCGCCCCTAGATGATGATAGTAAAAATGATTTCAATTTTGAAAAAAATGATCACTAGTTTTGGTAAAAAGGCAACTAAGAAAATCATGTTTTTAATGAAAGAAATTGAGAATAGAGATGGGACTCTTGAGGTGCAAGAAGAACTCTTTAGACTTGAGCGGGAGAAAACCATTGCCCTTGAGGATGCCCTTGTAATTGAAAAGAAGGGTTTCAAGGTGCAAGAGGACTCGCTCAAGGAAAAGGAGAAAGAAATTCTTAGCCTCAAGAAATCCCTAGCTAAAGATAAGTTGTTGGTAGATGAATTAACTAGGGAATCTTTCCTAGCTATGGATGCTTGCAAGAAACTTGATGATGAAAAGCTTAAACTTCAAAAGAGCTTTGATAGCTTAAAGACTAGTCACATAGCGTTAGAAGTTCAACTTGACAACCTCAAGAACAATGCTACAACTTCATCTAATGATGCTCTCTCAAACTCTCAAACATTGTCACACCCGATTTTACAAGGAAAACCGAATGCATCTCATATGTGCGCCAGGATCTTTTACACACACATGATTGGACAAAACGAGAGTAATACCATTGCTGTAACAAAACGTACAAGAGTTTAAACCAGTATAACATCCTTTATTACATCCATAAGGGTGGACTCGAAGGTCCCAGCAAGACGATAACTAAACGACGACGAGCATCTCCATCGCTGACATCCACGGGCATGATGACCGGGGGATCCGCATGCCTAGAACTCCTCGAAGTCGCTCCAATACTCGTCCTCACCTCCGACATTCTCCTGCGAACGGCGGTAAGCAAGGGTGAGCACACTTATGGTTGGAGCTCGGCAAGTGGGGGAATAATGCAAGGCCATCAAGGATAGGCTATGGTTCACGGCGGTAAGCATTTTATAAGTTGGTCAAGTTTTATTAGCAAGCACCTAGTTACAAGATGTAAGTGTATACCAACCCACTTAACCTTAACGAAACCTCAAACCAAACCTCCAACCCACGATTTACATTAATCTTCAAGTTTATTACTCATGTGAGGGTCCAAGCCGCTCGTGACCGTGAGCACGGCGATCGATCGGTTTACACTCGCGAGGTTGTACACTTTACCCACGGTTCGTGTTCCCCATCTTGCCGGGTTAGCTAGACCCTTAAACACTTCCAAGGTGAGTGGCTAGGGGTCCACTACGAAGCCTTTACAAAGGAAAGAAGAGAAACCAACGACCGCAACGATTCTGAAGGCGGAGCCGACCATAACCCTCCCTAGTGGTCAACACCTTAGCCAAGGCCGCTACCCCAAAAGGACCGGGCTATACCCCTTCAACTCCGGCCCCCTGTGCCCCTCTCGGAAAAGAGCTATCGGCTACCCCACTCTCCTAATTAATTGGCTAAGCCGAGCCATGTGGACTGTGGTTGTACCGTTATCTTGGGTGGTTCTCCATGTTCCGATTATATCAAGTTATCTTGTTTAAAGCACAAGCATATACATAAACAAAGCCGAGGTGTATAACATAAACAAAACATAACCATACTTATGTTGAGCAAGCTAAGCATTTATCTACCCAAACATTTGTTTAAACGGGGTTGATCAAGGTAAAGTGATAAAGCATCTAGTCAAGTCCTTAGCTAGGTGTTTGCCCATCGGATTTATGCATATCAACGGGAATAGTAAACATTGTTTAGCATGCGATGTCATAGGTTCAAAAAGATTATGCAGAGGGGGAAATCCACTTGCCTTCCTCTACAAGCTGGGTGAATTCCTCTTCAAAGACGGGTTCTTCGGATCACTTCCGACGGGGAGCTCGGACGAAACGAGCACGATATCTACGAGTCAAACATGGATAACAATCAATAAACAAAACAGTACACCAAACAGTAATAAAACTGGTGAATTTACTGTTTAAAAGATTCTACTCGTCAAGACGATCATTTCGATATATAGAACGCTAAAAACGGAGTTAAAATGAGAAAGATATGATTAAAACGAGTTTACGGGGGCCTATATGCAAGAAAACTATGTTTACGGGGTTGTTTATGAATAAATTCAGGGGCTAAAACATTTTTATAAATTAAATCAGAGGGTTTATGTGCAAAAAGAAGTGAAAAGGGCTTAAAACGAATTAAACGGGGTAGATAGGGGCTAGTTTGCAAGAATCGGGGACCTAACCGTGATTATTTTCAAAGGTGGAAGGACCGGCTTGCTAATATTTGAAATCCCGGGGGCTCTTAATCAAATCCGCCACTCCGCACCGTGGATCTCGGATCCAACGGCGGATGGCGCATGGGTGCACCGTGGACCGGCCGTAGGCGCGGTCCATGGGTCCACCGTGGTCCATCCCCCTTTAAACGAAAGGGTACGCGACCCCCGGCCCGTCCGCGCGTGATCTAACGGTCTCGGACGAGTGCGTGCGGCGGGCGGCGGTGAAGTCGCCGGGAACGGGGGCGGCGCGCGCGGCGCGCGGCGGCGCATCGCCGGCGCAAGCTCGGGGTGAGCTCCCGGCCATCTTTTCGTGCACGAGCGGGTTCTACACGCGGTGGGGGAAATGCGCACGCATCTAGGGTTTCGGGGGGAGGGGTTCGAGCTCTCACGGTGGCCGGCGTCGGAAGGGGCGGAGCCACTACTCGGCGAGCTCGCGGGGAGGAACCGGGCGCGATAGGAAGGCGATTTGGCCGGGGGGGTTGCTTACCACACGCGGCGAAGAGGACGGGCCGAAGGGTGGAAAGGAGGCGGCGGCGGGGCGGCTTGATGACGACGGCGGCTCGGGCGGCGCTCCGGCGAGCACGGGCGCGGCTGCCACGGGCGTCGAGGGCGCAAACCTGCAGGCACATGAGCTTGTCAAGCTCCCTGCGAACCTATTGATCAACAGAAACGGGTGGGAGACCAAGCCCTTCACCGGCGGCGACGAGACGACGGCGGCGGCGGAAAGCAAGGCGGCGGCGCGCGGGGAAATGGGCTCGGCTCGGGCGCGTGTGTCTTGCGAGAGGCGAAAGGGGAGCCAAGGAGCGCGTGAGCGGGCTTATATAGGACCCGAGGGAGGGAAGTGAAGCGGCTAGGGGCGGGGCGGCGGCGAGTTGCCATTGATGGCCGGCGGCCATCACGGCTCGGAGTAAGGAAAGGGGGAAACGGCCCCCAATTGATCACGGGCAGTTACTTGCCTTAATTGGCAGGCTCGGGGAGGAAAAGAAGGAAGGGGAAGGGGCGGAGCCGAGCGGATTCCGCGGCGTGCGGCGGCGGCCGGCGCGGGCGCGGGGAAGAAGAAAGGAAGGGGAGGGGATGGAGGGCGACGGGTGGGGCCCACCGTCGGCGCGCCGCAAAAGAAAAGAGAAAGGGGGGGAAATGGTGGGCCGGCGGGGAATGGTGGGTTGGGCCGGTGGGGGCCGAAAGGGTAAGGGTGCGGGGTTTTGTTTTTTTTCTTTTCTTTTTCAAACCTCATTTTCAAATTCAGTTTCAATTCAAAACCAAATCAAACTTTTGCAAACTTTTCTCAAATATTTTATAGGCTTCTTAGAGACTACTCAAGCAACCAAAACCATGCAAGCCAAATGATGATGCACATACACTTGTTGTTTCTAACTTTATTATATTATCTTTAATATTTTTAGAGCTAAATTTTATTTAGCATTTTAATCTCCTTAAATCCCCTAAGACATTTTAATAGCTAAGTGATTTCAGTGATGGAATTTTAGGGTGTCACAAACATCAACAAGCAAAGGTTGTTCTAGATGCTATAAATTTGATATAAATGCTTGTGCTACTAATGTTGCCGAGATGAATGCCATGAGAAAGGAAATTGCTAGGTTGTCAAACTCTCTTATAATTGAAAAGAAGAAAGAACCCAAGAATGGTGAGTTTGAAAACCACACCAAAGGTTTTGGGTCAAGCTACATGAAGAAGTTTGGCTTTGAGGATGGGAAGGGGCTTGGTAAGCAAGAACAAGGTACAAAAGACCCCATCCCATTCATCAAGAACCACCACACCAAAGGTATGTGAACAAGAAATGTGGTGCACGGCATGAAGCAAATGGGTGTGAAGAAGCATGACAACCAAGTTAGATACAACACTCCAATCAAGTTCAAGAGCACCCAAGTAACCTCACAAGCACCACATTCAAAGCCAAACAAGTCAATCAAGAAGCCCAAACCTCATGCATCACAAGATAGTTTTTATGCCGATTATGTGTTGACTTGGAACCACAAGGGTAAGGTGGTTGCCAAGTACGTAGGGCCTCACACAAAAGGGACAATGATAAAAAGGAGTGTGTGGGTGCCCAAGATTCTTGTGACTAACACTCTAGGACCCAAATCCACTTGGGTACCTAAAACACAAGCATAATTTTTTTGTAGGCATACTCCTCCGTGGAACAAAATGGGTGATTGATAGTGGATGCACAAATCATATGACCTAGAGAGAAGAAAATGTTTACATCTTGTGATATGATTGAAAATCCTACGGAAAGCATTGCCTTTGGAGGCAATGGTGGAGGAACGGTTGTTGGTCTTGGTAAAATTGCTATCTCAATCAATCATTCAATTTCCGATGTTTATTTGGTTGAATCTTTGGACTACAACTTGTTGTCCGTCTCACAACTTTGTGAGATGGGCTACAATTGTTTGTTCACAAATGAGGGTGTGACCGTCTTTAGAAGGGGTGATGACTCCGTTGCCTTTAAGGGTGAACTCAAGGGAAGGCTTTACTTGGTGGATTTTTCATCGGATAAAGCCCAACTTGATACATGCTTATTGGCAAAGTCTAGCTTGAGTTGGCTTTGGCATCGCCGACTAGCTCACGTTGGGATGAACAATCTCAATAAGCTTCTAAAGGGGGAACACATCCTAGGACTAACAAACATTCATTTTGAGAAAAATAGAATTTGTAGTGCTTGTCAAGCCGGAAAGCAAGTTGGTGCTCCTCATCCCGCCAAGAACATTGTATCCACCACAAGGCCATTGGAACTACTTCACATGGATATCTTTGGTCCGGTAGCCTATGTTAGTATTGGGGGAAACAAGTATGGATTTGTCATTGTTGATGATTACTCTCGGTACACTTGGGTATTCTTTATGAAAGACAAGAGCAAAGTTCATGAAATTTTCAAGAAATTTGCAACAAGAGCCCAAAATGAGTTTGATGTGAAGATCAAAAGAGTAAGAAGTGACAATGGCACCGAGTTCAAGAACACCAACATTGAAGAGTATCTTGATGAAGAAGGCATTGGTCATGAGCTCTCCGTCCCATACACTCCACAACAAAATGGGATTGTAGAGAGGAAGAATAGAACTCTTATTGAAGCCGCAAGAACCATGCTTGACGAGTACAAGACTTCGGATAGTTTTTGGGCGGAAGCAATCAACACGGCGTGTCATGCTATCAACCGTTTGTATCTTCACAAGCTTCGCCACAAGACCGCCTATGAGCTCCTAATTGGTAAAAAGCCTAATGTCTCCTACTTTAGAGTTTTTGGTTGTAAGTGCTTCATTCTCAACAAGAAGCCCAAAAGCTCTAAGTTTGCATCTAAAGTTGATGAAGGTATCTTTCTTGGTTACGCCTTAAACGCTCATGGCTATCGTGTCCTCAACAAAACCACCAATTGTGTTGAAGTCACGTGTGACTTGACGTTTGATGAATCTAATGGCTCTCAAGAGGAGCAAGTTGATGAATTGTGTGTAGGCAAGGAAGTACCCGCTGAAGAGGCTTTAAGGAGAATGGCCATTGGAGAAATCAAGCCTCAAGAAGAAGATGATGAATACTGCATTATTGAAGATGCAGCAGCCACCCCCCCCGCTGCGCAACCGGAGTATACGGACAAAAACCGGAGACTCCGGATTTTCCCGGAGACTCCGGAGATAAGCCGGAGACTCGGACACACTCTGAAGCTCCACAATGCAGTCAAGAAAATGAAGACTTGATTCAACAAGAAGTGTCTGGCCCACATCCAAGAGTTCGACAAAGTGTTCAACGAGATCATCCCGTCGATAACATACTTGGAAGCATTCGTAGAGGGGTAACAACTCGTTCAAGATTAGCAAATTTTTGTGAACATTACTCGTTTGTTTCCATGTTGGAACCCCTTAGGGTTGAAGATGCTCTTGGAGATGCTGATTGGGTGATGGCTATGCAAGAAGAGCTCAACAACTTCACTAGGAATGAAGTTTGGTCCTTAGTGGAATGCCCCAAACAAAACGTGATTGGAACCAAGTGGGTGTTTCGCAACAAACAAGATGAAGACGGCGTGGTGACCAAGAACAAAGCTAGATTGGTTGCAAAGGGTTATACTCAAGTAGAAGGCCTAGACTTTGGAGAAACTTATGCACCGGTGGCGAGACTTGAAGCAATTCGTATACTTCTAGCCTTTGCCACTCATCACAACTTCAAGCTACATCAAATGGATGTCAAGAGTGCCTTTTTGAATGGTCCAATCTCCGAAGAAGTCTATGTTGAGCAACCACCGGGCTTTGAAGAGCCACAACTTCCAAACCACGTCTACAAGCTCCATAAGGCGCTCTATGGGCTCAAGCAAGCCCCTAGAGCATGGTATGAATGCCTTAAGGAATTTCTCTTAAAGAAAGGCTTTGAAATAGGCAAAGCCGATCCTACTCTCTTCACTCGTAAACAAGGCAATGATTTGTTTGTATGTCAAATATATGTTGATGATATCATATTTGGCTCTACTAATCAAATTTGGGTTGATGAGTTTAGTTCATGACTAAAAGATTCGAGATGTCTATGATGGGCGAGTTGAAGTTCTTTCTCGGTTTTCAAATCAAGCAACTCAAGGATGGCACATTCATAAGTCAAACCAAATACACCCATGACATGCTTAAGAAGTTTGACATGAACAATGCTAAGGCCATCAAAACACCCATGCCATCAAATGGACATCTTGATCTAAATGAGGAAGGCAAAAGCATTGATCAAAAGGTATATCGTTCCATGATTGGTTCTTTGCTTTATCTTTGTGCATCTAGGCCCGATATTATGCTTAGTGTGTGTATGTGTGCAAGGTTTCAAGCTAATCCTAAGGAGTGCCATCTAATGGCCGTTAAGAGAATTTTTAGATACTTAGTTCATACTCCTAACCTTGGTTTATGGTATCCTAAGGGCTCCACTTTCGATCTACTTGGCTACTCCGATTCGGATTATGCCGGTTGCAAAGTAGATAGAAAGAGTACATCCGGACTTGCCAATTCCTTGGAAGGTCCTTGGTGTCTTGGAGTTCCAAGAAACAAAACTCCGTTGCCCTTTCCACCGCCGAGGCCGAGTATGTTGCAGCCGGCGCTTGTTGTGCTCAACTACTTTGGATGAGGCTCACTTTGAGAGACTTTGTTTGCAAGTTTAGCAAGGTGCCACTCTTGTGTGACAACAAGAGTGCCATTAAGCTAGCTAACAACCCCGTAAACCACTCAAGAACAAAGCACATAGACATAAGACACCATTTCTTGAGAGATCACGAAGCCAAAGGAGATATCACTTTAAGTCATGTGAGCACCGATAAGCAACTAGCCGATATCTTCACAAAGCCTCTTGATGAACTAAGGTTTTGTGCTTTGAGGAGTGAGCTAAATATCTTGGATTCTCGTAACTTGGCTTGAGATCATGCACATATTTGAGTGATCTAGTATAGGACCTTTGAAAACAAAAGATTTGTAAAAAGCTTGTATTGCATTTGTTTGAAAAATTTGGATCTTTGGGTACAACACTTAGACTATTGTTCCCTTTGCTTGTTTGTGGCTAGTCCAAGGTGTTGATACTGCTCAGGCTCACATTTATCACATAAGCAACCTTCTAAATCCATTCAAAATCAAATTCCTCAAAAATCTGCTCGCTGGCTTCAGGGGGAGCGGAGTATCCGAGGTTGGGGTCGGACAGTCCGGGTAGCCCGGATACTCCGGACCTGACCGGAGACTCCAGGTTTTAAAAGTATAAAAGGTTTTGACCGCGGTGAAAAAAACCTCTGTTTCAACCCCACTCCATCCTTTAACCGTGCCTCCCTCTCTCCCGTCGCCTACACTCTCCTCTTGGGCGATTTCCTCATCCAACCCCCAAAATCTCGTGAGAGTGAGGATTTGAAGACTCCAAGGCGTGGAGATCAAGGATCTACTCAAGTTTCAAAGGATCCAAGTCTTCTTCCCTCTCTTCCCAAGGTATTTTCAAAAGAATCTTTCCCGATCTACTTCCCTAGCGTAGTTCTTGTAGTATCCTCGTAGGGAATAGGTAGGAAACACTCTTTAGGCTCTAGACCTCGCGTTTCCTCTCGCCTTTGGATGGACATTCCTCGCTGCATTGTGATTTAGGGTTTCGGCTGCGAAACCGGACTCTCCGGGGTCGAAGGACCGGAGTCTCCGAATATCCGGAGTCTCCGGACTTTTTCCCGGAGTATCCGGGTTCGCACCGCAACCCCGAGGACCGGAGCGTCCCGGTGGTCGATGGATGACCGCTCCTCGGTGATGAGTGATTGACAATGGGTGTTGGACCGACTCTTGGCTTAGTGCGCGGTGTAGGCCGCGGCCTAGTTCGTGTTGTTGCGGGTGAAGAACGGGCACGAAAGGTCTTCGGCCTTGAGGGGCCTCGGGAGATGGAGAGACAAGTAGGCTCGGTTCTAGGGACCGAGTGGACAGTGGGACCGGGTGCGGGCCACATGGTGGCGACACGAGCAAGACGAAGTCATGGACAATCGAGCCGGTGCACGGTGGCGGTCGAGTCAAGTGGTTTGGCGGGAGGCCGGACCGGGCACGCGGGGGTTTGGTGGTTTGCCCACAAAACCATCGGCGGACGGTTTCTTGGTTTGGGCCTCAAAACCAAGTCCGAGGGCCCAACACGACGGAGACGGGATCCGGGCGTGTCGGGGAAGCTTCGAGGCGGAGGACACGCGGCGGGATCGCATGGCTTGCGTCGGGAGGACGCGGGGGTGCGGCAAAGGCGTGGCCGTCCGATGGCAAGACCCACAAACATTACCTAAATGCCCCTGCGTGGGTTGTATCTCCAGTAGTTAAGTTAGGGGTAGTCGAGTCATTTACCACTCCGGCGGGACCTGATATATAAGCCATGAGTGTGTGTGGATGGCTCTCTCTCTCCGCGACTTAGGGTTTCATTTCCTCCCTCCCATTTCTCATTTTCGTAGCTATTTTTCTTCCATTTTCTCTAGGCTAGCATGAGAGCTTCATGAGAGATTTGTTGAGAGGGATGGATGCTAGGGCGGCATGCTAGACCTTGTGAATCTTTCCTGGTTTGTGTAGAAGATTCGAAGTTGTGTTTTTCGTGGTCTTTTTGTGCTTGTTTTCGTGCCTTCGTTCTCGGTGCGATTCCGCGGATTTGAGTGGGTTTCTCCCCGGAGCTTTGAGGGAAACATGGATAGATGTCTCGCGCATCTTTGTGATTGATCTTGTGCCCTCAAACGCCGAGAAACCACTTCGATTCGAGAGTTTTCGTTCGGTGCTCAAGCTTTTGGTGGTGCTCAAAGTATTCGCAATTCCCGGTGTTTTAGGGAGTTAGAAGGCAAGATTTTTGGGCTATAGCATCCTTGTGTGACGCTTTTCAAGTCCCCAAACCCTTGTCTTCACAGCTTCAACCGTTTAGGAAATCCGATGATGATTTGGGGGAGTTGACTTTCGAGGTCGGGCGTTTTTCTGCTCTGTCCGAGCCTCGCGGACGGTCCGCGCCCTCCTGGCGGACGGTCCGCGCCGCTCGTGTTCGTCCCGTGTTCTTCGTGTTCCTGCTCGCCTTTCGTTTCGATCCGTCGCGATTTTGAGTTTCGGTTGGACGGAGTTTCGGACGGTCCGCAGCAGAGGGCGGACGGTCCGCGGGTGCCTGGCGGACAGTCCGCGTGCTCCCTGCGGACGGTCCGTGGTTCGGGTGTGTCCCTGTTGGTTCTGTGAGCTTTATCGGACGATCCGTGGCGCGGGGGCCGGACAGTCCGCAGGGTTGGCGTGGACGGTCCGCGGCATCAGGCTGGACGGTCCGCGAGGTCAGTGCGAACGGTTCGCCCCTCCTGGCCGGACGGTCCGCCAGAGCCTGTGAGCTTTGCTTCTTGGTTCGATTCCTCCCTTCCTTTCTTGTGCTTCCGCGTGTGCTTCAAGGAATCATTCCTAAGGCTAGAGGTTGATCCATAACCTCGTTGTCTTGGCGAGTGGTGTGTGATTCGATCCATCGCTTGTGTGTGACCGGGATTTGACTAGGGCATAGGCCGGGTTCTTTGGAAAGAATTTTTACCGGCTCCTATTCACTCCCCCCCTCTCTAGTCGCCATCTGATCCTTCAAACCCTAAACCACTAATGCAGTGTGTCTCCACCTTTGATAAACTCTCTCATCCATATCATTTTACCTATTCAGATGGTGAGGTTGAAGGTCAGCCGTGGCAACGAGGAGCCCTCCACCCAAAGGAGGACCAAGGCTAGGCATGACCCCGCCGCTTTTCAGGCCGTGCAAGAAGCCTTGGGGCAAGAAAGCTCGCAGCGCAGCTCTAGACCAAGACGGGGTGATCCTCCTCCCTCCTATGCCGAAGGGAGTGAAGAGGAAATAGTGGAGGAGGAGGAGGAGGAAGAGAGGACTGAAAGCGACGATGATGAAGTTGAAGATGAAACATATGAGCAGTCCCCTGAGCCTCCTCGTCGCCATGGAAAGGGGCCAGCCAAAGAAAGATCCCGCTACAAGCCCCATCCCAAAAAGAGCCATCAAGCCCCCTATGTCCACCAAAGTCGCCCAGCTACTCGAGTTCCTCCTAAACATAAGCAAGGAGTAGCTGCTCACATCTGTCCTAAAACCCCTCCTAGACTTATTCCTACCCTTCCACCAAATGTCCGAGTAGTCGACACTCCTATCAAGCTAAGGGACCCCGGATCAGTCCTTGGATTCGCTGAACACATGATTAGGGACTACTCAAGGAACTCTCTAGCAGTGAGAGAGCAAAGAGAGGAAAATGTCTATCTATATCTCAAGGGAGAAGGACTTGAGGCAAGATTTTGGTGTGACTTTCATAGGGATTTCTATCAATCCGTGATTCGCAATCCCAAGCTAGCTTCCAAGAACATGGCTCCCATTGTGCCAATGAAGTACATTGATTGGAAGTATTATGAAGAGCTTAACAACACCGTATTCAACTAGGTCATTGACAAGTGCAAGGAGGTGGGCCTCTATGACATCATGGGTTTTAGGTACAATTGGAACAAAAAAATTCTTGCTCAATTCCATTGTTCTTATTACTTCAATCCCCATGACAACACCATCACATGGAAAACTCAAGGTCAAAAGTGCACCATTGATTACATGACCTTCTCTCGGCTCTTGGGTCTTGGTTCTAAGGACGAAAGGCGCACCCCCGTGCACAATGAGAACAAGTACAAACCCAAGTAGCTCCCTTTATGTTTCCTACCTGAGATTTGGCCATTGAGGGCAAGGCGGACCAACTAAACCCCTACTACTACTATCTCAATCAATTCTTTTGTGCCACTATTGATCCTAAGATAGGAGATGTTACAACTTTGCGATACTTTGCTCCAAATCTTCTCCATAGGATGGCACCCGATGAAGAAGGCTTTTGTGTCTTTGACTTCATTTGGAATGAGTTGAGGAGGGCCATGAATGATCCCATGAAGCATCTTCCTTATGCCCCCTATATCATGTATATGATTGAGAGAGTGACCAATGTCTGCTACCCCAAGGATGTCGTCCATGAGCCGCTTCGTCACCTCCGTGATCGTGCAAAGAGGCCTCCCAAAGGCCGCAAGTATGTTGGATCGTCGAGTGCAGCTCCTTCCCATGATGATCTGCCCGCTGCTCGCTCCTCTTCTCCACCTCCTCGCCGGCACTGTGGCTCTATGATTAAGAGAGTGCTTAAAAGCATTTTCAGCATGTGCAAGACCATTGCTACGGAGACAAATGAGAACCGCCGCGACATCATCGAGATCAAGTCTCACCTTGGCCTTCCCACCGATCCCTACCGCGAGCTTCCCGAGTTGGATGACCCGTTTGCGGAGTGGGATGCCCAAGGTGCCCAAGAAGAAGAAGAGGAGGGCAATGAAGAAGAAGAAGAGGAGGAGGACGACGACTCCGAGTGACTCCGCTGCTCTACACTTCCTTTTTGGCGCTTGATGCCAAAGGGGGAGTGAACTTATCTATTTGTGCCTTTGGAACAATGAACTTGGTTTGTAATAATTTGAATTTGGAACTCGGTTTGTAATAACTCTAATATTCGCTCGTGTGAGACTATGTGAGTTTGAGACATTTGATTGTGTGCTTGTGGTGTTTTATCTACTTTTTATCTGCTAAGGACAGCTTATGCTAGATTGAAAAACTGTGTGTTGTCTGTTTTTCTGCTGCTGTGCTGAAGCCCGGAGAGTCCGGACTTTTTCCCGGAGTATCCGGATTTTCCGGACACTCCGGACCTGGCCCGGAGACTCGGACTTCTCGGCCTGATTTCTTTTCTCTTTTGTTGAGTGCATAATCTGTCATGAGCATTTCACCTTTTAACCTGTTGCACGTCACAAGCACCCCACTATTGTAATACTCTCTTGCCTCTCTTGTTGTGCAAAACTATGGCCCTAATAGGACCCTTGATATTCAAAATCAAAATGCACATATTAAGGGGGAGTATTACAAAAGCTTTAAATATTCATTGTTTATCTCTTATATGACTTAAGTGTGTTGTCATCAATCACCAAAAGGGGGGATATTGAAGAGTATCTTGGCCCCCTAAGTGGGTTTTGGTGATATAATGACTCACACCTAAGTGGCTAATGAATTTACCTAGTCCATGAGCAGGTATTAAAATTATGTATGGCATCAAGCACAGCTCGTTGTCCACACAAAAGGAAAGTGGTGCTCTAAAAGGATTCCTAAGAAGGCTCATTTATTTTTACTTTTGAATTTGAGTCCTAGGAATGCCATACTATCAAGAGGGACAGGAATTATGTCTTCCAAGGGTCGAACAGGTGCTCTAGTTGCTAAAACAAAAACCTATGAGAGACACCTTTGCACCAACACCTACACGGGGATATTTTCTTGGGTGCTGGCCCTGGAAGGCCGGAGTGTCCGGGTTTTACCCCGGAGACTCCGGACTTCCCGGAGACTCCGGGTTTATCCCGGATACTCCGGGTCATAAAGCCTCAACAGCTATATTCTGGGTGAGGGGGTATAAAAGCCCCCTCCACCCCTTCATTTACTCCTCTCCCTGCCTTTTTCGTCTTGAATTGTTGCAAACTTCATTTACTCCTCCCCTCTCTCCCTTTGGCTCAAAGTTGGTGAGATTTGTTGTGGGAGTTAAGGAGGATTTGAGAGCAAGGGCTTGGAGAGTGCTAGTGAGCTGTTTTCCCATCTCTAGAGCACCTCGTTCTTCGCTTGGTTGGCAAAATTCGTGTTTGTTACTCTTGGAGCTTTGAGCTCCTAGCCGGCTAGGCGTTGCCTTGGAGCATCCAAAGGTTGTGGCTGCCCAAGGAAGTTTGTATCACCCCGACATTGAGTAAGTAACTCTAGCTCGATCTTCGTGGTCGCTAGAGGGAGGAAAGTGACCTAGGTGTAAAGGTCCACCCTTCGTGGGTACCTCAACGGAGACGTAGACCTCAAGGTGTGAGGTTGAACTCCGGTAACAAATCCTGTGTCTCTTGTGCTTGTTCATCTTGTTGCATGCTTGTTTCTTGCTTGAACACTTATCTAGGGTTTGGTGCCGATCTACTTCGTGTTGAGGTTCCTATAGGTTTTGAGTGGATAAACAGGCTTATCTCACCTCAGTGCATTACCTATTTTCACAGATTTACTTTTGAGCAAGTTTAAATCCTGTCGATTTAATTCCCCCCTAGCAGGCCGGACTATCCGGACATTTTCCCGGATTCTCCGGATTTCCCGAAGTATCCGGAAAAATATCCGGAGTCTCCGGACCTGGGTCTAACAACTGCAAAAAAGTTTGTGATTTTCAGGTTCGACTATTCACCCCCCTCTAGTCGACATCTTGATCCTTTCAGTAACAAATTAACCACTTGCTTGATGATTCCCTAGTGCTACAAAGATCAAAACCTTGATGCAATCATGCAATGCACAAGAAGCTCTCAATCTCACAAAGAATGCAACCACTAAGCCAAGTGAGTGAGAGAGAGGGGAGGGAGAGCTCTACAAGGGAGTATGAACCTTTCAAAGTGCCAAGAGTGCCTCTCCAACCCCGGGCATGGAGTATAAATACTCCCCCTTTCCATTACTAGCCGTTATGGAAAAAACGCATACCTCGCGGACTGTCCGCGATGCCCTTGCGGACTGTCCGCGTTTGAATTCCAATGGTAAAAACGCGAAGTCAACGGCTGGCAGAACTGACCGTTGGGCCGGGCGGACCGTCCGCCAGGACCCCGCGGACTGTCCGCGTGGGTCCTGCAGACTGTCCGCGTGGGTCCTGCAAACTGTCCGCGAATAGACCGCGGACCGTCCGCCCGGTCCACCGAGTTGCACTCCGTTCTGTTAAGAATAACGGACCGTCCGCCCAGTCCACCGAGCTGCACTTCGTTCTGTTAAGAATAACGTACCGTCCGCCTGAGGTCCGCGGACTGTCTGCCTGGAAGCGCATTTTCTCGAAAACTTTTGCCAAAAAACTCAAATATTAAATAAATATCAAAAATCCGCGGACCGTCCGCCCCAAGGGCTCGGACTGTCCGCCCAACACCTGAAAACTGATTTTCGTAAGATTTTCAAAGAAACCCTTTTACCAAGAGAAAACGCCACTCATCTAAATGCAATGCATGCACATTTTTGATCCAAGTGGCACTGTGGAAAGTCAAGCCAATGAAATTGATCCCTCTTGATAGTACGGATATCTATCCTATCAACCCGGTCATTTAACATCCTCTAATCACCTTATGACCGGCAAAAATAAAACCATATCTTTTACCTTTGCCTTGAGCTCTTCCAACATATGCCATACAAGGCTTCCTCGTTCATACCGCATGAGCTCATCATTTCACCGGACTAACCTATTCTTATAACTCAAATAAAAATGTTAGTCCACAATGATTGTCATTAATTACCAAAACTCTAAATAGGGGCCTAGATGCCTTCAATCTCCCCCTTTTTGGTAATTGATGACAACCATTAAAAGGAGTGATATAAGAAAGGTGTTGTGTTTTGGAATCACTTACTTTTCTCAAATAAATTCAATAAATAGATAGAGTGAATGTTTCCAAAACAAGAATATAGAGAGAACTCCCCCTACATATGTGCACATAATTTTCATTTGATTTCCACACATATGCATAGATATAGTAATTTTGACTGAGTTTCCCTTACAGAATAGAGATCAAGGCAACAACGACATATATATATCTAAAAAGATTAAGCAAGGGTTAGCCTCAAAATCACTACGAGAACTAAAACAAGTCCTAAGATAAGCAAATTGAAATCACAACCATAGATCATCACAAGATAACTACAAGTTCTAGTTCTCAACCACATCACACACCATAACGTAAGTCTCACAAATTATTACAAGCCAATCAAAGTTCATGCATAACCCAAATTAAACATGCAAGTGCAATGCAAGAGTTCCAAATGCATGCAAAGAAGTGAGCTCCCCCTAAAGATCATACATCACTCCTCCAAATCTCTCCCCCTTTGGCATCAAATACCAAAAGGTCTAGTCATCCTGAGGCGGCGGCGGAGGAGGATAGAATGGCGGAGGGGGACAGAACTGTGGTGGTGGACCTGGAGCTGGATAGTAATGATAAAAATGATTTCTGAAATCTCCAAAGGTTGTGTTCAAAGCATTGACATTGTTCTGAAGCTGAATCTGCTGATCATATAGCTGATGATACTGCTCTGAAGTGGACATCTGAGAGAATCTGTCATCCAAGGCACTAAGGTCATTCTGAAGATCTGTCTGCATATCACCAAACCTTTGCATCATGGGGTCATGCATAGTGTTATAGACATGATGACCAAAATTATTCAGACTAGTGTCAATCTGCTGCTGAAAAACCCTGCTACATAGTCTGAAATGTATCATTCATATGTTGCCCATATGCCTCAAAGTGAGGGTTGAACCCGGATTGCATTTGCTAAAACTGAGAGTTCATGGACTGCTGAATATTAGCAAAATATGAGTCAAAGTAACCAGCAGGAGGCTCCCACTGTGGCTGCATGGGATGAACTGGAGGAGGAGGTGGCATAGCATAAGCATCCTCATCAACATTAGCATAACCAATGTTACCAACATTTGCATTTTCATCATCACTAGCATGAACCTCAACATTTTCAGCAACATTTTGAGCCTCTGCATCCTGCCCATAAGGTGTCAATGGCTTATTGAGAAAAGCTTTAGCATTGTAAAATGGACGATAAATTTCATGCTTCACATCACACAGACCATTGAACCCCATCTTGGTCTTGATCAAAGACATAATATAAGGAGCAAAATAAATGCTATCTCTGACAAGACGCTTCTTGCAAATCATTTGATCAAGAATGAGCTTCACAACATCAAATCTAGTTTCATTCATGACATGATTGATCACATTCCAATAATGTTCTCGGACCTTGTCCTTATTTCCACTCTTAGGCATAAAGGTATGTCTGATGATGTTGTTAATGGCAGCCGGATGATGTCTAAGAGCAACTCCAAGAGACTAGCTATCTTGACTTAACTAGCTTAAAAATGGAATATTTGTCCAAAAACTCAATCCAACAGACTAGCTAAACTTGCCCTCGCAATCCTCCGCTAGCTAAACCGGGGGCCTTGCTAGCCATCTTTGGCTAGCCAATCCCGCTAGCTATCCCCTCATACACGAGTATGACAGACGGGACCCAGTAGCGGTGGAGCATATGGAGAGTTGACTTTACATAGTCTATTGGATTTCATCAACTTTTTTGCTAGCTATTTCATTTTACATACTAGCCAAATCATGGTTTTAACTAGTTTTTTTAGAGAAGCTCTTGGAGTTGCTCTAAGTCCTGCTGGTAGCCAGTTCATTATAGTTGCATTTGAGGTGCCAGGCTCATAAAAGACAGCAGTGTTTTCAAGAATATCCTCATTATAAACATCAACACCATCACTAAAATACTCATAATTAAGATGATTGGCAGCTGCAAATTCTGCAAAAGTGGCCTCATATACACTTTTACCGGTCATCCACATAATGTTCTTGGCTTCAAAATCCATTTCATATGTTGCATAGAATTGTCTAATTATGGTCTCATTCCAATCATATCTATGTTGAAGAAACGGTTTCAAGTCCAAGTTTCAAAATCAACCCTCTAATGAGCAAATATTGTGCACTCCATCAAACTACTAAAGAAGGCTTGTTCTTGAACAGTGGTGTGGAAATACAAATTATGAGTATCACGGGGTTGATTATAAGCATTGTCATTTCTAGCAATAGCAAACTCTCTTTGTGTCCACTGCCTTCTAGGAGCTGTGTAATTAATCACATTAATGATGTCAGCAGTGTTACCTCCCCCTTGATTTATCTTATCTTCGTCCACCATGAATGAGGCACTGGCCGCTTCATCGGCTGGATCAAAGTCACTGTCATTAGGATTGTCGGGCTCCTCTTCTTCCTCAGAGATATCATGTTTTCTACACCTCTTAGATGTCACAACATCCTTGCTCTTCTTCTTGGGAGTGGCCTTTTTGGTCACCTTTTTGGTGAGCGAAGCGAGAGCCTTGCGAGCACTGTCAAAGATCATATATTTGAATGAGTATTAACAATTGGAAGCAATTATAAGTGAGAATGAAACCCCAACCTAGAAGCTACTGGGCACAGGTGCCGCTGCCGAGCCCGCGGACCGTCGCGCGAGAGGCGGCGGACGGTCCGCCGGTCGGCCGGCGAGGCACCTGTGAATAGTAGGTCCGATTTTCCCATCCTCATAACTTGATCAAAATCCAATATTTCTTCACCAAATGTTTTTGCCACAACACCACATTGATATCCCAAACTCATTCACCAAGCCAAAAACTTGAATCCATGGACGAAATTTAGATCACACCACCAAACCCTAATCACCTTCTTCCTCAAAATCCGAGAGAGAGAGAATGAGATATTTCAAAAAATACCCGGATGACATGGTGGAGAATCTCGCGGAGAGTCCGGGGATGGGCTCAGACGGTCCGGGGAGTGCTTGAATCAAAAGTTCCAAGGTGGGGGTGTTTTCTTTGAGAGAGAGCAAGAAAGAGAGGGAGAGGAGGAGTTCTTGCGGTTTGGGGAGAAGAAGGAGGGCAACTGGCTTATCACTTCGCGTCCTGGGACCCACCAGCACGCGACACGCGCGGACAGTCTGCGGCGCCCTCGCGGACGGTCCATTATTTGCTCCAGAACGTCTAGTGCTGCACCTCTTCCCCACGAGCCACGCGGACGGTCCGCGCGCGCACAGCGGACGGTTGCCAAGTGCGTCGGACGGTCCGCCCCCTTCGCGGACGGTCTGATCTCCCTTTTCAATTTTAGCTTGAAATATTCTGAGATAAAGATTTGAGAAAGTATCTTTTGGGATCATTGCTCAAGAATAATGAAGGAAACTTGTCATGTGATGCAATGAATCAATTAATGCTAGGAAATTATGCAAAAGCAAGCTTCAAGAAAAATAAGAACAAAAACAAGAGATAAGCTAGAAATAGATAAGAGAGATATACAAATGCATATGAAAAATCACATGTGCTAGCTCTCAAGCCACATTTGAGATGTCAATGACATTAAGCTCATTTCTCTATTTACAAAATCGAAACTCATCCAAAGGCTTGGTAAATATATCCGCCAATTGATCATTTGTGCTAACTCCATCAATCTTGATATCTCCTTGCTCACATGATCTCTAAGAAAATGGTGCCGAATATCAATATGCTTGGTTCTAGAGGGTTGAACCGGATTGTTGGCAATCTTGATGGCACTTTCATTGTCACATAAGAGAGGAACTTCCTTGAATTTCACACCATAATCAAGAAGAGTTTGCTTCATCCATAGCAATTGAGCACAACAACTTCCGTCGAGATATATTCTGCTTCAGCGGTAGAAAGAGCCACTGAATTTTGCTTCTTAGACGGCCAAGAAATAAGTGAACATCCAAGCAATTGACAACCTCCGGAAGTGCTCTTCCTATCAACCTTGCAACCGGCATAACCCGAGTCCGAAAATCCTACTACCTCAAATTGAGCACCCTTTGGATACCAAAGACCAATGTTAGGAGAATACTTCAAATATCTCATAATCCTCTTTACGGTGGTCAAATGACACTCTTTAGGTGCGGCTTGAAATCTAGCACACATACACACACTAAACATGATATCGGGCCTAGACGCGGTAAGATAAAGCAAACTACCAATCATAGACCTATAAAGCTTAAGGTCAACCAGTTTACCTCCCTCATCAAGATCAAGATGTCCATTAGTAGCCATAGGAGTTTTGATGGGTTTTGCATCTTTCATGCCAAATTTATTCAAGATGTCCCTCACATACTTAGATTGGCAAATAAAAGTGCCTTCCTTCAATTGTTTGATTTGAAGACCAAGGAAGAAACTTAATTCACCAATCATAGACATTTCAAATTCCCTAGACATCATTTCTCCAAATTCTTTACAAAAGTCTTCATTTGTTGAACCAAAGATGATATCATCAACATAAATTTGACAAATAAAGATGTCATTTCCAATTTTCTTGGTGAACAATGTAGTATCAACCTTTCCAATTTTGAAGCCCTTTGAAAGAAGAAAGTCCCTAAGCCATTCACACCAAGCACGAGGAGCTTGTTTCGACCCATATAAGGCCTTAGAGAGCTTGTACACATAATTAGTCCTTGTGGGATCTTCAAAACCGGGAGGTTGCTCAATATATACTAGTTCACTAATTTTCTCATTCAAGAAAGCACTTTTGACATCCATTTGATATAACTTGATATTGCGAGACCAAGCATAAGCAAGCAAGATTTTTATGGCTTCAAGTCTAGCTACGGGAAGGTTTCATCAAAATCCAATCCATCCACTTGAGTATAACCTTGAGCAACTAATCTAGACTTGTTCTTCACAACAACACCATCTTCATTTTCTTTGTTTTGGAAGACCCATTTAGTACCAATAACATTGTGGTTCTTGGGTCTTTCAACCAACTCCCAAACTTTATTTCTAGTAAAATTATTTAATTCTTCTTGCATGGAAATAACCCAATCCGGATCATTAAGAGCTTCATCTACATGCTTAGGCTCATGAAAAGATACAAAAGAATAATGTTGACAAAAAGAAGCAACACGAGATCGAGTTTGAACACCCTTACTAATGTCACCCATGATTTGGTCAATGGGGTGATCTTTGGCGACTTGATGATGAATTCTTGGTTGATCAATTGGTTCTTGAGCTGATGTAGAAGGTGTAGTCATAGGTGCCATTTGATCATCTTCTTGAGGTGAGTCATTGTTGCTTGAGTTATCATCTAGTTGATTATGATCATTTGTTGTGGGAGTAGATGGATTTGCTTGAATAGAGATTGATGGACCTTCATCATCATCTTCTTCTCTAGGCATGATATCCCTGATAGCCATAGTCTTCATTGCTTTACTCAATTCTTCACCTCTCACATCACATAAATTCTCTTTCTCATCTTGAGAGCTCATTGTTTCATCGAATTGCACATCATATGCTTCCTCAACAAATCCCTTAGACTTGTTGTATACTCTATAGGCTTTGGAATTTGAAGAATATCCAAGAAGAAATCCCTCATCACACTTGCTTTGAAATTTTGACAACTGAGAGCCTTTCCTCAAAATATAGCACTTGCAACCAAAAACCCGAAAATATGAAATATTTGGCTTCCTTCCATTGAGAAGTTTATATGGGGTTTTGTTGAAGAATCTATGACAATATAGCCTATTAGAGGCATGGCAAACAGTGTTGATAGCTTCGGCCCAAAAAGAATCGGAAACTTTGTATTCATCTAGCATTGATCTTGCCATCTCAATCAAGGTCCTATTTTTCCTCTCAACTACACCATTTTGCTCTGGTGTATATGTAGTTGAGAACTCATGCTTGATTCCTTTCTCATCACAAAACTCTTCAACATTTGTGTTCTTGAATTCACTACCATTGTCACTTCTCACTTTCTTCAACTTTAGCTCAAATTCATTTTCTGCTCTTCTCACAAATGACTTGAAAATATCACACGTAATAGCTTTGTCATGAAGAAAGAATACCCATGTGTATCTTGAATAATCATCCACAATTACAAGACAATAGGTATTTCCACCAATGCTTCTATAGGTAGTGGGACCAAATAAATCCATATGTAGTAATTCCAATGGTCTTGTGGTTGACATAGTGCTCTTGTTAGGATGTGAGTTGGCCACTTGCTTTCCGGTTTGACAAGCACTACACAATTTATCTTTCTCAAAATTTACATCTTTCAAGCCAAGAACTAAGTCATGCTTCACCAATTGGTTGAGTTGTTTCATACCAACATGACCAAGTCTTCTATGCCATAGCCAACCCATAGAGGCCTTTGAGAATAAGCAAGTAGTCAAATTTGCCTTTTTAGATGAGAAATCCACTAGATATAAGCTCTCATGACGAAATCCCTTAAAAATAGAATCTTTCCCATCAAGTGAGGTAACCTCAAAATCATTGCTAGTGAATGTACATTTATAACCATTGTCACAAAGTTGAGCAATAGATAGCAAATTGAAATTGAGAGAATCAATTAGCAAGACATTAGAGAGATTATAATCTTTAGAGATAGGTACTTCACCAATGCCTTTTACACCTACCTTGCTATCATCTCCAAAAGTGATGTTATCAAAATCAGAAATGTCTTCGTCAAGATGAGAGAATATTTTTCTTTCTCCGGTCATGTGGTTTGTACAACCACTATCAATTACCTAATGTCTTCCTCCGGCTTTATAGTTCACCTACAAAAGAAATTACTTTGTTTTAGGTACCCAAATTTTCTTGGGTCCTTCAATGTTAGTGACCAAAATTTTAGGCACCCAAATAGATTTCTTTTTACTACTACCAAGAGAGCGACCAACATATTGAGCACAAACAACACCCTTAGAATCTTTCTTAAGAATATAGGAAAGATCCAAGGATACGGTCTTCTTGCTCTTGCATTGGTGATTCACATCAACCTTTGTCTTGCACTTATGACACATGTTCATCTTTTCTTCTTCCTCAAAGGAAACATTTGAATTTACAATGATACTTTCCTTAGGAATGAAGGACTCTTTTCTTTTCTTGGGCAAGTAACCAAGAGCATCTTTATCTAAGGTGAATTTTTGATTTGTTCAAATATGATTAAACCAAACATGACTTCCAAAATACCGTGCAAGATCCTTAGACAAGCACTCAATCTCCTTCTTCAAAGATTCATTTTCCAATAATAGAGAGTCATAAGACATATCCTCACTAATGCAAGAGCTAGTGCTTGTGCTACAAGATGGGTTAGATGAACATGGAGAAGTATTCAATATATTACATTCAACACCCATGCTCATTTTTCCTTTGACTTCTTGTGCAAGGAGAGAGAGTTGTGAGCTTCCTTAAGCTCCTCATGTTTTTCTTTAAGAGTTTCCTAAGAAATGTTAAGTGTTTCATGGGAAGTCTTAAAATTTTCATGAGTAGACTTTAGCTCCTAAAAAGAATTTTGAAGTGAAACATTTTTCAACTCCAAATCCCTCAACTTTGATCTCTCCATGCGCAATTTGTCATCGGACTTAATGACCATGGCAACAAGATCATCATAAGATAAAGCATTATCATCATTATCACTTGTCGGTGCGGAAAGTAGTCCTGACACTAACTAGTGAGAGCGCTAAGATCTATCCCTCGATCACCGGTGCTAAGCAACTAGGTGACACGAGGTTTATCCTGGTTCTGGCCGGGGCCGTACGTCCAGTAGGGATGTGCTCGGGGCACTGTATTGCGTTGCACCGTAGTGCTTGCAGAGGGGTGCTACAAGCGAGGCGGGAGAGGAGGCTGGTCCTCCAGGTCCCAGAGGTACTGATTGAGGCAAGTGCCAATATCGGGGTGAAGGTGGGAGGCGTGCGAGAGCGCGCCGTCCGTCTCTGTGTCCGTCCCCTACGGCTGGGGGACTGCCCCTCCTTTTATAGGCCAAGGAGAGGGCAGTTTACAGGCATGCCGCACTATTCTCCTACATGTGAAGGCATGGCGTGCAGTGCCGCGGAGTGGACGACCGTCCGGCGAATCTTGCTCCTGCTGGGCGTCGTGGCGGGTCCTGTGCCTGTACAGGAGCGGCTTCGAGGGTGGTGCCGTAAAGGTTGCTCGGCCGGGCGCCGCCCGCGTGCTAACTCGAGGGTGCCGTTGTCAGGAGACCGTACGAGGCACAGTGGCAGGTGTGGTGATGTCCTGTCCCCGTGCGCCTTAACAGCGTCGGGGATGTCGCTGAAGTGCCCGGAGTGGCGTTACAGTGGTGCTGCAGTGGCGGGGATGGCCGCACAGGGCTGATAGCGATGGAGAAGACTGTTCCCGCTGGCCTGACGTCATGGTGTAGTCCTGTGTAGACATAGAAAAAGTATTTGTTCCCCTTCGAGGGTTCCGCCGTCCCGCTTCGAGGGCTCGACGTGTTAGTCGTACAAAAGTAGACGGCATAGTGTCACAGAGCTGACACCGGCCTCTCGCATAGTGTTGTACAGTGGCGGGGATGGTCTTGCCAGGGAGTTGGCGGAACAGCGCCGGGGCGTAATTCCCAGGCGCGTCGGGGTCGTGGCGTAGACCTGCGGGTGTCAGAGCATTAAATGGCTCGGACGTGCGAGCAGGTGCGGGGGTGACGTGTGTGCGGGGACCCTCGAGCGAGGCGGACTTCGCCCGAGGGGGGCGCTCAGCCCCCGAGTGAGGTGGACCTCGCCCGAGGGGGTGCTTAGCCCCCAAGCGAGGCGGGCCTCGCCCGATGGGGCACTCAGCCTAGTCGCTCTAGTGGGCCACGGGGGCCCCCAGGGTCGTGATCGTGCTGTGTGTGTGTTTTGGGTTCGAGGATTAGTTTGCGTTTTAAGTTTTTATGAGGCGAGGTGGGTTTTCCCCGGTTGTTTAGGGGACTCCTAGGGCTGCCCCCGACAGTAGCCCCCGAGCATCCGCTGGGCATCCGTTGGGATCCCGCAGATGCTGGTGCTGGCTGATGGGACGTTCTCCCCCCTGGTTGCTGTGCTATTCCGTGGGGGGGCGCTGGCGGACCCGCGGGTCTAGCCCCCGAAGTCTTGGAGGAGTGTGGCACTCCTTCAAGGTTTTATTCGCAGCGTCGTCTTTGTGCGAGGCATTTATCTCAGCCGGCCTTGGCGATATTTCAGCCGGCCTCGGCGGTGCCGTACGCATGTATCGACGTTCACGTGCGTTCGGTGCATGTCCAAGAGGTGTAGCCTCGCGTCGATCCCCCGAGCCTGGGCCCATTCGAGGCGATTGGGGTGGGCTCTCCGACTTTTCCGTACGTCCCCTCGCTGTCCCTCCGCAGGACGGGGGGCGAGGTGTCTGCAACTCCCATCGAGCGGGTCGCGAATTACAGGTTCCTCTTCAAGTTGTTATCGGGTGGTTCAAGTGGACGCCCATGCCCCGTTCGATAAGGGTAGGCTCGTGGTCTGGAGACTCGTCCATGAAAGTGCTTACACGGGTGTGCTTGGTAGGGCTCGGTCCCGTTCGCTGGGGACCGAGGGCGCGGAAGCTCTCCCTCGGTGGGATCCCTCGACTAGCTGCCCTCGTTGGCTCTTGAACACGACATGCAGCGCGCCCTCGAGCTGGTGGGCTCGAGGATAGGCTCGAATGTGCGCGCCCTCGTCGTCCACCGACTCGGTGATGCGGGGCGCCTGTTCGAACCCTTCGAGGGTCAGGCTTCGAACCCCTGATCAGTAGGGCTGTTGCGGGGTGGCAGCTAGGTGTTCCCGTCTTTTTCACATCTGCAGGACTCACGGGCGCCTGGTCGAACCGGCCCTTGAGCTACTGATCAGTAATCCTCTGGATCGAGGACATCTGTGGCGCCTTCTCTTGTCGAGCGGGTCTCGAGTCCACTAATCGGTAATCGCACCCTTCGAGGGTCTGGTTTTTCGAGCCCCGGGCTCGGGCCGCTCGAGGGTCACGCTTAGTAGGTAAGGGACCGAGCCATTAAATGCCCACAGTTGTGGTAGTGGTCGTGCGCTGCGGGTGCGCCTTTTCAGGCGACTCGGTCGCGCGCGTAGTGGGCGACGTGGGCGGGCGGACGTGACGGCCCGCCACGGCTCTTCGGTTGTCACGCCGTAATGATCGCGTGCGTGCGTCGTTTCGGCGTTATGGGGCCCGCTTGTCGGTGACGTACGCAGTCACCTGCAGTTAATGCGCGCGGCGCGCGCGCGGTTCGGGGAACGCTGTTCCCCTAGATCTATAAATCCACGGAGGGGGAAAGGGAAACCCCTTACCTCGACACTTAGTGTCCGTCGTCTCTTGCTCCTTGCTTCCGCTCCAGAGCACCGCACGCCTCTTCGTTTTCGCCTAGCGTTCGCTTCGTCCCCGTGCTCCTTCGCCGATCGGCATGGCTCCCTCGCAGTCGATCATCATGGTGGACCCACTGCCGTGGAGCCGTTTGACGGTGACAGGGTTCGCCTTGAACGAGCTCGTGAACGGTGGCCAGCTCGCACCGAACGTGGACGGGCAGCCTGCAGCGTGGATAGTCCCGCCGGCGACGGATCGGGAGCCCAACCCGCTGCACGGTTAGGTGGTCAGCTTCGTCCGACATCACGAACGTGGCTTCGCCACGCCGGCGAGCCGCTTCCTGCGCGGGCTGTGCTACCACTACTGGGTGGAGTTGCACAATTTCACCCCGAACGCAATCTCGTAGGCGGCTACCTTCGTCGGCGTCTGCGAGGGGTTCCTGGGGATCCCGACGAACTGGGATCTCTGGGTCCACCTCTTCCGCGCGGAGTTGCACACGCTCATCACACCGGAGTCGCGGGTGCGTCACGCAGTGCGGGCCGGCGGCATGACGATCTCGCTGTGGGAGTCGCGATGGGAACTTTACATTCCCTGCATGATGACCTCCAACAACGCCGAATGGGAGCAGGGGTGGTTCTACCTCCGCAACGACGAGCCCGGCCTCCCCCCTTCACCAGCAAGGTTTTGAAGGAGAAGGCTGACTCTTGGTGGCATGACCTGTCGCCCTCGTCGCGCCAGGATCGATTAGAGTCAGCCTACTCGCGTTGAAGAGCCTGGCGGACGCCGGGCTGGGTGTGGCCTCGGTCCTCGCGAACCTCCACCACAGGAGGATCGCCCCCCGCATGCTACGAGATGAGCGAGGTGGCCAACCCCGTGTCGCTGGCGCGCTCGCGGTTTCTTTCTGAGCGCTTTCCGCGGGAGTATGCGACCACGAGGGCGAGGCGGGCCGTCAGCCTCAAGGCCGTCAAGCACAGCGACGACGACCTCTGGTTGTTCGTCATGCTTCCCGACGCTCTGCCGGTGAGTGGGTTCTCCCCCTCTCCCCTTCATTCCTCCGTGACATGCCCTCGTGGTTCTGACATTTCACTCTTCCCAGCAAAGGGTAACCGTGAACGCCGTGCGGTCTGATCCGCCCACGCTTCGAGCCCGTGCGTGCGCGCGCGGCGCAGCGGCGGCGGCGGCGAGCGGGCGGCGCGCAAGAAGGAGCGGAGGATCCGGCAGCGGGAGCTCCGCAAGCAGAGGGACGAGGAATTTCGGCTGCGCGAGCAGCAAGGAATTTCTCCCCCGGCAACCTCGGAGTACTCGTCGTCGGGGAAGGAAGAGGAGGAGGAGAGCGACGGGGGGCCGGCTCTCCCCGAGAGGTGGGAGCCCGCGCCCCCCTCACCGAGAGTCGCGGAGGCGGTAGGGGAGCAAGCGCCCTGGGCGGGCGCGGAAGCGCTGTCGCCGGGCGATCCACGGAAGAGGCGGCGTGCGCGCGGAGGTGCGGCGCGCACCGCGGATGCGTCTGGGAGTGCGACGGTGGCGACATCGGCCACGGCCACAGCGCCCGTCGAGCCCTCGAGGAAGAGGAAGCGGGGCTTCTCCGCCTTGAGGTAGGCAATTGCTCCTCTAGACGCCCCCGTCCTCGAGAGGCAGGAGTTTAATCATTCTGTTTTTGCATTCGCAGGGTGGCGCTGACCATGCCCCCCCTCGCGCCCGCCAAGGCGCTTAGGTCAGACGCGTCCATCCCGACGAGGCGGCGCTCATCGAGGGCGCCGCGGGTGATATGGAGTACGGCGTCGGCAACGAGCGAGGCCCCGCACAGCGTGGCCGCAGCTACAGAGCCGCAGCGGGTGGCGACAGCCGCGACGACGGTCATGACCATGGCGGTCACCGTGCCATCGATTTTGCCGGCACCTGCCCCTGCCAGCGGCAATCAGGTGGCGATGGTGGAGATCCCAGACGACGACGTCTGGCCGCCCGGATGGGGCCAGTGGGAGAGCCTGCCCGCACCAGCCCCCGAGCCCCCAGTGGGGGTGCTTGTGATAAGGGAGGATGGCTGCGTGATGTCGGGGCGCCCGGCGCACGGCGCCGAGGCCTCCTTGTCGCGCGCTTCCCTTCCAGCTTCAGACGGCACCGCGGCGCGTCCGGAGCAGGAGCGGGAATGCGTCAACGCGCCGCCGGCCCACTTCGCCAGTCCCCAGGCCGAGCAGGCACCGTGGCAGGAATTCCGCGACCATGGCGCCTCACTCAACCGGGCGTTGAATGAGACGCTACGGATCCATGGAGGTCCTGCATGGCGCGTCTTCCAGGTTTGTGACTTATCACCGGGTTTTGTGGTCTTCCCCTTTGTTTCTTCCGCGTTTGCGCTCCCCCTGACCCCTGTCTTCTCTCGCTTTGCCCGTCGGCGGCAGGATTTGGAGGGTTGGGCCCGGGAGAGGTGCGACGCTCTCGACCGGCTGGACGTCGAGCTCAGCTGGTACCAGGGGCAGTACAACGCCCTCGACGCCCTTGTCGAGGCCTTGAGGACCCCTGACCGGTGGGTGGTGTACCGGGCGGAGGCCCTGCGGGATCAGCCCCCGGAGCTGAACGCCCAGGCTGCGGGGGACGTCTCCACGGTTGAGAGGGTGAAGACGGCACTTGTGGACTGGGACGAGGCACTACACAAGGCGCGGAAGGATTTGGCGGGGGCGCGAACCCTGGCGGCGGAGTGGGAGGCCGAGGTGGCCTCTGTTCGAGGCCAGCACAAGCAAGACCACGCGGCCCTCGAGGGAGCGCGTGCTTGGCAGAGCCAGGCCGAAGAGAGGGCCAAGGAGGCGGAGGGGCTGAGGACTAGCTTGGTGGACAAGGCCGCCGCGCTCGCCACGACAGAGGAGCAGCTCCAGCAGGAACAAGTCGCGCACCAGCAGGCGGAGGCCTAGCTCCAGTAGGAGCGGGCTGCCCTCGTCAAGGCCCAGGCTGCCCTCGAGCGGGAACGCTTGGCGCGGGAAGAGGCGCAGGGTCGGCTCCAGCAAGAGCGCACCGCACTCGAGGGGGCGCAGGCCACCCTTAAGCAGCGGGACGACGACATCTCGCGGCTTAACGGGGAGCTGGTCCAGCTTAGTGTATCGCACGCGGACTTGTGCCAGTCCCTCGAGGAGCAGGAGGCCACGGTCCTCGGCCTGCGGCAGGCAGCTGAGGACGCGCGCTAGGCCCTCGAGGCGGAGAAGAAGCAGGTCGAAGGTGAGTTATCTTTCGTCTGTCTTTTCGCTCATCGATTTGCCTTTTGGGGATCCGCTCCCAATTTTTCGTTTCTTGTTTGTGGCTTTCAGGCCTGCGGGTCACCTTGGGGAATTCGACAACCCAGGCTCAGGCCGTGCAGACGGCCTACAACTCCTCGCAACAGGAGTTGGAGGAGCTGTGGGCTGCCGCCCTCGAGACCTGCCAGGAGGTCGAGGAAGGCGAGGCGCAGGCTGGGAGCTCGATGGTGAGTCGCCTTCGTGCTCTCGGCGGGCATGTCGCCCGGCGTATGCGTCGCGCTCTTCATCTGGGTGTCGAGAAGGCTCTTGGTGTGGTGGAGTCTCACTACCAGGTCAACTTCGAGGCTGTCTCCTCGGGCTATGTCGTCCCGGTCGGCGTCGAGGACGAGGTGGCTATGAACCGTGCGGACGCGCTCGCCGCCACCGCTGCCGATATGCTCGCGGAGGACTTCACAGACTTCCTGTTCCCAGACGCTTCCGCGGCCGGCGACCCTCAAGCTTGAAGATCACTGGGCGTTCATGCCCTTTTTGTTTAAGTATTAGCATTCGGGCCGTATGGCCATGTAATAAACAATTACTTGTTTGAAACGTTTGAATGATTGTAAATTGAAGTAATGCTTTTTTGCTCCGGCAATTGTATTGTTCTGCCTCCCAACTTTCTTAGGTGAACCATGGCTGGGAAAGGTTCATTCGCATGAGTAGCTTGTAGGCGAAGCGGCGAGGGGGAAGGGCCATATCCTGCCGGAGGCATAGGCTATCCCCGACTCGCGCTTCTTCACCCTTTAGCCGCTCACGTCCCGCGTAGGTTCACCCAGAACTTGGGTCGAGGCGTACTTGGTACATTTGCGATGGGTTTTTGGGAAAAATGGGACCATTTTGGGGGGGGGATGCCCCCCGTAGTAGCCCCCGAGGGTGACTTGGTTTTCTAGGGAAAGCCAAGTTGCCCTTTGACTTTATTAATTCGAAGGAGTTTACATTTGTACAGCCAACTAGGGTGTTGGGTATGTAAATTACAAAAAAGAACTTGGAAATCCTTTCTAAGGGTAGAAGTGATGTAGCTGTTGGATGTTCCAAGCGTTGGTGAGTTCTTCACCGTCCTCGTTGGCCAGCTTGTACGTGCCGAGCTTGAGTACTTTCACCAAAATGTAGGGTCCCTCCCATGGGGGCGATAGCTTGTGGCGGCCTCGATTGTCTTAGCGCAGCCTTAGGACTAGGTCCCCTTTGTTGAAGTCTCGGCATCGTATCTTCCGGGCTTGGTAGCGCCTCAGAGCCTGCTGGTATCTGGCGAAATGCATGAGGGCCACGGTGCGGGCCTTGTCCAGTTGGTCCAGTGAGTCCTCGCAGGCTCGCTAGTTGGTGCCCTCATCGTAGCTCTGGACTCTGGGCGACCCGTATTCCAGGTCCGTGGGGAGGATGGCCTCTGTGCCATAGACTAGGAAGAACGGGGTGAATCCCGTGGCCCTGCTTGGGGTGGTTCTGAGGCTCCACACGACCGCTGGTAGCTCCTGGGGCCATTTTCGATCAGACTTGTTCAGTCTGTCGAAAATCCTGGGCTTGAGACCTTGTAAGATCATGTCGTTGGCGCGATCCACTTGACCGTTGGTCTGTGGATGCGCCACGGCCGCCCAATCGACGCGGATGTGGAACTTGTCATAGAACTCCAGGAACTTTCTGCCAGTGAATTGAGACCTGTTGTTGGTGATGATGGAGTTGGGTAACCCCAACCGGTAGATGATGTCGGTGAAGAACGTCACGGTCTGCTCTGCCCTGAGATTCGTGATCAGGCGCACCTTGACCTACTTGGAAAACTTGTCGATGGCAACCAGCAGGTGGGTGTAGCCCCCGGGCGCTTTTCGCAAGGGCCCGATGATGTCCAGCCCCCACATGGCAAATGGCCACATGACGGGGATGGTCTGGAGGACGTGTGCAGGAAGGTTGGTCTTGCGAGCGTAGAATTGGCACCCTTCACAGGTGCGCATAATCTCGCTGGCATCAGTGACCGCAGTGGGCCAGTAGAAGCCCTGGCGGAATGCGTTGCCCACGAGAGTTCATGGCGCCGCGTGGTGGCCGCATACGCCCGCATGAATGTCTCGAAGGAGCTCGCACCCCTGAGGGATGGGTACGCATCGCTGCAGGACGCCCGACGCGGTGCGCTTGTACAGCTCGCCGTCGACGAGGGTAAATGACTTGGCCATTCTAGCGATGTGTCTGACCTCAGATCGATCCGAGGGGAGTTCCCCTCGATCCATCCAGGTGATGTATTTGTCTCGCCAGTCCTCCGCGCGGGGGACTGGCTCCGTGTCCATGGCTTCGGCCTCGTCCGTGCCATACCCCTCGAGCAAAGAGTACGAACGCTTCATTCGAGGGGTCCTCGTCCATAGGCTCCGCGCCCGTTGGGCCCGAGCGAGCCCCCGAGGGTTCTTCTCGGTTCGAGGGTGCCGGCTCGAGGTTGACCGACGGCTTCGAGATGTCTCGCGTGAAAACATTCGGGGGAACAGTGATTCGCCCCGACGCGATCTTGGCGAGCTCATCCGCCTCCTCGTTGTACCGGCAGGGGACGTGGTTAAGCTCGCTGCCGTAGAACTTGTCTTCGAGAGCTCGCACGGCGTTGCAGTATACCTCCATCTTGTCGTCGTGGCAGCTCGCGTTCTTCATGACCTGGTCGATCACGAGCTGCAAGTCCCCTGACGTCGAGGCGCTTGATGCCCGTCTCGATGGCGATTCGGAGACCGCAGAGAAGGGCCTTGTACTCTGCCATGTTGTTTGACGCGGGGAAGGGTAGGCATACTGCGCACCTCATGTGCTCCCCGAGGGGTGAGATAAAGAGCAGGCCCGCACCCTCCCCTGTTTTCATCATTGATCCGTCGAAGTAGAGGGTCCAGCATTCAGCCTGGACTTGCGGCGGCGGCGGCGGCTGCGTGTCCGTCCATTCGGCGACGAAATCCGCCAGGATCTGGGATTTGATCGCTTTGCGCGGCGCATAGGCGAGTGTTTCGCCCATTAATTCCACCGGCCACTTGGCAATCCTGCCCGCCGCGTCTGGGTTTCGGATAATCTCTCCCAACGGAAAGGAGGAGACCACCGTGACCAGATGGGCCTCGAAGTAATGGTGAAGTTTGCGTCGTGCGAGCACCACCGCATAGAGTAGCTTTTGGATCTACGGGTAACACGCCTTGGTTTCGGACAGCACCTCGCTGATGTAGTACACGGGCCGCTGGACTGTAGGGCATGCCCCTCCTCCGCACGTTCTACCACGAAGGCGGCGCTGACCACCTGAGTGGTTGCGGCGACGTAGAGGTACAGAGGCTCGTCGCCCTGAGGAGGCATTAAGATCAGAGCGTGGGCGAGCATCGCCTTCAGCTTGTCAAGCACCTCCTGGGCCTCGACGGTCCAGGAGAAGCGCTCGTGTTTCTTCAGGAGCCGGTAGAGGGGTAAGCCATTTTCGCCGAGCCGCGAAATGAAGCGGCTCAAGGCGGCAAGGCATCCCAACACCTTCTGGACCCCCTTCAGGTCTCGGATCGGACCCATTCGTTCGAGGGCAGCAACCTTCTCGGGGTTGGCCTCGATGCCTCACTGGGAGACAATGTATCCTAACAGCATGCCTCGTGGCACGCCGAAGACACATTTTTCGGGGTTCAATTTTACCCTGTTGGCCCGTAGGCAGCCGAACGCGATGCGGAGGTCGTCAACTAGGTCGTCCACCTTCCTGGTGTTCATGACTATGTCGTCTACGTACGCCTCAACGGTTCGCCCGATGTGGTCTCCGAAGACATGCTGCATACATCGCTGGTAGGTAGCACCTGCATTTCGGAGGCCGAACGGCATCGTCACGTAGCAGTACATCCCGAACAGCGTGATGAACGAAGTCGCAAGCTGGTCGGACTCCTTCATATTTATTTAGTGGTACCCGGAATAGGCATCAAGGAAGCATAGAATCTCACACCCCGCAGTCGAGTCAACGATTTGATCGATTCGTGGCAAAGGAAAATGAACTTTAGGACATGCTTTATTCAAACTAGTGTAATCTACACACATCTGCCACTTCCCATTCTTTTTCTTAACTAGTACAGGATTAGCAAGCCACGTAGGGTGGAACACTTTTTTGATGAACCCGGCCTCGAGGAGCTTCCGCAGCTCCGCTCCGATCGCCCGGCGCCGCTCCTCGTCAAAGCGGCGCAGCCGTTGCTGCACGACGCGGGAGTGAGGTAGGATGTCAAGGGAGTGCTCGGCGACCTCCCTCGGGATGTCTGGAATATCCGAGGGGCTCCACGCAAAGATGTCGGCGTTAGCGCGGAGGAAGTCGACGAACACCACGTCCTATTTCGGGTCGAGGGTAGAGCTGACCCTGAACGCCTTGCCCTCAGGGGCAGTAGGGTCGAGGGGCACCTCCTTGGTTTGTTCAGCAGCCTCGAAGCTGCCGGCGTGCTTGGCGGCGGAGTTGAGGTCCTCATTGACCAGCTTCTCCATGCTCGCCACGAGCGCTCATCCAGGTCTAGTGCTTCAGCGTGCTCCACGCACTCGACGTCGCAGTCGAATGCGTGCTCGATCGATTAGCCCACGATGATGACACCCTTGGGCCCCGGCATCTTCATCTTGAGGTAGGTGTAGTTCGGGACCGCCATGAACTTGGCGTAGCACGGCCGCCCGAGGATGGCGTGGTACGCGCCCCTGAACCCCACCACCTCGAAGGTGAGTGTCTCCTTGCGGAAGTTGTCCGGCGTGCCGAACCAAACTGGCAGGTCGATCTGCCCGAGGGGCTGGACGCGCTTGCCCGGCGTGACGCCATGGAACGGCGTCATGCTGGGCCGCAGCTGGTCCAACCCGATCCCCAACAGGCGCAGGGTGTGCGCGTAGAGGATATTGAGGCTGCTGCCCCCGTCAATCAGCACCTTGGAGAACCGCGCGTTCCCGATGACCGGGTCGACAACCGAGTGGTGCCGGCCGGATTGGGGATGCGATTCGGGTGATCCTTGCGGCTGAAGGTGATGGCGTCCTCTGACCAGTCGAGGAAGGAGGGAGGTGCCTTCTCCGCGGCGAGGACCTCGTGCCGCTCCTGCTTGCGCTGGCTGTTGGACATGTCCACGGTCGGTCCCCCGAAGATGAGGAAGACATTCTCCACCGCTGGGAAGCCACCGGCATCGCCGTCACCCCCGTCCTTCTTGGCCTCGCCATCCTTTGCGGTGGCGTGGCTGTAGTACTTTTTGAGCATATCGCACTGCTCAAGGGTGTGGTTGACCGGCGTCTTGTGGTACAGGAAGGGCCTCTTCAACATATCGTCGAATACGCCGGGGCCTCGAGGGGATGCTTGAGGACCCCTTCGAGCTGGGTCAACAGCAAGGGCTTCATCCCTGTCGTTGTCGAGCCCCTACTCGCGCGCCTCGCGGCGCGGCTTCTTGCCTTTCTTGCCCTGCTTGTGCTTTTGCTGGGGCTCCTTGGACTTGCTGCCCTCTGCGGGCGCGTCGTCCACTCGCTTTCCCTTCTTCCCGTCGAAGATGGCCCCCACCGCCTCCTCGCCGGAGGTAAAGCTGGTGGCGATGTCGAACAGCTCATTGGAGTCAACGGGCGGGCTGCGCCCGAGCTCGCGCACGAGGTCTCGGCAGGTTGTGCCCTCGAGGAAGGCATGCACGATCTCAGACTGGGCCACGCTCGGGAGCTCCGTGGAGCGTTTGGAGAAGCGCTGTAAAAAGTCCCGGAGCGACTCGCCGGGCATCTGGGTGCACGCGCACAGGTCCCAGGAGTTCCCAGGGCGCACGTACATGCCCTGGAAGTTCCCCACGAAGGTGCGGACCAGGTCGTCCTAGTTATGGATCTGGCTGGCCGTCAGATGCTCGAGCCACGTCCGCGCTGAGTCGGCAAGGTGTAGAGGCAGGTTGCAGATGATCACCTCAACGGTGGTGGCACCGCCCAGCTGGCATGCCAGGCGATAGTCGTTGAGCCATACACTGGGGTCCGTCTCCCCCGTGTACTTGTCGATGGACGTGGGCTGGCGGAAGCGCTGCGGGAAGCTCGCCGTGCAGATCTCTCGGCTGAACACGCGGGTCCCCGGGGGTTCTGGCGTTGGCGAGCGGTCCTCGCAGCTGTCGTAGCGCCCACCCCGCCGTGGGTGGTAGCCTGCCACCGCCCGTGTCTCCGCATTGCCCGTCCGCCGGGCATTGATGACATTGCGAGCGTCTCTATCCTGGACCTGCCAGCGCGTGTCAAGGATCCGCTCCCTGATCGGCGTTCGGCCTTGGTTGGCAGGCTGCCCCATCGCGCTGGTTGCGTGAACTGACGCCTCAGGGCCTTGCACGCCCCCGTCGTCCCGTGCGCTCCCCTGCTGGCAGATGCAGGACACCGAGCTCTCGGCCTGTTGTACGACTGCTTGCTCGATGAGCGCCAGCGCCTCGTGGTGCAGGTTCCACGCCTCGGGCGTTGAAGGAGCGGGCATGGCCCGCAGCAGTATCGCGGCAGCGATGAGATTTTGCCTCGCTCGTGGGGGCGTGTTCGGGTTGTCGATGTCGAAGTCGGTGTTGATGCGCTCACGGGCCTGCTTGCCTAGCTCACGTGCGCGTTCGCTGCGCGCGGAGGCTTCCCTGGTGATGGAGGCACGAAGTAGTCGCACCATGCGATACAACTCTGCGAGTTTGGCCTCGAGCTCACGCGCTTGAGCTAGCTGCGCGTTGATGTCAGCGGCCCCCACTGGCGAAGTGGGGGGTGCGCTCGGCCTCGCGCCCTGGAGTAGTCCAGTTTCCGAGCCTTGAGGGGCTTCTTCGTCGCCGGCCCCCGCGTTCGCACTGTTCGCCTGGTCGTCGGCGACCACCACAAAGCACTCGCACACGGGGTCGTAGCTCCCGGCGTTGGAGTCGTCGGAGTAGTCGAACCAGTAGTCCGCGGCGTCGAGGAACCGCTGGAACATCACCGAATCCGGCACGCCGGAGAAGTCCCACTCCGCGTACCCGTGCAAGGTGGCGGGTGGCAGCTCGCTGGTGGAGCCGTGGTAGGACTCGTCGTTGGTGGTGACGCTAGGGTTCCTGACCGCCGGGACATGGTGGCTAGGACGACCCCTGCGCGCCGCCATGTCGGTGTTGGCGGATGAGGCGTATGCCGTTGCGGCGCCGCGCAAGCCGAGGGGCAACTGTGGCTCGGAAACCGTGCGCCCCCCGCTAGCGTGGTTGCCGTCTCGCCAGTGATCGCGTCTCGTTGCGAGGTGACGCACGCGGCCCACCGTCGTTCGATCCGCGCCTGTCGAGAGCGGTGACTGGAGTGTCGCCGGCGTTGAGGCACTGAAGGGCCCACCGTGTCCGCTCAGAAGGGCGCTGGGGCGTCAGCAACGGGTGTGACGGGGACCGGTCCTGGCCCGGTCGCCCGCTGCGAGTGAAGCTCGTCGCGGTTGGTGATGCGCATGAGGTAGCCATTCCCCGTGGCTTGAAAGTTCAGGCTCCCGAACCGGATTTCGAACCCAGCTGGGAGGGGGTCCGAGCTGCCCATGGAATACCTCTGGCCCCTGTACTCGGTGCGGATCACCATCGAGAGGGCTTGTGAAAGCTGATCTTCAGCATGAAGTCCCCTACCTGGCGCGCCATCTGTCAGTGCGGAAAGTAGTCCTGACACTAACTAGTGAGAGCGCTGAGATCTATCCCTCGATGGCCGGTGTTAAGCAACTAGGTGACACGAGGTTTATCCTGGTTCCGGCCGGGGCCGTACGTACAGCAGGGATGTGCTCGGGGCACTGTATTGCGTTGCACCGTAGTGCTTGCAGAGGGGTGCTACAAGCGAGGCGGGAGAGGAGGCTGGTCCTCCAGGCCCCAGAGGTACTGATTGAGGCAAGTGCCAATATCGGGGTGAAGGCGGGAGGCGTGCGAGTGTGCGCCGTCCGTCTCTGTGTCCGTCCCCTGCAGCTGGGGGACTGCACCTCCTTTTATAGGCCAAGAAGAGGGTAGTTTACAGGCGTGCCGCACTATTCTCCTACGTGTGAAGGCATGGCGTGCAGTGCCGTGGAGTTGACGACCGTCCCGGCGAATCTTGCTCCTGTTGGGGTGTCGTGGCGGGTCCTGTGCCCGTACAAGAGCGGCTTCGAGGGTGGTGGCGTAGAGGTTGCTCGGCCGGCCGCCGCCCGCGTGCTGACTCGACGGTGCCGTTGTCAGGAGGCTTTACGAGGCACAGTGGTGGGCGTGGCGATGTCCTGTCCCCGTGCGCCTTAACGGCGTCGGGGATGCCGCTGCAGTGCCCGTAGTGGTGTTACAGTGGCGCTGCAGTGGCGGGGATGGCCTCACAGGGCTGATAGCGATAGAGAAGACCGTTCCTGCCGGCCTGATAGTCCTGTGTAGACATAGAAAATGTATTTGTTCCCCTTCGAGGGTTCCGTCGTCCCCCTTCGAGGTCTCGACATGTTAGCCATACAAAAGTAGGCGGCACAGTGCCACAGAGCTGACACCGACCTCTTCGCATAGTGATGTACAGTGGCGGGGATGGTCTTGCCCAGGGAGTTGGCGGAACAGCGCCAGGGCATGGTTTCCAGGCGCGTCGGGGTCGTAGCGCAGACCTGCGGGTGTCAGATCATTAAATGGCTCAGACGTGCGAGCAGGTGCGGGGTGACGTGTGTGCGGGGACCCTCGAGTGAGGCGGACCTTGGCCGAGGGGACGCTTAGCCCTCGAGCAAGGCGCACCTTGCCCGAGGGGACGCTCAGCCCTCGAGTGAGGCGGACCTCGCCCGAGGGGGCGCTTAGCCCCCGAGCGAGGCGAACCTTGCCCGAGGGGGCGCTCGGCCTAGTCCCTGCTGCTCGCACAGCCGGAATTCCTCGTCCCTCTGCTCCCGGCGCCGGATCCTTCACTCCTTCTTGCGCGCCGCCCGCTCCTGCCTGCTTCCGCCGCGCCGCGCGCGCGCTTGGGCTCGGGGCATGGGCGGGTCGGACCGCGTGGCGTTCACGGTCACCCTCTGCTAGGAAGAGTGAAATGTCACAGCCACGACGGCGTGTCGCGGAGGAATGAAGGAAAACGGGGGAGAACCCACTCACCGGCGGGGCGTCGGGAATCATAATGAACGACCAGAGGTCGTCGTCGCTATGCTTGACAGTCTTGAGGCTAATGGCCTGCCTCGCCCTCGTGGCCGCGTATTCCCGCGGAAGGCGCTCAGAAAAGAACCGCGAGCGCGCTAGCGACACGGGGTTGGCCGCCTCGCTCATCTCGTAGATGCGGAGCTCCCTCTCCATGAGGGGGACGATCCGCCGGTGGTGGAGGTTCGCAAGGACCGAAGCCGCACCCAGCCCAGTGTCCGCCAGGCTCTTCAACGCGAGCAGGGCCGACTCCAGCTGATCCTGGCGTGACGAGGGCGACAGGCCGTGCCACCAAGAGTCGGCCTTCTCCTTCAGAATCTTGCCGGTGAAGGGGGGAGGCTGGGCTCGTCGTTGCAGAGGTAGAACCACCCCTGCTCCCACTCGGCGTTGTTGGAGGTCATCGTGCATGGAATGTAAAATTCCCCGCGCGACTCCCGCAGCGAAATCATCATACCGCCGGCCCGCACCACGCGGCGCACCTGCAGTTCAGGCGTGGTGAGCGTGTGCAGCTCCGTGCGGAAGAGATGGACCCAGAGATCCCAGTTCGCAGGGATCCCCAGGAGCCCCTCGCAGACACCGACGAAGGTGGCCGCCTGCGAGATCGTGTTGGGCGCAAAGTTGTGCAGCTCCACCCCATAGTGGTAGCACAATCCGCGCAAAGCGACTCGCCGGCGCCGCGAAGCCACGCTCGTGGTGGCGGATGAAGCTGACGACGTAGCCGTGCGGCGGGTTGGGCTCCCGATCCGTCGCCGGCAGGACTATCCACGCCGCGGGCTGCCCGTCCACATTCGGCGCGAGCTGGCCGCCGTTCAAAAGCTCGCTCAAGGCGAACCTCGTCACCGTCGAGCGGCTCCATGGCAGCGGGTCCACCACGGTGATTGCCTGTGGGGGAGCCATGTCGATCGGCGAAGGGGCGCGGGATCTAGGCGAATACTAGGCGAAAACGAAAGGGCGCGCGCTGCTCTGGAGCGGAAGCGAGGAGCAAAGGACGACGGGCGCTAAGTGTTTAGGTAAAGGGCTCCCCTTTCCCTCTCCTTGGATTTATAGATCCATGGGAGCCACGCTCCCCGAACCGCGCGCGCTGCGCGCATTAACTGCAGGCGGCGGCACCCGTCACTGACGAGCGGACCCCACCACGACCGAAACAGCCAGGCGCACGCACACGCATGATCATTATGGCGCGGCAACCGAAGAGCCACGGCGGGTCGTCACGTACGCCTGCCCACGTCGCCCACTACGCGTGTGGCTGCGTTGCCTAAAAAGGTGCGCCCGCAGCGCACGACCACGACCACGTTTGTGGGCATTAAAATGGCCCGGTCCCCTACCAAGTAGGTGTGACCCTCGCGCGACCCGAGCCTAGGGCTAAAAAAATACGACCCTCGAAGGGTGCGACTACCGACCAGTGGTCTCGAGACCTGCTCGGCGAGAGCAGGCGCCACAGGTGCCCTCGATTTTAGAGGATTACTGATCAGCAACTAGTGAACCGGCTCGACCGCAAGCACACGAGTCCTGCCAATGTAACAAGGACGGAGGCACCCAGCTGCCACCCCGCAACGACCCTACTGATCAGGGGTTCGAAGCCTGACCCTCGAAGGGTTCAAATAGGCGCCCCAGATCAACAGAGTCAGGGGCGACGAGGGCGCGCCCGTTTGAGCCTATCCTCGAGCTCACCAACTCGAGGGCGCCCCACATGTCATGTTCAAGCGCCATCGAGGGCAGCTAGTCGAGGGATCCCATCGAGGGAGAGCTTCCGCGCCCTCGGTCCCCAGCGAACGGGACCGAGCCCTGCCTAGCAAACCCACGCAAGCGATTTCATGGATGAGTCTCTGGACCACGGGCCTACCCTTATCGAATGGGGCATGGGCGTCCACTTGAACCACCCGATAACAGCTCAACGAGGAATCCGCAATTCGCGATCTGCTCGATGGGGGTTGCGGAAACCTCACCCTCCGTCCCGCGGAGGGACGGGGAGGGAATGTACAAACTAGTCGGAGAACCTGTCCCGATCGCCTCGAATGGGCCCAGGCTCAGGGGCTCAACGCACGGCTACACCTCCTGGGGTGCACCGAATGCAGACGATGCCAGAGACGTGCGCGTAGCCCCGCCGAGGCCGGCTGAAATATCGCCGATGCCGGCTGAAACTACCACCCCACACGCCGGTATGTCCTGTGAAAAATCCTTACAGGACCACCCACGCTCCTGCAAGGCTTCGGAGGCTAGACCCACGGGTCTGCTAGCACGGCCCCACGGAATAACACCAGCAACCAAGGGGGAAGAAAGTCCCATCAGCAAGCGTCAGCATCTGCGGGATCCTCCCGGACACACCCACAGATGCTCGGGGGCTACTGTTGGGGACAGCCATGAGGGTCCCCTAAATAACCAGGGAAAACCCACTCACCTTCGTATAAAACAAACTCAAACGAACCTAAAAAGCACGCGCAAGATAAACCCACGGGCCCACGGCCCGCCAGACAATCGGCTTAGCCACCCTCGGCGGAACTCCGCTTCGCTCGAGGGAAATGTTGCCGCGCTGGGAAAGCCCCGCCTCGCTCGACGGCCGGTCGCCCCCTCGGGTGAGGTTCCGCCTTGCTCGGGGGATGGGCGCCCCCTCGAGTGGGGTTCTGCCTCGCTCGAGGGCTGGATGACCCCTCGAGCGGGGACCCGTCTCGATTGAGAGCTAAACGCCCCCTCGAGCAGGGCTCCGTCTCGCTCGAGGACCTCACGGGTCCGCCGCCTCTACACCCGCTCCCCCGGCAAGAGCATTTAATCCACTGACACATGCAGGCGCCCGGGTCAAAGGCGAATCCATGCCACGACACGCCTGAGAATCACGCCCCGGCACTGCTCCGCCCGCTCCCCAAGCGAGGCCATCCCCGCCGTTGTGCCACACTGTGCGGCATGGTCAGCAACCACTCCGTGGCACTGTACCACCCACTCCCGTACGGCCAGTGCACCGCACCCTCGAAAAAGGACGGCAGAGCCCTCGAGGGGGGGGGGGGGGCGGACGACTACTCCACGCCCGCACAGGACTATGCCGTGACGTCAGGCTAGTGGGAGCGGTCACCTCCGTCGCCATCGGCCCTGTGCGACCATCCCCGCCACCGCGACGCCATCCCGGCCACTGCATCCCCGTCCCCGATGCTGTGGAAGCGTACGGTGACAGGACACCGCCACGCCAGCCACTGTGCCTCGTACGGCCCCACGTCAACGGCACCCTCGAGTCTTCACGTGGACAGCCCTCGAACGGACAACCTCTACGCCGCCACCCTCGAAGCTGCTCATGGGCGCGCACAGGACGCACCGTGACGCCCTGCCAGAAGCAAGATTCGCCAGGACGGCCATCTACTCCATGGCACTGTACACCATGCCTCCACACGTAGTTAGAACAGTGTGGCATGCTTGTAAACTGCTTCCTCCTTGGCCTATAAAAGGAGGGGCAGTCCCCAGCCACAGGGGGACAAAAACGGACAACGCTCACTTGCACGCTTTCCTCCTTCACACGATATTAGCACTTGCCTTAATCAGTACCTCTGGGACCTGCAGGACCAGCCTCCTCTCCCACCTCGCTTGTAGCCCCCCTCTGCAAGCACCACGGTGCACCGCAATATAGTGCCCCGAGCACACCACTGCTAGACGTACGGCCCGATCGGAACCAGGATAAACTCAGTGTCACTAGTTGCTTAGCACCGGCCATCGAGAGATAGATCTCAGCGCTTCTTACTAGTTAGTGTCAGGACTACATTCCGCACCGACAGTTAGACACTTGGATCTAGATGCATCTATTTATTGTGGTGAAAGGGGGTGGGAAGTAAGACAAACTAACTTGGGGAAGCAATTGGATCTCAAATGATATCATGTTGCTCTCCAGATCGCCTCCAGCTTTTGCCTTCGAGGACTGGAGCATCCGAGAGCCGGTGGTTGGTCGCTCCCTAGTGTGATGAGTGATTGACAACATGGTGGAATGACTCTTGGCCGAGTATTGCAGGTGCATGTTGCACTTGATTTGCGTTGGTGCAGGTGAAGAGCGGGTATGAAAGGTCTTAGCCTTGCAGGGCCTTCGAGGAGTGGAGAGAAAAGTAGTCTCGGCTTGATGGACCCAGTGGCCGAACAGGATCAAGTGCGGGCCGCATGGTGGCAAAAAAAGCAAGACAAAATTGTGGACAGGAGCCGGTCCATGGTAGAGGCTCACGACTGGAGCCTGCATGCCAGGTTTGCGATAGTTCACCACAAAACCGTCGGGTTACTTGGTTGAGCCACAAAACCAAGACCGGAGGCTCGACGGGTAGAGACGGGATCCGGGCGTGCCGAGAAGCTTCTATGCCGGGGGACACACGACGGGATCGCGAGGCTTGCGTTGGGAGGACGCAAACTGTAGCGAAGGCATAGCCGCCTGATGAATAATGCTCGCTATTTCACCATCTTGCCCATGAGGGGTGTGTATCTCATTTTACGTTCTAGGGGTAGCTTTGTCATTTGCCCAACCCGGAGAGACTTCATATATATAGCTCTAGGGTCAGAGGGAAACTCATCCATCCGGACTGCTTCCTAGTTTCCCTGCTCCATAGGCTAGATTTTCTTCATGATTTTGTAGAGAATCTGACCTCTGGTTGTATTGAAGCATTCATGATTGTGTTGATTTCCTTCTCTTGGCTCGAGTGATTTTTCTGTCTTTTTTGAGTCTTTTTGTGGGATTTTCGTGTGCGGCTTGATTTGTTGATTTTGAGGTGTTTGTGTTAGGATTTCTTTGTAGGGATCATGGATAGATGTCTTATGCATCTTTGTGCTTGATCTTGACCCCTCAAACTCCGGATTTGGCCTCCGATCCGCGGATTTTGGTTGGAACCCTAGGCTTGTGCTTGAGCTCGGTGATTTGTCGATTCCTGGCGATTTAGTTGGTTTAAGGTTCCAAGTTTTTTGGCATAGCATATCCTAGAGACGCTTTTCCTTTTCCCAAAATCTTGTCTCAATCCATGTAGTCATTTGGTAGATTCATAGATGGATAGGAGTTGACTTGAAGTTCCCTGGTTCTGTTCGCATCTCATGAAGGGGACATATGGTCCATCCTGACCGTGCGAACGGTCCGTGGCTCTTGGTGTTCGTTGCATGTTCATCGTGTTCTTGAGCATGCGGTGTTCGATCGGTTGAAGTGATTGGTTTTTGCTGCAGTCGGTTTGACGGATGGTCTGTGCCCAAGTGACAGATGGTTCGTCTTTGGTCGGACGGTCCCGAGAGTCTTTGTTACGACGATCCGAGAAATCTTGTTTGGATGGTCTGTATTGTCCGGTATGCTTCTGGAGTGTCTGTTACCTAATACGAATGGTCCGTCCTTGACTCACGGACAGTCCGCCGAAGCTGACGGACGGTCCGCGACCCATTCACGGACAGTCCGCCGCAAGTTGGCGGATTTGCCTAAGTCCTTTGCTTCTTGAGTTGTGCTTCCTCTTTTCAACTTTTTTGAACTTATTCCTAGCATTGTTAGGTCCACTGTGACTACATGACCTTGGCAAGCGCGTGTGGGATTCCTTGGTTGGGATTTTGGGACTTAGCCAGTTTTCTCTCGGAGAATTTTTTTATTGACTCCCATTCACTCCCCCTTCTCTGGTCGCCTAATCAGTCGTTCAATTGGTATTAGAGCCGATTACAGATCTTCATGATTCTAACCAGTCTAAAATCCAAAGATGGTGTACCAAGAATGGGGTTCGCGTCCTCCACACTTTGAGGGGAAGGATTACCAGATGTGGCAGAGATGTATGTCTGCTTTTCTTCGTGGCAAGGGTCCGATCATTTGGGATGTGATAGAGAACACCTCCTATGTTCACCCCATAAACTTTCTTGCCCCAGGCTCTAGGGGTATGCACGACGCCAACAACAAGGCAGTTAATTACCTTTTTTGCGCACTTTGCAAGCTTGAATTTGATCGGGTGTGTGCAGAAGATTTGGCTTGTAAGATTTGGGAGAAGCTCAAGGCAGCTCATGGTGGGAACAATCAAGTGAGGTCTCGCTTTTTCGCGACTTACCAGATGGAGTATGAGAATTTCACTCATCTGCCGGGTGAGTCCATTGACTCCATGTTTCAGTGATTCGCCGTGATTGTGAACAACATGAGGCTAATGTGACAGTGCTTCCATACGATGAACATGTGTCGATGGTTTATTATTGTATCAAAGCTCGTTTGGATCCGCAAGCATACAGATCCCTCACTACGTGAAAAACTCGCTTTGGTAACGGGCATAGATTGCCTTTGGTAACGAGCAAAGCGCCTGTTACCGATCAAGTGTTATAAATAAGCCAAGAAAGGTAACGGGCAGATGCCCGTTACTGATAACACAAATTTGTAACGGGCATCAAACAATGACCATTACCACAACTAGCCACCGATCACGTGAAATGGCTGTTTCTCTGGGCCCATAGGGAACTTTGGTAACGGGCACCAAAACAGAGCCTGTTACAGTAGCTCAATATCGGAGACACCGGTTGTGTACCTATGTCTCCTCTATCTAGATGAAATTAGACGCGTCTATTTCACACACGTCTCAGCACATCTGGGATTCGTAATGGGCATCAAACAACAACCGTTACCACAACTAGTCACCGGTCACGTGAAATGGTTGTTTCTCTGGGCTCACAGGGAACTTTGGTAACGGGCATGAAAACAGAGCCGTTACTGTGAAATCAACATCAAAGACACGTGCTGTTAATCTGTGTCTCTTTTGTCTTGACAAAATGAGACGCATCTATTTCCACGCGCGTCTGCTGCCTCTCGACTAAAAAAGACGCGTGCTTTCAACCTGCGTCTCCTACATCTCGATGAACAGGCCAGGTCCTGGGGCCCACTGGTCAGTACTGGTAACGGGCTTTTACACTGCCCGTTACATTGTTGGCATGTTTGTAACGGGCTTTCCGAATGAAGCTCGTTACTCACTGATCAGTGTTTTAACGAGCTTTAATTAATGCCTGTTACAGATACGTAGGCCACCCCTACAGTAACCTACCTGCTTGCCGACTGCATCCTGGAACCAACCAGGATTTGGCAGCCATCAGGGGCTGCATCCTGCCATCCTGGAACTAACTAGAATATGGCAGCTACCATAGCAAGGAGACTTCACGAACACATTATCACATCACAGATATAAGCATGCAAGATCACATTTATAGATAAGCTAGGATCACATCAAGTTTCAAGTTACTCTCATCAGGGCTTGTTTGGATGGAGTCATGAGAAAAGTACCTGAACCAGGTAGCATTTGACCCCAACCAAGCAAGCCAAGCAAGTTTCTTAGGCAGCAACACCAGACTAAAGAAGACTAAATGAGTTTCAAGTTTCTGGCTACAATGAACTCACGGTGCACCATTGTAGAAGTTGGCCTTTCGGCCGATGGTCTCCTTGAGAATGTACTCGCACAACATCTCCCGGACACGCTTTAGATCTTATGTGGAAACATCTACAACAGATCTGAAATTCTGCAAAATAAAATCATTTATGAGAATACAAGTAGAAATCAGTTTCTAAAATCAGATGGATAATATGAGCAGAGACAAGGTTGAGCATTATTATCTACTTACAGTAGCCTTCTTGATGTCAGGTATGTCATTGAGTAGTATTAACATATGGAATGCCACATGGAATCTACACAAAGAGGACCCCATGGCTGCTGAGCACACTGCATCGAGGTACCAAAATGACAAGTTAATACAGTACCAAATAGGTAAGAAGGAACCATAAAAACCTCAGTCTTACAGCGAGATTTGTTTTATGCTTAAGTATGGCTTTTGGCTTTTTTCTTTCCTTTCGTCACTCCGTCCGGTGCATGTTCACCAAAGGCCCTGCATGATCAGCAATACTGATTAGAAACACTAAGAGATTGAATTTTTTGAACAAAACCTACAAATATTGTACCAAAGGCCCTGCATGGTCAGTAATACCAATTAGAAACACTAAGAGATTGAATTTTTGTGAACAAAACCTACAAGATACTGACCAGTCCACAACAGGTTTGAGATCTGAGAACTTTAGCAGGGGATGTTGTTTAGCATAATCTAGATACCAAACCTCTTTGAACTACATACAAATGATCACTGTTACCCAATAGCTAGTGCAGTAGGCACCCACCATGTAGTCGTTGTTCATTGCATTCGAGATTGCTTTGGTAACAAGGAATGAATGCTGAGAAATATTTGTGGAAGTAAACAGACCTGGATCTAAAAACACAACACTTACCTGCATCTCCGCTTCCTTGTCCATTATTTCCTACAAAAATCAAATTGTTAGCATGCATGAACTTTGTGGTCAAAATTAAAGAAATATCTTTTTTAGGTTTTAAGGGACTTACATTGTCCACAACCTAAAGAAGGTAACCTCCAGAGAAGCCAGGGTTATAAGGCTACACACGCTACTGAATGCAATGTTTAACATTAAAGCACCACAACCACCTTTAAAGTAGTCTTGATCCACCTTTGTTGGAAAGGCAAGTTTATCCTTACTGTGTTCCATGACGTAAGCATGCAACCTGGCACAATTTGGCAGCAGCCTCAAGTTTGCTTCTGATAGCATAGGTGCACCAAGCTTGTATTTTGGTCATTCATGTTCTATCCCAATAATACAGTTAAGAATCTCATCTTTAGACAGAGGTTTCCCGGCCTGGTTCCCCTTTTGCAGTGGAGATTGTCTGGGCTCCTCCTCCTCCTCCTGTTGCAGAGGGTGTTGTACATGTTGCATCTGCTGCTTAGGGGGAGATTGCCTGCGCTCCTCCTCCTGCTGGAGAGGTTGTTGTTTCGTTTGTTGTTTATCCTCATGTTGCAGCTGGTGCTTAGGCGTAGTTTGCCTGGGATCCTCCGGCTGTTGTCAACGCTTCTGCTGCTATAGAAGTTGTTGTTTCGTCTGTTGCTTATCCTCAAGTTGCAGCTACTGCTTAGGCGGAGTTTGCCTGGCTCCTCCTCCGGCTGTTGTCGGCACTACTGCTGCGTAGTTTTGCTGATCTGCTGCTGCTGTTGAGCCTTCTCTTGCTGACACTGAGTTGCAGTACCTACATCTGATGTTGTACCCTTACTACATGTTGTGGCTTCAGGGTTGGGATGCCTTGTCATGGGTGGTATAAGGATCCTGTCCTTTCGCCATTGGATCCTTTGAACAAGAGCCTCAGCTAGGGTTGCTATGTCACCCCCATCAATTGGTACTGACAAAGGGTAGTGACCCGCATTGGCCCACACATTAGTAGGTTGCACCACAACATACCCATCCTGCACCGGTACTGAATGACAATACTTTTTAAATGGAAAGACTTTCGCTAGTGTGAGCTCCACATTAATCTCGGTGCCATCCAAAAGGATGCACACGGTTGGCTCTGTTAGCTTATCTGTTAGCCTTGAATCGCCGTTGCAAGGTTCCAATCTCTGATATAGCTGTCTTAACTGCCTTCTTGCAAACAGATTCTTCCAGATTGGTTAAGTAATCTAGCTTTCCCTCTAAAACTATAAACAGATGGTCCTTCTCAATTGGTGAGAGATCATCAACCGTCTTGTTGATTGGCACCCTCTCCCGAGCAATGAGACCACAGACCAATACAAATATATCCCTCGCAGCATCTGGGGTAGGCAAAAAATTGGCATCAAGTCCAGTTGTAGTCAACTTGTCTTCTGGACATTTGGTTTGTGTCCTTGACCCACGGGATCGAGTACTACTCGCGGCGATGCACGTGGCCGAGTGACCCTGTGAAGAAGGTTCACCGACGATGGGCTGTGATGATGCACTGGAGGTAGAGGAGTTTGTTATTGTGGGAGAGTGCATAGATGATATGTCAGGTTGTCAGTAGAGCAACATAAGCAAGATTGAAAATCTAAACAAAATAATCATAGACATACACAGTTCATATTTTACTTAATTAGCATACAGGGATAGGTGCTAACCATTTCGACAGGGACACAACAATATGCTTATATATCAAAGCAGAGAATAAATTCCTTCAACTGCTTCCTTGTCCAACTTCAGCAGCGATGGATTGTGTGTTCCATGTGTACATGCAATAAGAGGATAAAGCAATGGTCATGACATTATATATGACAGTAGTGAAACAACACTCACAACACATCATGACACCAACAATAACAATATATATGACAGTAGTGAAACAATTAACACTCACAACAAAGCATAAGACAGTCTAGTTATCAAAATTAAAATATGCTAACAGGTCCAAAGCATAACTGTCGATCTGGTACATTCAAAGCATAGCAGAATTAAAGTATGCTAACATCCTTTATGCTTTTCATGAATTTACAGTGCAAAAATTGTAGCACAAGGAACATAAAAATGAATTTCAACAGTTCATATAACTTCATATGTTAGCAACAATTTATTTAAACAGACTTGGAGCAACAAAATCCATCCATCAAATCCACAGTCAATCAATTGAAGATGAACTATTAAAGCATGTCTTCCTAATCCACCTTGACATGAATATATAGCAGATTAGGTGGACTACATTATAAGCCACTGCGATGCAATTCCCACTGACATTATGTGGCCATCATAATTAAAATATGCTAACAGGTCCAAAGCATAACTGTCGATATGGTACATTCAAAGCATAGCAGAATTAAAGTATGCTAACAAGTCCAAAGCATAACCGTCGATCTGGTACATTCAAAGCATAGCAGAATTAAAGTATGCTAACATCCTCAATGCTTTTCATGAATTTATAGTGCAAAAATTGTAGCACCAGGAACATGAAAATGAATTTGAACAGTTCATATAACTTCATCTGTTAGCAACAATTTATTCAAAAAGACTTGGCGCATCAAATCCACAGTCAATCAATTAAAAGAAAAAAATCATTATTTGTTTGTTGAAATTACTCGGAGTCTTGGAGATATGTGTTGATCAAAATCATTATTTGTTTGTTGAAATTCAAAAGAAAAAAAGCACACACGCGCACACACAACACACCACGCACACGCACACACACCAACACACCACGCACACGCACACACGGCACCAACACGCACAACACACGTACACACACGCATGCACACACAGCACATCACGTACACACGCATGCAAGCAAAACAAATTGAGGGCAAAAGAGGGTTATGTATTCAAATCTTCATTTTTCGGACCTGGAGTTGTTATCTCTGCCAAATACATCTTCTGAACTCCAAAGGGAGAGTCCAGCTCCACGGTGGAGCTGCAAATTGGTGAAGTTGCTGCTCCAGAGTTGGTTTGGTGGAATCGGAACCCTCCCAAACACACCCTAAGAGATGCGGGTTGTAAGCATGTGTCTTTAAAGACTCATTGGAGACGCGTCTTAAAATCACGTCTTCTATAATGATGTCTTGTCAAAGTGGTTTTTCTGCGACGGGGAGGTGCATCTGCCTTTATCCTTTGGCTGGCAGCGCTTCAAGATTAGTGCGAGTCAAACGCTGCAGCACATGTGCCTGGGGCGGGCCGAAGGCTGTCTCGCGAGAAATTGAGGAGACACCCGTGTAACTCCCTTCTTTTAGCTGCCTGCCTGCCTCCATTACCCAATGTTTCTCCTCCATACCAGCTCTCTCTCTCTCTCTCTCAACACCACCACTCGTCGAGACCACAACTCCTGTGACGCTACTCGGTGAGGCCGCAGCACCTGCGCCACCATTCCCTCAGTTGATGGCTCGAACCTGCGCCGCCACCCATATGTTCGACAGTGAGTTGCCAAGACATTCTCTCTCTCATCCATCTTTTCCCATCTGTTCAACGGAACGGCGTGCAGCGGTGGATCCATAAACACTTATGCAGATCCACCGTGGGAAGAACAATAAATCAGACTGGGAAGAAAGGGGAGCAAAGAACAGCGTTCACTACATTAAATCAGAACGAGAATGCATAGCCAAATCAAGAAATCGTCCGATGGCGATGCGTTGCCAGATAGAAGTCCATCTAGGGAGGATGGGGCTGCTATGAGCAGGGCGGATGACGACGGTGGCGCGCGGTAACGAACATTTGGACGGAGAAGATCGGACGTAGGCGGGAGAAAGGATGAGTAAAGGAGAGCGCATGAGAGGTGCGTGAGAACTCGTGAGTGGCGGCAGCAAGCGAGCAGTCAACCTGCTAGTGTGCTACACAAAACAAACGCGAATCTCGATGTCCTATTCAACGGTTGCAGATAAGAAAAGGTACACCATCTGATTGTGGGATGTATTTACCAGACTTCTTCGTTAATCTATTATTTTAATACTACAGTATTAAAAGTAGGCACCACAATTGCCGAGATGATCTAAAAATTACCACGTTAATCAAAAAAGAGAAAAATACCGACCTTAGATTTAATAAAGATTTGATGGTCCAGATTAATACAAAGGAAAATTATATTACCACATTAATCAAAAAAGTGAAGGATACCGAGCCACCCTTAGATTTAATGAAATCTGACGGTCCAAATTAATCTAAAGGAAAATTTGAAAGAATTTGGAATCACGAAGGAGTAGCCTACGTAAATAAAAGTCTTCTCTCTCTCACCCTCCTATGTTGGAAGGCAAATCCCATGGAGTGCCCTTAAGTCAACAATCCATCTCACCCTTCCTATTTTGGAAGATCAAAATTGAATTAAAAATAGAAAGACTTATACAACTGGACTAGAGAAAGTTGAGCAAAAATTTCATATGAACCTCTTGACCTTATGGAAGTTACTTTATTTAATGAACCACCACATATGATAAAAATTGTTTGGATTAAATCTGTTGGGCAGAAGATGAGGGGGGAATAAATACCCGATGCTGGTCTTGGAGAAAAAAAATTAGGATGCCAAAAAATAGCACCAAAACTAACCTATGGTTCTTGTCACAAATTGGAGACAGGAGAAAATTTGGGATGTCGTCGAAGTGATAGGATATAAGAATAGACTTCATAAGCGGTGCATGTAGTTTCCATAGTGGTAAATTGGCAAAGAAGATTCAGGATGCGGATGGGTTGGCCCGGCCTAGGCCCTTGTGGCCTCATGGCTACTTTTAGGGGCCACGGGTCGACTGAACTTCAAGTTTTTTTTCCCCTCAATGGCCTAATGCGAAGCATGGGTCAACCCATTCAGCTTCTTGCTATATGCTAATGCAAATATTTTTTTTTGAGACATATGAGATATGAAAGCAAATGTCGTTACAAATTGTTTCTAAAAAATATGTCGTTACAAGCAGAGATAAGGTTTGTTCTTTTTGTTTTGCCCCTTTCTTTTTTGATATTTCTATTTTGGTCCCAAGAACTAATTTCTCATGTTGTAGTACCTAAAACTTTTTTCTCACATTTTAATCCCTAAAGAGGTAACGACGAGGGCCCGGATTAGGGTCCCCTTTGACGGCGAGAAGATCCCCCTTAAGCACAAGGTAACCCAACACTATTGATAACGTGAAGGCCAAGATTGACAATGACAAGGCCAAGATTCAAGATGACGAGGAATGAGGACCCTGGTCAAGACCCACACTGGCAAGACGTCAAGTCTCTGACCAGTTGGCAGCATCTCCAACCAGTTCCCTACAAGAGGGATCCCCACGACAAGTCTCCGCATCGCACGACCTCCCCCCAACTCCGACTGGTGCGTGGGCCATAACACGCGGTGCGAGCCCAAGGCGCGAGCGCCACCACCGAAATGCGTGAGGGAACGATTCCCCGCGCCATGCAAACACACCAGCTGGCGGTCATGCAAGCAGCTGGCCCCGACAAGAGCCTTAATGTTGGTCAGTCCGGCTGCGCGACCATCCCATCAACATCATCACCCACTCTGGACACGCAAGCTCAGCCCGAGGCACTCAAGCACCCTTTACGACGTGCTCAAACCTAGGCTTAGGCCCAAGCGTGGCGGGCTAGTCCAGTACTCGGGCAGGCTAAGGTGACAGCAAACTACTCGGAGGAGATGCCAAGCGTCCCAAGGTGAACGACCACGCCGTTGTGGGGAAAGCCGCGGCCTTCGCACACGAACAATGAGAGGGAACTAAAGCTCGAGAACCAAAAACCTAAATGTAAAGCGAAAAGACAAACGAAGCTTCTTTCTCGGCGGTGGAATTCTCAAAAGTCGATCCCCTTTACATGTGCCGGTCCGTCTCCTTTTATAGGGAGGCGGGGCGGACTTTTTACATTCCGAGAACACCCTCGTGTAAAACGAATCAAAACGAAATGTGCTAGGCTATCTTCGGGTAATCTCCAATTAGGTCTCCACGTAATCGGCGCTCCATGACGTCATGCCGCAAATCGCGGCGTCTTTTCGGCTTCCATCACGTGCGCCCGTCGGGGGAGAAAGCCCTCGAGCCTTTTGAAGATCCCCCCTTTCGCCTAGCACTCTTCACCACCTCGAAACGAAAACCACACTCAAGTTTGAACTCATTAAGTGTTAGGAGCGACGAAACCCCCTGTTCGAATCCCGTGCCGAAGCTCTCCGGGTGAATAGAATTCGCCCTAGGGGTTTCGTCGTAGAATGGGCCGCCAAGCGAGACTTTGACGCCCGCGTTAAGTTGGATTCTTGCCGATGGCTTTGGTAGCGGCGAAGGGTGCCCGATAAAATGCGGTGCCGGAGGGTGGAAATGGAATCTGCTCGCTTCGGGGGTTTTGCTGCCGGCATCCTTCGCATAACTCGCTCTTCATTTTTTTGGGTATGCGAAGGCTCGATTCCGAGTCCCCCCAACAGAAGCCCCTCGATGGCGAAGCGCTTGCCTTGATTGCAAACCTGAGCCAGCGAAACCCTGGGATCGAGAATCGAGGCGGAAGAAAACGTCTTCCACGGCGGCGGTGCCCCCAGGGTCTCTCTGGAAATACCTAGACTGCCCTCGAACGGGTGTTTTTTACCGTTGAGTTTGAAATTTTCGACCGTTGGGTTTTACCGCCTATAAATAGCCGGGGACCGCCGCCGGTGCAGCCCCACCTGCGTTCGCATCCTCATTTTTCCCTCGCGGCTTCTGATTGCTGTTTTCGCCTCTGCTTCCGGCGAGTCGCTTCAGCGGAAGCCCCGGCCCGGTTGCGAGGTCGCCGTTCCTTCCGCTTTTCGCACTCGCTTTCGCTCTTCAATTTCCGGTATTGCGCGCTTGAATCTATGTTACTGAGGAAACTTAATTGCTTGTGTCAAGCGCTCTTGCGAAAACATGGAGGACGAAGGATCGTCGTCAAACCGTGGGAAACAAATTGCGCCGAGAGGTTGCGGAAGCTACCGCGACCTCCTCCACCTCGACGTCTAGCACGGAGTCTGGTAAGATTTTTGGTTTGGATTGGTCCGCCAGCTCTCGTGAGAGTGGCAATACCTCATCTTCTTCTAGTAGCGATGCAAATAGTGGTTCGGATGGGAGTTATGTCGAAATAATGCCTAGCGACACGGATGTTGAAAAACGAGTGCTTGTGGACGTGGAGGAGGGCGAAATAGGAGTGGAGACCGATGCGGTACCGTAGAAGAATGCGAGGGGAACCCGACCGGAGCAAAGGCCCGGACTTGTTATATTGGCCGGTCCTTGATGACTCGAGCCGATTTGGATGCCTTACGGTTAGAGGGGTGCTTCGAGCGCGGGGTATGTCGATTGCCCGGAAAGGAGACCACGCCGAAACCCCGGAAGAATGAGAGTGTGGTGTTTCGGGATTTTTTCACCGCGGGCCTTCGGTTGCGGTATCCAAGAAGTTTGCGGATATTTTGGCGGCCTATAGCGTTCAAATTCATCGGTCGACGCCCAACTCTATCCCTCAAGTATTGAAGTTTTTGTGGGCTGTCGGACCTTCGCGGGGATAATGATGTCGAAACCTTCGTTCGACATTTTGAGATTCATTGGGCTAGGCGGCTTGTGAAGGTTGATGATGAGGACAAGGAAGCTCGGTATGGCTTCGCACCTTTCGGACCGTCGCTTGGCCAAAAACCGAGGCTCCGGTGGAGCCGGCCCCGGCGTACAAGAACAAATGGGCTAACCGATGGACTTCATATTGGTTTTACGTTCCCATTAAAGTTATTGGTCGGAATTCAAAGCAAGAAGAAGTGACAACGTACGATTTGGCTAGTCGCATGGTTGATCTAGAGGTTGAGTTGTCGCCGGAGCCGACGAAGGCCGGCCGGTCTTCAGCGAGTACAACGGCGTTTTATCAGGCGACGCGTGTGATCACTACGCGCGATGCCCTGAAAGAGTTTGTGGCAGCTGATATCTGGCCGTGCCAGCCCCGATGGGGGTCGTGGGCATTTAAGGTGCAATGGCTGCCCGGGCTTGATAATGATGTACGAAGCCCCATCTTCAATGTCAAACGACCGGAGGATATAACCGACGAAGAAGTCGTTGTCTGAAGTGGAGAGGAAAGTTGTACAAATGATAGGAAACTTTACCCATAAAGAGTGGGAATGCGCTCGGAGGATTTTGAAGCATCAAGGCCGTGTTAACCGAGTTTTTGATGAAATGGGCGTGACATATTCCCCTCGCCGGTGCCTCCGACGGCCGGCAAGAAAATGCGGCCTCCGGGCAATGTTGGGTCCGAGGCCGTCGAGGCCTCACGAAAGGTCAAGTTGAGCAAGACCGGCTCGGCGGTTGAAAGTACCGTGAAGAGCGATAAAGCCCAAGATGTCTTGGCCAAGCGGAAGGCGGACGCTGCGAAAGCAACCCTGCCACCGCTTGCAGAAAAGTCTACGAAGTTGTCGAAAGTTAGTGAGACCTTGGCCCGTCGCAAGGTTGAAGCAGCGAAGGTGGCTGCGGCCGAGAGGGAAAAGAAAAAGGCGCAAGACCCCGCCGTCCCCGGAGATGTAGACAAGGGACTGGTTTCGAGGAAGAGACCGCTGGACACCATTGAAAAGGTGAAGCAGCTCGCGATTAAAGAGAAAAAACACCGAGGATGCTTGAGGCTTCCGCTAAGAGGGCACGAGTTGATCCGATTCTTTGAAACCGACGAGGATGTCGATATTATGACGACTCCTCAAATTCAGCCTTGTACTAAGTATCCTCCGAAGGGATCGGCACGGATGCTTTGGGCCGAGGGGTTTCCGCCGGTGGGTCAAATTGATGCGGAGGAGTTGGCGGCGCGGGAAGCTAGAGGAAGGCGCGTGGCTGAACTAATCCAAAAGGATATTGCCATGGGCGGCTGCGGCTCCGAAAGAGCGTGTGGCCGGACTTGTGGATGTTGTGGATGAGTCGGAATCGCTTTGCTACATTGATGACGACGCCACTCGATCAGAAAAAGGACCTGATGTGTTGCTGCCGCAGCCCCAATGCGAAACTGCTAATTTGAACGAGGGCTCTGGTGCGAAAACCCAGAATGTAGTTGACCTGGATGCTCCAGAAGTTGAGGCTTCGTCGGCACAGACATCTCGTTCGCCTCCGCCGGCCCGGCGGAACCCATTGAGGCCGCCGCATCGGGGGAAATTGACGGCGTCCGAAAGTCTCCAGCCTGAAGACGCCGGTACGATGCTAACTTAAGAGCAACATTTTCGTGCTTTTTCTTTTTATCACGCGCTTTGTCTGTTTACGCTTTCTCGCTTCCCCGTTATTTTTGGCATCGAACACTTTGGTCAACTTGAGCGTTAAAGACCGGGGGAAAGAGGTGCTCCGGATTGAGGCGGAACCCTCCGCATCAAGGCACCGGTCTCGCGTCAATGTTGGGGGAGCCAGGTGTGATGTTTCGTTTATCGTTTTGCTTTTTGATTTTTGACTTTGCGCCTTCGTCGTGCTGGCGATGCTAAGGGTATGCGCTAGATGACATTGTTACTGATCATCTCGCAGATTTTGAACGTACCCTGGAGGACCTGAGCACTGATGATCTAATGAAGATTGTGCACGCTTATCTTTCAAGAGGTATCGTCGCCTGCCAGAAGGGCTTCGAGAAGGCTGCGTCGGAAGCGAAAACCTCAGCTGACAAGCAAAAGATGTTGGAGGATGAGAATCGGCGTTTGAGAGAAGAGAATGAGAAGTTGAGACGCGACGCCGATGGTTGGGCGAGTCAACGCGTCAAGCACCAAGAAGCCCTTGACGCTTTAAAAAGAGAGCTTGAGTTGAGCGTGAAATGCTATGAGGAGTGTCGTCAAGAATTGAAAGATATGGTGACACAAAATGATGCGCGAACATCTTGCTCACCGCCAATGCCGACCTCATTGCGAAATTGAAGAGGGTGAAGGGCGAGCTTGAGGATACTCTAGAGAAAAATGAGGCTTACTGTCACCAATGGGGGCGTATCTAGCGACTGAGTATCGTCGAGCTTTGGAGAGCTTCGGTGCCGAGGCCCAGGACTTCAAGATTACCGACAACATCTCGAGTTTTGTAGAGTGGCTGCATAGCGAATTGAAGCTTCTTCCCGATACCATGAGCAAGATTGGGGACTATGGCGCCGCTACCTGCTGCGAGATGTTGCCGAGCCTTCTCGAGCAACAAGGTTGTGAGCATTTCAAAGCTTTTGGAAGCCGAGGCTTCGTGTTTCCCTCACCCGACGACGCTCCGGCCCCAAGCAAGACGATTGATCGATAAATAAGATCATCCTTCGTAACTTCACGGGCTAAGAGTGGTCGAGCGCACGCGCGAAAGAAGGCGGTGGATCGCTTGGCGAGGGTAGGTCTTTTTGGTTTGTTTCGGCTTTGGTCACCTTTGCTAGTCGATTGCTTATAATGGTTGTTAATGCTTTCTTCCTTCTCACGGCTCCATTTTGGGCGAGGCAAAACAAGCTTTGGAGCTTCGGGAGCACCGCACGATGCACGGTCTGAGGCAACTTTGGGGCCTTATGGGCCCCCTAGGGACCGGCCGCCGAAGCCAACTAACGATGCCCCCGAGCAAGCAATCCCCGGAGCCCCGGTTCGCGAAGCGCCTCAAGACGAAAGTGGTCGGGTGGATCCTGTTACCGGAGAAGCGTTGGCTCCTCTTCGGCTCGAATCAATGGATTAGTGTTTTGAATGAAAACCGAGCGTGGCATGTCGGCCACTTGAACATTTGAAAGTTAAAATGTAAAATTGTATGTGACGACAAGGTGCTGTAAACGCCGGTCGTAATTTATTGTCGTGCTAAGATCTTTGAACGTTTAGAGCTAAAGTTATCGCCGCTTTCGAGTTACGGGTTTCGAAAGAAAACGTCTTCCCCCCTTCGGAAGCGGGGATAACTTAAGCTCGACTATTTTGCTTGGGATTGTTATGCCATCGAGCTTAGAACTTGTCGGTTCATTTAGATGTTTCACGATGCTGAGTGTTGAATTTTCTCGTTTGTTGCTTATGGTTTTTTCTTTTTGGTGAGAAACGAATAAAAAACTAGCCTTCGACGCGACGCTTAGGCGTGGAACGTGTCGAAGGACTAGGAGCCGTTTTGGATTTGTCAAATTTTACAGCTTTTGAGCTGTTTTTTGACGAGGCATTTGCTCGCGTTTTTTAGAAACGGTCGCCTTTGAAGCGTGCCTTATCACTTGCGACGTAGTTTCCGCACAAGTTAAGGACCGTAACGTTTCGGCTTCCAAATTGTTTCGATTCGAGATTGAATTGCTTTTGAACGTCCTTCCTAGACGGGCCGACGAAAGGGCGACTCTTTAAAAAATTGATTCTTGTGAATCGTTATGACCGCACCACTTGCGGGTGGGCTACCAATGGGTAGCACTTTGATGCTCTCACTTTCGGAGAGGGCTATTTTGAAATAGCACTTCAATTCATCCTCTTTTGGGATGGGCTATATTAAGATAGCACTTTAAGCCATGCGAAAGAGGCACAACAAAATTTTAGGGAGGAAGTATTCCATTCATTTTGGAAATAAATTTTACATCAAGGCTGCCTCGTTAAAAACCTCACGCTCCAGAGTGGAGTCCTCCCTATGTGAGGAAAAGAGTACCCGCCTTGTTATTGAATTATAAAATGCGAAAGTAAATGCTGAAAAGCAAATCTAAGATGAATCCTCCGCACTTATAGTATCGTGCGAAAGGTTCCTACTCGAAAGTAAACTACGGAAAAAACTTACACAAGTTGTCCACATTCCATGAGTAAGGCAACTCCACACCTGCTTCGTCTTTGAGACGAAAGGCCCCATCACGAACCGAACTTGAAACCACGTAAGGTCCTTCCCAAGCGAACCGGAATTTTCCTACGGCGTCGGCGTTCTTCTTTCTCTTCAAGACGAAATCCCCCACTTTGATGTTCTTGAGGGATACTTTCTTGTCCCTCCACTTCCTGGTTTCCTCTTGATACTTCAATAGGTTTTGGACCGCATCGAGTCCGTCAATTTCCACTAAGTCCTTGTCGGCCTCTCTCGCTCTCGCGAGAGCCGCCGGCCAAAACTCTGGCGCTTTCGTTGGTTAATTCTTCAGGGCACATCGCTTCGGCCCCATACAGCAACCTGAATGGGGTGAATTTGGTTGTTCTTGACTCTGTAGTGTTGTGCGACCAGACGACCCGCGAGAGCTCATCTGCCCATTTTCCTTTCTTCTGTTCAAAGAGGCATTTCTTGATGGCAGAGAAAATTTGCCCATTGGCCCTTTCCACAGCACCATTGGATTGGGGGTGGTACACGGATGCGAAGCATAGCTTCGTCCCGATGGAACGACAGTATTCCACGAAATCTTGACAATCGAATTGCTTTCCATTGTCGACGGTGAGCTCTTTGGGTACCCCAAATCCGCAAATGATTTGCTTGCCAAAAGAATTTCCCGATAGTGGGCGAGGTGATGGTAACGAAAGGTCTTGCTTCGATCCATTTTGTGAAGTATTCGATCGCTACCACTGCGAACTTGAAGTTGCCCCGGGCGGTGGGGGAGCGGCCCGACGATGTCCATTCCCCATCGTTGCAACGGCCGGGTTGGTGTGATGAGCTGCGATGGCGCGCGGGGCCTTCGCCGGTGCTTTGCGGCGAACGGCATGCCTTGCAAGTTTTCACGATGTGCTCGCATCTTTTATGGCCATTGGCCAATAAAAACCTTGCTCGAAGGCTTTTCCCCGCCAATGCTCTTGCTTTGCGATGTGCGAGCCGCACATCCCTCCATGGATTTCTCTCATGAGCTCGATGCCTTGATCTTGGGAAATGCATTTGAGCAGTGGTGCACATACGCCCAGCTTGAACAAGACATCATCCTTGAGGACGTAACCCTTGGCTCGTGCCTGCATTCTTTTGAGGTCATGAGCTTCGACAGGTTCATAGTGCCCGCGAAGGAAAGCAATTATGGGGGCTCTCCGGTCCGGGCTTGTGATTGCATTGATGGTCTTTGAGTGGTTGCTTATACGGCTTTGTGGATGGAGCAACTAAAATTTCAAAGAATACATCCGAGGGCATCGCCTCCCCCCTTGCGGCCTTCTTGGCGAGCTCATCGGCTTCGCCGTTGTGTTTCTCGGGCGGTGCTCGATGGTGAACCCCCGAAAATGCCTTTCCATTTTGCGCACCTCCGCTAGGTATTTGATCGGCTCCGGCTCCTTGGCCTCACTTTCTTTTTCCACGTGGTCTTTGATGACCTTGGCGTCGCACTTAACTAGGAAGTTGCTTTGTCCCCTAGAGCTCTTACTTTGCGAAGGCCTAGCGAGCAAGGCTTCGTATTCGGTGGTGTTGTTAGTGCATCCGTCGGATGGATCCTTGTAATCAAGCGGGCGGCATATCTTAGCTTGATGCTCGCCGGGGAGGTGATGATAGCCGCAATGCCGGCGCCCTTGCGCCCCCGAGGCTCCGTCACATCGATTTCCCAGTTGGCACTAGCTCTTCGTCGCAATGACATTGCTAGGCGAAGTCCAATCTACGATGAAGTCTCGCTAGGACTTGGGATTTGATTGCCGATCTCTTTCCAAAATCTATCGTGTATTCCGACGACTCGGTTGCCCACTTGGCAATTCCGGACGAGGCCTCCTTGTTAATGAACAAATCGTTCGAGAGGTTGATCCGTGAGCACCGTGACTTTGTGAGCCTCGAAGTAATGCCCGAGCTTTCTTGTGGTCATGATTACGGCGTAGGCAATTTTCTCTAGCTCGAATAGTGCGAGTTTTGACCCCCGCTAAGGCTTCCGAGACAAAATAGGCGGGGATTGGCATTTGCCTTTTTCGGTTTGGACCTCTCGGACAAGAGCAGCGGCCGATCGCGGCCTTTGAGGCGGCTACGTAGAGGAGTAGCGGCTCCGAGGGTGAAGGTGGGGACAAGATTGCCATCTTTTCTATGTAGTCCTTGAGCTCGGCGAAAGCCTTGCTTTGCTCGGGGCCCCATTCGATTGCGCCCTTGCCTTTTAGTGCCTTGAAGAATGGAAGGCTTCGCTCCGCGGACCTTGAGATGAATCTATTCAAGGCCGCTACTCGGCCGTTCAATTTACGGATGTCTTTCTTCGTTTTGGGTTCCTCCATTTCCCCGATTGCTTTGATCTTGTCGGGATTGGCTTCGATTTTCTTAGCGGAGATGAGGCACCCTAGAATTTTTCCTTTTGTAACCCCAAACACACATTTGTCCGGGTTTAGTTTCAAACCTGCCCTCCTCATGTTGGCGAAGGTTTCGGCCGGATCACTTACGTGGGCGGCCCCGTCGAGCTTTTGACGATGAGGTCATCGATGTAGGCTCGAATATTCTTGCCGATCCGTGGCTTGAATCTCGTTCGGTCATTCGGTGAATGTTGAGCCGGCATTTTTCAACCCCTCGGCATGCGGACGAAGCAAAAGGTTCCGACGGGTGTGATGAAGCTGGTTTTCTCCTCGTCCTCCTTCGCCATCCAACATTGATGGTAACCGGAGAAACAATCCAGCAGAGACATGATCGCGGCGTTGGCCGCGGAATCCACCACTTGATCCATCCGAGGCAACGGATAGTTATCTTTTGGCGTTGCCTTGTTTAGATCGGTGAAATCGATGCACATGCGCCATTTGCCGTTCTTTTTCTTGACGAGCCCTGTGTTTGCCGGCCATTTAGGGTACATGACTTCGCGGATGACGGTGGCGTCAAGCGGCCTTTGGACCTCGACTTGACGGCCACCACCTTGTCGTCGGACATCTTTCTCAACTTCGTTTACGTGGCTTGACCGATGGGTCGATGTTCAATTTGTGTTCGATGAAACTTCGGTCGACGCCTCGTGAGATCTTTGGCGGACCATGCAAAGACATCTTTGTTTTTCGGAGGAAAAGAACTAGACTTGCCTCCTCGTCGGTCGATAGATCCGAACCGATGATGACGGCCCGATCGAGGATCATCGTGTCCAAAGGAACTCGCTTGGTCTCGCGGTCCGGCTGGATGTTGATTTTTTCTTTGTACGCCTTCGGCCGCTTTTCTACACCGTTGCGTTCGGCCGCCTCGTCGAGGGCGTGCACGTTTCGCCGCCCGGGGTACGGCCTCTTTCTAGGTTGCGGCCATCGTTTTGATGACCCCATATTGTGATGACCCCCCGCGCGTCGCCGGGATTTTGATGCATAGAAACGCTTGGTGGATGACTGCCTCAAACTTGTTGAGGAACCCCCTGCCTAGGATACCGTTGTATGGATAATACATTTCCACAACGTCGAAGGATAGGTACTCAGTTCTGGCATTTTGTACTGTGCCGAAAGATACAGGGAGGACCACCTTGCCCACTGCGTGGATGACCCGCCCCCCGAAGCCATACAGGGGTGTGTCTGGTGGTTGCAGCAAGTCTCTATTGAGCCCCATCTTGTCGAAGGCATCGGCAAAAATGATGTCTGCCGAAGAACCTTTGTCCACCAACGAGTTTTCCGAGAGTCCGGCTCGCTATATTGGCTTCTATCACGAGAGTATCGTTGTGAGGGAAACCTTGCGGCCTTACGTCCTCCTCCGAGAAGCCGATCGGGATGTGAGACCATCTTGTTTTTTCCACTCTTCCTTCAACACGGATGTTTCACACCTCGCGAAAGTAGTGTTTTCGTTCCTTCTTGGTTTCGAACTCCGGGCGCGGGGAGCCCCACGAAATAGGCATTATGGTGCCGACGGATGGCAAAGGGTCGTTTTGGCCCTCGAGCTTGGGCGGGAGCGGTGGAGCCGAAGGACCTTTGTAAGGAGGGGGAGGGGGAGGAATAGGATGTTGCTCGACGGGCACACTCGATATTTTGAGCTTGGAAAGTTTGTGATTGCCAAGGCGGAGGTCGGGGGTAATTGGGTAGCGGTGGGTCGGTATTGAGGTGGTTGGAATGGGTTTGCGAAAGAGTTTCTCCCAAAACTAGGATTTTGCCAAGCCGGGGCGGAATGGTTTACAGCACTCGCTCTTTCTTTCTCCTTCCTCTCCTCTTCGAGGATAGCTTCGAACCTTTTCTTGTCTGGGCAATAGTTTGAACTATGGTCATCGTTTTCCTTGTGAAAAATGCAATACCATTTTCTTTTCTCGTTATGGCCTCGGCCTCTGCCTCGACCTCTACCCCCGCCTCCACCTCTTCCGCCCTCGCGACCTCCCCCCCGATTGGGGTGAGGGGGCCGGGTGGGCTTGGGACCGAGGCTCGTGGGTCCGCCCTTGTGGGCAAGGATTTTCTTGGGTGTTTTCGCCCTCCGGGCCGAAAACGCTTCGAGGATTAGTATGAGAGGTGTTTACGGAATTGGACCACTCCCTCTCGCCGGGTTGGTTGGCTTTCGCGGACTTTTCTCGCCGGGATTGTTCTTCCATGCACATTCGAAGTCATTGTCCGAGCGACAATACTTCTCGAATTCCTCGTAGAGGCGCCGGATAGTTTTGGGCCTTTCGCGCATGAGATGCGAGCGGAATTGACCGAGCCCTTAAACCCACGATGGCAGCGTTGATAGCGACGGCGTCCAACACGTTTGGTGCTCGGGCTCTTAAGTGCACAAATCTTCGAAGTAGTTTTGAAGGGGTTCCTTGTCCTTCGCTTACGGAGAAAAGGTCACTCTCTGTAAGTTCCGGACGCCGGAAACCTTGGAAGTTTGAGAGGATTCGCTGCTTCAGATCATCCCATCCGTGAATCACGCCCGGGCTCAGCAGAGAATACCATTGTGCTGCCGCGTCATCAGCGGCGATGATGAAAGATTTCACTAGCACAGAGTCGTCACCTCCGGCTGAAAGGATGGCGGCTTCGTAGCTCATTAGGAATTGCCTTGGGTCAGACTGGCCCGAGAATCTAGGCGGTGGAGCCGGCATGTACGTTTGTGGCCATGGAGTGATCCGAATCTCTTGAGACAAGGGGGATTTGGGGTCCCATGGTCTCGTGCGAATGGTGTGAACGTCTTGGTGCGAGGGGCCCGATTCGAAAGGGCTCGCGAAGGGGTTACGGCCCGAATGTAGTGTGCGGAGGGGGCGAGTGAAAAACTCGGTGCGCTCGTTGAAATTAGGGCGACTAGGAACCGTGTATTCGGGTGAAGGTTGGGTGAAGCTTAAGGATTGTTTTGCTTTTAGAGCGCGCGAGTTCCTCTTTTAGGGTGGCTATTTACGCTTTCGTTTTTGAATCTCGGCTTCGTGCTGAATTGCCAAGAGCCGTTTCTTGGTTCTGGCCAATTCCTCAGCCTCCTTGCGCAGTTTGGCCAGCTCCGCTTCCTGCGTTGGGTCGGGATCCGGGAGCGCCTCTCCCTGGGTGAGCATAGCTGAGAGATTGAGCTCCTCGTCCAAGGAGGACGACGCTCCTTTGGTGGAATTGACGGTGGTTCTCTTCTTCCTTGTGGACATTCTGGGTTTGATACTCGAGCCAAACACAAACGGTGGGCGCCAATTGTTGTGGGGAAAGCCGCGGCCTTCGCACACGAACAATGAGAGAGAACTAAAGCTCGAGAACCAAAAACCTAAATGTAAAGCGAAAAGACAAACGAAGCTTCTTTCTCGGCGGTGGAATTCTCAAAAGTCGATCCCCTTTACATGCGCCGGTCCGTCTCCTTTTATAGGGAGGCGGGGCGGACTTTTTACATTCCGAGAACACCCTCGTGTAAAACGAATCAAAACGAGAATGTGCTAGGCTATCTTCGGGTAATCTCCAATTAGGTCTCCACGTAATCGGCGCTCCATGACGTCATGCCGTAAATCGCGGCGTCTTTTCGGCTTCCATCACGTGCGCCCGTCGGGGGAGAAAGCCCTCGAGCCTTTTGGAGATCCCCCCTTTCGCCTAGCACTCTTCACCACCCGAAACGAAAACCACACTCAAGTTTGAACTCATTAAGTGTTAGGAGCGACGAAACCCCCTGTTCGAATCCCGGGCCGAAGCTCTGCGGGTGAATAGAATTCGCCCTAGGGGTTTCGTCGTGGAATGGGCCGCCAAGCGAGACTTTGACGCCTGCGTTAAGTTGGATTCTTGCCGATGGCTTTGGTAGCGGCGAAGGGTGCCCGATAAAATGCGGTGCCGGAGGGTGGAAATGGAATCTGGCGCTTCGGGGGTTTTGCTTTGCCGGCATCCTTCGCATAACTCGCTCTTCATTTTTTTGGGTATGCGAAGGCTCGATTTCGAGTCCCCCCAACACACGCCGGCCACACGGCAGCTCCCATGACCTGGCTACGCGACTCCACTTCAATGCGTCCTGACAGACAGCGACGCGTGACGGGACATCCCAGCAACCAAGCACTATGTTTCTTTTTACTTCCCCCCTTGTGCTCCTTCCCTTGTGACTATAAAAGGGAGAGGAGGGCAACCGTTACAAAGGTTAGACCTCACATAGATCGAACACCACTCCAAGGGACTTGGGCTCGACACCCTCTCCCGACCAGCTTGTAACCCCTACTATAAGCACTCCTAGCTCGGGAACACGGCAGCTCGACACTGGACGTAGGGTATTACTCTTCGGAGGCCCGAACCAGTCTAAATCACGTTGTCTCCTGTGCTAACCATCCGAGCCCGACGCACGATCGATACCAATTTACTGCCGGCGGTAGAGAACCCCGACGGGTAACAAACAAATTTTTTTATCGAAGATGATAGTTGAAGGTGGATGAGTAAAATGTATAAATTTGCTCATTATTTGATGACGTACTGTCTATTTATTTTATACCATTTGCTCGTACTATTATTTTTAGGCTTCACCTTTGTCATTATACACAATGGTTGGTGGCAAAATCAACAAGTGTAAAGATTGCCTTCCCACATGTTGCGAGGCACATATATTTACTAGTTTCTTACATAGCAAGAGTGCAAGACAGACACGCGGGTAGCTACCTGACGCCGACGATGATGCTACGTAACGGTGCCTGTGTGCGGCCGACTTTAATCCCGTCGCGACCGAGATGTAATCGCGTGGGGCCAACTCCGCCGCAGCCCCAGCCGTAGCTAGCGACCGAACACCTAAGCTAACGAGATCTCAGCTGCTAGTAGCAGCCTGCTATTAGTCGTGCTCGTGTCGTGTGTCGCAGCGATTTGCAGAAGAATTAAAGGTGGTCTCGCCGACAAGAACGCGCCACCCGCCACCCGTGGTGAACGGAGCATTGCGCATCCGCGAGTCACACGAGACGAGACTATAGTATTCCAAATGGATCGGGCGGGGCGCGATTCGCAGTACGAGATACGACTCTAAAAAACACGACTCTAGCATGGTCCAAGGCACGATCAATAGTGATTAGTGTCGGCCCGACACGGTAGGTCGATAGTGCCTGGGCCGCCACTTCGGCCCATAGTGCCGGCCCGAGGCTCGGCCTGATTATCGCTGGCCCGATAAGTGGCCCGATAATAATTTTGCATCTCTTATATAAATACTAGAAACCCTAATTTTCCCATCCTCCAAACTCTCACTCCAGTCGCCCCTCCCTGCTCCTCATCTCCTCCCACCTCTAGCTGCATCACTCTACTCATGGGCTCCCTCCCGATCTCGATCCGCACCGGCGCCCAAGGCCGGAGCTCCGGCCGCGCCGGGCGGTGGCCGCGGTGCCTCCCCACCGGCGGCCCGTGCCGACACCCCTCCTCCCCTCGCGGTGGCGGCCGCGCCGCGCCGCCGACCCATTTCCTCGGCTGCCGTGGCCCGAGGTGTTGCGTCGCCTTCTCCCCCGTTGTGGTGGCCGCGCCGGTGACCCGCATTGTCGCTCCCTCCCCTCTCGTGGTGGCGGGCTGCGTCGCCGCCCTTGGCCCCGGCGGCCGGCCAATGCCTGCGCCCCTGCCCCCTCCTCTCTCTATGCGTTGTAGTGCTGGGCCGGGCGCCAGCCCATCGGGTCGTTTTCAGCGTCAGGCCGGCCCCACCTGAAAATCAGCCATAGGGTCATGCCTGGGCCGCCAGCCAGGCACGACGGCCGACACGGCCCGGCACGAAAATGCCATCGGGCCGCATAGGGTCGGGCCAAATTGGGCTCGGGACGTGCTCGGGCCGGGCGGCCCGTTTGGAATTCTATAGACGAGACTCCTTATCTCTCCCGGCTCCCGGACACGGCTTCTTGCCATCTTGCTTGGTGGTGGTGTGGTTGCGCCAGCAGTTTCAGTTCAGCCATGGCTCTGGACGAGATCCCTGACAGCGGTGTCCGTCCCCGCCCCGGGCGGCGACGTCGGCGGAGCGAGGCGGCGGTAGGGGAACACCGGCGGCGACGGTGTAAGGAATCGGATGCTCGTAGCCTAAGAGCGGGAGGGTGAATTAGGCAATCTAAAACCTTAATCTATGACTTCACTACTTTTTCTCAAAGTAAACTAGAACATACTATCTAGATGTGCAACTAAGGTTGTTCTGGTGTGAAACTTTCGTCCCAAAACAAGGTTTGCAACCTATAGCCAATCCTAGCAAGTTACTATTATAGGAAAGTAAAGGCAAGCAAAGATTGCAATGGAGTAAATGCAGAAACATAAAGGGGGTGGGAGGAAGCAAACTCTTGACACGTGATTTATCTCGTGGTATCGGTAGGCACTAAGTCACCCCTAGTCCACGTTCTTGAAGCACTCACACAAGAGTATTGCCTCCGGGTTACCAAGTCTCTCCAAGAGCACCACTTGACTCGCCACAAAGGCTCGCCACTTAGGCACTCGTCAAGCTCCCTTGGTCACCTTGATGCCGTCTCCACTAAGGAGCCTCTCAACCAAGGAAGGGGGCCTCCACGTCCCCTGCACAAAGTGTCCTCGCTAGTCCACACCAAGCCGGAGGGTCGAAAACGATTCGCCGGTGAGCCACTTAGGCCCCAAGGCTTCCAGCAAACCTTGTACACCTTGATTCACTCAAGAATCACCTCACAAGATTGGGACCACCTTGCAATCACTCAGCTCTAAGCTAAGCCTAGCACTAAGCACATACACTAAGCATATACAAGTCTATGGATGAGCAAATAAGCACTTGAATGGGTTGGATATGATCTTCTAGGTGTCTTGCACTCCTCTGCACTTCCACACAATCCAGCAACCTCAAATAGGTGAGTGAAGGGGGTATAAATAGCCCAAGGCATCAAACTAGTCGTTGGCTAAAAGCTGCTGAAAGTAGTACCGTCGGATGATCCGACGCTATGTTTTTCCGAGCCTCGGTTCATCCGGTGGTACTAGTCGTTGCCTCCACCGCACATGACCGTTGACACAACCGCTCCGATGCTATACACCAACGCTCCGTCGGATCATACGGTGCTGAAGACCCTGCGACCAAAACCTTACTGTTAGCTTTCACGCGACCGTCGGATGAACCGCTGCACACCTGTCGGTTCATCCAGTGCTTAAGGCTTCTTCTTGGCGCGTCTCTGTCTCAATTCAAACTGAGCGTCGGATAGATCGACGGTGTCCTCACTCAGACCGTTGGTTCATCCGATGCTACTGTCTTTTGCTTCTTTGTCTCATCCATTCATCTGGTATAACTAGAAAACACATCGTCGGTTCATCCGACGGTCCGTGTAAACTAAGCTTCCTTCACGCAGTGTACCAAGTGCACTCACGTTTGCATCGATGGTTCATCCTACGGTGTCAGTTTCCTTCTTTTTCTTCCGCGGTTTTGACCCTTGAAAAATAGACTATCTTCTCAATTTGGCATGTGATATTTTTGCATCCTTGGGACCTAGAAATGTCTACAAATACATGCTACACAATATGGTTAGTCACATTGATCATGTTGTCATGAATCACTAAATTATACTCGAACTATTGGCATATAAGGCCATGTTCGCTACACGCTGCGGCAACGGTGCTCGCCGTCGTAGACGTACGGCAAGCTTATCTATTTTATATTTTAATCCATGTTAGTGAAGTTATTTCTTAAACGTTTTTCTAACCACGACGAGCTTATCTATTTTATATTTTAATCCATGTTAGTGAAGTCATTTCTTAAACGTTTTTCTAACCAAACATGCCACATATGGAATAAACAGCTTCATCAGCACAACTAAAACCAAAGCCAATTTCGCCACAGCCACAGACCCGTCAAAGGAACTCTAAGAGTTTGATTATCTCCTAGCAATTCTTAAGCACTGGTGACAATTTGGTGCTTTGGATTGAACGATAGTAACAAAAACAGATCTGTCTTCTAATCAGAGAGATGCTAGTAGCTCGCTCCAGCTCTATATATGAGGGTGTTTGATCCACCCTGACTAGAGAATAGTTTGTCTCTAGGGACTAAACCTCCAAACACCCCTGACTAAAGGGAGACTAAAACTAGTCTAGTCTCTAGTCAGGGGTACCCCAACTTTTGGTGACTAAAAGTCCCTCTCTCTCCACATTTATTGTTCCTGTCTCCTCTCTCTCTCGCTCTGAACCCGTGCATCCTCTCTCTCTGCGCACCGCGCCGCGCGCGCCGGCCGCGCGCGCGCGGGCCGTGCCCGGCCACGCGGGCCGCTAGCCCCCGGCTGCGTCGCGCCGGCCGCCGGCCGCGAGCCGCGGCCGGGCCGTGGCCGCGCGCGCCGGCCGGCCGGCCGTGGCCGTGCCGGGAGCCGCGCGCCGCGCCGGCCGCCGGCCGCCGGCCACGTGCGCGCCGCCGGGCAGGAGGTTGAGAGGGAGCGCAGAGGCGGCGGCGGGAGGGAGAGAGGAGAGAAGGAATGGGAGGAAGAAGAGGAGAGAGAAGAGAGAGGACAAGAAGAAAGGAAGGGACAGAGAAATAAATGTCAAGAATCATTAATAGTATCTGATCTCTAGTCTCATGGGGCTAGAGGGATCCAAACACCCATGTCACCTTCCATCCACCCGTCTTTACTCGCACCACCAACGCAAAACCGATTTAGCAAGCGCGCGCGCGGAGCGCTCGCTCCGCCAGCGCAGCCTGACTGCCTTCCCACGTGCCATACAGACCGCGTCACTGTGGGTCCTACATCTATTTTAATCCCTCCGTTTGCCCCCTTTTCCCGTGATGAGATTTGAGTGGTTTTTTCCCCTCACGCGCTGGTGCGTCCATCGGCCCATGTATGTGCTGGTGGATAGTTTTTTTTTCTTTTTCTCTTTTCAATTCTTTTCTATATCAAGTAAATACTATATAAATGTACAAGACATACATATAACGTGTCATAAAAAAGTTATGCACATCAATTTTTTTAGTCAAAACTTATTTGCATAACTCGTTGTTAGGGAAAAGTTATGTGCATAACTCATCGTTAAGGAAAAAGTTATGCCATAACTCAGAAAAAAAGTTATGCACATAACTCATCATTGGAGAAAAAGTTATGCACATAATGTATTTTATCGAAAAATTATGCACATAACTTAGGGGAAATGTTGTGCAGATAACTCGTCGTTAGAGAAAAAGTTATGCATATAACTCGTTGTTAGGAAAACCTATACGCATAACTTGACATTAGAGAAAAAGTTATGCACATAACTCATCGAAGAGAAAATTTATGCACATAACTCATCATTAGAGAAAAATTATGCATATAAATTATTTTTATGAAAAATTATGATGAGAAAAATTATACATCAAATTTTAGAAGCATTTTCTTTATCATGAAATTGAAAAAAATAAGTACGGGAAGCTGTCTAGTTGTTTTTTTTTACAAGACTGGCGACTTGCTGCCCCCTAGCTGTAGCCTCGGTCACCGAGCGTTGTTGTTTAACGGTCTGAAATCGTTGGTCGCGAGCGCGCGGCCGCTAATTAGCAATCCCCCACCACCAAGCCGCCACAAGTACACTACCTGCACCTTACTTCACAGTCCAGAGGAGAGGATCGGCAAATGGGCTCTGTCGCCGCCAACGCCGACCGGCCGCACGTCGTGTGTGTGCCGTTCCCGGCGCAGGGCCACGTGACGCCAATGCTGAAACTGGCCAAGGTCCTCAACTGCCGGGGCTTCCACGTCACCTTCGTCAACTCCGAGTTCAACCATCGCCGCCTCCTCCGCTCCCGCGGCGCCGGCGCGCTCGACGGCCTCCCGGGCTTCCGCTTCGCCGCCATCCCAGAGGGCCTGCCCCCGTCCGACGCCGACGCCACCCAGGACGTGCCGTCACTCTGCCGCGCCACCATGGAGAACTGCCTCCCGCACTTCAGGGCCCTGCTTGCGGAGCTCAACTCCTCCCCGGACGTGCCCCCGGTCACCTGCATCGTCGGCGACGGTATCATGAGCTTCACTCTGGAAGCCGCCAGGGAGATCGGCGTCCCGTGCGCGCTCTTCTGGACAGCCAGCGTATGCGGGTACATGGGCTACCGCTATTACCGCGATCTCATGGACAAGGGCATCTTCCCGCTCAAAGGTTCTAAACCACAAGGACTCTCTGTCTCGTGCATTGCCGGCCGCGTTTGCTAGCGCAAACAAACGCTCACGTTTTTTGGTTTGCAGATGCGGAGCAGCTGACGAACGGGTTCTTGGACACGCCGGTGGACTGGGCGCCGGGGATGAGCAAGCACACTCGGCTCAAGGACATGCCAAGCTTCATGCGCTCCACGGACCCCGACGACTTCATGTTCCACTTCGCTATCAAGATGACGGAGCGGATTGCGGGCGCGGACGCCGTCATCCTCAACACCTTCGACGAGCTCGAGCAGGAGGGTCTCGACGCGATGCGTGCCACCATGATCCCTTCCTCCGCGTCCATCCACACCATCGGCCCCCTCTCCTTCCTCGCCGAGGAGATCGTGCCGCTGGGAGGCCCGCTGGACATGCTGAGTTCCAACCTCTGGAATGAGGACGTGTCCTGCTTCGACTGGCTCCACGGCCGGGAGCCCCGCTCGGTGGTGTACGTGAACTACGGCAGCGTCACAGTGATGACCAATGAGGAGCTGGTGGAGTTCGCGTGGGGCCTCGCCAACAGCGGCCACGACTTCCTGTGGATCATCCGGCCGGACCTCGTCCATGGCGACGCCGCCGTGCTACCGCCAGAGTTCCTGGAGGCGGTCGAGGGCCGCGGCCACCTGGCAACGTGGTGCCCGCAGGAGGTGGTGCTGCGGCACGAGGCCGTGGGTGTGTTCCTGACGCACTCCGGGTGGAACTCTACCATGGAGAGCTTATGCGGCGGGGTGCCGATGCTGTGCTGGCCGTTCTTCGCGGAGCAGCAGACCAACTGCCGTTACAAGTGCACGGAGTGGGGCGTGGCCATGGAGATCGGCAACGACGTGCGGCGGGAGGCCGTGGAGGAGAAGATACGGGAGGCCATGGGCGAGGAGAAGGGAAAGGAGATGCGGCGCCGCGCGGTGGAGTGGAGGGAGATTGGGATCCGCGCGACGCAGCCTGGTGGGCGCTCGTACGCCAACCTCGACAAGCTGGTCAGCAACGTGCTCCTCTCGGGTCGCAAGAGTACTTGATCTCCACACACACGGCGGCGTGCTTTCCTTCGTTCCGTAAGTGTTCCGTGAGACCGTGAATCCGTGATTCGTGATACGAACATGCGAAACCAAAGAGTCAATTCTCACGCATATGCGGTGAATCACAATGCAAGTAAAATGGCCAGATGCACCTGATGGAAGTGCTGCTATTGAAAGAAGCTTTTTACCACCACGTTGTGTTTTCAATTCGTATGTACTAGTATTGTATTCTCCATATATGTGAAAGATTGGAACATGTATTGCCAGATGAATTTGTATGGGTATAATATACATTTATTTATGGAAGAGTTGTGTATTGATATGTCCATGTATTTTGCTCTTCTATGCACACTGCAAAAAATTTTTTACTAGAGCATAGAAAAAGAAAGGTATACAATAGAAGTTTCGGTCGCTAGAGTCATCAATCTAAAACTATTGGATGCCTTCTTTTAGACTTTTAATTACCATCATTCAACTTCACCTTCTTCTCCATCATGAGATTAAACACCCTCTTTCCCCCATCATTCTTTGGTAGGTCAGGCTAGAGGAAATGCTGGGAAGAAGAGTTGGTCTGATGCTTGTACGATTGGAGTACACGGAGTGATGTAAACAAATATGAATTAACATAAAAGCGAATATGTGCTGCCGCAGTGGAGTTCCTGCCACGTGGATTCGAATATCTTTTTAATGAAAAAATCGAATATCTTTCCAACGCAAAAGCTTGCGTTCGTCGGACGCGGACGATGCGGCCCACAACAACTTAAAACCCATGCAACCGGGACCAGCGGACCAAATATTATTGGAAAAATAGCCACTTTCGTCCTCCAACTCTTGGCCTTGGGTCATTTCGTCACCCAACTCTTGAAAAGGCCGGTTTAGTCCCCAAACGCTTGTTTTCGGTTCGCTTTCGTCCCCCCATCCGACGTGGCTGTCCAAGGAGGCGTGCCACATCACCCAAGCACCACGTCCTCACCACACCATTCCTTTTGTGCCCCTGTGCGGGGGTTCCTTTCTTTTCCTTCACCTCCTCACGCCTCAAGTCCGAAGCCGCCGTCGCAGCTGCACCCCCCGCAGGCGCCTCTCTAGGGTTTGATGACAAGAACCAAAACTACGATTTGTAAGCGCGCAACCAAGGGATTAGTAACCCTGCGAGAGAGAGCACAAGGAGACCAACGATTTGGAGGAGTTAAGATCCGTAGCCTTCTTTGGTTGGGTATTTCTTCCCGGATCCAATTTGGATTTGCAATTTTCTTAAATTTGACATTAGAATACATCGTGTAGGGGTAAGCCAAGATGGGAGATTCGAGGTATTGATTGTTAGGTTTCATTTCGATGGTGTGTTTGTTGTTGATGGTTCAACGGTACAATATTGCAATGGGACCGAGGGAGTTTCACACATAGAGAAGGATAAGTTGTCAATCCCCGAGCTTGAAGGTCATCTATTGGATCACACAACTTTTAAGAGGTCTCGTTAGAATGTATTGGTTGCCTTTTGGTGTAGCCGTGAGTTCCGGAATGAGGTTGCTTGTTGATGATAAATCTTGCCTTGACATGGTTGATTCAATAGGATCCGATGGGGCCGTCGATATATACACATAATTAATTGATGTAGACATGGGTGCATATAGTGAAACAAATATACAAGATGGAATTGGAGATGAAGTTGTGTTTGATCTCTTTAGAGATGAAAATGTATTTAATTTAGATCCTGCGACCACACTTGTTGATCCTGCAGCCACACTTGTTGATGCACAACTTGGCATGTTGTTTCATTTAGTGATGACTCGTGCTTGAATTCGAGAACCTTGTTATGTCTACATCTACTACTGCGAACTTGAGACATTCTGTCATTTCCATTGTATGAACCTTGTGTAAAAATTGAGAAAACATTCGTCATTTCATTGCATTTAGCCGTTCATCAAGATTACAACCTTAATATATTTGCATCATCTACACATCTACAACACTAGCCAAAGGCCACAACGGATTACAATGGAAAAGAATAATATGATCACTAACGGTTGCTTTACGTTCTCTTATTTCTTGTCGTGCATGTTGTCCGTGATCTAGCATTTCATCCCATTGTCCATGAAAATGCACTAGCAACTCGGACAAGCTTCCATTCATGGCAACCAGGTCTTGAATCACTTGTTTAGCTCTTCCGGAAAATTCGGGATCAATCCAATGCTTGAAGTCACATGGATTCGGCACATCCGCACATTGCAAGAAACACCTTCCCGCATCCACACCGGACCGGTAGCAAGCTACTCTTTGATACCGACCATGGTGGCATGTAATCCTCGTCCGAATCACCATGCCTTCTCTATGTTCTTGGAGCGATCGTTCAAGCTAGCAAAACACATGAACATGGCATGAAATCAATAGCCGAACACAAATCGAACTCACATAAATCGGGTTTGATACAAAATCAATGCCGTCGATCCGCTCTGTATGACGGCTATTCGATTCCTCGCCACCGGGTGGCCTTTGTTTCTTCCGTGCCGTCGATCCGCTCCTCCGTGACGGCCACCTCGAGCCATGGCCGCACCCGATTTGGAGGCGAGCAACAAGGAAGCGGAGGCAAGTAGGGCGAGCTGCACAAGCGAGCAAGGAGGCGGAGGCCTTGCGGTAGCAAGGCGGTGGCGAGCACGGTGCGAGCGGGGCGAGCACAAGGGAGGCGAAGGGGGGGCGAACGGGAGGCGGAGGCGGGGGTGAGCGGGAGGGCGCGTGCGAGAGAAAGCTCCCTGCGGCTAGTGAGAAAGAGAGAGGCGGATCGAGAGAGGTCAATGCCTCCCAACAACGTGGAAGAGAGAAAATGAAGGAGAGGGTAATTTAGTCTTTTACGTAAGGAATCGGATGCCCGTTAGCCTAAGAGGGGGAGGGGGTGAATTAGGCAACTAAAAACCTTAACCTATGGCTTCACTAATTTTGCGCAAAGGTAAACTAGAACATACTATCTATATGTGCAACTACGGTTGTTCTAGTGTGAAACTCCCATCCCAAAAGAAGGTTTGCAACCTATAGCCAATCCTAGCATGATACTACTCTAGGAATGTAGAGGCAAGCAAAGATTGCAAGAGAGTAAATGCGGAAACGTAAAGGGGATGAGAGGAAGCAAACTCTTGACACGCGATTTATCCCGTGGTATCGGTAGGCACTAAGCCACCCCTAGTCCACGTTGTTGAAGCACTCACACAAGAGTATTGCTTCCCGGTCACCAAGTCTCTCCCAAGAGCACCAACTTGACTTGCCACAAAGGCTAGCCACTTAGGCACTTGTCAAGCTCCCTTGGTCACCTTGATGCCGCCTCCACTAAGGAGCTTCTCCACCAAGGAAGGGGGTCTCCACGTCCCCCGCACAAAGTGTCCTCGCCGCTCCACACCAAGCCGGAGGGTCGATGACGATTGCCGGTGAGCCACTTAGGCCCCAAGGCTTCCGGCGGACCTTGTACAAGCTGGATTCACTCAAGAATCACCTCACAAGGTTGGCACAACCTTGCACTCACTCAGCTCTAAGCTAAGCCTAGCACTAAGCACACACACAAAGCATGCACTAGTCTAAGGATGAGCAATTAAGCACTTGGATGGATTGGATATGATCTTGAATGTGTCTTGAACTCCTCTGCACTTGCACACAATCCAGCAACCTCAAATGAGTGAGTGGAGGGGGTATAAATAGCCCAAGGCATCAAACTAGCCGTTGGCTAACGTCCACTGAAAAAGGTACCGTCGGATGATCCGACGCTATGCTTTTCCAGGGCGTCGGTTCATCCGGTGCCCCTCCCACGTCACGTAGCCGTTGAGGTTCTGCGACACAAGCGCTCCGACGCTATGCTCCGACGCTACGTCGGATCATCCGTCTTCGAAGGCCTCGCGTCCGGGTCGGTGCGGTTAGCTTCCAACGGACGAGTCGGATAGACCGACGCCGTGCCTTAACCAAGGCGTCGGATCATCCGGTCTTCGAAGGCTTCGTCTTGGCGCGTCTCTCGTCTTGATTCAAGCCGGGCGTCGGATAGACCGACGGGGTCCTCACTCGGACCGTCGGATCATCGGTGCTACCGCCTTCCTTGCTCTTCCTCTCGCAACTCGTCCGACGCATGTAGAAAATGGACCGTCGGTTCATCCGACGGTACCTAGGGTTTCACCCTGTGTACCAACTCGTCCGACGATTGCACCGACGCTTGTATTTGAGGGACCGTCGGTTCATCCGACGGTGTCTTGTCTTTTCCTTTTCTTGCTCGGTTTTGACCCTAGAAAAATAGACTATCTTCTCAATTTGGCATATGGTTTTCTTGCATCCTTGGGACCTAGAAGTGTCTACAAAGACATGCTAAAGCAATAGGGTTAGTCCCAATGATCATGTTGTCATGAATCACCAAAATCAAACTCCGAACAAATGGCATATGAGGCCATGTTCGCTACACTTTCACCATTTTATTTTGAATCCCTAATACACATTTAGGTGATGTGGCACGCCTCCGTGGACAGCCACGTCGGATGGGGGACGAAAGCGAACCGAAAACAAGAGTTTGGGGACTAAACCGGCCTTTTCAAGAGTTGGGGGACGAAATTGACCCAAGGCCAAGAGTTGGGGGACGAAAGTGGCTATTTTGCCAATATTATTTCCCAATTTGCATCATGGAGGCATGGCCAAACATTATTTCCGGCCCCAAGAATCTTATTTATTTATAGATATATATTTTTTACGATTTTGCAAAAATATATGACCTCCACAAAATTTTGCAAAACTAACGCTCTACCACCAAATAAAATGTTCGTTAGGTACTCTAACCTCCAACCGCCATTTCATACCGTAGTAGATATTGTGCCGTCCCTTCCTTTGCGTTTTAAAAAATATAACAATTTCGTATAAACTTGGATAGAGAAAAGGTTAAAAGGAAAGTTGCAAATCATGTCTAAATATTCGATGCCAGCCACGGAGGCAGCGAGGGGGGCGGAGGGGGCTCCAGCCCCCCTACTGCCTTCAAACTCCATTAAATCTCCTTAGTTTCTCTAGTTTTTTGTCATAGATATAGTAGAAGGACGGCATTCTGAGGTAGAAGAAGATGATTTTGTGATTTTTTATCAGAAAAGATTATCAAGTTCATGTTAATTGTATTGAGTCTTTCTATTATGTATAGTTCAGCCCCCCTAAATTTTTTCTGGATCCGTCACTGTTCGACGCAATATTCAGATCTAATACACCGAAAGAATTTCGATTATCTAGACAACACGTTTTCAAAAAAGAATCATAAATATTTCATATGAACTCGGATAGAGAAAACTTTATACAAAAGTTTTAGATCTCGATAGAATCAACTTTGCAACTCGAACTTTTTTCATTTGAAGTCATCTTAGTGGCCAAATATTCGATGCAATGTTAAGATCTAAAATTTGAATTTTAGATGCGAGTGTTATGGAGTAGATTATTTGATCACGAAGATGACTCCAAATGAAAAAAAAAAGTAAACTGTAAAATTGTAGCTCTCGTCGAGATCTGTAACTTTTGTATAAAGTTTTTCTCCATTCGAGTTCATATGAACTTATGATTTTTTAAAAAACGTGAATGGAGTTACCACAATTTCAAACAGGGTAGCTACAACATTAGATGTTATAGTACCCTACTGCCGTACGAAATGGTGGTTTGGGTACTATAGCACCTAGCCGCCATGTCGTTCGGTGGTACAGAATTAGTTTTGCAAAACTTTGTGGATGTCATATATGTTTGCAAAATCGTAAAAAAAATCCCGACCCAAAGTGCCCATCCAGTCTGGAGTGTTTTTTAAGGACTACGACATGCAAGAAGCCGACCTGAACATGATTTAATAAGTGAAGTTGGTGTTTACAGGTTTTAGGAATGAGGGGGGGAAAGAGAAAGCATTGGCACAAACTAAATTACCAGCAATTGTTCCACGTCTTAAGAATGGTATTAAGAATGGTAGAGTCGAGAGAGGACATGCTCCTATGAGCGGATGAGCCCACAGAGTGAGGTCACGATCGAGCAACATGGTGGACGGTGACCAAGACGGAGGAGTAGACGCCGTTGAACACCACATCATTCCTAGCCTTCCATATGTTCCAAACATGGTAGTGATGATCGCAGATTGACCAGCCGGTAAGGCTTGTGGCTGGTCGACGCGAGAGCATAGGTCACGGTAGGAGAGTAGGTGTGGGGCGGCAATCCACCCCACGGTGCGCCAAACTGCAGCGACGCGAGGACAGTTCAATATGATGTGGTGTTTTTTTACAACAAGCAATTCATTGAACCTAACAGCAAGATGTTGTTAACACCATTACAGAGTTAATGGTTACAAGTTGGAGTGCCCTTAACAATGGGCAACCATGAGCATGAGAAGGATTGGTACAAGTATAATCCAATTATAGAGAATTGGACTGAATTAATTCTAATCCTTCTTTGGCTAAAGAATCAGCCATTTGATTGTGGTTTCTTGAAATGTTGAACACCTTGGATGCACCTTCAAAGGGGAAGAGATGGTGTGTGTGTGTACGCCGCAGCTCTCCAATCTGGAATGTCAAGATGCCCTGCGCTATTGATATAATGAGACAAAAGCTGATTATCTGTGAAAAAATTGACTGGGTTCAATTGCATAATATGAAGCAAAGTAGCCCCCAAAGCTAGAGCTGCTGCCTCAGCTACAAACACTGAAGGAGAGGCATTCAAAGCAGCCTTAATAGTTATAGACAAAGGGGGTTGTAATTGAGTATTAGTGATGAAAATCCCAATCCCTGCCGATCTGATTTCATTAGGTGAAAGATCGGGGGCAGTAGAAGCATCTGAGTAGCATCTGAAGCCCTGCATAGTAGAAGGAGAGGGTATCGAGAACCTGTTGTCCATGGAAGGAGAAGAAGGTTCTCCCCAAGCCATTTGATTTGAGTGGAAATGTGCTGACACAACATGTTGAACCTGCAAAAAAGTCCAAGTTTTTGTTCGGAAACGATGGTCATTTCTCGCTTTCCAAATGTACCACAGAGTAAGAAGGATTAATGTAAAGGTCTGGTAATTAGTGTTGATGGGGAAGAGGTGAGGTAGAATTTGTTGATCCCATCGGCTGTAGGGTCAATAAGATGAAGGAAAGGAGTGGGGTTTGTGGCAGCCCAAATCTGTTGGGGTAAATGACAGAGGAAGAAAAGATGGGTATCATTTTCTGGCTGATTGCAGACAGTGCAGTGTTTGTCAATATTAGAAGAGAAGCGAGAAGCACGCTCAGCGTGGTATTGATAGTCGAAAAAGGCGCCAGGTAAAGGTTTTGAGGATAGGGGGAATTGTTTTGGCTTTCCAAATTTTGTTCAGAATGGTATGGGTATGAGGTGAAATGGCTCTAGAACCTGTAGAGGGGAGAGGATGATTCTGTTGCTGCTGGAGATAGGTGTAAGTAGCTTTGGAGGTGCATTTACCATTGGTGGCAGGAGTCCATCTAAGAATGTCTGGATCAGTGGAAGGCACAACCTGAATAGAATTGATAGTTTAGACAGTTTGGGGTGTAAAAGTAGTGTTTAGGATATGTTGATCCCAAGTATGAGAATCCTGCATCCACAAATCAGAAACAAAGGAAGGTAAGGGGTTATTGGTGATAGGCAATAGGATATTATCATATATCGAATTCCAGGTGGGAATCCAAGGTGAAGACCATATAGATGAGTTGCCTGCATGGATTTGCATGGTTGAATTTTCATTTAAGTGCTGCCTTACCTGCAAAACAAAAGACCAAAAAACAGACCGAGGACCAGTGGTTGTACTAGTCCAAAAGGAGGAATGAGGGTAATATTTTGCTTTAATAACATTTGAAAAAATAGGGTTTTTGTTTGTAATAACATTCCAAGCAGTTTGAATAATTAAACTTTTATTGATGAGCTCCATGTCTCTAATGCCCAAGCCACCTTGGTTTATGGGTTTACAAATATCATCCCAAGAATGAAAAGCAATAGGATTGGTAGGATTTTTATCTTGGATCCCAGCCCACCAGAAATTCCTAATGATGGCATTAATCTTAGAAATAAAAGATTTAGAAAAAGAACAGTTGACATATAGTAGATAAGAATGGAAGAAAGAACATATTTGATATACTGAAGTCTATCGGCATGGTTTAGTTTATTAGCTTTAACAGTGCCAAACTTAGCATGAAATTTAGAGTAAATAAAATTGTATGTGTCTTTATGAGAGAAAATCATAGGATGTCCTAGATGCATCGTATTTGGAACAAGGTTTGAAACAGGAAAAATACAGCAAATTTGATTTTTAACTTGGTTGGTGACGTTGTGGCTGAAAAAGATGGAGGATTTTTGGAGGTTTGGGGTCTGACCTGATTGATGACAGAAGTCATAAAGTATAGTTTTAATTGCTTGGGCCTCCTGAAGAGTTGTTGTTCCACATAAAATTAAGTCATATGCAAAAAGGAGTGAATGTATAGCGGGGCACCTTCACCTAGTGTGACTCCCCTTAGGTTGTAATTGGATAAATCCTCCTGCAATCTCAAAGAAAGTTCATTAAAAGCTATAACAAAGAGATAGGGAGATAAGGGACAGCCCTATCTCAGACCTCGCTGGGGAAACAAGTAAGAGGTCGGTTGATCATTAACTAGGATTGACAAGGAAGAAGAAGAAATGCAAGTGGAAATGAGGTGAATGAAATGTTGGTTGAAACCTAATCTGGTTAAAGCATCAGATATGAAGTGCCATTCTAGTCTGTCAAATGCTTTAGCTAGATCTATTTTTAGGAGGAAAGCCTGATAGGTCCAGGTTTTAAGAGTCAAGGAATGAATAATTTCCTGGGTGAGAATAACATTAGAAGAGATGTGTCTGCCAGCTACAAAAGTTGATTGAGCCTGAGAGATGTAATTAGGAAGATGAGGTTGAATTCGATCAGCAAGAGATTTGACAATGATTTTATAAATTACATTGCAGAGGCTAATAGGTCTGAAGTCTTGGGGGAAGAAGGGTTTGGTTTTTTGGAATTAGGGTGAGGAATGTTTGGTTGAGGTCAACGGGAAGGGTAGCTGTAGTGTAGAAATTTGATACTAGATGAAGGAGATCTTGTTTCACCCAGTTCCATGAGGCTTTGTAGAAAGCTACATTTAAACCATCTGGGCCAGGTGCTACATTGCTTCTCATTTTCTTTATGATGGAGTGAATTTCATTGAGGTCTGGTATGGAATAATTGAAGGAGGTGCTGTCTAGATTAGGTAATTCAGTAGGGTGGGGTTGAGAAGAGTGTGGATGGGTCTGTGAATGGGAATGTGGGGAGGTAGATGGAGGTAGGGGATCAGATTGGTGTGGGGAGGAGGAGATGAAAATGGATTGAAAGTAGTTGAGTAAGGTGGAGGAGATCTGTGTGGGGGTGGTGGAGGGAGAACTATCATGGTTAATTAGATGAGAAATCATGTTCTTTCGATGCCTTTTGATGATGGAAAGATGAAAAAAATTTAGTGTTCCTGTCACCTTTGATGGACCGCTGTTTTTTGAAATTTTGTATGTGGTAAGTTTCCTCTCTGAGTAGGAGGTGCTGGTGTTGCAGGTGAAGAGTATGTTGAAGAGTGTGGTCTTGATTAGAGGGGTGGAGATTTTGCTGGTTGAGGATTTGATCTTCGATAGATTGCAAATGGTCTCTGGTTTTGGGTTTTTTTGCTCTCCACTTCTTTAGATCTGCAGCAAGAAAACGAAGTTTGTGAGATATAGGTCGGTGGGTAGAAAGACGCCAGCTTTGTTGTGCCGTTTCCTAGAAATCATCCTCCAGAAGCCACCAGTTCTCAAAGCGAAAGGGTTTTTGAGGTTTTTGATGTTGAGAGGTAGGGAGGAGCAGGATGGGGGCGTGATCGATGTACATCATAGGAAGGTGGAGGACAGTGGACGTAGGGAAAGCACGACACCATTCTACATTAGCTAGACAACGATCCAAATGTTCATAAGTAGGCGCTGAAGTAAATCTTTTGTTGGACCAAGTGTAAGCAGGACCATCATAACCAAGATCAAATAAACCACATTGCTTAACAAGCGAACAGAAAGCATTCATACGATTGAAATTAACAGCAGCAGGTCCTAGTTTCTCCGAAGGATGCATAATTTCATTTCGATCTCCCATACAAAGCATTGATAGAGTACTATTAAGAGAGATAATGTTCTTAACACTGGTCCATATTACAGACATAGAACGATGGCGAGGATCACCATACATGCAGACTAGCCCATAGCGGAGGTTGTTGTTATTATTTGTACAGATGGCTAAGATGTAATTCCGACTGTGATCAAAGATAGTGAGCTCTATCTCGTCATTCCACATAAGCCATAAGCCACCTGATTGGCCTTGAGAAGGAACGATGAAAGCACCATTAAGATTAAAATGATTTTTAAGAGAGGAAACTGAAATAGTAGAATTACAAGTTTCTAAGAGGAAAATTACCTGGGGTTTGGTAGACTGGATTAGGCGGGTTAGATGAAGCATGGTCGAACTGTTAAGGTTCCCGCCTGAATGTGACGCCCCAGGTTTTTAATTAGCCTTAATAGTCGGTCAAATGGTCAACAGTGGTCAAACCACGGTCAACATGGGCCCTCACCTCGACAAACTCACTAACCCACCCTAGTGATTCCATTTGACTAGTAAACACACTCGTGGGGCCAACCCATGGTCAAAGGTTTGGTCAAACCCCTTGCCCACCCTAGTGTCCACAGGTGTCTGCCGGAACTTTTGCCGCGTTCTCCAAAATTCACCTAAACACTTAAAATTCTACCTTTATGAAAGTTGTCCATCTTGATGAGGGACACAACTTTCATGTAGATTGGCATTTCAAATTTTGAGGGGAAAAGCTTGGAAAATGAGTTGCAAGGCAGATTTTATTGTTTGCCAAGACAGGTTGACATTCACTTTTGGCATTCAAATAGTTCCAATTCTGTGCAGAAAAACCCTATATAGCCTTTGTGGATTTTGTTAAGGGTAGCTAGATCTACAACTTTGGTATTCATCACTTGGTCGACTTCTATACAAAAATCTAGAGTTTCTCAATTTCAAAGTCAGCACCAGTGAAAGATTTTGAGCTAGAACGCCGCGCGCCGCGACGTCGCGCGCCTCGCGCGCCGCCCGTCGCCGGCATCCGCGCCGCCGGCTCCGGCTTCCGCGCCCACGCCTCCCGAGGCCGCACCCGGCCCAACGCGCCCTCGCCCGAGCCAACCCGCGCCCCAACGCTTCTCCCCGCCCTAGGTGCGCCGAGTACGCGCCGGAGCGCCGCCGTGCGCGCGCACGCGCCACGGACCGGCGGTCCATCGGCAACGTCGTCGCCGTACGCGCGCGAGCCCCGAGCTGCCGTAGCACGGCGGGCATCTCCGCCGTCATCCCTCGTCACCCACGGGCGTCCCAAGCCGCGTATAAAAGCCCCTTGCCCCCCCTCCCCGGCGCCACCCCGAGCCGCCCGCCGCCATTGCCGCCACCGCCCGGTGCTAGAGCTCACCGCCCGTGCTCGCCGCCAGTCAACTACTCTGGAAGCTCCTCTAGACTCTAGTGTAGCTCGCGCGCTCGCCAATTGCCCAGCATTCCGCCTCCTCGCCGGTTTTCCCGGAGCCGCCGCGGCCACCGCCGCCGGCCACCGCTGAGACCCGTCGCCGGCCACCTCTCCGCCTCAACCCCGGCACCCCACGGCCCCTAGGTGAGCATGTGGTTGAGCGAGGGTCGCGCCGCCCGGCCGGCAACGCCGCCGGCTCACCGGCGTTGGTCGCGCCCGCGCCGCCCGGCCCGGCCAAGGGCCTGATTGCTATGATTGAAATTTTTCTAGGGTGCCTCGCGTAAAATTCAGGGCCTAGTTGTAAAGAACTCTATCTAGGTTTTCTTACAGTTCAGTCCAGCGCATTAGAAAATTTTTAGAAATTCGTAGAAAAATCAGAAAAATACCAAACTAATTTTGTTGGGTTCAGGAAGAGAAATCCCACCACTTTTGTTATTCTCACATGGCTTGATTCTAAATAGTTTTAGCGTGAAAAATACAAATGTGAAAAACCTAGATCTGGCATAACTTTAAATCCATAACTCCTCTGTATCCCAATTTTGGATATGTTGTGTGTTAGGTCATGACTAGCTGCTGTGCCAAAAATTGCACAAAGTTATGCAGTAGATCTTGTTAAATAAATTGTTTTCCATTCCTTGCTGATAAGAAATTAATTCATGGACAAAATATTATTTATACCTTTGCTTGTGAAAGTAAAAGGACTACCCATTCACATGAAATGACAAGTACACTAAGAATCTTTATTCAAATATACAATAAAAGAGTAACCCATGTACAACTAATAACCTTCGTAAAAGAGAAACACTATCTAGATGCTTGTTAAGGTGAATATGACCGACAAGAGTTGGATAAGATAACAAACTATCACATCACCTGAACGTGCATTGCATTCCGTGTAGATCTTCCGGATGGTGATTACTCGCTTGTCCCGGAAACCGAGGAAGGAGGAGCGGGAGCTTTGCTGCAGTACGTGGAAGTGCTCAACACCGAGGGTGCCCAGCCTAACCTAGCTGACGAAGGCAAGCTCCGGTGCATCTAACATAGTTTACAAATTCTTTATTCAATTATCTATGGATGATTGTGCATTTAAGTTCAAGAGTTTAATGAAACCCTAGATGCATGATCCCTAGGTACCTTTGTCCTTACTAGTATGATAGGTCGATAGCTGCTAAGCTATAGGACCGTTACAAGTCGATTGATGACCTCACTCGCGAGAATAGGTTCCTAGATAGGAATCACAATTTATCCTTAAATGGATTGCTCACGTGGTAAGAGCATGGGATCTGGGCTCCGGTCCAGTGGTTATGTGGGATAAGTGTTTGAACGTACTAAGCACATGTCGGGTATGGGACCGGTAAGCCTAGTACCTTAATGAGGCGGCGGGGGATCCTACCGTTACTACTCTTGGGATTCGCTCTCACGGCTAGCTACTGGTAGTGTATGGTGAGTCCGGGTATCTCGCAGGGTATTCCGGATATCCTGCACCAAAGACTGTAAGATTCGATCCTGACCCGAGGATTTTTGGAAACGGCCTGAGAAAGTTGTCCTTTCGAGGGCAGCCTAACGTGTGTTTGGGTCTACCTTGCAAGGTTCAAATCAATCGATTGTCGGCCTCTCACTGTTATCCGAGACTACTTACTCCACTAGTCATGAGATCCCTAATGGTGGAAGTTGATGAATATTATGCTTGATTAATTGTATTGTACAACTTTGCTTGTACTAGTTGGATAATGTAGTAAAGATTAAACCCACTAGAACTTATGCTAAAATCTTAAAATAAGGACCTACTCTTTGTTACTTTTTAGCAAAAGCAACCCAGTAGCCAAAAAGCCTTTCATGGTCTAGTTTTGGTGAAGTAGTTATCACCAACGGGTAAGTCTTGCTGAGTATTAGTATACTCAGCCTTGCTATAATGTGTTGATCCAGGTAATGCATTCAGTGATGTGTGGCCCGGAGAGATCCCGCCCGACTGGGAGCTGGAGTGGGTGGAGGACGACTACTGAAAGCATCATGGGTGGCCTCCCGTGGTGTCTTCGCTTCCGTTAGTTTATTTCCGCTGCTTTCGAAAACTCTAAACTATTTCATCATGGCAAAAGCTATGGTTTGTAATAATTAACCCCTCGGGGTACGAAATTGGATTTCAAGGTTGTTGTATCTCTGGACTCGCCTTCGAGTGAGTTTTAATGCATATATTCGATCCTTGTTACTTTTCAAGTGATTTACCGGGCGTTAACCCGGCAACTAACGACAGGATGATACTTTATTATTGCTTAATAACCAAAGTGGATCGGTCTTAGGCGATTGTACGGTATTTTCCTGGGCGGGTTGTCACAGTTGGCATCAGAGCTTATATGCACCAGAGATTAATTAATAAACTTAATCAAATGGTTTTTGAATAAAATATGCCAAGATTGTCTAATTTTCCAAAGTACGTTGGTCCGCTAAGGATAAACTAGACCGAGAGGCCCTAGAGGGAATTTTGGGTTCTTTCAGGTGGCTTAATTAACTTATGGTTTATTTTGCTAACTCCCAGCACATTACTGTATGTCAGACTTACTTTCTTGCACAACCAAACTAGGAGCCACGTGTTTTATATGTGCGTTGTTCCGCATCACTGGAATTGCGAGGGTTGATGGAGTGATCCATTCCACGGATCCCATCTTCGCGTCTGTTTATGAGTTGTGTGTCACCACGTGTTTCATACGTGTGCATTCCGCATGTCGCTTGTGCGAGGCAAGGATACACTCCATTCAGACGGAGGGTGTCCGAGGTTGGACGCTGTCCATGCAGCGGCTTAACGCATGGATACCGTTTCTACAGTGAACGGTAATGTATGTGGACGCTTTCGTGACGTGCTGGCACGGAAGGTTCGTTTTCTGCAGGTACATAACAGCGCTTCGTTGGTCATTAAGCAAGTACTGTATAGCTCTTGACTAGATATTATAGGGAGAGACGAATAAAAGCCTTGCCACCGGCACTAACTTCGATTTTTGGCTTGATCACCATGTGAGGTCGAATAGGACGTCTTGCATGCATACTAAAAATCGAAACAACTAAAAACCGAACTTCTATATGCTCTCTAAGGAAGATTTTGCTAGTGTGTGCTTTTTATAAAATAGAGTACCTCTCATACCAAGCCGTCATGCTGCCAAAATTTTTTTAAAAAAAGTTTGTTTACCTTGTGCTAGGTTAATTAAACCAAATTGTTAAAAACAATTGCTCCTTAACTAGTTATCTTGTAATAGCAAGCCTCAATCCTAGTTCCTTTGGGTCGGTTTACACTTTCCTAGGCACATTTAGGTTCAGGACCATCCACCTGGTTCCTTGTTCGATGCTCAACCTTAAAATTTAATTAGGTGTTAAAGAATTTATTTTGAACCGGGAAAACTTGGGAAAGATTCGAGATTTCTGGATTTTTGGTTATGAATTTTTATTCACGAAATTTACCCCGAACTTCACCATTTGACATGCCGTTCTCTTTGAGATCTGACATGAGTTACATTTGTGTACAGATGGCTTTCCCCGTGTTCCACGAGTTCGACGGCCGACGGTACGATCCGTACCAACGGGTTGCACTGGGAGGGTTTTCCGCGCCTTGCGTGGGAAGCACTCAGCGCCGCGAGCTACCTCACACCACCGACTTACGAGGTGAAGGAGTTCGAGCGCTATGGTGTTCCCGGTTGCGAGTGATCGTCAACGTTACGCCACACCGGACCACGCCGGCCGGTTCGACTTGAGTTTTATCTGCGGGGATTTATCACTCACGAGTCCGTTGAGTCGGCCGCCCTCGGAGTGCGACGGATTTCCGTGACCACAACCCCCACCGTGGTAGCTCTCTCTCCGTTTGGATTGTTTCCTGCTGTGAATCCTCACAAACCAGCATGGTTGGACCGTATGGATCACCTACGGGAGCTGTTGACACTAGCAGAGCCGTTGGATGTTACTCAGACGCTAGCTCGCTGTCTGAACGTGGTCTTCACACTTCAGGGGCTGTGCTATAATACCGCAGCGATTATTGGGCAGCGTTTGGAGGCATCTAGGCGTGATTGGCAGCAGTTATCAGCAGCACATCAGCAGCTGAACTTTACTCTTACTCAGGTGCAGTAGGAGAATGACAGGCTGCGTGCTAGGAGATTCCAGTTAGAGCTAGAGAGAGGCGACCGCCTGCAAAGGATTGTAGATCTGGAGGCCGAGAACCATACACTAGAGGAGAATGCCGATGTGCATGAGATTGAGAGGCTGATGCTACTTCGAACATTGCGATATGTAGCGGCGGTGGAGGAGGCCGAGGTACGGTGGCGGCCTTGCGGGCGATAGTGGCCTTACGGCCACTTCCCCCGATACGAGCACACCGGAGGAGCGACAAGGTTTGTCGGTGCCGGATCAGACGAGCCAGGCAGGACCACCGTTACCGACTCCCCCAGCTTCGCCTACGTACAGTGGTGCTTCAGTGGGCAACTAGGTTGCCGACAGCAGGAATAAGAAGGATGTCGATCCTATTGAGTCATCTTGGGATGATAGAATAGTTGGCTTGTTAGCACGTTTCCGTGCCGAGTAGCTGCTTGTATCGTGTCGTGCCATGTTGTTTTCAAAATTCGAGAGTTGTAATGTCCTTGGACCTTGTTCTATCTTATTGTAATAATGAACGCTTAAGCATGTGTGCTTTAAGTGGATTCGTTTGTCATTCAGTAATGGAAGTTTCGTTGTGTATGATTACCAAATTCTTGGATAAACCGTTGCAAATGACCACGCTTGTCAATTTTGCATTTCCACCTAAAAGTGTTGGTAAACCAAAGCATTTCTAGGGGCATCACTCATTGCCAGCGATTAAGTGCTCGTTCGTACACCACCTTCGTAGGTACCCGGAGTGACAGTAATTGTCCGAGGGTAAATGCGGGCCCGTGCATTCGAGTGATCGCATTCCTAACCGTGTTAAGAAAATGATTCTATGAATCTTGGTGGTTATGGAATATTGTTCGACTGTTGTTGTCCTCATCATTTAAATGCTAATGAGATGTGGTTATGCGTGATCATGCTTGTCATCATTTTGGAGTAAGCTTTTGGCTATCTCACTAATGAAGCTCACTTTTCAGATGGTGGGAACCACGCGCAGCTCACCCAACGGTTTCGGAGCAAGTGGTAGCGGTGACTTGCCGCCACCCCCGCCCATGACGCTGTCGGAGGCCTTCATGGCCACCCAAACCGAAGTGTTGCGCCAGATCCTGCAGACACAGCAGCAGATCGCCTAGCAGATGAACTGTCGGGCATACACCCCGGGTACCGCAAGGAAGGAAGCAGATTGACTCCTAGTAGAATTCCCCTGTACTCCTACCAGGACTCCTACCTTGTAACTGACTAGATTCCCGCCCCCTGGACTATATAAAGGAGGGCCGGGTACCTCGCCGATCATCCACAATCCCTCCGGAGAACAACACCCAAGCGCAGGGCGCAATACTACTCCAAACAGGACGTAGGGTAGCTACTCTGGCTACCCGAACCTGTATAAATCTTGTGTCTTGTGTCCTCACGCGTACCTTCGGGTTCCAGATCATGGCGATCCCCACCTTCTACCTTGCTGCGAGTACCTCCCATGGAGGTCTAGAGGTTTAAACACCGACAGCTGGCGCCCACCGTGGGGCCATCGTCACGATCATTGGCGAATTCGAAGGACCTTCTCTTCAAAATTAATCTACCGCGGCTGCTTGTCCTTCAGCAACTGGCCAAAACGATGACTCGTCGAATCCGAGCAGAAGACCAACTCGACGTGTTGCTGCAATGAAGGCAAGACAACAAGGCAATTCCAGTCCGTTCCGCAGTCCAATTTTTTCCGGCTCCGGACAAACAACGCCGAGTTCGAGTCAAATTTTTTAAGAGACCAAGACCGAGGTGGAATTTGTTTTTCTTTTCTCGGGGTCAAGTGTTGTGAAGTCCGGATGCGCATCTTCTCCCATGAGTTGTAAAAGCTGAAGCGAATAGGGGTGCCAGGCACTAATCAAGACAGAGCTGCAACGCCTTTGCTTCCTTTGGAAAATCAATTTCCTAGAAACTACTACACGTACATGAAGAGGCGCACCAGGAGACTTCAAGACCCTTGCTTGCAGCACATGTGAAGGCGTACGTGAGCACACCTACTTCATCTACTCGAGTACAACTACACAGTGCGCCGCGACTACTCGTCACCCGGCCGCACGGGCTCTACGTCAACCTCGTCGTGCGACGCGACTACTCGTCTCCAGCTGCACGCGCTCCATGTCAACCTTGCCGTGTGCCGTGAGTACTCGTCTCTCGGCTGCAGCGGCTCTAAATCGACTACGCCGTACGCCGCCACGACGTCGTTTTCTGGGCGTACGACTACTTCGACTATTATCTCGACTAGTAAACTAGTCGAGAACGGCTTTCGCGACATCAATAACTAGTTGGATCCACCTCCAACTAGTCGACTTCAGCAACAACCGTCGCGGCTCCATCACCGACCGCCATGGCTTCGTCGACTCTCGTCCGCGAATCAAGCTAAGTCACTTATTTCAATAATTATTTCTTCTTCGGCTTGTTTTCCCCATACAGGAACCAACGTTGAAGACTACTTCGTGTACGCCTCTCAACGGCTACCTGCCAGCAGAGCTACACCGTGCCAGCTATTCCTTGGGGACCATTGGCTGACTATCACAGGCTTGGTACACCAAATTAGGAGGCTCTTGCCACGATGTTTCGTGTGCGAGTGATGCGGGCGCACAACGGCTACACCCCGAGGAGGCACTTTGCGTAATCTCGCTCTCCGCCATGCGGAACAACGAGCAATCGCGCTCTCTCTTATCGCCATGTCGACTACTTTCATCTACCTCTTAATGGTCTTGCTCCAGTAGCACACGCCTTGATCCGCGCAAAGCCTCGGCTCTCCTGTCATGCCTTCACGTCCCCAGCGACTACGGCTAAACAGGCTCCTCGCAGAGGCGGGTGCTTAAACCGGTTCTCTGTCATGCCTCCACGCCCCCAGCGGCTATGGCTAAACGACCACCAAAGGGGCCGGGCGCTAAACCGCATCGGGCTAACTACTCGACGCCTAACGACCACAACAAGAGCATGACACATGACATTTTCATCTATATTCATATTTGTATTTGTCATTTGTAGATTCAATTTCTACAACAATGCTACATAATGTATGCATCTCTACTTTCAGGTCAAGCTTCGGCGACGACTTCCAGTATGCTCCGCGTACCTCCACCAGCGCGGCTAGTTCCCAAACTCGGGGGCTACGCACCAAATTACTACTCGATGACAACTCGAGTAGTCTCCGCTAGCTCTCTAGCTCGGGGGCTCAGCACCAACAACTACTCGACGTGGCTCCTATGGCTCACCTGGCGACGAGCTCGGGGGCTGAACGCTACAAGAGTATTCAGATGATGACTTCCGCAAACACTGAAGACCCTTGGATTGATTCTTCAATCGTTCCAAGGCTCGGGGGCTACTAGGCTACACACATCAGTTGATTTTTTCAAGACGGAAGCAGAATCAAGATTGACCCTCAGCAGAGTCTACAACTCAACCTAAGGCTCGGGGGCTACTCCATATGGAGTGCGATTTTGCAATCGCACTTCCATATAATCTCGACTTCAAGACCGATGAGTCGGACCACCTTCCGGCCTCGCGGCGGTTCAAATACTATTGAAGACTTCTCCAAGCAGTACTCGAGGACGCTCAAGAACTACTCGAAGAGGCTTCAAGACTACTCGAACTACTACTCTCGACTCCAACGTGCTCGGGGGCTTGTCGGGCATACACACCGGGTACCGCAAGGAAGGAAGCAGACTGACTCCTAGTAGAATTCCCCTGTACTCCTACTAGGACCCCTACCTTGTAACCAACTAGGTTCCTGCCCCATGGACTATATAAAGGAGGGCCGGGTACCTCGCCGATCATCCACAATCCCTCCGGGGAACAACACCCAAGCGCAGGGCGCAATACTACTCCAAACAGGACGTAGGGTAGCTACTCTGGCTACCCGAACCTGTATAAATCTTGTGTCTTGTGTCCTCGCGCGTACCTTCGGGTTCCAGATCATGGCGATCCCCACCTTCTACCTTGCTGCGGGTACCTCCCATGGAGGTCTAGAGGTTTAAACACTGACATGAACCGAGAGCCGCCACACGGGGCCAACCACGAGGGGCCTAATCAGGTCACCACGTATGCCCAGTTCATCGCTATGAAGCCACCGACCTTCGCTAAAGTAGAAGACCCCCTGGAAGCTGAGGCTTGGATAAAGGCCATAGAGGAAAAATTCTTTGCCTTTGTCTTTGCCTTGTTACGAGGAGAGCAAAGCTAACTTCGCAAAGGCCTGCAACTGCGAGGAGAAGCTTTGATGTGGTGGGACCACTTCAAGTCAATGCAGCGAGGGCACGCTGTGACTTGCGATGAGTTCAAGCAGGCTTTCAAGAGCCACCACATCCCCAAGGGACTGATGGATAGGAAGATGAGGGAGCTGTTGGCCCTCAGGCAAGGATCCGACACAGTGTATCGCTATGCTCAGAGGTTCAATAGTTTGTGCCAATATGGCGGGCATCATGTGGATACTGATGCAAAGAAGATGGAAAGGTTCCGTGACGGGCTTGATGGCAAGTTGTATGAGCGTCTGAACCTGCTCGAGCCCACGAACTTCCATGAGCTAGTGAACAAGGCTATCTCCCAAGAAGATGCTATGAAGAAAGCCCACGGGGACAAGAAGAGGATGTCCGGTTTCGCCTCGAGCGCGCGGAACGGGCAAGAAGTTTCGCTTTGTGAAGAAGAACGCTCCGGGCCCATCCCGGCAATCTTCAACTAGACGGCGTACGATGAAGCCACCTCGGAGCAAACCCACGGGGAACTTCCGGTTTCGCGGTGCTCGGCGGCGAGGCTCCAAAGCCTAATGCACCTCGCAACGTTGGTGATCGTCGTTGCTACAACTGTGGCCAGCCAGGGCATTACATCAACGAGTGCCCCAAACCCAGGCAGATCAAGCCCAACCCGCAGAATCAGGATGTAGGAAACAAGCCCGCCACTCTGAGGACCATGTGTGGTTCGAGGACCGGTGGATGGTCGCTTCCTTGTGTGATGAGTGATTGACAACGTTGTGTGGACTGATTCTTGGCTAAGTATTGCAGGTGCAGGTTGTGGCTTGACTCGTGTTGGTGCAGGTGAAGAACAAGCGCGAAAGGTCGTTGCCGGTGAGGCCTCCAGGTGTGGAGAAGACAAGTAGGCTTCGTTCGAGGGACCCGGTGGCCGGTGGGGTCAAGTGCGGGCCGCATGGTGGCATGAACGGCAAGATGAAGTCGTGGACGGTTTCTTGGTAGAGCCTCAAAACCAAGATCGAGCCGGGACCATGTGGGAGCCGAGTCATGAGTGGAGATTGGCGGAGGCTACACCGAGTTCGCGGGGTTTGCAGTGGTTCACCAGAAAACCACTGGGTTACTCGGTTGAGTCACAAAACCGAGGCCGAAGACTCGACGAGGAGGTGCGGCCACCCAGGCCGGTTCAACCGCCCAGGAGGGGCGGTCAGACCGCCTGGGGCCGGTCAGATTCCCCGGGCCGGTCCTAACCGCCCGGGGGGCGGTCGACCGCCCGGCCGCCCGGCCGAGAAGCTTCGAAGCGGAGGACACGCGTCGGGATCGCAAGGCTTGCGTCGAGGCTACGCAGGGTGCGGTCGCCGGGCATCCGTCTGATGGTGAAGACATCAAGAATTCCAAATCCGCCCTTGAGGGGCATGTATCCCTAGTTATTAGTGAAGGGTAGTTTAGTCTTTTGGGTGCCTCCATATATACTCATTAGATGGGTGGATGGCAGCCAACTCTTGGAACCCTAGCTCATTTATTTTTCCATTTCGTTCTCCATTTTTCCTTAGGATTTTAGAAGGCTAGCTTGAGAGCTTCATGTGAGATCTAGAGAGAGGGATGGATGTTTGGGTGGCAAGCTAGACCTTGTACGAACCTTTCATGGCATGTATAGAAGGTTTGGCGTTGTTCATCATGGTGGTTTTCCCTTCTCCTTTGTGTTGATTTTCGGAGCTCCTTTTGGCGGTGTTTTGAGAACGATTTCTTGGGGTTTTTGGTGGGTGTCACGTATGAGGTTCTTGTGCCTCTTTGGCTGGTGCCTTTGCCCTCAAATCCCCTTTGAATCGGACTCGATTTGGTGGTTTCTCGAGTTGGGCGAGTTCTTGACCTAGAGAAGCGATTTCTTCGATTCCTCTTGATTGTGAGCGTTTCGGGTCGATTCCTTTGAGGTAGAGGTTGCCCGGAGGTAACCCGGCTATTCCCGAAGTTTGGCTGCAATCCGTGGAGTGATTCGGGAGATCGGGCGCGAGGAAGTTGAGGTTTGACTCGCGGGTTCGTTTTACGGAAGGGGCGGTCTAACCGCCTACGGGGGGCGGTCTTACCGCCCTAGGTGTTTCCGGGTCAAAGTTTTGTTTCGCCGGATTTTCCTCTCGTGAGTTTGTTCGCCTTGATCGGAGGAGTGTACGGGGGGAAATTTGGGGTCGTTCTCGTGCGGTTTGCTAGGTGTTCTTGGTCGGGGTTCGTTGCTTGGGTACGGGAGGTTAGACCGCCCCGGGTAGACGGTCTAACCGCCCCTAGGCCCTTTGGTGAAGTTTTGGTTTTCGCCAAGATTTTCCGGTAGCTAGCATGGCCTTGACCGAGAGATCTCCGTTGGTGAAACCGTGGTGAGTTTTGGTGCTCGGAAGAGGCGTTTCGGAGGATTTCTTGGTTGCCGGGTGGAGGCGGTCTAACCGCCCCCTATACCCGGTCTAACCGCCCCCCTCCGGTTAGCCGGCTTTCGAGTTGTTTCCGCTGTCGGTCTTTGCGTGTGTGTTGTGGTTGCTTTGGTAGAGTTTGTTCCTAGGACCGGTAGCACTCCGGTGGCTATGTGGTTTTGGCAAACGGAAGGTTGAAGTGCGGAGCGTGTGATTTCGGGGGGTTCGACCGAGCTAGTTCATCTTGTCGGAGTTTCAATCTCCCTCGAGAAGAATTTTTATCGGCTCCCATTCAATCCCCCCCCCCCTCTCTGGTCGCCTTTTCGGTCCTTCAAGTGGTATCAGAGCCGGTTCGGGTCTTTATTGACTCTAACCAGTCTAAGATCCAAGGATGGCGTACCAGGAACGGGGTTCGGGTCCTCCACACTTCGATGGCAAGAACTACCAGATGTGGAGCAAGCGGATGGGTGCGTTCCTCCGCGGAAAGGGTCAGCTTCTTTGGGATGTCACGGTGGACACAGGCTATGTCCAGCCGATGGATTTCCTTGCTCCAGGGTCGAGAGACAGATTCGACGCCAACAATAAGGCGGTCGACTACTTGTTTCGTGCTTTGTGTCAGCCTGAGTTCGATCGGGTGCACACCGAGCACTTGGCTTGTAGGATTTGGGCGGTGTTGAAGGAGGCTCATGTTGGGAACGCCCATGTTCGAGGCACGGATGTATGCGACCTACGGAGAGAGTACGAGAACTTCACTCATCTCCCCGGTGAGTCCATCGATGCCTTGTTTCGAGAGGTTCACGGTGGTTGTGAACAACATGAGGGCCAATGTGGACGTGCTCCCGTACGATGATCATGATAGAGCGGTCAAGCTCTTACACTCTTTGGATCGTACGATATGGGGCGGAAAGTTCGAGGCCATTGTCGAGTCGGAGAAGTATGACACTCTGACGGTGAACGAGCTGTTCTCGAAGCTCAAGTCGGCTAAGGTGGATAGGGGCATGACTGCCAAGCTCGAGGGACCGACTGATTCCCATAGTCTTGCCCTCGTTGGTGGTTCCAAAGGAAAGACTAACTCTAATCCATCCACCAGGATGTTCTCCTTTTCCTCTTTGATGTTTATGCTAGATGAGGAGTTTGATGACCTTGGAGAGGACGAGTTGGCGCCGTGACGAGGCGGTTCGAGAGGCTGCACGAGAACCGCGTGAACATGAGGAGGAACACGAGGACATGCTTCCAGTGCGGCAAGCCGCGACACTTCGTCGCCGACTACCCGGAGAAGGTCGAGAACAAGGACAGCTACAAGCACAAGCCGAGGAAGGACGACAAGTATCATTCGAGGCGCGACCACAAGAGCAAGCACAAGAACAAGTACAAGGACGAGCGACGATTGAGGAAGAAGGAGAGCCGAGGCAAGGCCCGAGCGATGTTTGGAGCGAGCGACGTCGACTCCAGTTCTGCGTACTCTACCTCGAGCTCGAGCAGCAGTGAAGACGAGGGAGATCGTCGCAAGAACAAGAAGTCGTTCAAGAACCTGAGCGGGCTGAGCTGCTTCGCGAGAGATGGCTTCTGTACCATGGCGCCGAGCTCGGCGGCAAGAAGAGCACACGGAGCGACTCGGACTGCGAGTCCGACGACGAGGTGCGTGATGAACTTCCCTTCTTGCGCCAGGAGAATGAGAGGCTTGGCACTTTGCTTGATAACCGTGATGACATGCTTAGAGAGGCCAAGAAAATGAGGAAAGAGCTTAGGGCTTCACTCGAGGATGCTAGGACTAGAGTGGATGAGCTAGAGACACGGTGCTTGATAGCAAGCTTGAGATTGATTCGCTTAAGGCTAGCCTCGTTGTTTCGGATGATAATGATTGTCTTGATTCCTCCATATTCCTTGCTGATCTTGCTTTGTTTAAGGAGAAGCATGCCTCCAAGTGTGAGGAACTAGATGTGCTTAGGGTTGAAGTGGGCGAGCTTAAGTCTAGACCTCCTTTGCTATGTGCTTGCACTTCTTGCCCCGTTTTGCATGCTAAGATTGATGAGATGCATGCTTACACTAGTTCACTTGAGGCTAAATTGAAGGAACCCATGCCTACATCATGCTCTACCTGTGAAATGCATGCATTGAAAAATTTGGAACTTGCACATTATGTTGATCGTTTGCAGGATGAGAATGATGATTTGAGGAAGTTGATGGGTTGGTTGTCTGGCTATGAGCCCCAGTTGAGGATGATGATTGAGGCCTTCAAGAGGCAAGATGGTGAGGGACTTGGGGCAAACAAGATTGGTGAGGGAAGTGGAGAGAATATCCCGGAGCCACCAAAAACCCACCACAAAAATGATTTCCCTCCAAAACCCAACCATCTTAGGAATCGACTAGACACAACCCCAGCTCCACCCACATTTCCTACACCCACAAATGATCTCCGTAGGCCTATCAAGTTTGTGAGCACTTCCGGGAAAGTGTTCTTTGGGAAAGTGAGTGAGAAGGCAAGTGAGGAGAAATCGGTGGAGGAGTTGAGTGGAGAGAAACCAAGCGAGCAGCCCCAATCCAAGCCAAAACCTAAGCTTGTGAGGTTCCGTTGTGGCCATTGTGGGAAAGAGGGTCACAAGGATGAGTTTTGCTTCAAGAGGAAGCGGGAAGAGAGGATGGCAAAGGAGTGGCGAACAAGGATAGGTACAACCCTTCCCATGGTGTACCTAAGCCTCGTGTGCCACCGCCCGGGGGTAAGGCCGTGGTGAGAAGTGTTCCGGCATGAGGAGATGCGAGTTCCCGCGGCCGAGGAGCAGTGTCCGGAGGGGCGGTCGGACCGGCCCGGCTAGGCGGTCGGGCCGAGCCCGGCCCGGAGGGGGGCGGTTAGACCGGCCCGGCTAGGCGGTTTAACCGCCCCCCCCCGGAATTCTGGGCGGAGTGGTTTTCGAGGTGGTGAGTCGAGAGGTTTCGGGTTTGGAGGTGGAGTTGCTTGGTGGTTGGTCCGGAGAGACGACGGGTGGTCGGTTGCTAGGCATTCTCCCCCTCGAGTTCACTACGGGGATGGGAGGAGTCGTAGCTTTGAGAAGGAGAGGAGGGACGTTCCACGGGTTGTCTTCCGTGGTTTTGGTCCTCCTCCGGGCGATCGGGGGTGGTTTCCTCGGAGTGGTTACCGAGGTGGTGTTCGTGGTGGTGGTTATGGTAGGAAAGATGGCCTGATGTGCGCTAATCCCACTTTCGAGCAAATGGCTCGGCAAGCCGGTTTTCCTCTTTTGGTACTAACCCCAGTCTTGAGTCGTTTGTTCGCTCACGTGCTTGTTTTTGAATTTCAGGTGGGAGACTTGAAGAACATTTGGTTGATTGACTCCGATTGCTCGAGGCATATGACCGGACATAGGGGGTGGTTCTCAAGTCTCGTCCCGGTGGTGACGAAGAGGTACATCACCTTTGGGGACAATGGGCGTGGGCGTGTGCTTTCAGAAGGTGAGATAAAAGTGAGTGACAAGATCACTCTGAGGCGTGTTGCTCTTGTTCAATCGCTGGGGTACAATTTGCTTTCCGTGTCCCAGTTGTTGGATGAGGGCTTTGAGGTGTTGTTTCGGCCTGGTGGTTCTCGGATTGTGGACTCTCGAGGGGACCTTGTCTGTATGGTCGTTCCCGAGGGTCGGTGTTTCGTGCTGATTTTTGTCAGTCTTCGGGTGTGGAGCGTTGTTTCTTGGCCGGTTCTTCGAGTGAGTTGTGGAAGTGGCATAGGAAGTTGGGTCACTTGAGCTTTGACCTTTTGTCTCGCTTGAGTAAACTCAACTTGGTCCGAGGATTGCCACGGTTGAGGCTTGAGAAAGAGTTGGTTTGTGCTCCGTGTAGACATGCCAAGATGGTGGCCTCTTCTCACCCGCCTCTCACCGATGTGATGACTGAGCGTCCATGCGAGCTACTCCATATGGACCTTGTTGGCCCAGCTCGTGTGCGATCCGCGGGTGGGAAGTGGTATGTCCTTGTTGTGGTGGACGACTATTCTCGGTATGCGTGGGTGTTCTTTCTTGAGGAGAAGGGGGAGACGTTTGGTTTTGTTCGAGATCTAGTCTTGAGGTTGAGGAACGAGAGGCACGGAGATGCCATACGAGCTATCCGCAGTGATAATGGCTCGGAATTCAGAAACTCTCGTTTTGAAACCTTTTGCCATGACTTGGGTCTTGAGCACCAGTTTTCGAGTCCGTATACGCCTCCCTAGAATGGTGTTGTGGAAAGGAAGAACAGGACCTTGTGCGAGATGGCTCGGACGATGCTTGATGAGCATAGGACTCCGAGGAGGTATTGGGCTGAGGCGGTGAATACCGCGTGCTATGTGTCGAACAGGATATACCTCAGAGTGCACAAGAAGAAGACATGCTATGAGTTGATGCATGGTCGCACACCCAAGGTGAGTCACTTCCATGTCTTTGGTTGCAAGTGTTTCATTCGAAGAAGGGCGAGAAAGTTGGATAAGTTTGAGGCTAGGTCTGTCGATGGCATTTTCTTTGGTTATGCATCTCATTCTAGAGCATATCGTGTGCTCAATCTTGAAACTAACCAAATCATGGAGACTTGCGAGGTAACCTTCGACGAGACGAGCCACGTAGTCGGCTTGTCTTTGAGTGTGCGGTGATGATGAGCTTGGCGAGGAGATCTTTCGGGAGGAGGAGCATGAACATGGTGATGATGAAGATGGCGGTGCGGTGCCCCCGCCGAACATGTACCCACTACTTCGACTACGATGATGGATGGACCCTCTGCTACACCTACGACGACAAATCAAGAACGAGGAGAAGGCGATGTTGAGGGGGAGGTAGCTTCGAGGCGAGAACCTCCCCGGCGAGTTCAAGTGGATCACCCGGCTTCGAGGATCATCGGCGACATGAATGAACGCACTACACGGTCGAGGGTTCGAAACAATTCCCATTTTGCTCATGCTGCGTTTGTTGCTTCTTTTGAGCCCAAAGACATTGGACACGCACTATCCGATCACAATTGGGTTAACTCGATGCATGAGGAGTTGGAGAACTTTGAGAGGAATCGGTGTGGGAGTTGGTTGACCCTCCCCCGGGGTGTAAGCCGATTGGTACAAAGTGGGTGTGGAAAAACAAAGAGGGAGAGAAGGGTGAGGTTGTGAGGAACAAGTCGATACTTGTTGCTCAAGGGTTCGATCGAAGGAGGGGATTGACTACGAGGAGACCTTTGCTCCCGTAGCCCGTTTGGAGGCGATTAGGATCCTTCTAGCCTTTTCCGTGGCTAAAGGGTTCAAGTTGCACCAAATGGATGTGAAGAGTGCTTTTCCGAATGGTGTGTTGGAGGAAGAAGTGTATGTGAGGCGGCCTCGGGGTTTGAGAGTGAGAAGTACCCCCACCGGTGTACAAGTTGAGGAAGGCGTTGTATGGGTTGAAGCGGCGCCTAGAGCTTGGTATGGCGAGGTTGAGGGGATTCTTGTTTGAGAGAGGTTTTGAGATGGGGAAGGTCGATCGGACCTTATTTTTGCTTCGAGGCGGGGGCGAGATATCCCGATTGTGCGGTGTGTACGTGGATGATATTGTCTTTGGTGGCTCGTCTAACTCTCTTGTTGCAAGGTTTACGGATGATATGAGCGGGGAGTTTGAGATGAGCATGATGGGTGAGTTGCGCGTTCTTCCTCGGGCTACAAATCAAGCAATCAAAGGAAGGAACATTTGTGCACCGAGGCTAAGTACACCAAGGACATTGTGAGGAAGTTCAAGATGGAGGACTCCAAGGCTATGATGACGCCGATGAGTACGACTACAGCTCTTGATGCGGACGAGGAAGGTGAACACGTGGACCAGAAGGAGTACCGGAGCATGATCGGGTCACTCCTCTACTTGACGGCGATGAGGCCGGACATACGGTTCTCGGTGTGTCCGTGCGCTCGTTTTCAAGCGTCTCCGAGGACTTCGCATCGCAAGCGGTGAAGCGAATTTTCGGGTACTTGCGTCACACTCCCGACTTCGGCCTTTGGTACTCCGCGTCCTCTTCTTTGGCGCTTCATGGCTTTTCGCACGCGGATTTTGCCGGGTGTCGGTTGGATAGGAAGTCCACTTCGGGACTTGCCGAGTTTTGGGTTCTTCTTTGGTGTCTTGGTCTTCCCGCAAGCGGTCGAGTGTTGCTCAATCCACGACCGAAGCCGAGTATGTTGCCGCTGCTAGTTGTTGCTCTCAGCTCCTTTGGATCACCTACACCATGAGTGACTTTGGTGAGGAGTATACCCATGTCCCACTTCAATGTGATAGCACCAGTGCCATAAGCGTTGCAAAGAACCCAGTGCTCCATTCCAAAACCAAACACATAGAAGTGAGGTATCATTTCTTGAGAGACAACGTAGAGAAAGGAAAGATAGCTTTGATCCATGTACCCACACATGACCAACTAGCCGATATTTTCACCAAACCCCTAGATCAAGCAACTTTCACTCGTTTGCGGGGGGAACTTGGTGTGTGCTTGATTTCTTGAGTTGGGTGTGTGGGAGCTCCTTTGTAGCATATGTATAGCTTTCTTTTGTGCATTTCTTGCATTTGGCATTGCATATGTAACATGATGTATAGGCATCCTTGTATCTTAGATTGCATGCATTTTGTATCATATGCATTGGATAGGAAAAGCTTCTCCTATATACATTGTTCACCATGGGTTGCTATATATGTTCTTGTGAGCTTGTTTGGTATGCTACGGTTAGTTTGGCTTAGCTCTTGATGATCTTGATGAATGATCCATGGTTGATGGCTAATTTTTTGAAAAATGTCACATATATGCTCTCTCATGTATAAATGCCTTTACATGATCTTGACATGTTTTAGTGGCTTTGCTATGCTTACTTTGTGATTGGATAGCTAGTTTATTGATCATATGGGGCCAAAGGCTCATTTGCCATCATGAATGTTTAGCCCTCTTGCTTAATCTTGTGGAGGGGCATAAGCTCCTTTTTGTCGCAAAGACATTTCATGTACCAATCATAAATCTGAAAATGAAATGAAAAATGCTTGGAAAATATGCTCCCATGTCATATGTGCTGAAATTAATTTGCTTTGGGTGCTAAACCGTTGCATGATGCCTACCAATGAGAAGTCTCATACATAGAAGTAGGCACATGGCTCGGTGGCTTTGACATGACATGAGGTGCTTTTGGGTGTTTATGATGGTCTTATGATTAGAATGGCTGTCCTAGCATGAAGTTTGAGTGGCTTTGCCATTTTGATATGTTTTGCTCATGTTTAGGTATTTGCTTATGAGAGAGTAACTTTTCGCAACATTACTCAAATCCATTTTAGCCTTGTCCATTGGTTGTGAAACTTGGTGATCACGTAGTTAAGGTCATTACGAACCTGTCGAGTATCTAACTTGCTCATTTGGACTTGTGTAGCTCCTTGTGATGAATTTTGTATATTCGAGAAGCTATATGTTGTAAAGTTTCGCATTTTGCCTTGATTCATGCATTGTCAACAAGGGGGGGAAGTTTGTGCATGTTTTGGGCACCTGGGAGTGTTTGGAAGGTGTTCCAATTGTTTCGGGCAAATTTTGAGCAGTTTGGTGCAGGGCCGGTCTCTTGGGGCGGTCTAACCGCCCCCCGTGCGGTCGGATCGGCACGGGCGGTCTAACCGCCCTATACGAGCGGTCTAACCGCCCGGGCGGTGTGAGCGAGTTTTTGCTCGTTGTTGCTTCCCGCGTTGCATTGCTGCATTTGTTCAGGGGGAGTGTGCTTTGGCTCAGGGGGAGCTTGCATATGTGCAGGGGGAGCTCTTTGTGGTGTTCGAGATTTGCTTTGGTGGTTTGCACTCTTTGCTTGAGCTGTGTTTTGTCTCGGATGTGTCGAGACGTTGCCCTTGCCTAAGGGGTCCGAGACCTGTCTTCTTCAAGTGATCTTGCTCTTTGCCTTTGTTTGGCTTTCGATCGCTTGTTGAGGTTTCTTTTTATTTGTTTCTTTTCTTTTCCTTTTCTCTTGTGTTACTTCTTGTGAGTGTGTTGTCAATGCACTCATCAAGGGGGAGATTGAGGACCATGTGTGGTTCGAGGACCGGTGGATGGTCGCTTCCTTGTGTGATGAGTGATTGACAACGTTGTGTGGACTGATTCTTGGCTAAGTATTGCGGTGTGCGGGTTGCGGCTTGACTCGTGTTGGTGCGAGGTGAAGAACAAGCGCGAAAGGTCGTTGCCGGTGAGGCCTCCAGGTGTGGAGAAGACAAGTAGGCTTCGTTCGAGGGACCTGGTAGCCAGTGGGGTCAAGTGCGGGCCGCATGGTGGCATGAACAGCAAGATGAAGTCGTGGACGGTTTCTTGGTAGAGCCTCAAAACCAAGATCGAGCCGGGACCACGTGGGAGCCGAGTCATGAGTGGAGATTGGCGGAGGCTACACCGAGTTCGCGGGGTTTGCAGTGGTTCACCAGAAAACCACTGGGTTACTCGGTTGAGTCACAAAACCGAGGCCGAAGACTTGACGAGGAGGTGCGGCCACCCAGGCCGGTTCAACCGCCCAGGAGGGGCGGTCAGACCGCCTGGGGCCGGTCAGATTCCCCGGGCCGGTCTAACCGCCCGGGGGGCGGTCCCGACCGCCACGGCCGCCGCCGAGAAGCTTCGAAGCGGAGGACACGCGTCGGGATCGCAAGGCTTGCGTCGAGGCTACGCAGGGTGCGGTCGCCGGGCATCCTTCCGATGGTGAAGACATCAAGAATTCCAAATCCTCCCTTGAGGGGCATGTATCCCTAGTTATTAGTGAAGGGTAGTTTAGTCTTTTGGGTGCCTCCATATATACTCATTAGATGGGTGGATGGCAGCCAACTCTTGGAACCCTAGCTCATTTATTTTTCCATTTTCGTTCTCCATTTTTCCTTAGGATTTTAGAAGGCTAGCTTGAGAGCTTCATGTGAGATCTAGAGAGAGGGATGGATGTTTGGGTGGCAAGCTAGACCTTGTACGAACCTTTCATGGCATGTATAGAAGGTTTGGCGTTGTTCATCATGGTGGTTTTCCCCTCTCCTTTGTGTTGATTTTCGGAGCTCTTTTTGGCGGTGTTTTGAGAACGATTTCTTGGGGTTTTTGGTGGGTGTCACGTATGAGGTTCTTGTGCCTCTTTGGCTGGTGACTTTGCCCTCAAATCCCCTTTGAATCGGACTCGATTTGGTGGTTTCTCGAGTTGGGCGAGTTCTTGACCTAGAGAAGCGATTTCTTCGATTCCTCTTGATTGTGAGCGTTTCGGGTCGATTCCTTTGAGGTAGAGGTTGCCCGGGAGGTAACCCAGGCTATTCCCCGAAGTTTGGCTGCAATCCGTGGAGTGATTCGGGAGATCGGGCGCGAGGAAGTTGAGGTTTGACCCGCGGGTTCGTTTTACGGGAAGGGGCGGTCTAACCGCCTACGAGGGGCGGTCTTACCGCCCTAGGTGTTTCCGGGTCAAAGTTTTGTTTCGCCGGATTTTCCTCTGTGAGTTTGTTCGCCTTGATCGGAGGAGTGTCCGGGGGGAAATTTGGGGTCGTTCTCGTGCGGTTGCTAGGTGTTCTTGGTCGGGGTTCGTTCTTTGCGGGTACAGGAGGTTAGGACCGCCCCGGTGGAGACGGTCTAACCGCCCCTAGGCCCTTTGGTGAAGTTTTGGTTTTCGCCAAGATTTTCCGGTAGCTAGCATGGCCTTGACCGGAGATCTCTCGTTGGTGAAACCGTGGTGAGTTTTGGTGCTCGGAAGAGGCGTTTCGGAGGATTTCTTGGTTGCCGGGTGGAGGCGGTCTAACCGCCCCCTATACCTCGTCTAACCGCCCCCCTCTCGGTTAGCCGGCTTTCGAGTTGTTTCCGCCGTCGGTCTTGCGTGTGTGTTGTGGTTGCTGGTAGAGTTTGTTCCTAGGACCAGTAGCACTCCAGTGGCTATGTGGTTTTGGCAAACGGAAGGTTGAAGTGCGGAGCGTGTGATTTCGGGGGTTCGACCGAGCTAGTTCATCTTGTCGGAGTTTCAATCTCCCTCGAGAAGAATTTTTATCGGCTCCCATTCACTCCCCCCCTCTCTGGTCGCCTTTTCGGTCCTTCACACTCCGGGCAAGAAGCCCATGGTTCAAGTACGCCAGGGCAAGCTAAACTTCACCGCCATGAGTGACATCCCAGAAGGAGCTTCAGTGCTCACGAGTACATTCTCTATCAAAGACACTCCTGTTAAGGTTTTATTTGATTCAGGAGCCACTCATAGTTTCATAAGCGAGAGTCTACTAGACAAGTTGGGTTTAAAAGGAATACAAACCAAATCAGCGTATAAAATGTCCACACCAGGTGGGAACATCACGTCTCATTTAGTAACTTTTGAAGTTCCCCTAAGACTAGGAAGTAAGGTTATTCGATCTAATATTATAACCATCAAATTGGGGAGCATGGATGTTATCTTGGGTATTGAATGGATGAATCGACATAAGGCGATTCTAGATATATCAGATAGGGTCGTAGAGATCAATTCTCCTACGGTCGGGCACACTACCTTGTACCTACCTTTCAGGGACGGTACCGATTCTTGTGCCTATGTGACCATTATCTCCCCTCTTGATGAAATTCCAGTAGTGTGCGAGTACCCGGATGTCTTTCCAGAAGAGTTGCCTGGTATGCCACCAGACAGAGATGTCGAGTTTGTGATCGAACTCCAGCCCGGTACCGCACCCATTTCGAAAAGACCTTATCGCATGCCACCCAAAGAGTTAGCCGAACTGAAAACCCAACTCCAATTGTTAGATAAGGGGTATATTCTCCCGAGCTCTTCTCCTTGGGGTTGCCCTGCTCTCTTTGTCAAGAAGAAAGATGGTAGCTTGAGGATGTGCGTAGATTACCGACCTCTCAATGCAGTCACCATCAAAAACAAATACCCGCTTCCCCGAATTGATGTTCTTTTTGATCAATTGGCTGGTGCCAAAGTCTTCTCTAAAATCGACCTTCGTTCTGGCTACCACCAAATCAAAATTCAACCTTGCGACATTCCTAAAACCGCTTTTTCCACTCGTTATGGTCTTTACGAGTTCTTGGTAATGTCTTTTGGACTCACAAATGCCCCAGCCTACTTCATATACCTCATGAACTCCGTGTTCATGACGGAGCTCGATAAATTCGTCGTGGTCTTTATCGATGATATTCTCATCTATTCCAAAAGCGAGAAAGAACACGCCAAACATCTCCGAGTTGTCCTTCAGCGTTTGCGAGATCACAAGCTTTATGCTAAGTTCTCCAAATGCGAATTCTGGTTGAAAAGTGTGAAATTCTTAGGGCACACCATTTCCCACGATGGTATCTCCGTAGATCCTAGCAAAGTTCAAGAGGTGATGGAGTGGAAACCACCAAGTCCGTACACCAAATCCGCAATTTCCTAGGATTGGCGGGATACTACCGCCGATTCATTCCTGACTATTCTAGAATCGCAAAACCCATGACCGAATTACTCAAGAAAGGAGTGAAATTCGTGTGGAGCGAAGCATGTGAGAAAGCTTTCCACACCCTAAGGCAACATCTAACTGCAGCCCCAGTGTTAGTACAGCCTGATAATTCCAAACCGTTTGAAGTTTTCTGTGACGCATCAGGCACAGGCCTCGGCTGTGTCCTTATGCAAGAGGGCCGAGTCATTACCTATGCTTCCCGGGCACTTCGACCCCATGAGCTCAATTATCCTACCCATGATCTTGAGTTAGCTGCTGTTGTCCATGCCCTCAAGATATGGAGGCATTATCTAATGGGTAATCATTGCAATATCATCACTGATCACAAGAGCCTCAAATACATCTTCACCCAGTCAGAATTGAATATGAGACAGAAGATGGCTTGAGTTGATTAAGGATTATGATCTAGAAGTGCACTATCACCCCGGCAAGGCAAATGTTGTTGCGGATGCTCTTAGCCGCAAAGATCATTGCAACCACCTAGAATTGGAACCAATTAGTGAACCGTTGTGTGAAGAAATGAGAAGGCTCAACTTAGAAGTGGTACCGCAGGGAATTCTTAATGCCTTGACGGCAGAGTCCGATCTTTATGATAGAATTGTCACTGCTCAGCGCAATGATGTAGACATTCAAACCATCAAACAGAAACTAGCAGAGGGAGACCCCAAGTACACTTGTTTCCAGAAGGATCGCCAGGATGTGGTCTGGTTTGGGGAACGTCTAGTAGTCCTCGTTGACCCAGAAATTAAGAAAATCATTCTAGATGAAGCTCACATGTCCAAATTCTCTATTCATCCCGGTAGTACCAAGTGTACCAAGATCTGAAACATAACTTTTGGTGGTCCAATATGAAGGTGGATGTGGCCAAGTATGTAACTGAGTGCGATACTTGCCACCGAATGAAAGCAAGTCATTTGAAATCGGCAGATGTACTCCAACCCCTGTCAATACCTATGTGGAAGTGGGACGATATTAGTATGGATTTCATTGTGGGTTTACCCCTAACAGCTAGAAAGAAAGACTCTATTTGGGTAATCGTATACAGACTCACCAAGACCGCTCACTTCATTGCCGTGCACACCACTTACTCCGTACAACAATATGCAGAGTTGTACATGGATCACATAGTTCGTTTGCATGGAATCCCAAAGACTATAATCTCTGATAGAGGGACTCAGTTTGTAGCTCGTTTTTGGGAACAATTGCATGAGTGTTTGGGAACCCAGCTGATCCGCAGTTCCAGTTATCATCCGCAGACCGATGGTCAGACGGAAAGAATAAATCAGATTTTGGAAGATATGTTGAGAGCAAGCATCTTGCACTTTGATAAGAGTTGGGACAAGTGTTTGTCCTTGGCAGAGTTCTCCTACAATAACAGCTATCAAGCCAGTTTGAAAATGGCACCGTTCGATGCTCTTTACGGACGTAGATGTCGCACTCCGCTGAATTGGTCAGAGGCCGGAGAGAGAACACTCTTTGGACCGGAATTAGTTAAAGAGGCCGAAGAAAGAGTGCAGGTGATAAGAGAGAATTTGAAGGTGGCACAGATGAGGCAAAAGAGTTACCATGACAAGGGAACCGCACCCCGACACTTTGAGGTGGGAGATTACGTATATTTGAAAGTGTCCCCCACCAAAGGTGTGCAAAGGTTCGGAGTCAAGGGAAAGTTAGCTCCGTGCTACATTGGACCATATGAAGTTACAGAAGTATGTGGACCCGTGGCTTACCGTATCCAATTGCCAGAACGGTTTTCCGCAGTTCACAATGTGTTCCATGTAACTCAATTGAAGAAGGGAATGCATGTGCCGGAGAACGAAATCATCACAGAAGCTAATGCTTGGAGTGAGCCGGATTTCTCGCTCATCGAGCACCCATTGAAAGTATTAGACCAAAAAGAGAGAAAGACCCGAAGGCAGACTGTACGGATGTACAAGATCCAATGAAGTCATCACACGGAGGAAGAAGCAACGTGGGAGACGGAGGACTATCTTAACACTAAGTATCCGGGCTTCCTACAATCTCGAAATCATGAGTTCTTCTCCCCATCTCTTCGTTATCAAATCGAATCTCGGGACGAGATTCCGTTTAAGGGGGGTAGGCTGTGACGCCCCAGGTTTTTAATTAGCCTTAATAGCCGGTCAAATGGTCAACAGTGGTCAAATCACGGTCAACCTGGGCCCTCACCTCGACAAACTCACTAACCCACCCTAGTGATTCCATTTGACTAGTAAACACACTCGTGGGGCCAACCCATGGTCAAAGGTTTGGTCAAACCCCTTGCCCACCCTAGTGTCCACAGGTGTCTGCTGGAACTTTTGCCGCGTTCTCCAAAATTCACCTAAACACTTAAAATTCTACCTTTATGAAAGTTGTCCATCTTTATGAGGGACGCAACTTTCATGTAGATTGGCATTTCAAATTTTGAGGGGAAAAGCTTGGAAAATGAGTTGCAAGGCAGATTTTACTGTTTGCCAAGACAGGCTGACATTCACTTTTGGTATTCAAATAGTTCCAATTCTGTGTAGAAAAACCCTATATAGCCTTTGTAGATTTTGTTAAGGGTAGCTAGATCTACAACTTGGTATTCATCACTTGGTCGACTTCTATACAAAAATCTAGAGTTTTTCAATTTCAACGTCAGCACCAGTGAAAGGTTTTGAGCCAGAGCGCCGCGCGCCGCGACGTCGCGCGCCCCCGCGCGCCGCCCGTCGCCGGCCCCGCGCCGCCGGCTCCGGCTTCCGCGCCCACGCCTCCCAAGGCCGCGCCGGCCCAAGGCGCGCCCCCGCCCGAGCCAACCCGCGCCCCCAATGCTTCTCCCCGCCCTAGGTGCGCCGAGTCCGCGCCGGAGCACCGCCGTACGCGCGCACGCGCCACGGACCGGCGGTCCGTCGGCGACGTCGCCGCCGTACGCGCGAGCCCCGAGCCGCCGTAGCACGGCGGGCATCTCCGCCGTCATCCCTCGTCACCCACGGGCGTCCCAAGCCGCATATAAAAGCCCCTTGCCCCCCCTCTCGCGCGCCATCCCGAGCCGCCCGCCGCCATTGCCGCCGCCGCTCGGTGCTAGAGCTCACCGCCCGTGCTCGCCGCCGGTCAACTACTCCGGTAGCTCCTCTAGACTCTAGTGTAGCTCGCGCGCTCACCAATTGCCCAGCATTCCGCCTCCTCGCCGGTATTCCCCGAGCCGCCTCGGCCACCGCCGCCGGCCATCGGCGAGACTCGTCGCCGGCCACCTCTTCGCCCCAACCCCCGCACCCCACGGCCCCTAGGCGAGCATGTGGTCGAGCGGGGCCACTTGCCCGGCCGGCGGCGCCGCCCGGCTCGCCGGCGTTGGCCGTGCCCGCGCCGCCCGGCCCGGCCAAGGGCCTGATTGCTTTGATTGAAATTTTTCTAGGGTGCCTCGCGTAAAATTCAGGGCCTAGTTGTAAAGAACTCTATCTAGGTTTTCTTACAGTTCAGTCCAGTGCATTAGAAAATTTCTAGAAATTTGTAGAAAAATCAGAAAAATACCAAACCAATTTTGTTGGGTTCAGGAAGAGAAATCCCACCATTTTGTTATTCTCACATGGCTTGATTCTAAATAGTTTTAGCGTGAAAAATACAAATGTGAAAAACCTAGATTTGGCATAACTTTAAATCCATAACTCCTCTGTATCCCAATTTTGGATATGTTGTGTGTTAGGTCATGACTAGCTGCTGTGCCAAAAATTGCACAAAGTTATGTAGTGGATCTTGTTAAATAAATTGTTTTCCTTTCGTGCAGACACTGCCTAGATGATTTTTCTTGCTAAATATATTTATGTTTTTGAGCTCAACTTGTGCACACTGTCTTTTTATGTCAAAATACACATATTGTGAATTAATCATGATTTTTGGTATAACAAAAATACGTATTCTTGATTTATGCATGTTTTCCTTTGAAAAATGATGAACTAAGATCAGTAGGATGTCTAGGTGAATATGCTGGTTCTTTAGGCTTGTTTAGGACCAGAGAGCATTCATGAGAAAGTTTGGATCATTTTGAGGCTTATTTATTTTTGTATGCATTTAATTTGAATCACTAGCTAGCCTTTGTTATTTTCAATAGTATTTACTTTCCTAGCATCCAACACTTAGTTGTGGGTCCAATGGACCAGGATAGGTGCCAATATGCATAAGAAACACTTCTTTAATTTTTGATAATTTAATTGCTTAATAAAAGCTTAAAATCCCCTTTTAATATTAAAGAGAAATTAAATAAAGGAAAGCCCCTATTCAATTCTTTTTCCTTTCTGAAAGTATTATCTAATTTAATTAAAAGATAATTAAATATCCTTGCTGATAAGAAATTAATTCATGGATAAAATATTATCTATACCTTTGCTTGTGAAAGTAAAAGGACTACCCATTCACATGAAATGACAAGTACACTAAGAATCTTTATTCAAATATACAATAAAAGAGTAACCCATGTACAACTAATAACCTTCCTAAAAGAGAAACACTATCTAGATGCTTGTTAAGGTGAATATGGCCGACAAGAGTTGGATAAGATAACAAACTATCACATCACCTGAACGTGCATTGCATTCCGTGTAGATCTTCCGGACCGTGATTACTCGCTTGTCCCGGAAACCGAGGAAGGAGGAGCGGGAGCTTCGCTGTAGTACGTGGAAGTGCTCGACACCGAGGGTGCCCAGGCTAACCTAGCTGACGAAGGAAAGCTCCGGTGCATCTAACCTAGTTTACAAATTCTTTATTCAATTATCTATGGATGATTGTGCATTTAAGTTTAGGAGTTGAATGAAACCCTAAATGCATGATCCCTAGGTACCTTTGTCCTTACTAGTATGATAGGTCAATAGCTGCTAAGCTATAGGACCGTTACAAGTCGAGTGATGACCTCACTCGCGAGAATAGGTTCCTAGATAGGAATCACAATTTATCCTTAAATGGATTGCTCACGTGGTAAGAGCATGGGATCTGGGCTCCGGTCCAGTGGTTATGTGGGATAAGTGTTTGCACGTACTAAGCACATGTCGGGTATGGAACCGGTAAGCCTAGTACCTTAATGAGGCGGCGAGGGATCCTACCGTTACTACTCTTGGGATTCGCTCTCACGGCTAGCTACCGGTGGTGTATGGTGAGTCTGGGTATCTCGCGGGGTATTCCGTATATCCTGCACCAAAGACTGTAAGATTCGATCCCGACCCGAGGATTTTTGGAAACGGCCTGGGAAAGTTGTCCTTTCGAGGGCAGCCTACCGTGTGTTTGGGTCTACCTTGCAAGGTTCAAATCAATCGATTGTCAGCCTCTCACCGTTATCCGAGACTACTTACTCCACTAGTCATGAGATCCCTAATGATGGAAGTTGATGAATATTATGCTTGATTAATTGTATTGTACAACTTTGCTTGTACTAGTTGGATAATGTAGTAAAGATTAAACCCACTAGAACTTGTGCTAAAATCTTGAAAGTAAGGACCTACTCTTTGTTACTTTTTAGCAAAAGCAACCTAGTAGCCAAAAAGCCTTTCATGGTCTAGTTTTGGTGAAGTAGTTATCACCAACGGGTAAGTCTTGCTGAGTATTAGTATACTCAGCCTTGCTATAATGTGTTGATCCAGGTAATGCATTCAGTGATGTGTGGCCGGAGTGAAACGACCCGGATTTCCGCGAACGGAATCCCGAATCTTAGCACCTCGGTGGTAGTCCCAGGAGACTACCACGTGCAATCCCTGTCTCAGCGAGTCCAAAATCCATACAGAAAAGTAAAAACAATGAAGTAGAGTACAACATTTATTTTATTACATTAATCAGAGTACATCTCTTCGGCACATGCCGGGTACAAGTCCATCAGGACTGAATCAAACAGAGATAAATCGTCTAGCAGCGGCTCCATGAAAGCGCGGGAAACTCCATATCCGCAGGCAGCTCAAGTGTAGGAAGAGCTCGGTCCACCCGGCCGTCGTTGTCGAAGTCGTAGTCCGGCTCGCGTCGAGTCACCAAGGTCTACCCGATAAGCGGGTAGGTCATGTCGACTTCCCAACAAAGAGGCAAAAGCGGTGCATATTCTACTATGCATGAGGTAACCCTAATGGGCCGTAGAAGGCTTAAGCAAAGCGACGGTGCAACATTCAAGGTAAGCGAGTAGCAAGGAGGTCCGCACCTCGGGGAAGCCTTCGCTTCCGAGGTCCACACCTCAGGGGTCCACACCCCGCTCAAGGAACACCACACCAAAGCACCGGATCTCAACCACGATCCGAGAACCCAACTCTCATCTGCGATGTGGGGCCCACCGGCTCCTATCCCCACATCTCAACGGCCGAAGCCGGGCTCACACACTCGGGGGAGAGAAGAAGCACAAGAGAAGTGTATCTAGTCAGGTGAGAGATCGAAAGACTCGTCCATAACCGGTGGACACGGACTATAGCTATAGGTTTAACACTCGCAGAGGTTGTACAACCGTACCCGCCCGAATAGGTCCGGAACCGGCCGTCACCGTGTCCGACCCTACCATACGGCCGAAGCCCAAGTAAGTGGATAGTACCCTTCTGCATCTCCGAGCCTGGCCCAGCCTCCGCGGCAGAGCTCATACTACCCGCGAGAGGTCCCTCGAAGCCGTGGAACCCTTCCCCGGCCTCGCCGGGCAAAGTCTACTAGGGAGGGAAAGACCGCTCCCGACACGATCACACCGATCCTCCTACGGGAGGGGGTGCTATCCACTACAAGTCTCACCCCGCACCCCCGCCCAATACAAGGCGGGTGGTACGTACGACGTAGTCATTCGAAACAAGGTCAACTGACGATCGGTCCTTAAGGGGCCGAGAGCGAGCACTCAACATCTCCATCCCACACGACACGACCCTCGGGTAAGAGGCCAGATCGCATCTTCCCTCGGCAGCCGTTCACAAGTAACCCGGCGGCTCGCTCCCGCCAAAACACAAGCAAGGGGTACACAACCCAGAACACACGCTAGAATCACACCGAGATACCCACATCTCAGCTCAAACCCAGAGCACCATCCATAATCAAACAAAGCAAAGGTATGGATAGTTGAAGTAAGGGACTAGCTAGGGGTCCGTAGCTAGTCCCGCAGTAGTAGAACAAGGAACGGGATATAATAAACATCAAGGCATGGCTAGTAAACGAGTTATGCAATTCATCGAACAATGCGAAGAAAGTAAAGCACTAGCGACTAAATATCAACATGGGATCTATATGGTTGGGAGTGACATGACACCTTCGTGCCGTTGAAGCGAGCCGTCGTCCGGTGCGGGTGTACTCGGGGTCCTCCACGTCCTCCCGGTCGAAGCTCGGGTCCCGCGGCACGAGATTCGACGCGAAAATATAAATACGGTGCACATCTAAGCAATAACTCCAAATAAAATCCAATTTAGAAGATCCAAAAGCTCCCAAACTACCTACAATCGGCAAGGTTTTGCGATACGGATTTATAGAAATTAGTTTTGTATTTTTCCGAGCTCTCTAGAATTTCCTACCAATTTTTAAAGGTCTAAAACATTTTCCGGAAATTAAAACAAAAAGAAAAGGGGTTTTTCGAAAAACACCGCCGATGTCGCGCATGACGTCGGCGTCCTTGGTTAACAGCCGAAAAGGGGCCGAACCGTCGGCCGGGCCGTGGGTGGCCCGGCGGACTCTTTTCCGCCCGAGATTGGGTTTCGGTCCAAAAAGGACCCGGCGTCACGGCCCAACTACCAAACCTCAAAAGTCTCGGTTTTTACCCCCCCCTAAAACCTTCCGCTGCGGGCTGCGGCTCGCTAAGGAAAACCAACCGGGCTTAGCCCGCATCCGGCCGGTGGCCCATCTCTTAGGCTAACACGCTCGGGGCAAACACGCACTCCGGTGCTCGACGAATTGCCGCGACGCGCGCGACCGCGGCGCGCCGCCGGTGTTCGGCTACGGTGCCTCACGAACACGATGCTTCACTCACCGGCAACATCTAACGGCTCGGCCCCCGCACCGGGGTGTGCCGGCCGGCCGATTCTTGATCTCGTGTCCACGCGTGGCGGACGGCGCGTTGCCCCGTGGCCGGACACAACGCCGCCGTCGCCGCGCGCGCCACGGTGAGGCAAAGCAAGATGGCGCCCACCCTTTCCACCCGCACAAAGACACGGATCGAAGTCCGGTTCACGGTTCAAGCCTCACTCCCACGCCGCCGGCCGGCGCGGACGCCCGCGGTTTCCGTGGCGCACCGAGCGGCGCGCGCGGCGGCGTTCCCCGCTCCCGCGCGGGGGGCTTAGCACGAAGTCCGGCACGCACATCCCCCCCGTACAAACGAACACGGCTCGAAGGCCAAATCGCTCATCCGCCCCACGCACGGCGCCGGCACGTTCCCGGGGAGGACTCGCCCGCCGGCCCGGGGTGGCCGCGGCGCGTCGCCCCCTCCTCTCCGCCCACCAAACCACAAGCTCGAGTACGCGTCGCCCTTCGCACGGTGACGGCGACGCTCGGGGACACGGTCGGCCCAAGAACGCCACCCGTCGCGGCACGGCCATGCTACGGCGCGAAGGCCGGCATTCCAGACAACGGGTTCTCGGCGACGCGCCTCCATACACGCACTGACACAGCAAGAACGCAAGGGGGAGAAGAGGAGTGGATGGCCGTGGTGCTCACGGTGGGGCGTCGGTGTAGGCGTGGCCGGCTTGACGAAGATGGGTCGTAGAGGTCCCGGCGATGTAGTTGTTCGCGCCGTCGTGCTCCTCCCTCGCTCGACGTCGCGGTTCGTGTTCCCCCGTCGTCCCCGGCGCCTGGCTTCCGTCTTCGGCTACTGCCTCGCCCCCGCGCACGCCGCGAAGCACGGGCCGCCCGCCTTCCTTTCCCCAACCGTCGCGGCGCGGCGCGCGCGCGCCCGCCCTCCTTCTTCCTCCCCGAGCCCGCCGCCGAACCGAGGTGGTGGAAAACCCCAATGGGGGTGGTTGGTCTTGCCCTCACCTCGAACCGCCTCCTCCCCCCTTTTGAATCCGCGCCGCGGACCTCGAGGAGGAAATCCCCCCGATACCCTTGGCTCGCCGCCGCCCCCGGGCGGTGGCGCCCGCGGTGGAGTTCCCCGCCCGCCTCGGATTCGCATGGGAAGGGCGGGGGCGTCCTTTGCCTTTTCCCCGCGGTCGCCCCCGGGTCCGCGTGCACACGCCGGCCTTGGCGTGCGCGCCGGCCGGTCGGCTCGGCCGCGCGCCACCCCCGCGCGGGCCGGCGCGGGCCGGGACCGGCGGCGCGGCCGCCCGGCTTGGCCGCCTAGGCCGGATTTGGTCAAGGCGCCGAGGTAAGGGAAAGAAAGGGGAAGAATGGAGACGACGTGCGGGGCCCACACGGCGGCGAGAGAGAAGAGGAAAGGCGTGCGGTGCGGGGTAACGGCCGAAAGGCTTTTGGGGCCGGGCCGCAGCATCGCAGGGGGCAACGAAATCGGCCCACAATCCTGAGTTGCCCTTTTTCTTTTAACTCAGATTTATTTGGTTTAGGATTTGAAACTTAGTTTGAATTTGATCCCCTTTCAAATTCAAACTTCACTCAATTGAACTCCAAGAAAACCAAAGAAAACCAACTCACAAGTTATACCATATTTTAAATATAGGTTTTATAAATAGGATAAACTAGTGGAGTATTTGGTGAGAGGCTAGCAATTTGGCTAAAAATTTGATAGCACTCAAATGCAAACGAAAAGTTTTAAATTTTCGCAAAATTCACACACCTAGATTCCTGGGTTGTTACATTCTCCCCCACCACCGAGAATCTCGTCCTCGAGATTTAGTCCTCGACCTCCTCCGTGAACAAGTGAGGGTACTCCTTCCTGAGATCGGCTTCCTTCTCCCATGTAGCCTCTCGTTCGGTATGGTTGCTCCACAACACTTTACAGAAGGGAATGGTAGTTCTCCTTGTTTCCTTGACGGCTCTGTCCAAGATTTTCTCAGGATATTCTGTATACTCTAGGTTGTCTTGCAAGTCAAGCAACTCCATGGGCACTTGTTTTGCCTCCACTGCCTTCTCACTCTTCTTCAGCTGTGACACGTGAAACACTGGGTGAACTCCTGCCATTGTCTCGGGTAGTGCAAGCTGGTAGGCCAAACTTCCAATCCTTCGGGTGATAGGGTACGGTCCCACGTACCTCGGTGCAAGCTTTCCTTTCACCAAGAACCTCTTAGTTCCTCAGAGCGGTGAGACTTTCAAGTACACTCTGTCGCCAACTGCAAAGGTCAACTCTCTCCTTCTCTCGTCGGCATAGCTCTTCTGACGACTTTGAGCGATTCTCAGGTTCTCTCGAACTTTCTCAACCTTCTCCTCTCGCTTCCTCAATGATTGCTGGTCCGAACGAGCTCGCTCTCCAACCTCCGACCAAGCTAGCGGGGTCCCGCACTTCCGACCGTAAAGTGCCTCAAAGGGTGCCATCCGGAGACTTGCTTGAAAGCCGTTGTTGTACGAGAACTCGCAAACGGCAACCGCTCTCCCAATCGCACCATAGGTGAGTGCACAAGCTCGTAGCATGTCCTCCGGACCCGGTTGACTCTCTCTCGTCCGCCCGTCGGTCCGTGGGTGAAAAGCCGTGCTTGTAGCCGAGAGTGGTGCCCATAAGCTTGTGGAAACTCGCCAAAACTTGGAGACAACCGTGACCCTCGATCGGACACGATACTTCGGGTGCCCCGTGTAGCCCGAGTATGTGTTCTACGAACGACTCGCTAACTTCTCGGTTGCATACCCGGTCTTCACCGGCACAAAGTGAGCCACTTTAGTCGGCCCTGTCCACTATGACCCGGACCGAGTCGTTTCCTTTTGGTGTTCTAGGGAGTCCTACCACAAAGTCCATGGAAATGTCCTCCCACTTCCACACCGGGATATCCAACGGCTTCAACAAACCGGCGGGTTTCGATGTTCAATCTTTACTCGCTACGGGTGTCACAACAGCCACGTAGTGTGCTATGTCCTTCTTCATATCCTTCCACCGAGCATCGACCTTCGGATCTCTCGTACATCTTGGTGCCGCTCGGGTGAATCGAGTACCTCGAGTCGTGAGCTTCTCTCATGATCCGACCTCGGAGCGTCTTGTCTCGTGGTACACGGATCCGTTCTTTCAACCACACGGTGCCCCGTTCATCAACCCGATAGTCCTCTCGCTTTGCCCTCGCTTCATTAGTTCTCGCAAGACCTTGATTTCTCGCACACTCTTTACGGGGCCGTACGGATTCGCTCCTCCAGGTCATAGGTCACTTGCATCACGTTGACTTGGCCTTGATCCACAATCTCGATTCTCGCCTTCTCTAGCTCTTCATGCAAAGCAGTTTGCTCTTCCTTTATCATGAGGTTGTTGCGCATGTTTTCCGGCTCGGTGCATCCGCCACGACGTTAGCTTTGCCCGGGTGGTAGTTGATCTCGATGTCGTAGTCCTTGATCGGCTCTAACCACCGTCTCTCGCCTCATGTTCAGCTCGATCCGTGTAAAGAAGTACTTCGGGCTCTTGTGGTCGGAAAACGACCACACTTGTTCCCTATCGGGTAGTGTCTCCGCATTTTGAGCGCATGCACAACGTACCGCCAACTCCAAGTCGTGTGTCGGGTAGTTTTCCTCATGTTTCTTCAAAATGTCCGGAAGCATAAGCCACAACTTTCCCTTCTCCGCATCAAGACACAACCAAGTCCTTGCTTTGAAGCGTCACAGAGACCACAAAGTCTTTCTTGATGTCCGGTAAGGTAAGCACCGGGCCGTGGTGAGTCTCTTTTTCAGCTCTTGAAAGCTCTTCTCACACGCTTCTGACCACTCGAACTTTGTGTTGTTCTTGAGCAATTCTGTCATTGGCTTCGCGATCTTAGAAAAGTTCTCAATGAACCTCCGGTAGTAACCTGCCAACCCAAGGAAGCTTCTGACATCCGTCACGTTCAAAGGTTGCTCCCACTTGGTCACCGACTCAACCTTGGACGGATCCACGGCTATCCCCTCTGCTGACAACACGTGTCCCAAGAACGCGACTTTCTCCATCCAAAACTCGCACTTGCTGAACTTGGCGTACAGTTTCTGCTGCCTCAGCCTCTCTAGCACAACTCTCAGGTGCTCCTCGTGCTCCTCAGTGGTCTCAGAGTAGATCAAGATATCATCGATAAACACCACTACAAACCCGTCCAACTCTTCCATGAAGACCTTGTTCATCAAGTTCATGAAGTAGGCAGGGGCGTTGGTCAGCCCAAAGGAAACCACCACGAACTCGTACAAACCGTAGCGTGTGGTGAAGGCCGTCTTGGGTATGTCCTCGCTCTCGGATTTTCATCCGGTGGTAGCCCGACCTCAAGTCGATCTTGGAGAAGAACCTTGCCTTTTTGAGTCTATCCAAAGAAATCCTCGATTCTCGGGCGGTGGGTACTTGTTCTTGATTGTCATCGAGTTGAGCGTGCGGTAGTCAATGCACATCCTCTTCGTACCGTCTTTCTTCTCCACGAAGAGCACCGGTGAACCCCACGGTGAGGCACTCGGCCGAACAAACCCTTGCTCGAGCAACTTCTTGAGTCGTTTCTTCAACTCGTCCGGCTCGTCGGACGACATCCCGTACGGACTCTTCGCAACGGGCCCCGCCCCCGGCATCGGCTCAATCACGAACTCCACGTCTCGGTCCGGGGGTAACTCCGTAAGCTCCTTCGGGAACACGTCCGAAACTCACGGACTACCGGGATCTCTTCAATTTCTTTCCCACTCATGTTGCACATCATCGTAGCAACCTTAGGACTCGCGGCTCGATCCGTCTTGTTGTCCCGCCGGGGTGTTCAAGCCTGTATCACTGCGGGGTTGCAAGAAACTATCCCGTTGTGCTTTGCCAACCAATCCATCCCTAAGATCACATCTATCCCGGAAGACTCCAAAGCTCGTCAAGTCCGCCGTGAACGGTAGCCCCTCGAACACCATCCTCACTCCCCCGCACTCTAACGTACTCCTCTTCTCTCCTAGCGGAGAGCTAGTCAAGATAGGCCTTGGTCGAGGCTTAGTTGGTAAAGACCTTTCTTTAGCAAACTTGGTAGAAATATACGAAAACCGAGCTCCGCTATCAAACAAAACGAGTAGCCAAAACCGAGTCAACAAGGAACTCACCAAGTGTGACGTCGGGTGCACTTCCGCATCCTCGCCGGTGAGGTGGTTCGGACGGCCTCGAGTAGCCGGCGGGCCGAGCGGACCTCCGCCGTGTACGAGGTGGCCGTCCTCCCGGTGGCCGGGTGGCTTCGCCGGGGGTCCGGAACCGAGTGCCGCGGCTCGACTCCTCGGTGGTACCGCCGGGGGCACTCAAACGACTTATGCCCCACCCGACGGCGCTTGAAGCACGTCACCTTGGATCCGTCCGCCGCCGCGGTGGCGGCCCTCGGCTTCCACCGTTCGACCTCCACTCCCACCCGGGTGGGTCCCGCTCCGTGGCCGAGACCGAGAGGCGTGGTGCCTCTCCGCCGAGTCCGGTGGCCCCGTGCGTAGCCCCGTCCTCTCGCCTCTCGGGGTGGACCCGAGCGTCCCGCCCGGTCGGTGCGCTTGGACTTGCTCCCTCGTACCTCCATGTACTCCAACCCCGGACCTCTCCACTATCGCTGCCTTGTCGATTATAGAGCGAAGTGTCGGGCGGTCGTGCGCGGACAAGTGGTGTGCCATCCCCTTGTGCGGCCCCTTCCCCGAACCAAGACACCTTCTTCTTTTCCGTGTCGGTGTCGTCGGGCGCGTACCTCATCGGCTCCTCGGTAACGGTTGGCGTACTCCCCGTACCGACATGTTTCCCATCTTGAGGTGCCCGAACTCGTCGGCCCTTCGTCCATCCCCGCGTCCGGATGTGGTGGCTCCGGAAGGCCTCCACGAACTCGTCCCACCCGATGTGCAACGGGTCCCGTGCGAGTCACGTAGCCGTCCCACCACGCACCGGGCCGTGCCAACTAGCCGGTGCGCGGCCACGCTCACACGCTCCTCCTCTCGTAAGCTCGGTCGGCCTCCGGCTTCTTCTCGATCTCACGCAACCGCTTATCCGCATCCATCGGGTCCGCCGAGTGGTCAAAGGTAGGCGGGCGCGGCCTTGTTGAAGTTTTCAACCTTCTTCCCGGAAGCCCTCTCGGAGCGTTGCGGTTCCGGCCCCCCGTGGTTGTTGTGGTTGTTGTTCGGGCTAGCATCCGGGTGATCGTCCGCATCGACCGAGTTTGCACCGCCATCACTTCGGCCAAGTTCGGGGGAGGTGGCGGTGGTGGCACCTCGTGTCCCCGAGCCTCGGCCTCGCTCCTCCCTCGGGCCGGGGTACTCGCTCATGCTCGAGCTCCTCGCTCCCCGAGCTCCCGCGTCGTCGCGCGCGGCTCCTCGACCGCCGACTCGGCCTCCTCGGCCTCCGCGGAGTCCGCCTCGTGGCGCGAGACCTCCACGACGTCCACGGCCTCTCGCTCTGGCTGGGTTAGGGGCATCCTCCCCTCCGTCGTCCCCAGCGACCTCCTCGAAACGGGCCAGGAGTCGCCCGGACCTCCTTGCTCCCGACATCTGTTCCAGTTGCAATAGTTAGTAGTGGTAGGGAGAAAGTATTTAATCAGGTTATAAACTATAATGGAGTAATCCTGCTAACAATCACAAAATTTCAGACAGACAATAAGAGGCATGAGATCCGAAAGAAACCATGAAGATCCAAGTCACTCAATCAATGCCACCATACAAAAGGGGTGCACCTCGAGGTTTACTCCTACGACCTTCGAGGGTACACGGCAACACATCCTGCTAACGCATGGTACATCATGGGGTAGCTACTACGAGCATGTCACATGAACGGTAGCATTACATCTGTCTCATTACATCTACTCGAATCGCTACAAGGTCTCTACTCCCATCACCGAATACTCGGAGGTGTCTCGGAGCGGTGTCTCGTGGAACCGAGTAGAACGGCGGGGAGTGGACTCTCGGGTAACCCGCACCACGATCGCCGGTCCCCCGTAGTAGTCACAAGTGTCTCGTAGAGCACGATCCATCTCCGCCGTGTCCTCGCGAACCACTCGGGTACGGCCGCACTCGTGGAAGGAGTGTCGGGGGAAGCTCGAAAGTCTCCATCCTCGGGTTGGGCCTCTTCTTAGGTGGTAGCCGTGCGGAAAGCGCCTCCGGCTCGGCCGGCCTCTGCTGGTCGGAACGCTCCCGGTGCCGCGCGGGTCCCGTCTCGCTCGGTCCCTCTCCTCGTAGACCGCTCCTCCCGGGTAACACATGTGGTGGTAGTTGTGTCGGCTCGCCTCCCCGTAGGTCCCACACCTTGACCTCGGTAGTCGGCTAGCCGCGGCTCCGATCGACTCCACCAGTCCCGAGCCTCGCGCGGCCTCACTCGATCCTCTCGCGCGGCCTCCACCGAAGCCCGGTGAGCCTCCCCGCTCGCCCTCAACCGTGCCTCCAAAGTGGCAATCCTCCGAGAGTCTCTCTCTGTCGTGCCGGCCGCGGCCGCCGCTAGCCCAAGCCGCACTAGCTCTCCGTTCCTCACGTGCGCCGCCTCCAGCTCGTCCAGTAAGTCCTCTCTGTCCTCCTCCAAGTCCCGAACTTGCCGCAGGGCAACGTCACACCTCCACCGAAGGTACAGTGTCTCTCCGTCCGCCCAGAACAGTGCCTGGTCCTGGGCCAGGATGCACCGCCTGGCCGCGAGCATCGCCTGGTCCTCCCCGTCCACCGGAGTCACCTCCTGGTACCGTGCTCGGTCACTCGAGTCCCGGCCGACCGTGGTCGAAGATCTCTGCCGGAAGTCCCCTGAACGGTGTGTCCTTCAGCCTCTCTCTGAGCAGGTCACAAGCCTTCTTGAGAGCCCTGCGTGCACCGGTCCGGTGCGCCTCCGTGACCGAGCTCTCGAAGCGCACACCACTACCTCCTCAAACTCGGCACCCGCGGGCTCCGCCGGGTACCGTGACGGTCGGGCACGTGGGGGTACCGCTCCAAGTGCCCCATGGCCCTCCCCCCGTAGCCGACACCGTCGGTCTCCACTCCTCGCCGCCCTCCGGGCACTCCCTCGGCGGTGGCGAAGCCTCCGTAGCTCTTGCCGTCCGACTCCAAGGTAACCCACGTCGTTTCCGCCATCTGCACAACGTTGTTAGAGCGTAGTTAGTAAGGCAGTTAGTAAAAGCTAATCAAGGTAATGCATATATATAAGTATAGTTATATACATACGGAAGCCAAGGAGTTTATATAAAGTTTCAAGGTTCAGAAACGGCTTCCTATGCTATCGACCATACCCGGGGCTCGTCCTACGATCAAGCATGGCTCGGTACCAACCGAAACGACCCGGATTTCCGCGAACGGAATCCCGAATCTTAGCACCTCGGTGGTAGTCCCGGGAGACTACCACGTGCAATCCCCCGTCTCGACGAGTCCAAAATCCATACGTAAAAGTAAAAACAATGAAGTAGATTACAACATTTATTTTATTACATTAATCGAGTACATCTCTTCGGCACATGCCGGTACAAGTCCATCGGGGATCGAATCAAACAGAGATAAATCGTCTAGCGGCGGCTCCATGAAAGCGCGGGAAACTCCATATTCGCGGGCGGCTCAAGTGTAGGAAGAGCTCGGTCCACCCGGCCGTCGTTGTCGAAGTCGTAGTCCGGCTCGCGTCGAGTCACCAAGGTCTACCCGATAAGCGGGTAGGTCATGTCGACTTCCCAACAAAGAGGCAAAAGCGGTGCATATTCTACTATGCATGAGGTAACCCTAATGCGGCCGTAGAAGGCTTAAGCAAAGCAAGCGGTGCAACATTCAAGGTAAGCGAGTAGCAAGGAGGTCCGCACCTCGGGGAAGCCTTCGCTTCCGAGGTCCACACCTCAGGGGTCCACACCCCGCTCAAGGAACACCACACCAAAGCACCGGATCTCAACCACGATCCAGAACCCAACTCTCATCTGCGATGTGGGGCCCACCGCTCCTATCCCCACATCTCAACGGCCGAAGCCGGGCTCACACACTCGGGGGGAGAGAAGAAGCACAAGAGAAGTGTATCTAGTCGGGTGAGAGATCGAAAGAGCCGTCCATAACCGGTGGACACGGACTATAGCTATAGGTTTAACACTGCGCAGAGGTTGTACAACCGTACCCGCCCGAATAGGTCCGAACCGGCCGTCACCGTGTCCGACCCTACCATACGGCCGAAGCCCAAGTAAGTGGATAGTACCCTTCGCATCTCCGAGCCCGGCCCCGGCCTCCCGCGGCAGAGCTCATACTACCCGCGAGAGGTCCCTCGAAGCTGTGGAACCCTTCCCTGGCCTCGCCAGGGCAAAGTCTACTAGGGAGGGAAAGACCGCTCCCGACACGATCACACCGATCCTCCTACAGGAGGGGTGCTATCCACTACAAGTCTCACCCCGCACCCCCGCCCAATACAAGGCGGGCGGTCTGTACGAAAGTAGTCATTCGAAACAAGGTCAACTGACGATCGGTCCTTAAGGGGCCGAGAGCGAGCACTCAACATCTCCATCCCACACGACACGACCCTCGGGTAAGAGGCCGATCGCATCTTCCCTCGGCAGCCGTTCACGAGTAACCAGCGGCTCGCTCCCGCCAAAACACAGCAAGGGGTACTCAACCCAGAACACACGCTAGAATCACACCGAGATACCCACATCTCAGCCCAAACCCGGAGCACCATCCATAATCAAACAGCAAAAGTATGGATAGTTGAAGTAAGGGACTAGCTAGGGGTCTGTAGCTAGTCCCGCAGGTAGTAGAACAAGGAACAGGTTATGATAAACATCAAGGCATGGCTAGTAAACGGGTTATGCAATTCATCAGAACAATGCATTAAAGTAAAGCACTAGCAGCTAAATATCAACATAGGATCTATATGGTTGGGAGTGACATGACACCTTCTGTGCCGTTGAAGCGATCGGCCCATGCGGTGCGGTGTACTCGGGGGTCCTCCACGTCCTCCCGGTCGAAGCTCGGGTCCGCGGCACGAGATTCGATGCGAAAATATAAATACGGTGCACATCTAAGCAATAACTCCAAATAAAATCCAATTTAGAAGATCCAAAAGCTCCCAAACTACCTACAATCGGCAAGGTTTTGCGGATACGGATTTATAGAAATTAGTTTTGTATTTTTCTCGAGCTCTCTAGAATTTCCTACCAATTTTTAAAGGTCTAAAACATTTTACGGAAATTAAAACGAGAAAAGAAAAGGGGTTTTTCGAGAAAAACACCGCCGACGTCGGCATGACGTCGGCGTCCTTGGTTAACAGCCGAAAAGGGGCCGGAACCGTCGGCCGGGCCGTGGGTGGCCCGGCGGACTCTTTTTCCGCCCGAGATTGGGTTTCGGTCCAAAAAGGACCGGCGTCACGGCCCCAACTACCAAACCTCAAAAAGTCCGGTTTTTACCCCCCCCCCCCAAAACCTTCCGCTGCGGGCTCGCGGCTGCTAAGGAAAACCAACCGGGCTTAGCCCGGATCCGGCCGGTGGCCCATCTCTTAGGCTAACACGCTCGTGGGCAAACACGCACTCCGTGTGCTCGACGAATTGCCGGGCGACGCCGCGACCGCGCGCGCGCGCCGGTGTTCGGCTACGGTGCCTCACGAACACGATGCTTCACTCACCGGCAACATCTAACGGCTCGGCCCCGGCACCGGGGTGTCTGGCCGCCGTTCTTGATCTCGTGTCCACGCGTGGCGGACGGCGCGTTGCCCCCGGTGGCCGGACACAACGCCGCCGTCGCCGGCGCGCCACGGTGAGCGGCAAGATGGCGCCCACCCTTTCCACCTCGCACAAAGACACGGATCGAAGTCCGGTTCACGCTTCAAGCCTCACTCCCACGCACGCCCGCCGGCGCGGACGCCCGGTTTCCGTGGCGCACCGAGCGGCGGCGCGGCGGCGTTCCCCGCTCTCGCGCGGGGGCTTAGCACGAAGTCCGGCACGCACATCCCCCGTACAAACGAACACGGCTCGAAGGCCAAATCGCTCATCCGCCCCCACGCACGGCGCCGGCACGTTCCGGGGGAGGACTCGCCCGCCGCCCGGGGTGGCCGCGGCGCGTCGCCCCTCCTCTCCGCCCACCAAACCACAAGCTCGAGTACGCGTCGCCCTTCGCACGGCGACGGCGACGCTCGGGGACACGGTCGGCCCAAGAACGCCATCCGTCGCGGCACGGCCATGCTACGGCGCGAAGGCCGGCATTCCGGACAACGGGTTCACGGCGACGCGCCTCCATACACGCACCGACACGGCAAGAATGCAAGGGGGAGAAGAGGAGTGGATGGCCGTGGTGCTCACGGTGGGGGCGCTCGGTGTAGGCGTGGCCGGCCCCGACGAAGATGGGTCGTAGATGTCCCGGCGATGTAGTTGTTCACGCCGTCGCGCTCCTCCTTCGCTCGACGTCGCGGTTCGTGTTCTCCCCGTCGTTCGCGGCGCCCGGCTTCCGTCTTCGGCTCATCGCCCTCGCCCCGCGCACGCCGCAAAGCACGGGCCGCCCGCCTTCCTTTCCCCAACCGTCGCGCGCGCGCCGCGCGCGCCCGCCCTCCTTCTTCCTCCCCGAGCCCGCCGCCGAACCGAGGTGGTGGAAAACCCCAATGGGGGTGGTTGGTCTTGCCCTCACCTCGAACCCGCCTCCTCCCCCTTTTGAATCCGCGCGCGGGACCTCGAGGAGGAAATCCCCCCGATACCCTTGGCTCGCCGCCGCCCGGGGGCGGGGTGGCGCCCGCGGTGGAGTTCCCGCCCGCCTCGGATTCGCATGGGAAGGGCGGGGGCGTCCTTGCCTTTTCCCCGCGTCGCCCCGGGTCCGCGTGCACACGCCGGCCTTGGCGTGCGCGCCGGCCGGTCGGCTCGGCCGCGCGCCACCCCCGCGCGGCCGGCGCGGGCCGGACCGCGGCGCGGCCGCCCGGCTTGGCCGCCTAGCCGGATTTGGTCAAGGCGCCGAGGTAAGGGAAAGAAAGGGGAAGAATGGAGACGACGTGCGGGGCCCACACGGCGAGCGAGAGAGAGAGAAGAGGAAAGGCGTGCGGTGCGGGGTAACGGGCCGAAAGGCTTTTTTGGGGTGGGCCGCGCATCGAAGGGGGCAATGAAATCGGCCCACAAACCCGAGTTCCCCTTTTTCTTTTAACTCGCATTTATTTGGTCTAGGATTTGAAACTTAGTTTGAATTTGATCCCCTTTCAAATTCAAACTTCACTCAATTGAACTCCAAGAAAACCAAAGAAAACCAACTCACAAGTTATACCATATTTTAAATATAGGTTTTATAAATAGGATAAACTAGTGGAGTATTTGGTGAGAGGCTAGCAATTTGGCTAAAAATTTGATAGCACCCAAATGCAAACGAAAAGTTTTAAATTTTCGCAAAATTCACACACCTAGATTCCTGGGTTGTTACACGGAGAGATCTGCCCCGTCGCGAGTGGAGTGGGTGGAGGACGACTACTGAAAGCATCATGGGTGGCCTCCCGTGGTGTCTTCGCTTCCATTAGTTTATTTCCGCTGCTTTCGAAAACTGTGAACTATTTCATCATGGCAAAAACTATGGTTTGTAATAATTAACCCCTCGGGGTACGAAATTGGATTTCAAGGTTGTTGTATCTCTGGACTCGCCTTCGAGTGAGTTTTAAAGCATATATTCGATCCTTGTTGCTTTTCAAGTGATTTACCGGGCGTTAACCCGGCAACTAATGACAGGATGATACTTTATTATTGCTTAATGACCAAAGTGGATCGGTCTTAGGCGATTATACGGTATTTTCCTGGGCGGGTTGTCACACTGAACCTCGGTAGTTCCATGCTATATGCGTCATGGTGCCCGCGGCACCCTTGAAGCCGGCACCGTAGCTTGATCAGTTGTGGACGAAGCTTGTACATGAGCAGGGTGGCGAACAGGAGGGAGAGCTTCACCGCGGCCATGATCTTGATTCTGAACATTAGGACTGGCCTGAAAGTTTGTGTCACGAGGGAGAAGAGTGTTATCCATAGTAGTCCTGTGGATGAGGGGGTTAGTAATATCATCAGGAGGCACTTGCGCCAGAACCGGTCCAGCAGCGATCGTGTCCGCGGGGTAGTAGAGGTGGACGCGCGAGGAGGCAGTAGGTGTCAACCCAGAAGCGGCGTTTGGAGTTGAACCACATGTCCCAGGCCATCGCCAGAAGAGATGCTAGGAGAATGGCAAAGCAATTCTGGAGAGGCTGGTTGATGAAGTAGTCCACTGGGATCTGAGTTCCCACTTGCGAGAGTCCTCCCAGGATCGATCCCGACACCTCCACTTGCTGCGGGGGACCCCACGTCACGGTCCCAGCGAGAAGGCTGAACTGAAGTTCGGATTCGTGTGGGAGGGGGTCGGCTTGCATTTCCCGATCTTCCTAGGGGGAAGACGGTGAGGGCGGTAGCTGCTGTAGGGGTGGAGCCTCGATGTCGTTGCCATGGTACGGAGGAGGAACCGCGTTGTCCTCGACCTACCGCGTGATGAGGAGGTGGTGACCTGGGCACAGAGGTGTGGATCCCAAACGTCACGGGTTCCACGGGCATGTGGGCGAGCTCGGGGGAGCGCGGGGCAGAGGCTGCAGCCTCGGCGGCGAGACGTTCACGTTCCCGCTTACGGCGGTGCGGGAACAGGAACAGAGCCGGCGTCTGAATACGGGGGCGGATGCTGGGGACATCAACCCTAGTGCTGGCGTTGGAGCGGGCCGCAGAGCAGAGGGGGGTGGGTCTTCAGTGTCGGCGCAGATCTGATGAGGAGGTTCCAGTGGCGGATTCCAGTCACCGGTGCCGGATTGGGCCGGAGAAGGCGGCGGGGAAGCTCTCTGGCGGGGAGGTGATGGACGCTGTCGAGCTGAAGGGGCCTCTGATTGAGCTCTGCGGGTGGGGTGCCTCGATGTCGTAGATCTAGGGTTGGGACTCTGCCATGGCGCGAGGAAGATGGGCACAGAGAAGGAGGGGGCGATCTGGTGGGGAAATCGGAGGTGGAGGAGGCAGAGGCTGGGTGGGCGGGGGGTAGGTGGGAGGGGGTGGCAGGGTGGATCTGGATGGAGGGTGAGCTTGAGTGTTGTTGACGTTGAATTTCCGTCAACCTAGAGTACTTGTTATACATTGGTTTAGATTATGATTTGCAACTAACCCACCACTAGGCATACTAATGATGTAACAAGTTCACACTTGCATGTCGATTTTGGAGTTCATTGTTTACACAGGAAATCTACGCTAAAGAGGAGACTTTCGGGATAAGTTCATCAAGCACTTCAAGAGAAGATCATGAAGCCCGTCACAAGTCAAGACACGAAGTGAACAAGACTCCAAACAACCCAAGGACCGAAGCATCAACACGCAAAACTCCGGGGACTTGGATGTTTACCAACGGGATCAACTCAGCCCGAGAGATATTCTCGCAGCTCAGGACAGCATGATCTTTCGGTACAGATTCGGAGACTTAAACGGTCTTTAATGGGAAAAGTTTGACTACCAAAGTTGTGGGCCTCGACGATAACTTTGATTTGGACATGTGGAAGGTCCAATTCGGATAAGGGAGCTAGGAGATATAGCCCCCGAAATCCCTGCTGTGCAGTCAGTCCGAAATCAGAACAGATTATCTTCCAAGGCCAATTTGGAGATCTTATCTTCGTTTTTAAGGAAATAAATGAATACCAAAGTTGAAGATAATTTCGTGGCACACAACCTGGACACCGAATTTGCATTATTTGGAGTCCGGACGTGGGAGATATGGCGTTGGCAAGGAAGGACTGCGAATCCGGAAAATCTGGCTGATTTTATGGAAACCAAGTTTGCTTCTCTCCCAAGGAGGATCTCGTGCAAGGCAAGGTGGAGCACGCCCAAAGGCACCCCAAGGACATAAATACAACCCCCTAGGCGCCCCAAGATGACTACCCATCGAACAAATCATTCTACCGACGTCATTCACCAGAAAACCGCCGCCGCAAGATGAGGGAGAGAGTTAGATGAGCTCGTCGCAAGGATCAACACCGACGGAGAGAAGAAAGCAAGAGGAGGACTCCAAGCCGCTGGCCTAGGGGTGTTCCAAAGCTTCATCACCGCCATCTTCATCGACGACGTTCTCCAGAGTCTCCATCACCCCTATGTGCTTCAATCCGTGTAAGATGATGGGGTAATGTCTCCGTTCATCCCTAGGGTTAGATGGATGAATGCTATGTGATCACTACTTGATTCGTGGTTTCAATCTATTGCTTTCATGTTGATGATGCTTTGATGATTAAGGTTAGCTACCGTGTTTTTCGGGCGTATGATATCCGCTACTCCCATAGATTCCATCAACATACCGTGTCCATCATAGGTCTAGTCACGATTACCTTCGCGTAGTGACAGTACGAGGGGAGGGAAAGGGCGAAACCGTGGTCACAACCCCTGGTAGATTGGTTTACCACTCTCGTGTAGTAGATGCATATCCATGATATCCTAGATCCTAGGGAGGGAACGCTTATCTTTCTTAATCACTCTCTTGTGTCCACCCTTTACCATCTAGTTTAACCCTAGATTTGTTTGATCAACTTAGATTAACTTAGGTTAGATTGTCTTTAGATTAATACTCTTTCAAAGGTTTTCCATTCAACTAGATTAGTACTTGGTTAAGCGCTAGCAATCCCCTTGCTCCGCAGATTGATAAGAACCTAGGGAACCGTGGTGAAAAAGGTGTAGGTCCGTACGCTTGCGGATCGTAGAGGGATACGTCTTTTATCCGTCAACAAGTGTGGGGAGGGAGTGGAGTAGGCTGAGGAAGGGGAATACAGGTGGGTTGGACTGGGATGTTAACTGGGGAAGGTTCTGGGTAGTGTAGGGGAGTCTAAAGATCCAGACACTCCATGAGGTGATCCAGAGTAACAGGATCTGGAGCTGCAGTGCCATCCAGAATACCCAGAGCCACAAGAGTTTCATAAGCTTGAATCTGTTGGGGGAGAGGTTGAGGTTCATGGTCTCTCCCATGGGCAGGTGCTGATATATGCCCGCAGCTAGGGTTTGAGGAGGAGCAACAGTAGTTGAATGAGTATGTGTAATGACAGCCTTGCCCTTATCAAAAGCGGGATTCCATGTTTGCCCTGGAGGGTGGAGAGGTAGACGGCGCTGACATTGCAGTGGCGGAGTGGCCCGTAGTTCCAGGGGCAAATCAGGCAATGAGCACTGCATCCCTGGTGGCACTGGCATAAAAGGAGCTGAAGGTGGCACTTGCTGATAGTTCAATGGTAATGACTCATTGTTAACATCAAAGTTCGCTTGTGGCTGCCGTTGAGTGGATGTAATAGGATAAATTTTAACTTCAGTAGTGACTTGAACTTGAACCTGAGTCTGCTGAATATTATACTGAGTGAATTGTAACATGGTTTGCTGTGTATTACTAGGCTAGGAACTGGAATTGAAAGTTAGCTGGTTGTGGTTCTGAGTGGTAGGATGGATGAGAACAATATTCTGGTGAGCTGTGGTTGGCACAAGCTGTTGTTGCTGATTCTGATGCCGGTGAGCTGTGAGTGGCATAAGCTGTTGCTGCTGATTGGGCATGCCATGAGGAGGTTGTTGAGTAATTGAAACAGGAACAAGCTGAAGCTGTTGATTCTGCTGAGAGTGTAGAGGAACAGCCGGTGTCTGATGAGTTGAAACAGGCACTAAGGCCAAGGTATCCAATAACATATCATCAGTAGTAGTCATATTTGGAATCCCTGCATCTGCAGCAGCTAAGGTATTTGGGTGAGGTTTTTAAGTAACTATGGGTGGACGTGGGGGCTCAACCATGCTAGATCCCATTCGGACTCCAGCAAAGGCTTGTCGTAATTCTGAAAGAGCTGAGGACGGGCCTAGCACCACATCTTGAAATGCAGTCAATTGATTCTCAACAAGTTGCATAGTAATTCTGTTTGACTGAGTCATCCAAAGGCCAAAACGATCAAAACTTTGATCTTCTCCTCCCACCAGAATACTTTGAGCTCTTTCAGGACATTGTTCAGCATTGTGAAAAAGCTTAGCACAGTATGTATAGATCCTCTTAATCTTCTCATAATGTATCCAGATAAGTACAGTACCCAAAGTGCCAGATTGAGGGATTGAGTAAAAAATTTTATCAACAGCAGGCTTGGTTGCATCAATCTTGATCTTAACTGTGACATAATGCAAATCTGAGGCAAAGTATCTTGGATTTAGTCTGTGCCAATTTGAAAGTTGACCAATCATATGCACAATTTTTGATATATGATGCTCAGTTCTGAATTTACTAGGGATACCATAAAGTCTGACATTTGCCTCTAGGAATTGAAAAGCATACTGATTAGTAGGACGACCTTGAACATATAACTCTATCAGAAGGTTGTTATTGCGAAGAGTCCAAGGTTGACCTCTAATGATTGACATGAGATCTCCTTCTGAGCGAAAAGCCGCTAGAAACAAATTTGCAGTTACCTCATCTAGTGATACCAATCTGCCTCTCCACAGATTTGTCAGATCTGACCTGGCTAATGATTCAGGGATGGATCTGGAGTCTTCACGGGGATCAGCAACCATGAGCAAAATCTTGTAACCACTGGCAAATTCAAATTGATCTTGACCAGAAGTGCTGGCGCTGGGGACAGCACGAGCTGAGGCAACCTGTAGAGCTTCGAGAGCACGTATGAGATCTTGATTGTCCAGGAGGTTGGATTGTAGGTTAAGGGTTGGAGCGGAGGTTGGAATGGGGGAATGGTGGGTGCTGGTGGAGGAAAGGAAGGTTGACTGGGGATTATGGGCGGTAGCCGAGGGGGTTGGGGGTTCGGGGGGACATGCTCCATGGAAAGGGGGGCCATGGAGTTTGGAGGTTGCTCTTCCATGGCGGGTAGCGGCAAAAAGAGACGTAGAAGTGGAAAGTGAAAAGAGGGAAAGAAGTTCAACGGTGAAGGGGTAGTCATGGGGAGGGACAACGATGAGATCGAGGAGGCGGCCAGCAGCAGGAACAAGGCAGAACTCAGAATCGGCGCGTGGCAACGAAGAGCGGTGGGGGGCAGGTGTCGAACTCACGAAGAACAGAAACAGAGCAGAGATTGACAAAAATAGGGAAGTAGCTGATGGGTGGTCCTGAAAATTTGGGTGAAGAACGAGGCACAATGAAGATTGTTGAATCCTAGATTTGCTGAAGATTGGGTGGCTGGATTGAAATGGATCTAGGATTTCTGGAAGGGTGGGGTAGGGAAGAAGGTGGGTTACGGCATTCGCCCAGTACTACTAAGAGCTCTTCGGTGCTGTTGTATGCACAACTTGACCCTCAACAGAGTTGAGCAAGGCTGGATGCTTCGCGTGGTCGGAGCACAAAAATGCATGCTGGGGGGACGGGACGCCCTGATGTGGTGTTGATCTTCATAGGAACTGTAGTAGCCGCAGGTGGCCGATGACCGAGTCTGACGATGTTGCGGTGGTGGAGGAGCGTCGCTGACAGGGGACGCTGGTGGTGGAGCGCCCTTTTATGCTTTCGCCCAACTGACCAAGATGAAGCTTCCAAAACGGGATACATAGTTTCTACGAACGGAGCCTGCTGAGGAACGTCAAGTTTACGGGCGACCGTAGGGAGCCCTTCCCACGGTTGATCTCCGACAACATGTTGGAACGGTGGATCGTTGACCCACTCCCAAGCCCCATGTGCACACATGTGTGTGGACGCCGTTCAAACTTCAGAAAATCTCTACTCCTAAAAAGTATGAAGTGGAGAAAAAACCTGATAGTACTTTCTTCCGCTCTCCCGTGCGTCCGCCTGTGCCTCCGCTCCGCTTCTCCCCACGCACCCTCCCGGCTCCACCCATTCCGCTCGACCCCATGCCGCCTCCTCTCCCCTACGACGCTCCTAACCGCGTCCTCCGACCTCCGCATCACCCTGTGAACTCGCCTCCACATCCGCATCGCAGCGCCTCCACCTCTACCTCGCTCGGTTCCATTCCCAGCAGCAGCAACCGTTACGTCTGCGCCGCCGTCGACTCCCACGTTCACCACTCCTCCCGCCACCGTTGCGACCGTCTGATCAGATCAGGAGGCCGCGTCACCATTGTCCGTGGCGGCCACGACTCCACACCGCCGCCGGACCACCCCAGGCCGTCGCCAGATCCATCGCCACACCGCCCCATCCCACTCCGGCGGCGTCCCCTACTTCACCTTCCCTTTTTTCCGATCACCCCCACCGCCTCTCGCCCCAATTTTTCTCCTCTCCCCTTCATTGGAGGTAGCGGTTAGGGTTTGAGTAGGCTATATGCGGCGTGGCGGCACCTCGAGCTTCGATGTCAGCGGTCCCCTCCCACTCTAGCGATGTCCCTCTGCTTCCCCTCCGGCCCTCTCTTCCCTGGCCGGTGCAAGCAGAAGGCTCCTAGGCTTCATCATCAGTGCAGGACGACCCCATTCCTCCCTCCTTCCCCTGGGCGCTAGTAGCTGGAGCCAGTAGATCCCGCAGCGCCCTGATCTGCAGGTGGTACCCCAGGTAACTCTTTGATACCCTCTTCCTTCCTCTAATTTCCCAAATCTCAAATGGGGATTATTAATCGATACTCGTGACAAATTTGTTGTGGTGGCAGATTTGAACCTAAGGTGAGGTCTCCTCACCACGCCTGGTACATGCTTATTGTTTTGCTACTGTGAACACCCACTGGCCACTGCTGCTTTCTTAGATACAAGCAAAAATATTTGATTTGTTACACAATATAATCTTGCACTCTCTTATTACTAATGGTCTTGTCATTGTCCATCTCCTTCTTCATTATCTTGCTTTCAGGTTCACCTTTGACTGGCCTCTGGATATGCACAGGTGAGAAAAATGTGGTTTCATTGGCGTCTCGATTCTTTGCATGATTGTATGTTTGCACTAAATCTTGTTCAACATATATGCCCACAATATTTTTAACCAATTGTACCAAAGCTTAGTATTTTACTTTCTTTAATGCAGTGAACAAATGTTATATTGGCACACCCAAAACATGTTGGTGTCATGTTGTTATATATGTTGGACAACTTACGTAAGAGAAAGGAGAGAAAAAATAGGTATGATGGAAGGTTGGAATTATTTGTGACATGAACATAAAAATTCTTACAGGTGACATGATATAAAAACAACTAATAACTTTGTTATTGTAATTTTCACAAGTGACCAGATCCTGGCCACCGGCAATGAGGTACTGGAGGTTGGAGGTCGAAGATGGTGAGCAGCTATGCGCCAAGGCAATCCTCCTCATCGACCACCCCCTCCCCGTGCGGCACCACAACCTCACCTTCCCGAGTCTGCTGCGCTCATGGACCTTCTCCGGTGAATCCCCACCTCTCCATGCCTGCCTGTGTGCTTGTGCATGATTTGTTTGCATTTTCCCCATCTGTTCAGGATAATATATAATCGATTCATTCAAAATTGGCTTGCATTAGATTCCTTCAATAGGGTGTTTCATATGTATGTTAAGTGCATTCATGTCTTAGCGTTGTCTCCAAAGCAACATCTTTTGTTACAACAGATTATTGTAGATGCAACTATAATTTTTTTCGTACAATGAAACAGGGAGTGTTTACAACCTGCAATCAAAGGTTTTATTTGACACTATTTTCTTCTTCCTCTAGGCCAATAGCAGGGTTGCTTCTGTCAAGTTCCAGTAACAAAGTTTGTCAAGAAAAATGGCTTGTGGATGGGAGGCTCATGGGTGAATGAGTTCATGCTCACCACCATCCTGATGTTGCTGGCCAAGGAAAAAAGGTTGAAAGGTAGACACATCTTTCAACTTTGACAGATGTTTTGTATACTCTTGTTCTAACAACACTTAAGGATTCCAATCAATAATTCAGTTCTGACACTATCAATAATGTATATATGATCTTTGGTAGTAGTAAGATAACATATTATACACTATGATGATGTATAGTTCTTTTTAATAATGTATGTTTATTCATTGTATTAGCATAGGTTTTCTGTAGAATCAGTTTGGTAAGAAAGCCTAGCTTGTGTTAGTATATATGACGAAATTAGGGAACTATTTGATATGGCTTCATTTACAGTTTTGGATTCTTTTTTTAGAAATAATCTTAGTACATCAATTTGGTTTATCAAACATACTGTTGCATATAACTTTAGCATTGATTGTTGTGTTGCTGGGTTAACAGTTTACAAAGAGTCAGGGAATAAGATGGAAGAGGTTGAATTGTGAGTCACCTATGTTGCTCCAATCTCAATTAAATTTGCATTATTTCCCCCATCGACTGCGTGGCCCTAGCTAATTATGTGACATCTGCAGAAGTTACTAATTTGAATAATTAGCTGATGACTCCCCTCACGTTATGTAGCTAATCGATTTACCTCACTACCGTGGATGCACAGATTGCTTGCAGATGCTGATAGTGTATGGACTCTTTACCAGCTTCCCCAAGCAGATTTCCCGCCGGCCTTGCCACTAATGCCCTATTCCATAGCCCCTAACCTCATGAATGTATTTCTTGAATTGAATGACGAGCTGCTTCAGTATCTTGTGTGCAGGTGAGCAAGTTGATTGTTGGTGTTTGGCATGGTGGAAGTGACAGGACGGGAGGTGATAGTGGGGAAGACCAGTCTCGACATCCGAATCTGATGGTGTCAAGATGAGATGAAGCAACAACAATTGACGGGGGCATGGTGTCGTCGAACCCTGTGGATGTGTGTGAGTTGCAGAAGAATCGCGAAATCTAGTATAAGCCAGGTAACCCTCCATTCTCGTTGGTTTAGGCTTCACATTGGTAGGAAAGTCAGAAATCAAAGGTGCATATCTTTTTGCTACACGCCTATTTGCTACCAAATTGCTTGACCTCCTACTTGACTGAAATACAAGTTCAGTGATTAGGAGTTTTTCCAAACAATTCCCACTTTGTCATGCCCATATTTTGCTGAAGTCATATTAAAATGTTTGCTGCATAAGGGATTGATAGATGATGTGGATCTTGCAAAATTTAACACGAAGCTGTGAGCCTAGACAGAAAGAATAGGAGCAAAAGAAAATCATGTAGTAAAAAGCTCACCAGCTGCTTGAGACAAAGGAGAAGGCGGACAACATTATCAAGGTACATTGATCTATATCCATCTTTCTGCATGTTACAGAACAATATTTGGGACAATATTTTGATTTATGGGACAATGTCACAATGATATGTTGATTTTCAGCCATTGATCTAAAATTGGTACCTTGCAATCTGCTTGTACCCTCAAACATTTAGGAGTGTTGATGGAATTGTAATTGCCCCAACCTTGCAAATTGCTTGTCCTATTACTTATTTTTTTAATAACTTGCAGAAATATTGCCATACAATTTGTTAATTTTACAAAGAAATCGAACCTTTATTGGCTGGTATAGAAAAGTTGAATAGTTGTTCAGGGCATCTATTGCCTAATGCATGAAGATTAATGCACATATGATTTAGCTTCTTGTTTGGAGGGGTATCATCAATTTTCATAATCTTTAAGAATTTAGTGTAATTTGCATACAATTGTATTACCTTTTAGATCTACCTGTTGTTGTGATGGTGGTAAGCTGGGCATTCATAAATTTTTATTTATTTCGTATGAAATTCGTACAACATTTATTGTCATTCAATTATTAGCATGTGAAAGAGCTGATTTTTTCCCTGCTATCCACTGTATTTGATATCTTTGGTTTATAAATGTACTTTTGCAACTTGTGCTCATTTGAAAGAGGGTGTAGAAGTCTTGCAGATTGATGGCAGCCGCTGACAAAGAGACCATGCAAGAGTACAGGACATTCTTGAGAGTATCTATGGCATGGAAGGCGAGCTGTTTAAACACAAGCTGAATATTGGTGGTTCATTTTTGTTAAAATAGTGATTATATTGGACTTTAAGTCACTACCATAATCTGAATGATTACCATTAACGTCCATATTGTACGACACAAGACTCTTCTATAATAAATGAAACATATTAAAATATGCTTAGGTTGTTTTTTGATTGTCATTACCTTGTTGGATATTTAACATATTGCAAATTTCTTTTTTTCGCCCATAGCAACGCACGGGCACGATCCTAGTAAGAAAGAAACACCGAGCGCAAAAATGAAAAAAGCAGCATAGAAAATGTCAAAAAGTTTTTTAAAAAGTTATTATAACATAAAAATTGAAAAAAATCTAGACAAAAAGTTTTTTACGAAAGTTTTTCAAAAAACTTCAACAAAAGATATAAAAGGAGATTTTGTGGAAAAATTGAAAGAACAATTTGGGAGAAAAATGTAGAGACAAATATTTTGACAAAAAATTTGAAAGGGATTTTTTGGAAAATTTAAAAGAAAAATTTTGTGAAACAATCTATACAAAAGATTTGAAACAAAATCTAGAACAAAATTTCGGACGCAAAAAATTTGAAGCAAAATTTATGGAAAACTAAAAGTTTTGAGGGAAAATACTATGGGGGGTTGTACACCTTTATAGAGTGAAAAATCACGGCATTTTTTTAACACAACGTACGAACAGAAACTCTAAATAAAATGACCAAAAACTTTTGGAAAAATATGCAGCAAAAGTTATAAAAAAAGAATCAATTGCTCCATGGATCTCCAACTTAGACTCCTTGATTGCCGCCCCACCGGGGACTGGAGCTCACTTGGCCCTGCGCTGTAGTTGGAGCTCGGTAGGGTCTGACTTGACCTAGCTCCGACTATAGTTGTTCATATAGTCCGCAACACAATGGCCCGTCCGCAAGCATGAATTTTTGGCCCAGTCCGAGTTCAGCTCGGCACGAAAGCCGGGTCGGGCGTGGGCCGCCACCTTGGCACGGCAGGCCACCCGGCCCGACACGAAAAATAGCAGCATGCCCGCTTAGGCCCGCATAAGAGCCAACCCTAACTCCAGTCTCAACCTCAATCCCCATTTTACCCCGCCGCCAGCCCTTCCCTACCGGCCTACCCCATCTCCGATCCCTAATCCACACTTCCACAACACAGAGCCGCAGGCGATGCTCCCCCTCTCCAGCTCTCTCCAACGTGACTTCGCGAAATCGCGAGCGGCGAGTCCGCGCTTGCGGCCGCCGGCCGCCCGGCCGCCCGTCGCTCCCGCTTCCGCCGGCGACGCTCGGCCACACACGCTCCACATCTCCTCCATTTCGCTGCCTGCACTGCTCCCCTTTTCCTCCTTCGCCCTGAATTGTGGCGTCGCAGCGGATCTGACGCCGCCCTGCCCTGCTCAGCAGTGGAGGTCGAGTGGTCGACGCCTCGACGCGAGCGGCGCCGCCCCCGCAGCCCCCGCTCGACTCTCTCGGCGCCCGTGCTCGCTTCCATGGCCAGCCGACCTCCTCCCGTCTTGCCCGGCACCGACCTCGCCCCCAACCATGCCGACGCCGCCTCCCTCCTCTGAGGAGCGGGCGATGGGCCGCCCGAGCCCGAGTAACTTTCCCAGGCCAGTTGGGCTACCCGACACGAAAAGAGCTTGTAGGCCCGTGCCTGGGCTGCCGGCGCAGCCCGCGGGCGAGCACGAGCCTAGCCGGGCTCGGGTCGGATGCCCGTTTGGACATCTATAGCTCCGCCGCGCGGGGGCCTTCCCGGTCCGGTGACGGTCGCCGCCCCACCGGGGGCATCGCACGCGCGTCACCAGCGGCATCCTCCAGCGGAGGGAGAGCGGCGGTTGTGGCTCACCGGATCTGGCGCACGCATCCCGGCCGGAGGACGAGCGCCGCCACCACCTCTAGTTTTGACCGTGGAAAAACACCGCCTAGTGGGACTTAACGAGCTTGCACCCATCCGACATGTGGGACCCGCGTAGTGAAAAGACCATTTTGCCCCCGTCTATTTCGTTTCTCTCCCCGGAACCGGACTCCAATCGAATCGGAGAGCCGCCGCCTTCTCGAGCCGCCGCCGAACCCTAGGAGACCGCCGCCGACCCCGCCGGAGACCCGCCGCCGGCCGCCACCGTCTTCCCGGCCGGGGCGCCCGCGCGGCGCCGCCCTGTTCCCTTGCGCGGCCGCGGCCGAGCTCCGGCGGCCGGCACGCCCGCGGCCGCCCGTGCGCGCGCGGCTAGGCGCGGCCGGGCTCGGCGGCCGGCCGGCCCGCCCGCGGCGCGCGCGCGCGCGCCCGCGGCCAGGCCGGCGCCGCGGCCAGGCCAGCGCCCGCCACCAGGTGTATATTGGATGGAGAAATGCTTGTCTGGGACACTGCACTTAACCGTTTTGCTGAATTTGGTTCAAACCAGGAAATAGGTTTGTGATATTCCCTAAAAAAATATATAGATTCTCCTAATGTTTTTACAGTGGACTAATCTAATTCTGTTTTACAGCTAAGGCCGCAAGGGAGGGGCTGGAGACTGATCCGCAGGTTATTTTCTCGATACTTCCTCACTTGTTTTGTTTTGGTTTTGGAATGATCGTTCCACAAATTTCCTATCTAATTGAATTTATTCTTTGTTGCAGCTGTGCTGTATCCTTCTTTTTTTATGTACTTCCTGACCTTTTGTCCTGGTGTTGTCTGCTCATTGTTTTCAAGGAAAATTCTCTGCATGTTTGGCAATGTGATATACATTTGTTTGAATACTCTATTTCAGTATATGGTTATCAGGAAATGAATCCTGGCGTGTGGTTCTAGGTTTAGCACTTCGTTTCAGATTAATATATTTTTGGTTCTTTTCCTATTTGTCATGTTTTGCTTGACACTAGCAATGTATAGATGTTGCTTTTGACATCCTTTATGCTGGAGATACCAGTGTTATCCACCAAAGTTTGACAGTTGAGATTTTGATCCCAACAGGTGGTCTAAATGCCCGTCGTCCTTCAGGTTGCTAATTATTTTACGGTTGTAATTTTCTTTATAATGAATGCATTTGGGTTCTCCTACTTCCAAAAAGATTACAATGCACAATGGGTTCTAATAGCTCGATCTATTATGTTGACAGAACTTATTTTTGCCGCCTTCAATTTTCTTCATAAGAGTTGCATGTTACATTGTATTATGTTTGTTATACATTTGACCTCCCATTAGTATGTGACAATAGGCACATTTGTAATCTGCAGATGAACCATGCTGGTCCATTATTGCACATAATCTTGAAGATGTCGAGAAATTCTTCAAAGATACTATTGAGAACAGGTATTTTCCCACTTTTGTAGGCAGTAATCAATTTCAAATCTTTTAGGTTTGACCTTATGGCTTTTCAATTCATTTATTGTGGTTAGAGATGAAGGCATTATACTGAAGGACCTTGATTCCAAATGGGAGCCTGGTGATCGAAATGGAAAGTGGCTTAAACTAAAGCCTGATTATATACACGCAGGTGCTGATCTGGATGTTATTATTATAGGTAAGCATCTTTCTCCGTGCGTGAAACAATAAACGTTTTGCAACTTGTGATTGAATACATTGATTGAGGGTATGTTTACCTCTTTGTTGTTAGGAGGATACTATGGAGCTGGACGTCGAGGAGGAGAGGTGCAATAGATATTCTTATTTTGAAAAATCCATACTCATGGCTTATTGTTCTAGTTTCAGCATTAGGGCTAGCTGCTTGTGATATATAATGTCTTGCTAGTGCACAGGCTTTAGTCATCCTATATAATCACAAAAGGACAAATAAACTCATTGTATTTACTGTCAAGACTCACTAGTCACTTCCTCCTAACTTTGTTCGTAAAAAAATGCTGACCATTATTCTTAACTGATATGTAGGTTGCACAGTTTTTAGTTGGCCTTGCTGTGCCTTCAGATGATAACAGTTATCCCAAAAGGTAATTTCAGAGGTTTCTCCTCCCATCTATGTCCTGTAGAGAGATAATAATATTAGATGAAGATCATAGTATAAGACGAAATGCTTATAATTTGGTTCTACTCAGCTTTAGTGAAGATTTGCTGATAGGCGTGCTAGGGTACCTTCTATTTTTCAGTATTACATATTCTTACAGTAGTTATATGCATTTCATACCTGTATTTGGCAAGACATGTGAATACATGTTCGTAGTAATTATTCGATGATGTGATGTTTCTTACCATTGTACTTCTCTAATTAGTTCTCATATGGTCAGAATTTTGTTTTGTTGTTCCATGATGTTTCTTGTTTTCTGTCCTCATGTACTCTTTTCAAGATTTCTTTCCTTTTGCCGGGTTGGTACTGGCCTCTCTGATGAAGAGCGTGATGCTCTTGTCACCAAACTGAAGCCTTATTTTAGGTAACTTTGATTCTTCTGTTGCATATTTATTGGTTCAGTATTTTGTGTCAGCTACGCTCATCAGCAAATTTATTACTCTCGAAGGCACTGAATTTCCTTCTGCATCTTTCATTTATAACCTACGACCTAACTGATCTTTTTTTCACACAAGGTCTGGAAGTGGACATGGATCCAATGACCCCTTTCCTCTCCAAATTGAGCACCCTCCTGCTCTTCATGAAGAAATTGCATCCTATGAAGTCTCTGCACCAAGACAAGCAAGCCATCATGAAGAAGTGTACACCAAGGAGGGCTCCCGTTGAAGTGGTCAACCCATCCAAATTTTGCCTTCTAATACCAGAAGCAAGAAGAAACTCCAGCTTGAATAAATTATACGGAGGAACTATTACTTTTGATGTAATTTGAGACATGTATGGTTTGGTGTGATGTCATGCAAACTAGTGAACTTTACTTTCTATGTGTGGACTAAGTGTGATGTCTATGTGTGGACTAAGTGTGATGAAAACTAGTGAACTTATCTGTTTAAATATTGGTGATATGAACTTGTTACTATGCAATGGTCATCCCTTATTTTTTTTCATGTGATATGTACATTTGTTTGTATGCAATGGTCATGTACCTATTTTTCCCTCTTAAAAAAGTTAATGTCTATTTTTTTTTATTTTTTGCAACCTTTTCTAATTTGTTCCACCTGTAACTACATTTTTCTAGCATTTCTCTCAATTTTCCCAGATTTTTTAACCATTTAAAAAAATTATTTCCACTTTTCTAATTTTTTTAGGATTTTTAAATCATTTAAAAAAATTTATTCCCGCTTTTCTGTTTTTTAATCATTTTTATAATTTATTTCTGATTTTTACGATTTTTCTGCAATTATTTCTTTTTTTATCGAATTATTTACATTATTTCGATTTTTTCACTTTTCTGAATTTTTTAACCCTTTATTGCACATAAGGGCAAAACTGTCTTTAGACACCCTCTAACACCTCTGTTAACTCTCCATCCATCCAAAATGGCATGTACGTCAACGAACTTCGGGTGCGTGGCATCTGCAGTCTTGAGAACTTTTCCACAAGCATACACGTAATCGACAACTTTCTTAATTCGCATACACGTAAACAACTCTCCTGCTGATGTTGATGGCGGCGAGACGTTGACTGACATCATCATTACGTTATTATCCTCCACTACACCTTCCTCAAACGCCACATTGAGAATGGCATGTGCAAATCGCTCACCTCTTCACTTTCCTGCGGCACACGACAACATATAAACGACGACAGTGTTAGATAGGTTTGGGGTCGTCGTAAAATGTCAGCCATCGGAGGAACGAGCGAGCCTCCGTGATCACACGCCAATCAGGTACAGGTACAGAGCTTGACAACGACGTACCGGTATGTCACTGCTTCAGTAAATAAGAGAGACGGACACACGGACTACACAAACTAAACAACCGCACACTCTCTGCAGCTAGCTAGGCCGGAGCGGATAAAACAAAGAGGGTGTTTGGATCCCACATGACTAGAGACTAGTTTTAGTCACCTTTAGTCACTAAATCTCCAAACAACCATGACTAAAGGGTGACTAAAACTAGTTTAGTCCCTACCACCCATACCCAACTTTTCTTGTCGACTAAAAGTCCCTCTCTCTCTCCACATTTATTGTTCCTGTCTCCCTCTCTCTCCCTCTCGAACCCGTGCGTTCTCTCTCTCCGCGCACCGCCGGCCGCGCGCCGAGGGCCGTGCCCGGCCACGCCGGCCGCTAGCCCCCGGCCGCGCCGCGCGCCGGCCGCGCCGTCCCGCGCGCGCGCGCCCGCCGCCCCGCCGGCCGGCCGCGAGACGCGCGCGCCGCCGGCCGCCGGCCGCGCCGGCCGTTGTCGTGCCGCGCCGCCCGTCGCGCGGTCGCCGGCCGTGGCCGCGCCGGTCCGCCGGCCGCCGCCGCGTGCGCGCGCGCCCGGCGGGAGGTTGAGAGGGAGCGCAGAGGCGGCGGCGGGAGGGAGAGAGGAGAGAAGGAAAGTGAGGAAGAAGAGGAGAGATATGAGAGAGGACATGAAAAAAGGAAGGGACAGAGAAATAAATGCCAAGGATCTTTAATAGAGACATTTTTGTCACCTTCCAAAAGGGTTGTGACTAAAAAATTTTAGTCTCTAGTCTCATGGGACTAGAGGGATCCAAACACCCCCAAAGGTTACTCCAAAGCCATCAATTGCAACAAACATGGACTGAGTTTAAAAAAACATGGACGTGCATTGGATATCTCAAAGTGTCAACACGACCTCTCTTGCATTGGGTTCGCACGCGGCGCCCATCGATCGAATCGACCGGGACGCGTCGATGTTCCCAAGGCCCCCAACGATCCCCCGGGCCAAGTGTATGCCACGAATACACATAGCACTCGTGCATCACGTTGCAATTAAGCTCCCCGCGGCGGTGCTGGTGTATAAACATCAATCAGGCGTGTCAGATAAGTGTCCGTGTCGCACCAACTGACCAGGCCTTAGGCTAGCTGCACAGGCGGCGGAGAGGCCTACAAGGCACGCGCGCGCTACTGCTTTGTTGGCGTGGTTCGCGCCTTCGCGGCCATGGCTTTGGACGCCGAGGCTCTGCGGGCGGCGGTGGCCGCCGTTGTTCATGGCCCCGATGACGCCGGCGGCGCCACCGCGATGCAGCGGTCGTCATGTGGGGAAGGCGGTGACAGCGCTTCACCGGCGGCGATGATGGTCGTCCCCGCTGGTGTACCGGTGGTGGTCTGGAGCGGCGACGACAGGAGGATGAAGCGGGAGCTGGTGGCGTGGGCCAAGGCCGTGGCGTCCATGGTCGTCAGGGACTTCTCAATGCAATGCTGAGGCGTGTGCCTTGTTTGCAGTAGTCGGTCAGGGAGTCCATAGAGCTGCTTGCATTGGGAGAAGTCTCCCTTACTGTCAGTCTCACTAATTCCGCCATTATATTGGTGACACGCCTTGTTTTTTTTCCTTTTTCCACAAGCCATTTCTTCTCGGTGGAGTGAAACCACTAATAACGACAACTGAGGAAGATTTGGCCGTGTTGTGATGATCGATATATGATTGTACATATTAGGTTTTTTTTTTGAAAAAGACCATCACAGCCCAACTCCTAAAAAGAAATCAAATAATAGATCACACTGTTGCAGAGTTGAAAATGAATACACTCCTGACAGAGAATTAATGATTTTTTGATATATATATGTGTGTGTGTGTCAAATTTGATGGGCTCCTATAAAAAAGAGAAAAATACTCTTTTGGCCCTACTGCAGGATCTTGATAAAAAAGCTGAAATTGATAGGCTTTCTGATCATAAAATCGATTTAAAGCACTATCTTAAAGAGCGGCTCGTTTCGCTTCTGAGGGAGGAAGAGATTAAGTGGTATGAAAGAGCTAAGGTCAAAACTCTCTTGGAAGGGGATGCTAATACAAGGTTCTTTCACCTAGTTGCCAATGGCAAACACCGTAAGCAGCTTATTTATAGGCTCGGGGATGACCATGGTGTTGCTGTTAGTTCAGACCGTCTTAAATGCCACATCACGAATTATTACAATAATCTATTCGGGATCCCAGAGCAGACGGGAGTCACCTTGATGGAGGATCAGATTCATGATATTCCACAAGTATCCGATGAGGAAAATGAGATCCTCATTGCTGATTTCACTGAAAATGAGGTGAGACAGGCGGTCTTCCAAATGGAGCATAACAAGTCTCCTGGACCAGATGGCTTCCCAGCTAAATTCTATCATGTGTTCTGGGGGTGATTAAAGATGACCTTTTGGCTATGTTCCATGATCTCCATAAGGACAGACTTGACTTTTTAGCCTCAACTTTGGGATCATTACTTTAATTCCCAAAATTGAGAATGCCACTAAGATTCAGCAATATAGACCGATTTGTGTCCTCAATGTTAGTTTCAAGATTTTTACAAAAGTTGGAACTAACAGGCTGAATAAAGTAACAAGGACGGTGGTGAGCCCAACACAAATTGCCTTCATGCCTTGTAGGAATATCATGGAAGGTGTTGTTATTCTACACGAGACCATCCATGAACTTCATACCAAAAAATCTAATGGAGTCATTTTTAAGATTGACTTTGAAAAGGCCTATGATAAGGTTAAGTGGTCATTTCTCCGGCAGACTTTACGCATGAAAGGTTTCTCACCTAAATGGTGTAGATGGATCCAAAACATGGTTTCGGGAGGGAGTGTGAGAATCAAAGTTAATGATGATATTAGACCATACTTCCAAACGAAACGGGGGCTCAGACAAGGGGATCATATGTCTCCTATCTTATTTAACATCGTCGCTGACATGCTAGCCCTGCTCATTAATCGAGGGAAAGCAGATGGGCAAATTAGAGGGGTGATACCCCATCTAGTTGATGATGGTTTGTCTATCCTACAATACGCAGACGACACCATAATCTTTCTAGACCATGACCTTGAGAAAGCTAAAAATCTTAAGCTCCTTTTATGTGCTTTTGAGCAGCTTTCGGGGCTGAAGATTAACTTCCACAAGAGTGAAGTCTTCTGTTATGGTGCGGCCAGAGAGATGGAAGCCTCCTATACTTCTCTCTTTGGTTGTAATTCAGGAGATTACCCTTTCATATATTTAGGTATTCCGATGCACCATAGATAACTCCTAAATTCCGAATGGAGTAAAGTCGAAGAACGCTTCCAGAAAAAGCTCTCGTGTTGGAAAGCAAAATATCTATCCTATGGCGGGAGGTTGGTTCTGCTGAATTCAGTGTTAAGTAGCCTACCCATGTTCATGATGTCCTTCTTTAAAGTTCCTAAGGGAGTTCTTAAAAATCTGGATCATTTCAGATCCAGATTTTTTTTGGCAAGGCTCTACTATTAAACATAAATATAGACTTGCCAAATGGGACATCTTATGTCGCCCCAAAGATAAGGGTGGTCGTGGGATTTTGAACTTACATCTATAAAACAAATGCCTGTTGGATAAGTGGTTAGTGAACCTTTTGAACACTAAAGGGACCTGGCAATCTTTGCTAAGGAACAAGTATTTGAGAACCAAAACCCTCACGCAAGTATCATCAAAACCAAATGGCTCTCACTTTTGGAGAGAATTCATGTGTATTAAAGATGAGGTTCTGTCTAACGGTTCTTTCGTTATTAAAGATGAAACCAACACGAGATTTTAGGGTGATACGTGGATAAGTGATAAGCCGCTCAAGGATACATACCCATCCTTATACCATATAGCGAGGGATAAGCATGTCACGGTTTCTAAGGGTTTGTCCTCTAGGCCCCTTAATATTTCTTTCAGGCGGTCTTTGGTGGATAACAACCTGAACCATTGGCTTCACCTAGTAGCTCGGATCTCTAATGTTGTTCTGGTGGATGATAAAGACTATTTTAAATGGAGGTTGACAAAAAGTGGTTTTTTCACTGTTCGGTCTCTGTATCTACATGACATAGATACTCATCCACCTTTTCAGCATAGGAAGATCTGGAAGTGGAAAATACCTCTAAAGATCAAAATTTTCCTTTGGTTTCTTCAGAATTGGGTCGTTTTGACAAAAGATAACCTTGCGAAGAAAAATTGGAAACGGAGCCAGCAATGTGACTGCTATAATTTTAATGAGACCATTCAGCACCTGTTTTTAGATTGCCCTCCCGCAAAAATGATTTGGAGGATTATTTTCTATGCTACTAATTTGACCCAGCCTAGATCTATTAACCATATGTTTGGTACGTGGCTTAATAATCAACATAAAGACTATAAGCCCCTGATCTGGGTTGGTGTCGCGGCCGTTTGCTGGGCTATTTGGAAATGTCGGATGATATAATTTTTAAAAAGACGAAGTTTAATTCGCTCTTGCAGGTTATTTTCAAGGGGGCTTACTGGCTACGCTACTGAGCCCAGTTGCAGCATAAAGAGCAGGCTAAGGATACCCTCATCGCCAGGAGCGGAAAATTAGAAGTCGTTGCTCTACAGTTTGCTAATAGAGGATGTAACAGTTTTTATCGTTTACCTTAGTCGGGGTTTTTTGCCCGATACTGCTTTTTTTGCCATATTTGTGGACGGTTCTTTTGAACTCTGTAATAATTGGTTGTGTACATCTTCGGATGTAGGGGCCGGATTTAATTATCCAATATCTAAAAAAAATGAGATATGTAATACGTAGGTTCTTGTCTGTAACTTTTAGCCGGATCCAATAATTAGGGGTTAAAAATCTTTTTTTTTTTGAATAAACTGCACGGAATAGTGCATGTCAAATACAATATCTTTGGCAACCGTGAATTTGATATGAAAACATGACGACCTTCATTCTTAGACTTTTTTTGGTTGACAAACAGTGGCTTTTTCTGACAAATGTTTTACCTTTTTTTTCTGAAGGATTTACAATAGTCAACCCTGAAGGTTTTATTCGGTTTCAGTGGAGATTATGTACTCCCACGTGCCCAAATTTGAAACGGAGGTAAATGTTGTGAAACCACCAACTACTACCGGAATTTGGAAGTCAGAACGCGTAGTCTCCACGGACAGCAGGTACGACGATGATGCTGGCAACACGTTACGAGAATGGCCTGCGCCAATTGTCCGGACAAATGTTGCTTGTCAATGTGGTTGTTTGGAATGGCCAAGCACAGAAAAGGGGGTCACAGATGGAGATAATAAAATCGTGGACCAGCTCTGTGATCTGAGCGTCGTCACTCACTTTGCCTTCTCTTGTGGTCAATATAATGTATTGGAACATGCACAGAGAGATGGAAATGAACGTAACCATATTATATATATCGTCCGTGGTAGTATGAACATAGAAATGTGAGTATATAGTAGTATTTGACAACGTGACGCGACGACGATGATCATCAATCAGTCGCAATCGTCGTCGAAAGTTGTACTTCCGGAAAATCCAGGGCACGCCGGCCACGCCTTGCTAAAACAAAGATTATCACCCACTCTGTCTAGCTCCAGTTGCAGCATGGATATTGGTTGGAAGTTGGATCTCTCGAACTTGCCAACGGTCTCGCGCCCTCGGTTCACACCCTGACACTCTATATTACATGGATACTCCAAGGGGGTGACGTATTGTTAGCAACCAGCAGGGGATAGGATAGAGAAGTACAGGAATCAGAGCAAAGATCGAAGAGCAGGGAAGGGGATCGGGAGCAGAGAGAACGGCACGGTGGCCAGCGGCTTCAGATAGAAGAAGAACAGTACGAGTTGTTCATTACAAATGATTCCTCCCTTCTCTCTCCAGCCTCACTAGCTATTAGTACTCTCCAGACTATTACACGGGCCAAGCCCAGTGACTGCATGCAAGCATTAGTTAGACCATTCCAGCCCATTAGAGCATTCCAGCCCATATACTCTTGGATTAGGCCTGTACTACTTGTTGTATTAATCTCTTCTTCCTTCTCACTACTGACATTCTCCCCTTCTTAAGAGCAGCTTTCCCCCAAGCTGCTTACTCAACTAGGATCCCATGAAGCTTGCAAGTACATGATGTTTGTCAAGTACATGGTCTGGATCTCCATAAAGGAAGCAGCTAGCAGAAGATGTCGTTGTGATCTCAACATGAATTCAACAATCTTGAATGAATAGAGCATTTCGTTACTGTCATTAGCATGACTTCCACTGATGTATTCTTGGAAGTTGAGTAAGTGGTCATCACAATCAGCAAAAACCAATGCAATGTCCAGATATAATTTTGTGCTGGTCTCAGTGAATTCCAGAATACCCTTCAAAGTAGCTAGTCGTGCTGAAACTAATGTAGCAGTGTTGATATCTTGTTGCTTGGCCTTGGCAGGTGGAGACAAAAGAAAGATAAGCATCCTATAAATGAGTGTCAGGCATGAATAGAGCTTCTCTTTCACTTGAATCTCGGCGTCAGGCATGGACAGTAAGCAGCTATGGACAGTAAGCAGCCAAATATACACCAGCATACTCACAATATATATCATGACACGTATCCGTATCCAATACTCGTTGGATAAACGGATACGGATACTAGGATACACTATTTCAGCGAGATTTCTTTTGAGAAAGTGCGTATCCGCGTATCCGATACGTATCATATCGGATACCCGTACCCGTACTCGTGTAACATAGCTGACACTACCCCGGTGTCGCGGCTTGGCCGAGACGCGTCGTCGGTCGATGGCCCCGGCGCGCGACAGCAACGCCCCAGGCTGCAGTGCCCGCACGCAACAGAAGCGTCGATCGATTCCCGCCGGCGATGATGCTACGTGCCCGTGCCCGTGTGCGGCCGGCGGATTCAGATTCCGCGACCCGCGTGCAGTGAGAGCTGCACTCCGCAGTCGACTGCATAGGAGCTTCACCCGCGGCCGGCCGGCCTCGTTCCCGCAGCGAGGCCGAGATGTGATCGCGCGGGACGATCGAACTCTGCCGCAGCCGCGCGCCGGGCAAACACGGGCGCCAACGTCCACTAGTAGCTCAACACGGACGCGAACGCAACCACCGTTTGGTCTCTCAGCTGCTGCTACTCGTGCTCGTGTGTCGCAGCGATCCACGGAAAGAATTAATTAAAGGTGCTCGCCGACAAGGACGCGCCACCCGCGCGGTGAACGGAGACGGAGCGTTGCGCGTCCGCGTCCGCGGGTCACACCCGACGTGTTCCCCAGGCAGCACGAGCGGCGCACGTAGCGGTAGGAGTATATTCTGCTGCTGCGCACGTGCTACTCGTGCATCGCATGGCCGGCCGGTGGGGCCACTCCTCCGCGGCCGCAAGCTCCGTCTCTGCGGTATATATAGAGAGCGTCTCGAGTGTCCTGCTGGTCGCATCGTATCCAACCAACCGAAGAAGACAGTGCAAGCACCAGAGCTAGTTTAATTTCTAGTCTCCATTTCTCCTGGCCTGACGCGGCTTCAGTTCAGCCATGGCTCTGGACGCGAGATCCCTGCCAGTGGTGTCCGTCCCCCGCGCCCTGGACGACGTCGGCGGAGCGAGGCGGCCGTGGTATGGGAATAACGGCGGCGGCCGCGGCGCTCAGTCCGTCGAGACGGCTACGCCGGCCGTGGACGTGGACGTGCCGGCGCTGTGGAGCGACGAGGGGAGGATGAAGCGGGAGCTGGCGGCGTGGGCCAAGGCCGTGGCGTCCAAGGCCATCAGGGAATCGATGCCCTGCTAAATTGCGAGCTGAGCAAGCACGCGATCATTTGGAGAACTGGATCTTTTTTTCCCTCTCTTATTCGATCGAGTCCTTTCTTGGCGGAGCGCGCGGATCAATTTAGCGACGAAGAATGGCCCCTCCGTGTGGTGGTGTTCTTCCCGGCCATATTTGTTGTTCGATACTTCGATCGGTTGTCGATCGGCTTGTACATGAATTTTTTTGAAAGGACGATGGAAGAGAAGAACTATTTGACCCAGATGGGTATTTTCTCATGTCGTCTCGTCACAGATGCTCATTCGAACCGGCACCTTTTCACACATACCGGCGGTTTGCCGAGTTGCACTAGCAGCTGAATTTGGGTAATAACCATTAATCATTACTCTGATCAAGAAGGACAATAGTACCAGAATCCTATGATGTTATCTCATGTTAATGTATTCAGAGCGATAGCTTGCTTTGAGCACTTTAATATCTTCAAAGTAACAGCGCCGGAGGCACGACCCGATCAATTAAGGCCATGAGTGCATCGCCGGCAGAAGGGTCGAGTAGGTCGGTGCTCGCCGAAAGGCGGACCGGCCGACCCAGCCCGAGGTCCACGAGCTTTTTAACTGCAACAACTTACATATACGTTATTGGAGCTAGAATTACCGCGGCTGCTGACACCAGACTACTTGCCAGTTGATTGATCCCTTCGGACGATCACCAACTATCTAAGAAACACTGCAATCTGCGTAATCAAGGAAATTCCATTTCTAGGCACGTTTTGACCTAAATGTGGTCCGGAACCTTAACCTTAGTAGCAGTAAAATAAAAATAGAAGTTTTGAATTATCAAACCAGACTTTCTCTTTCTCCATCTAAAGATGCCTCATCTTGCCTGCTCATCTGCCCGTCTCATCGCCTTATGAGCAGTCAAAATATACGTTTTGCCCCAATCTCTAAAGCTGCGGATTGCAGCTCCTGATTCAAGCAGTTCAAAGTCAGAAGTATGAGTCTTGTTTGTGACATTCAATTCCAGAATGAACATTCAAAGGAAAAGTAGTATGGGACAGCCTGCAGCTTGCTATTACTTGACTCGATCGCGGCTGCCGACCGAAGAACTGAAGATCTTCAATCTATGTTTGAGTGCTCTTGCGAAAGAAAAGAATTTCAAATGCTAAAATTACTTAAAAAATAGGATAGGATCGCGGATTCCATATATTTTTATAGAAGAAAGATATTGTACTCCGCACACGCTAATTCGAAAAGAGATGAAACCCATCTTGCTAGGCGGAAGACACCACTGGGCGGATCCCAAGGGGGTTCGTCCTGCGACAGCTCAACGACGCGACGCTATACGGGAAAGGGCCCCTACGGGGGTTACATTTCTAAGGTAAGGAAGATGTATCGAAAAAATCGCAAAATTTTTTCGGATGTAATTTCAAGTTTAGTCTAAACTTGAAATTGACTCAGTTCGGGAGGGGACCAAAAGGTTCCCCCCTGCGACCCCCCTCCAAAAGTAGTGGAATGATTAAGCTAATGATGATGACTCGTAGATCATTAACAGCATCCGCGTATTAAATTGTGGAGGAGCTCGTCTAGGACGAGCTGGGGTGGAGCCCCCTTAGATCCGTACATGACTCACAATTCAAGCTCATGTGTGGAGGGAGTATTTTGACTCCGTCCCTCTAGCCCTCTTAGATATCCGTCCATGACTGACAGTTCAAGCTTGTGTGTGGAGGAAGCATTCTTACTTTGTCCCTCTAGCCCTCTTTTTTTTGAACAAAGCTTCATTGATGATTAAGTAGAATTACAATCATTCAGTAGGCATACCTGCAGGAAGCTAGGGGGTTGATTAACCCAAACTACAGCTACATCAGTTACAGGAGCATTTTTTGCGCACACATGAGCAGCATTGTTCGCTGAACTACGAACATGGGTGACTGAAAAGGACACAAAGCGCGCCGCAAGGTCGTCAATGTCATGGAGAATTGCTGATATGGCAGGACGAGTCTTCTTGCGTGCATGCCAGAGCGCCACCAATTCCTGAGAGTCGGTCTCCATAATCACTCTCATATCAAGGTCTTGCGGTAGTAGCCGCACGCCGTCCCTCTGAGCTTCAGCTTCAGCCATCAGTGCTGAATCCAGTGAAGCAAGCCGCCGTGCTGACGCTGTCATAAAGGATCCATCAGCCCTACGGATAATTGCGCCAGTTGCTCCAGTACCGGCTCCAGGTTCGTAGGCTCCATCAGTATTAACCTTGACAGAACAGGGTGGTGGTTTACTCCATTTTGCTACATGAGTGACCCGGCCACCATTGGTTGGAGTATCAGGCAACAATTGGAGACAGACATGGATTGCCCACTCAATAGCTTTCCTTGGCTCAGTCACCTCTTTGCCATGCAATCTATCATTCCTGCTATTCCAGAAAGACCACATTCCGCAGAGAATTATGTTTCGATCCTTTTCCGGGTAGAAAGAATCATTCAACAGATCATAGGACCAAGTTCGCGGACAAAGCCTAGGGAGCTTGATACCTGTTAGCTCCCTCAATTCGCACCAGAAGCTTCGTGCGAAAGTGCACTCAGTCAGCGCGTGGAAGGTAGTTTCTTCGCACGCCCCACAGAGCGCACAAGTTGCCAGGCGATCAATATGTCGATGATGGAGATTTGCTCTTGACGGCATGAACTTGTTAATACCCGTCTATAACTGACAGTTCAAGTTCACGTCTGGAGGCAACATACTCATGTCTTGCAATCCCAAATGGTATACGTTTTGGACATAACCTCACTTTTGAAACAAAACATTGGGTAGTCTCAGCACTAAAAAGCAATATGTAACCAAAGTTTGAAATTGTTGACTTAAGAAAAATTTTCCGTGTAGTGAATGTGTGTAAGTGGCGCCTTTTTTGGCGCATGTTGTGGTCTCTCCTGACATTTGTATTTTTCTACCTTAATGAATGACGCACGGTTCTTCTTCGTTGTTTGAGAAGAAAAGGAAAATTAAAAGAGATGTTTAAATAAAAAGATTTTTATTTAATTCCCAAATACTCAGACATTGTATATCCTTACTACCAACTAGCAAAAATAGTATAGATAGGTACTCATTTCGTTCCAAAATGTAAGTATTTGTATTTTGTCTTAAATCAAATCATCTTCAGCTCAAGTAATTATTAAGATTATAAAAAAGAACAATGTTTTTAAGACATAAATTTAGTATTGCCGGGTCCATTATAATACATTTTCGTAGGGCACTTCTTAGATGTTTTTTATTAGTTGGACCCATTATGAATACTCGATTTCTTTTCATGAAACGACCGATGGAATACATCAGAAGCTTGAGATCCCAAGAACAAATAACCAATGACTGGGGCCCTATACCAACCGTAGCTTTTCCCTTCTTCTTGGGATTGTCTATAGCTCACACGTGTGATTTAGAGGCCTTCCTCACACGAATTTTGGTACCAAATTTACACTGTCTCTCTCCAATATTTCTACCCTTCCCACCTCTTATCGTCAACAACAATCTTATCATCTTCCCTCTGTGACCTTTCTTCTCCCTCGCTCTTCCCGATACCCACGCGGGATCCCGCGGCCGTTGCCACTGCCCAGCCCCTCCGCCACCCCGGCCGGCGCCGGAGGACTAGGGTACACCGGAGCTCCGCGCCGGCGCGGCCGGCACGGGGCTCGGCGGACCCTAGTCGCCCGCGCCGCCGCCCCTGCGTCCCTACCGCCGCCCCCTCGTACCGCCGCCGCCCCTCCGATTCGGTGCCGACGAGGTCGTCTTCTCCAACGCCGGTGATCTCCCCCCGCCCGACCCCGGCCCCAACCGCCGGCCTCTCCACCGCCGGGCCGACGGCGCCCCCCGCCGCCCCGGCCTCGCCGCCCCCGCCCACCACCTCCGTCGGCCGGCCCTGCCGTCGCCGGCCCTCCCTCTAGGTCCCGGCGGGGATGGCAGCACCCCCCCCCCCCCCCCAAAGAACCCCCGAACCCTAAACTCGCCGGAAAGCTCGCCGGAGTTGGGGAAGAAAAAAATCGTGTGAGGAGTTGGTCCAAATCACACGAGCAACCTATAGCTTTAACTTTCTTTTGCCATGGGGACAGGAGAAGATCAGAAGAACAAACCGCGGATGTCGAAGTCCATATGGTTCCCCTGTTATCTGTTCCACGCCAGCACGAGCCAACATCTAGCTAGCCTTCCGTGAGGATAAATCTGACTACAAATTCGACGTGGTCTCAAGCGAATCACAGCCATATAAAAGTTCTAACCACTGTGCAGCAGCGCCACACACTGCAGCATGCCAAAGATTGCCCCAGCTGGCAGCGTGAGCTGCGTGCCAACAACGACCTCTCACCAGACACGCCAGCAGTGACGCCATTTGGACCGGGAGGACTCACACGCTTCTATCTGTCGATGAACACAACTCTGCGCGCGTTTCCGGCTTCTCGATCGCCCAGAGACGACCTTGGCAAAAAGGTTAACAATCTAAGGGCGTGTTTGGCAGGGCTCCGGCTCCTCTAAAAACGCCGCTTTCTGCCTGCTCTCCTCCGGTGGAGTGGGCTTTGCGGTGGAGTTGAGTCGTTTTAAAAAAACGTTTAAGAAAAATAGGCTCCTCCGGTGGATTTCTGTTGGGCCGGGTGAAACCACCAAAACGCGGCTCCACCTCCCCTTTGAAAGCCGCGAGGGCTCAGCTCGACTCCACACCGGAAATGGCCGCACTGATTTACACTGTTTGGCAGGACTCCGGCCGGAGCCGCTCGTGGAGCCGGAGCCGGAGCCCTCCCAAACCGGCCCTAAGAAGGAACGCGATGTCAGCGTCGCGCTTTTTGGGTTCCGCGTGTGTACGTGCTTCCCTTCCATTAAGTACGTGCTCATCTACCAAGCACGTGGTACTCGTGCGTTCTTGGGTATAGTACATGCTCTCTAGGCTCTAGCTATATATACAGCGTGCATCGAGTGTCCTGGCTGCACTGCACCAACCCAACGTCCCAACCCAAGACACAGCTCGGCTGCAGCGGCGAGCCCCTTCCTCGAGTACGTGTGCTTCCTCTCTGTTTCCCGAACTACTACGAACGGTGCGGCAGTTTTAATTCGGCCATGGCTCTGGACGTCGGCGCCGGCTCCCTGATGTCGGCGGCGGTGCCCGTCCCCGCCGTCGACGCCGGTGCGAGCAGCGCGCCGAGGCCGTCGTCGTCGGTGCTGTTCGGCGACGGCGAGACGTTGAAGCGGGACCTGGTGGCGTGGGCCAAGGCCGTGGCGTCCATGGCCAGGGAAATCAGCGCAGCGCACACGCAGCACCTGCCGTGTTGACTGAGGGTGGTTCAGGCTTTCACTACTCGCACTGCTGCCTAATTCTAGAGCCCCTCCTGGTGGTTCTCATCCAGACAGCCATGGCCGGGTTCGAAATTCGATTTTGTACATGTGTTTCGGAAGGATCACGAGAAGTTTGTGTAGTTCTTTGTCCATGTCTTCGCTCCAACTGTCTTGTACAACAAGCCGCGATGTTCTGGGCTTGCTTTCGCCAATTTGGCGGCTGGGTTGGGTTGTCTGCACCCTGCACCAAGACTCTGGCATTGTGCTGTTGATCGCTTCCCTGTTCTCGCTATCGAGCGTGCCCATTGAGAAGGAATCACGTTCCGTGCCCGCATTTCTTGGAACACCGTTCTTAACCTTGCAGTTAAGGCCCAGCGGAGCCCGGTTGACTTCCAATATCTGCAACCATTATTTACAGATGATATTTACATACGTTAGCTCTAAGGCCTCCTCACACACTGGTACCTTTGATCGCCAAACGAACGAAGAATCCTAAAGCATATCGATGTATGAACATACGATAGAACCAACAAATCATTTACAACCAAACGCCCTGTAACTATTCTTTGGATTACCACTGCCATCGCCAGGCGGCCTATGTCGTGCCATTGAACTCATTTCTGCTAGTGATGACAATCCTCCGTCCGTGGGGTCACCTGCGATCAATTTATGCCTTGAACCGAACAACAATGCATGATATATCATCTTTACTGTCTCTTTTTAACGCTTCGGCTACTAATTGCTTCGCAGCTGCATATGGATCCTTGAACCTTTTCGCCACATCAACGACTTCCTGGTTGTTCATCACCTGGTCGATTGAAAGAAAATTGTGAAGAGTGCAGCAATGGATATGGATTCAATCAGCTATAAAAAAAAGTAAGGCCATTTGGGCAAATTCAGACATAAAAAAGCCACACCTTCCACAGACCATCACTCGCAAGGACAAGTAGCTCAGCTGTGTGATCTATGTTTTCAACTTTTATATCAGGCTCTGATCTCAAGAGTGATTTTAGATTCCTGTCTCCAAAAGCTCTGGAGACAGCCAACTGACCACATACTCGGGGAACATCTCCTGAAATTTTAGATTCCTGTCAGATTCAATAGGTTGTAAACAGAAATTTTAAATTACATAGTTCTGCTTATTTTTTGGCGCGTATTAAATTTCTTATGTAGGTACTGCCTATTAAAAAATCAATAAAAGTTTCCATGTGAAAGAAAATTATCAATCTCATCTTCCTGCAGCTATGACTATATTGGAAATTAACATATGCTAACTTCAAAACAAAAATCCATGTGAAGTGAACGGTTTCCACAGAAAGGTGATCATGATTCATGACAATGTGCCTGCACTTGTTAATAATCTTCAAGTTTGTGCACTTAGTGGGTTCAGTAATTATCCACAAATATTAATGTTGTGTCACTGTTTCAGTAACCACTAGACAGCTGTACCACATACTAAATAGCTTACTAGTCAGTTGTAGTATAAGTATTACACCCTTTTTATTAAAAAGGTAGCCAACCCTATTGCAGCAGAACAAAAATTACAATGGTCACACAGGCCAAACATGTGATAGAAACAAGAAGAGAGGTACGGTTATCAAAGATGAGTATCTGCAGAAAGATCATCACCCAATGACAAAAGGAACAATACAATGATCTTGACTTCAAGTATATGCCGTTACCCTCAAGAAAACCTGTTCTATCACATCTCAAGTTCTCAACGCATCCAGTGCAATTTATGTGGAAAAGGAATACACAGGGCTAGAGAATGGTTTGCCTTGTGAAAAGTTAACAATGAGGAAATAATCTAGGAATCTTTCGTTCTTTTCGCCAGCATTCCTGCTTAGGGAATTTGGACCAATATTTTCGTTTTAAGAATACAAGTAATGACATGACACCTAACTAGAGTTAAGTGTTAAGACTTCTCAAGATTAGCTTATATGTGTCAGTGCAAAAATTGTTTTCTACGAGTTCAAATGATCCCTTGTAGTAACCACCACAAGATGCCTTTTAGAACCAGAGAGTGAGCTCATAATTGACTAGAATATCTCATCTAAGCTGATGAAGTGATTCCAGAATGTAGTAATTCCAAAATTGCACTTCCCATAGCACATTATTGTTTCAAAATATCACAATACAAGAAGTAGAACTATTTATATTATTTTCTGTTGCAATGCATCATTAAGACATTAGTAGCTTCATTTTGCTACCAAATGTATGCTTTTGTTAAGTACGAGTATATGACGTGCCACAAGAAACTTACAATGTACAATCAACACGAACATCTAACTACTGATAAAGATTTAAATAGAGTAATAATGTCATTAAACTTGTCTAGTGGACATTTTTTATTTAAAAGCCTTTCACTAATATTCCACAAAAAACATTTCACGAAGATTTGTATTCGAGATGTCTAGATGCTCTGGAGCATGACCAATGACCTAAATATCAAAACAGAGTAGGCAAACCAATCATTTAAACAAAAATACCATGCTTAAAATAAAAAATGGATTGAGGACACACCTGGCATGTTTGAAACAAAGCCACCCCGATTTTCAATTATGCTGCGATCGACATTCGGATCATGGTCTATTGACATCTGTATGGGTTGACCACCTTTCAAAAGAACAGCTCTTGAATCCCCAACATTGGCTACCCATAACTTCCTGCCGTTTACAAGAATGGCAGTTACAGCAGTCGAGCCACCTTGTCCCAGATCTGGAGTGTGTGACATAATAGCTTGGTCCGTTTTCTCATAAGCTTTTATGATCGCTCTATCTGTATGTGTCCAAAATTCTTCCTAAAATAGCACAATAAGAATAAGATCACCACAATGCTAGTAAACCAATCCTCATCGGTGAACAAATGTTAGAAACTTACTTCATTTAAAATATTTGAAAACAGATTCTTCTGTAAGTATGCAGGAACAGTATCTCCTAGATGACCATCATAAATAGCAAAAAGACCGAGCTTGTTTCCCTTCACGTCAGCGAAATCGGCGACATGGAAGTCCTCCATTGGATGATTTGTCTTCCCTCTTACTAGGTTATAGCCATAGCAGACCTTGACTTGGCCATGACAACCTTTCCCTTTACCAGATGTTGTTGACCCATGCCCGGTGAACTGTACACAAGAAGAACAATTAGGAAAGTGATATGGTTGAAGTGCTAAGCATGCAGTCGCTTGAGCTCCAAATTTAGGTCATGTATAATTTTGAGAATGCTTCTAGCTGGAGCTTAGAGCAGGTAAGGTTAACAATTGGTTAAACTCGCCTGATTTTAATATAAGGATAACACAAACTGGTATACTGCACACAAAGTTCAACAAACCTTTTCTTGGACACTACAATTTAAAAACTGTTGTAGGAATAGGTAAAAACATCTAATAATTTTAGGATGAAAATCTTAAATTTAAGCAGGGAACTTCGCTATCTGCTCAAATTGCCATCCCAATCCATAACTAACTGTCAGAAGCTACAGAATAATTCCATACATACAATACAAGTATACTACTATACGAGTATATATGACGCAATACAGCAATCCATTAACAGAAGACTCACCTCGGCACCGAAGCAGCATAACCTTGCCATACGTTCGGGATTCCCTCTCAGTTCGAACCCGGGAACTGAAATCTATCTTCTACAAAAATAAAAGGAAAGGGGAGAAAATTCAGAAGTCCCCCACAGCCACCGATGCTTCCCTCGTGACACAGGTCGACTCCGCTCACGACGGTCCTCCCGAAATCGCGCCCTTTTCATGGAATACCGCACCCTGAAATCAGGCAGTCATTCAAATTTCAGATAAAAAACGGATCCAGCGGCAGCGAAACCCGATGGAGAATTGGGCGGCAGGAATGGAACAGAGAATTGGACGCTTCAAGTTGAGAGGGGAAGAAGCGCAAGGGGACGAATCAAACTTACCAATCGTGGAAGGAAGATGGGTGCGAAGGCCGCCGGAGCTTTGAGCGGTCGAGGAAGTGAAGAAGCAGAGCTTCTCTAGTTCTCTTCGACGCTCCGTTTTTATTTAAACATTTTTTTTTCGTCGGGTTTGCGCGTCTGGACAAGAAAGTCTATGGGGAGCGGCATTTCAAAGGTCAACACTAAACGCGGAGCAGCCGGCTGGCCCACGCGCAATGAAGACCCCGGTGCGTCGAGCCGTCGACCCTCTACTTTCTAATGACTCACTTAGCTGTGGGCCCCACTATTGGGGACCCGTACGTCATTGATTGTTGTGAGAGGTGTGGATTGAGGTGGTTTGACTTGCCGCTTGTCTATCTATGGGCCAAAACGGGCGTTTGCCCTTCCGACGCCGTGGCCCATGGACTTGATGGGCCGAAACGGCCGCTTGTCTATCTTGAAGCTGTATTCTACTATGGGCCACTTCCTTGTTAGGCCTGTTAGCACGTTATGACACGTGCTGGTTCCACTTCATTAGCGCAAACCAAATTTTGCGATGCAAATAGAGGAAAAACAACAATATTTGTCTCGTGTTGTTTTCCGATTGCTCACCACTTACCACTACTGCTAAGAGAATCTCCAAGTGTCTAATATTTCCTTCTAAAACATGAAAAAAAGTATTAGAAAGAATCAAGAAGATCATCTCTAGAATCCCTAATAATCAACTTCTAAAATGTATAAGACAATTTTACATCAGGAATCATATACTATTTCTAAATTATACTAACCGCTTTCATATACTCTTTCTCTCTTGTACATTTACATCAGGAACCCTTATTTACTCCCTCCGGTTTGGTAAAGGAAGACATTTAGGACAACGACACGGTCTCTAAAGTGCAACTTTGACTTCCTATTTTTACAAAAATAATTATTAATAACTAACATATGTATACCTTTATGAAAGTATTTTACAAGATAAATCTACTCATGTAGTTTTCACATTTCCAAACTCAACAAGTTAAAAGTTATTAATGATTTATATTCCCAATGTTTGACTCAAATCTTGTCCAAAACGTCGTCTTTTACCAAACTGGAGGGAGTACTCTTTAATCTTTCGTACCCTACCACCTTTAGATTAGGCACGAACTCACGCAAGTAAGTTACACCGAATGAGGTGGTTTTCCCCGAAAACCTAATATTTTAGGAGGATGTATTATTAGTAGTTGTTAGAGAGAGATTTTTTTTCCCTTACTAAAAAATCAAAGATTAAGAAAAGGTTTGGGATACTCTGGAGATGCTCTAACCTCCTCATCTGGCCCGCTCTTTCTGATCCTGTCCTTCCCCACCTTTACAAGGTTTCGAAGAAGGCATGCAGCAGCGTGCTGCACGCGCGTGTCTAAGAGAAAACAGCAAGCGTGTAGCCCCGTGCATGCATTTCCGCCTGAAATTTGGATCAAGTTTGGCGTGGAACTGGATTAATTCCACAGTTTAATTTCGGCCAGTTCGCGCCCAGCCATCCAGCGCCGCAACGCAAGAATATGGTGTTGGCACCGTGATACGGGGCACTGTCAGCTCGATCTAGGTGTGTAGATGAGGACCACGTCCCCATCCCCGGCGCGCGCGAGTGGCGGCCGGCCGGCGTCGCTGGCGACGCCGACCGCATCAGAGACCAGGGACGTATCGAGGCGGAGTGGGAGGGGGGACGCAGCTAGCCTTAGCTAATGCTTGCACGGACGGACCACGGCCGGAGCCGCGCCGTCGTGGGAATAGCGCGGCGCCGATGCCGTCGCCGTCGCCGTCGCCGCCGCGAGCGACTTTATGCGCCCACCCACGCAAAAGCACAACGGGGCGGCGACGACGACAGCGACGGCCCCCGAATGGGAATGGCATCACAGCGCGCGCGGGCGCGCTCTGCCGGCCCGGCCCCCACCGATCCATTCCCCGCTCGCTGCAACGCGCGGCGCGGCCGCGCCCGGGCCGGTCGACGAGAATGCTCCTTGGTCCACGCCGCCGTGCTTGCGTGGTGGCCGATCGAGCAACGAATCGGGCCTTGTTTGGATGAGCAGGCGCGGGATCGGCAGAGGTCAGTGCTCGGGGGTCGTGGCCTCGGGCCTCGGGGGTGCCCGTTGGCGTGTGCCAAGTTTAGATAGGTTCTCTTATCATCTACAGCGAATATATTCGTCACTAGGATCTGGATGCAGCAAAAAGCAGCAAACTAATTTGAGGGAGATATTGCATTCCAAAGTCAAATTAGTTTTTGTGCAATCTCCCTCAAATGTATTGTGACAATGCATTTAGTTGGTATTGTAGGTGTTAACAGAAAGTTTGACTTAGGGCAAAACTAAGTCTTACATTTTGGAAGGGAGGAAGTATAACTTAAACGAATAGCGATAGGATTAGTCCATCCTTGCAACATGTGGCCCCTTATGATAGCACAAGAAAAAGTTTGAACTAACAAAAGCAAACTTTAAATAAAGTTTAGCTTTGCGTTGGATAAGAAAAGGTTTGAGCCAGCCAACCATCCTAAGAAAAATGGCAAAGTTTTAGGTGCATTATTTTGGACATAATACACAGAAAGTTAGACACATCATTTTTTGTTATATGCTTCAAATTTCTTGCTCCAAGCTTTAGGGAATACCCTTTTTTTCCCCTTGAGACTAGAGCCCTCACCTATTATGTTACTTTACTGTATTTGCATTGTTTCAGGTCCTCAATTATATTGAGAGGTTATCTTGTTTAAATAAGAGTGATGGGATCGATTCCTTCATTTTTGGGTATGACTTCTTTTCAACTAGAAATCTCAGAAGCTCCAGTGCTCCCCTAGACCATTTGATATATGATACAGTTTTATACAGATCGCTGCAGTTTTCTATACTCATATAAGAGCATCTTCAAGAGACTCTCTATATTCTTTCTAAATGATAAAAATAGAGATTTTGATGAAAAATGTCTTCCAAAGCTTATCTAAATGGTCGTCCAAATATAGTCATCTTCTATTCTGGATTTTTCGCTAGTCAAATATAGAAGACTAGAATGACTCTGAAATAGAAAAGTTATTGGAAAGTGAAAAAAAATTTATGCAAATGACTCTAAATGATGATTTAGAGAGGCTCTTGGACATGCTCTAAGCAGGTTTTATAAAAAAAATTGTGAGTCCTAAAATGTTCGGTCGCTTCTACCAAAATCAAGTTAATATTGTGTATAAAATATGAGCATACCAAAATCTGCAAAACCATTTCATTTGTATGATAACTACCTTTTTGTCATGTACCGTTGATCATGTCCGACTTGTTGCATGCTATGTTCAATAGATATATTCATCAATCTAGTTGGAAAATATGATATTTTCCGGACTTTGTAAGAGTTGAACTAGTAGTTCCTAAAGAAGTAGTACACACACCCCCTCCCCTCTTTTTTTTTTGTCACACATACTGCTGTACTAATACAAATGGAGGGAATATTATATGGAGGAAGAGCCAGGCTGCTAGGGTGAGGACCAGGAAGACAAATGGACAAGGAGAAAAGTTAGATCAAATCCAGCCAACCAATCCCGATATCCACAAGCCTCTTTCTCCATTGGACCAGAGCTGTCCCAACCAAAACCAGAAGCACCAAATGCAAGAGCACCAACACCGAACAAAAACATAATCCGATTGCGAGCCAGAAATACAAAGAAAAATAATACTCTCACGACTCGTGCGCGCACTCCTCCACTGTTCTTGGGAATCTTGCAAGCAAGAAATTAGAGAGTTCTCGGAGCTCCTTGCCAGTTCTTGATTCATGGTTTCCTGAGGTCCTCTCCTCTCTTGATCCAAGAACTCGGGGATTTCTTGGACAGGTGGTTCTTGGATTGTCCGGCCATGTCAGTGTCGTCCTCGCCCATGTGTGGCGCCGGGGACACCGGGATGAGGATCGTGGTGTGGTTCCGGAGGGACCTCAGGGTGGAGGACAACCCGGCGCTTGCAGCGGCGGCGCGCGCCGGCGGGGAGGTTGTGCCGGCGTACGTGTGGTCGCCGGAGGAGGACGGCCCTTACCATCCGGGACGAGTCTCCCGGTGGTGGATCAGCCAGAGCCTGCAGCATCTGGACGCCTCGCTCCGCCGGCTAGGGGCAGGAAAGCTCGTCACGCGGAGGTCGGCCGACGCCGTCGTCGCACTGCTCCAGCTGGTCCGCGACACCGGCGCCACACATGTCTACTTCAATCATCTCTACGGTTTGTTTTTCTAGCTCAGTTTTCTTCTAAACAAAGTTCTTTTATATTGTTATTGGTGGACGGTTGTATCCAGAATTCCACTTCTTGTATGTTCATCTTTCAAGATTGACTCAACCATATATAGATATAGCTATATGCAAGTTTATTTTCTTCTTTTTTTTCAGTGTGTTCATTTGATTTGCTCCACGTTGAGCAGATCCGTCACATCACTCTGACAATAGATAATTAAGGTAGTGCTTGAATTTTTTCGAAGGGGCGGCGAGAGTTTTTCTGCGAATCTTATTAGACGAGGAGGTAGTGCTTGCTATAGTAGTAGTATTAACGTATCTTGGCATACAACCAGAATCCACAGGTCAACTGCTTTACAATTTAATAACTCTGAACCCTGGTCTCGAGTCTTGAATCTTGACATACCTCCACATGCCAACTGATGCGACTCATTGTTATTAATACAAGATTTATCTATCAAGTAAGCCCATTAAGTAAATTCCCAGCATTTCACTATCTCCTTCCTTAATTCCCAAAAGTTCTTTGCATCCCCAACTAACTATCCAAATGAGGTATAGCTATATGCTCAATTCCATATATAGTAGTACCTTAGTTTTCAATCCATTAATTGCTTGTTCTGGAACCAAGTGACCTTGCTTTGAACCTTTGAGACCACAACTCTATAATTGTGTCACCATCTTTTCAGACCCGATCTCACTGGTCAGGGACCACCGGCTGAAGGAGATGCTGACGGCTGAGGGCATAGTTGTGCAATCTTTCAATGCAGATCTGCTGTATGAGCCATGGGAAGTTGTCGATGATGAAGGGCAACCATTCACCATGTTTGCCCCATTCTGGAACAGGTGCCTAAGCATGCCATATGACCCCCCTGCGCCACTTCTGCCCCCGAAGAAGATCAATTCAGGTGCTTGGAGAACAATGGATTAAAAATTTCTAGATTCTACTTGTTCAGAATAATTTACTAATCACTGTTATGGACTTCTGGTGCATCATGGTCTGTATACTTTGCAACAAGAATCCACACAATCTATGCTCAATTAAAACACTGTAATATCTGTGCTTGTCTTGGGGAATAGTGTATCATAACTGGTCCCTGTCCAATTACTAGTAATCATTCCTTGCTGGTTAAGAATAGTATCATAAGCATTCTGAAGCAAGTTGACATTGGAATTCTTCATTTGTTTCACTGAAATTTTTACAGGTAACTTAACAATGTGCCCATCGGATGATCTTATCTTTGAGGATGAGTCAGAGAGGGGAAGCAATGCTCTTCTGGCCCGAGCATGGACACCAGGATGGCAGAATGCAGACAAGGCGCTAATGGCCTTCCTCAACGGTCCACTGGCTGACTATTCAGTGAACCGCAAGAAGGCTGATAGTGCGAGCACATCCCTACTGTCACCTCACCTGCATTTCGGTGAGCTTAGTGTGCGCAAGGTCTTCCACCTAGTTCGTATGAAGCAGCTTGTGTGGAGCAACGACGGCAACCACGCTGCTGAGGAGAGCTGCACCCTGTTTCTCGGTTCCATTGGCCTACGGGAGTACTCCCGGTATCTGAGCTTCAACCATCCAAGCAGCCATGAGAGGCCCCTCTTGGCACACCTCAGGTTTTTTCCCTGGGTGGTCAATGAGTGCTACTTCAAGATTTGGAGGCAGGGAAGGACTGGGTACCCGCTTGTTGATGCTGGCATGAGAGAACTGTGGGCGACAGGGTGGTTGCATGACCGGATACGCGTGGTGGTGTCAAGCTTCTTTGTCAAGGTCCTTCAACTTCCATGGCGATGGGGTATGAAGTACTTTTGGGACACTTTACTGGATGCTGATCTTGAGAGTGATGCACTGGGCTGGCAGTACATCACTGGCTCTCTTCCTGATGGCCGAGAGCTTGACCGCATTGACAACCCTCAGGTTTGTGAAACTTTTAAATTCTGAATAAATAAGGTTGTTATAAGTAATGGAAACTAGAACTGAATACTGATTCACTGTCATCGCAATCCAATTCTTTAATTCCAGTTTGAAGGCTACAAGTTCGACCCACATGGGGAGTATGTACGACGGTGGATTCCGGAGCTTGCAAGGCTGCCGACAGAATGGATACATCACCCATGGGACGCACCTGTTTCCGTGCTGCAAGCTGCAGGAATTGAGTTGGGCTCCAACTATCCTCTCCCCATAATTGAGCTAGACGCAGCCAAAGCCAGGCTGCAAGAAGCCCTGTCAGAAATGTGGCAGCTGGAGGCCGCATCAAGGGCCACAATGAACAATGGAATGGAGGAAGGCCTCGGAGACTCCTCAGAGGTTCCACCGATTGAGTTTCCTCGAGAATTACATATGGAAATCGATAGGCAACCAGCCCAGGCAACGGCCAATGTGCCGACGACTGCTCGGAGGCGTCAGGATCAGATGGTGCCTACCATGACGTCTTCACTGAACAGAGCTGAAACAGAGGTTTCTGCCGACCTGGGGAACAGTGAGGATACTAGAGCACAGGTTCCGTTTCATGCAAATATCGAACCTCGAGTTCAAAGGGAAGATGCAAATGCAATCCAAAATGCAGAAGGCCCTGCTCTTAGAATCAATGGTGTTCACCAGCCAAATTTCTTTCAGCAACCTCAGCATCTTAGGCCAGAAGCTGTTGCGCCATTCGTGTCCGAGGCTTCGAGTAGCTGGACCGGGAGAGAAGGCGCTGTCGTCCCAGTTTGGTCACCTCCTGCTGCGTCAGGCCATTCAGAAACTTTCGCTGCTGATGAAGCTGACGTTTCTAGTAGGAGTTATTTGGATAGGCATCCGCAGTCACACCGGTTGATGAACTGGAGCCAGCTATCCCAGTCATTGTGAGTTCGGATGCACCATAATCCATTGTTCTCAGTAAGTTACATTGTTGTTGCACATATCACAGTTTGCAACTTATCTTCATAATATGCATGAATAGTACAGAAGGGAATGTTTTGAGCTCCATGCGGCATATACTGTACATAAATTGGAGACATGCTCATACTTCATGTGGAAAAAGGCACTAACATATGATGGATTGTGAACTGCAGGACAACAGGCTGGGAAGTGGAAAACTCCATGCAACCAAACTTAATTGGTTAGGGTTTTCTGAAGATGGGTGTGCAAGCCCGTTCCAGTATGTGATAATAGTTGTGTAAATCTAATCCACTAGAACTTGCACATTCGTTATAGGGTGGTTGGCTAAAAAGGAATGACTGTTGTTGATCAGACAATGAAGTTTTTCCTGTAATTTAAGTTTTTTTCTTGGAGGTGTGTTATGTATGTAACTGTACATTCCCTTGTGTATCTGATCTGTTGACCATTGGTTACTGCTGTCAGTCTCATCTTTGCGTTGCTGTAGTGTTGGGCTGAGGGATCGTGGCTTTGAGTAGCCTGCTTGCGTTTGGGGGGGGGGGGGGGGGGGGTTATGAACAGGTTAAGCATAAATATAGCACGGTGAGATCTGGATCTATATTTGTTGGTTCTGGTCTTCTGGAGTTAGGACTTAGGACCACCGCTGCCAGGCTAGAACCTGCACAGGAAGGGAATTGAACATACAACAGAGCTGACCATAACGCAGAGGCTATAAGCAGCCATTGCTTGTCATGTTACCATGTAAAGATGGCCATGTTATTTGTGCATTTCTACCCAAATCTGACAAGTGGCAACGTTCAGAGGATCACGATGCTAGTTTGCTTTCCTTTGAAATTATTATTCGTTGATTGAAGAAAAACAAGAAAACAAGCACGCACTTCCAAGATCCAACGGACGAACCTGCGCTGAACAAGGAAGCGTCGGGTCAGGCCGTCAGGGTAACTGTAGCCCAGCAGCAGCAGAGAATCAGGGATAATGATTAGCTGCGTGTTAACAGTGTGGCGATAGACCGACGACAAGGTGGCCTCACCTGAGCCTCGAGATGCCCGCCTGCTGGGCGGTTGCGCTTGCGCAAAGGAGAGGCCAAACGGCGCTGGCCCCGTCGGAGCGGCAGGGAACGCCGGAGCTGCCGCCACGGCACCACTTGATGTGATGCTCCGCCGCCGCTCCTCCCTAGCCAAATCCAAATCAACAGTGCACGCGAAAGCTGCACCTAGTTTCGCTCTTGCCACAGCCCAACAGAAAGCTGCGTCGGTCAACTCGCTATCACGCTCACGCAGCGAGTGTACCGAGCGACTCTGCAAAACGCGCGCAGCGGCCGGGGAAACAGCCCAGCCTGCCCAGCACAGGCACAACAGAGTTATGCGGTATATTTACGTGATTAATGTGGTGATCGGCCTTTTTTCCTCGAAAAGAAAAGTGGTGATGAGCCTTGATGAACATGCAAAACCTTCATCACGGCAACCAACATGTACCCACGCTGCCATGCATGACTGGAAAACCAACATTCCTTTACAACAGCACTGTAAATTCCAGATATGACATGTAAAACGACCACCACCAGACTGGCCAAAGTTAACAAGCCCAAACATGTAGCATGATTCCAGATCCCAAAAGTCAGCAGAACTGGGAAATGCATCCAAGATTCTGAACTAGAACTAATGTACAGTGTGCCCAATAGCAATGTTCCATTCTTTAACAAAAAAAAAAGATGTTAGTCCTGAGAGGAAACTGGTCAGGCGCACTTAAAATGATTTACACCTTATTGCATCACTGGGAGCAAGATTTCCATTATCCCCTGTACACTGAAACCACCCAAAGTCTGGCGTCCTCATGTCATACAACCTCTTTCATCATACAACCTCTTCGATTGGCCATTTTCCATGGAGGTGTGAAATAGCAGCTGTGTAGGTACAAGAGTGAACTTGCATGCTCCAAAGAGAAAAAAGGTGAAAAAGGAACAGGGAAGGCCAAGGAAAACAACCTAACTCTTCCCACCAAGGCCCTCATAAAACAAGATATACCCATGGTCAGTGTTGCCAGAGTATTCATGTGAGGAGCCGAAGAATGTTTGCAGGGTCTGCTCCTCAACCATCTCAACATTTTCATCGTCAAAGAACAACCAGTGGTTGTGGCTTTTGACGAGGCTCACATAATGCCCATGGTTGGGGCCACTCCCGACGTGGACCACAACAGCGAAGAGGGAGTACTCTGTGTCAACGTCATCGGATGTATTACTGAGCTTCAGCTCCATGGGGAATACAACCCGGTATGAAAGTTTCTTATATCGGCCAAGCTGCTCAATGTACTTGAAGCGCTTTAGGTGGATCACCAATATGTGGGGAGCCTTCTTGATCTTCATTCTCTTCTGTGCTTCTTGCAAACTGGAATGGGACCAAATATTGGAGTTCAGCGGTAACAATCAAATAAAGTCAAGATGATGGTCCCTTTAGTAAGGTAGCTACAACTTGTAATCTTGCTAAAATCTACATCATAAGTTGGGTCCACACAACATACAACTAAAGTCAGGATGGTGTGAAGGTAGCTACAACTAAAGTTAGGATGTTGTGAAGGTAGATGCAACTTGTAATTTTGTCAAAATCAAAATGGGTTCTCACAAACATACAAGGGAACTGGGTCACTAAAGGAGTCAGGGCTTAACGCTGCTGCAGAGATATACCAAACCAAGGTACCCACCAAGGCGCCAAGTAGAATGACAGTGGCCAGTAAAAGTGATATCTCAAAGCCAATGCTGACGATGAAGACAAGAAAAAGAAAACCTAGGGAAAGCATGGCAGTTACCTGCAGCATTTGTCACAGAAGAATTTATCCTCTGCATTTAAAGTCTCTGTAGAGCAGAAGTTTTTCAGGCAGCTTGTGATAGAACTATTTTGTTCAATGTCAACACTAAGATCAAGAAATGTTTCATCTCTTGCTGTTACTGTTTCGCATCTTAAGCATCTTGTTTCATTGGTCAATATGCCCTGCAAGGTTTCTATGCATGTAAAGATGACAGAAAATTGAATCTAGGAAGAAAAACACAAGGCGCTTTTCAGTGAGTTCAGTCACCTGAAAATTCTTGTGGACCAGTGTAACAGGAGGCTCCTTTTTAACTCCATTGGCTAAAGGTTGAACTGGACCATTTGGAGCTTTTTCAGGAGATGAAGATTGCGGGGAGTCCTTTGCAGCACTAGACTCCTTTTCCAAAATATCAACAAGTTCATTCAAAAGAAAATTTAAGAACTCGTGTGCATCCTACAGAAACACAATGGAAAGATAAGTTAGTCAAGAGAAGTGATTGAGTCATCATAAAAGCTAATAATCCTGAAATAACTGCATTTGAAGCTATCACAGTAATTAAATAATACAGTAGCAGATAAATTTGAGAACTTGGCAAGATAGGCAGTACTAAACTAATGGGAGTGAAACTCATGTCCATTACTTACTGCTAAAGTAAATATTTCTTTGGAGTTTGTTTTATATTGTGTCGATCCAATATGATGAGGCTAACATACTACAGCTGATCAAAAGAAATAAACTGCTATAACATGTGCAAGTTACCTGGTGCATGTAGCTGCGAAACAACTCATTTTGTTTCTTAACTCGCTGAACAAAACGCTTTGGAGCAATAACACCAGTTTTTTTCTTTGCTTGGCTTATCTGCATGATACACAATGAGCACCCCTTATTTCACTACTAATAGCAATATCTTGCAGAAGTTTAGATAGCACCAGGATATGCCCGTGCTTTGCTACGGGCAGATAAAATTTAAATGAAGTATCTACTATTTTACAAATAAAACCATGTAATGAACCAACATTTACACCTCATATGTTCGAGTTGTTCACAAGTTTTTTAGTGAGATGAGCTAGATCATCTTAGATTAGTTGACATCATTATTTGTCTTTTTAAAAATCCTGTTGCATGCATAGCCTTGATTTGTTGTTTGCTTAGAGGGTTTATAAATTTGTTTTCAAATTTTTTTGCTCATCACCAGAATTACTGAAAAAAAATATGAATTTCATTAAATTATAAGATCTTCATACTTTGTTGAATCTAAACAAATGATTAATATAGTTCATTGTTAAAGAACTATTGATTTGAAGAATACATAATTCAAACAATAGAAAATAAGTCAAAAGTATTGTGTCTATAATAAAGCATATGCACAAGTATAACAGTGAATTATCAAAATTATTCACCACCACAATTATCGATATTGTGAAATTTCAGCAAGCCTTATAAGACTATTGGCACTCCTACTCTATATTTTTACTCCCTCCCTTCCCTGGCTGCCCCTCTGGTCCTCCGCAGATCCGGGCGCGCAGGCCCGGCAGCCTGGGCCGCCGCCGCCACTGTCGACAGTCGTAGAGCTCCACCTGGTGCACGGCGGGCTATACTTGTGCGAGCCTCCCGGCAACTCCTGCTGCAAGGAGGGAGTTAGAGGGGAGAGCAGCGCCATCCGCACCCCCCTCTCCGACCGACCGGCCCTTCCCTCTCAAGAGCTTGCCGGAATCACGCTTTCTCCTCGGAGTTCCCCAGAATCGAGCTCCCTCACCGAAACTCGCCTCCCTCTGATCCAACGCCGCCGCCGGCCCTCTCCCCATTTCTCCTTTCACACCTCTCTCTCTCGGCCTCGCTGGTTGTCGGAGCGCGAAGCCGTGGCTGACGGCCAGCGCAATGGCGGCTGCCCCCCCCCCTCCCCCGCCCATGCAAGGTCGTGGTGACGGCCGCTCCGCTCCCTCCTGCATGACTTGCGGTGGCTCTAGCCACCACGCGTGGCGGTTGCAGGCCCTCAGGCGACGAAGCTATGTAGCGAGCTCAAACTCCCTCAGCGTGCTCGATCCCAACACCGACAACGGGTGGTGAGCCGACACGAGCGAGCTGCCATGGGCCCACCTGTCGGCACATTTAGACGGACAAGCGCACGGGAGCCCCTCGCGATGGCTCTGCCAGGCAGACCCATCGAGGGTTGTAGACGCTGCCTTAAGTAATTATTAGTAGTAGAGATATACAAAATACTATGCAGTAACACCAGTACACATCGAAGAAGTAAAAATCATGTATTCACATAAAGATGTCATGTCAAAGTTATTTATTCTACAACTTTACTTGATTAACAGTACAACAGCACCCATCACCCTAAGCAGGGTGTTCAAAAACCAAGTGTAAAACAAAAGGCAAACAAGAGCAGCAATGCTTTGGTACCTACACTACTTTAAAGCGCATTAACTATGACTTAACATGAGATCCATTATTCAAGCCCCAGCAATGATGTTGTCCAAGCATGTAACAAGTAAATGCAAGTTGCATGCAATTCAACACATAGCAGATGTAGCAATAGCAAAATCACCCCTAACAGGGAATTTTCAGTTCTTAAAATAAAAACAAATAAATGAACAAATGAAGGTGATGAAGCAGAATGCGGCTTTTCGTTTTTCATCATTATCATCTCTATAATTATTAAGCAGAAGCAAATCCCGGTAACTAAATGCATTAAAAGCAGCATAAGAAACATGAAATACCACATAAATAAATAACTACATATCCATGATTAGGCTTCTATTCACAGCACTATCCAAAGAAAAATATCCACATGTCAGAACTTCAACACAACTAATATAAGTTAGTGGTACGCAGGAACACATCATATACCCTGTCAGGAAAAGGGGCGGTTAATTGGATATTTTCTACTCTTAATGTGTCAGCATCAAAATAGGCATCCGACAGTAACAAAAATTTCTGCACGAGTTTATATATAAATATATATAGAATATGAGAAGAAAAAATTTATTCCATTTTCAGCAGTCAGCACAAATCAGGTAAGCTCTACATAACCATCACATCTCTTAAAAGAAGAATGAAAGAACATAAATTCTTCATACCATATGAGCTTAGAAAAAGTGCTCCAGTTTCCAATTAGTTATGGATTCATAATTTCAACCTCCAGTGGAAATGTTGTCCAAAGAAAAGACAATGTTTGCCAAGAAATTACGCCCCCCCATATTCCATATTAAACATTCTAGAACTAGTTCCACCATTTGGTGCAAAATTAATCTTACTAATCCTACCTATACTTTACCTGCATAAAGAGGTCAGCCAAACAGGTCAAAAGATTTTCCTCTGCGTCTCCTGGATTTTTGTTATTTGTATAATATTCCAGTAACTGCTCCCTGAATGGAATGCAAAAGTAGAGTGCCTGAAACAAAAAAAAATCACTGTCATGTTAATGTAATAATGCACTCAAAAGAAATAATACAATGTTAACGACAATATTTTGCACAGGGTACATATGAAAATTAGAAAATAAATATTGACCATTAGAAAATAATCTGAAGACAATGATTTGCAATACTAAAATAACACCACCCGTCTCTGTTTCTTTATGTTGAATACTAATAAGAGGGCCATTTCTAACATATTCTAAACGCAAGGTGGAGCGTGAGGATATTAGAAAGTGGATACAGCATGTGGGTGAACAGGATTGGCTTCTTCATAGGCAGCAAATAATGGATGCAGATAATTCTGAAGCAGATGTAGATACCTACCTCAGCACCTAATACTTTGCTTCTTTTTGAAGCAATTAGCAAAAACACCAACCCTTCAAACTAGATTTCTATTCCATAGGAATGAAGGTCAATGGACCAGATTGAGGTCAGATCAAAATCACCATTATCGTCCTTGCCTTTTGTCTTTCCCCAACACCTCTCCCGTGGATCACAGATCCTTGTCCCCAGACGCTAGTGTTGCCCCTCCTCTCCAACACCGATGCCCTAGTCTCATCCTGACATGGTGACGCCTTACCACGAAACCTTGCCTCCTGCAGCCGCCTTTGGCAGACCCTGCCATCCCAGATAATGATACCTCTCCTGCGGTCCTGCCATCACCAAAGCCAGATCCAAGCTTCCTTATGCCTGGTCCAGTTCCTTCCCTCTCCATGGGTATTTAATCCCTCACAAACCCCCTTCAAACCGAATAAAGCCTTATCGATGTTCACTGCACAGCTGCCTAATATCCAAACAGAGATGTGTATGGATGGAAGCATAAAACAGGAGCTGTAGCATGTCCTTCTTGATATGCTGGACTCGGCAACACCCAGATTTGTGATTCGTCATGTGAAGGCAGCGGCAGGTAGTGCCACAGCGAAGAAGATGGGGTGGTGCCAGAGGAACAACACAGTGACGACCCTGGTGAGGAGGACGAGTGGTCGGAGAGGAGGAAGACAACCCAAAGGGATGGATTTCAGGGATTTGTGTGGGTGTGGTGCCAGATGAAAGACACAGATACGAGAGACAAGATCTGACTCACTCCACTGGCCTACGCACAACTTAAGGAGAAGCCGAGAAGGGGGCAGTGACAGAGACGACAGAGTGGTTAAGAGTGGAAAAAAGGGGAAGTACCTAGTGCTGAAGCACCTGAGTGGTATGCAAAACACAAAACACCAATTTGTTTATTATGGAAAGGAAAACCTGCAGATTACTAGCTACCTAAAATACTATAAAAAAAGCTACACTACTTTTCAGGTCACTGAAACTGCAAAGTTTTCAATTAAATGACTTAAGCAGCTGCGTGTTGCCAAAATAGGTATCCAAGTTTCTTCTGGCATAGTGGCATGACAACCCTGTGTCTCTGTGCTAGTGGCTTGAGTCCATGTGCAAGGAGATCTAGACAATACACACATTACCTAATCATCAAGAGAAGTAGGCCACAGTAAGTCGGAAGCCATACCTCATTAGCAAGTAGTCTTGCATGAAGACATTGAGACAAAAAGACATGTAAGATAATCACTCCTAGTCCAATATTTCAGTCACATGCGACAACCAGATTAAATGTCCCATTTGGCGGATTCTAGAGCTATCCTATATGTGGATGGCCCTAAGATGCAAGAAGCTTACTATTCCGTTCCAAATAAAGGTATTGTGTTACTTGTTGTAAGCTGTGACCATGCTAGAATAGCAAGTGTACAGAATGGTGGATAGCCCTACATTCTTATATATCTCATTGGACCACAAAGTTAATAGTGTGTGTAGAACTGGCATAACAGATATTCACATGTAAGATACTAACCCAGAACGGGTCCTGTCATAACTTACACAAAGGATTCTAACCATCCAAACATATCAGCACACATGTTACATTACACTAGCACAACTTGTTTCTATCAAACTTACAAAGGATTCTAACCATATCAGCACGCATGTCGCATTACAGTAGCGCATCTTGAATCTAGTGAGCAAGTACCAGACAAACATAATCACCAGCATTAGTCAAGGCTATCAAAACACACCGCATAAACAAATCAAAGAATGACGCCAAACCAGGCAGTTTTGGAATGGATAATAACACTGGGGTCACCACAGAGCAAGCTACCGCAGCTACCACCTATCAGTACCAGAGCTAGCATAACCAAGCAGCAAATCTACTAGCTACTGGGTTCCAGAGGAAGTGTATGCAGACCTGAAGGACACTGTTACAGTAGCAGGTGTTGCCGAAGTTCTCGAGGCCGAAGTAGCGCTCGCCTTCCGGGAACTGGTCACCGAGGGCCTTCTCGAGCTTGGAGCCGCTGGCTCCCATGACCATCCACCGGTCCCACCACCCGGAGGCGGCGCCGGTGAGGTACCGGAACCCTGACCCGAGCCCTGAGCGGCTCCTCTCGGCCGCCGACGAGGCCTCCACCGTGGGCGATCGCACCGGATTTGCCGTCCTAGGGTTTGGTGGCTCCCCGCGCGCGCGCGCGGCGGAGGGAGAGGGTGGAGGGGAGGTGGGCGGTGGGGGAGCCGACGCGAAACCCTAGGGGTTTCGATCCGGGAGGGCGAACTCGACGAGTATGAAGAAGAAAGGAATTGCTGCTGCTGTCGCTGGAGCAGCTGCTGCTGTCTGTCGTTGGGGATTTCTCGCCTCTTTCTGAGGCGATGAAACGGGGGAGAGCTCTGCTTGATAGATCCGCCTTGCCGTGGTTGTTCTTGATGTTTGGTTCGGGGGCAAGCATTTCACTGGACCTGTGGGGCACGGGCCTATCTGTATTTCTACCGCAGATCTGAGCGGTTTGTGGCTGCTGTGACGTTGGAATCCATCGTCATATCGAATTACTCCAATAAAAAATGAAGCTGGTTGCTGGTGGGATGAAATGTATTAGATACCACGGATATAAAAACGTTTGTTATTTCTTCGAATTTAGATGCTAATAGAGTATCGAATATTGATGTTCCTCATATTTGAATTTTATAAATCTATTTTTGACTTTTATAAATCTAACTTCAAATATCCAGATACAGACACAATTTGAATTAATATGAATATTGAATGCTCTGGTTTAGACATAAGCTATCCATTTGAGCGATTGAGCACACCTCTCAAAGTAGGTCAAGTGGTCAACTAGAGGGCTCTGCCACCCTTCCCTCGCCCGCCACCCCTGAGCCCTATCTAAACACCTGCCTACACCTCGATTTGCCTCCACCATGCAAATCCACAACGTCAAGGAATCACACAATCCAAGCTTTGTCCCTTTGTGCCGCAATGTTCGTCGATTCAGATTTGTGCCAACCTTGAGCTCGACCTCCCACACAACATGGTCACTTGGTTGGATGCGTTGGAGCTCCAATATTTGCATCTAGGGATTTAGCGCACAACAACAACAAAAATGGAAAAGAGAGGCGGTAGAGAGTGAGATGCATGTGTATTTGAGTGGTTTGTGACTTTTAAAAAAGTTCTTGTGAGTTGTGACTTTTGAAAAAGTTATCATGGAATGTTGTTTGGAAGCTTGTTTAGTTAAACAATGATGGCTTTTGGTAAATCTTCTCTTATGAGTAGACCTCACACGTCATAGACACAAATTCCTTCTTGTCCATCTCACCTCATCATCTTTTTCACCTCTCACCGATGAGCTCGTCATCCAGCGGTGCCCCGCAAGCAACGACCACTACGACATTCGCGCCCGAGGCTTATCGACGGGTCACCACACATCGACAACTTCTACAAAGGATGGTCAGAGTGTGGATGTGACGCCCCAGGTTTTTAATTAACCCTAACAGCCGGTCAGAGTAGTCAACAGTGGTCAAATCACGGTCAACCTGGGCCCTCACCTCGAAAAACTCATTAACCTACCCTAGTGACCCCATTTGAATAGTAAACACACTTGTGGGGCCAACCCATGGTCAAAGATTTGATCAAACCCCCTTGCCACCCTAATGTCCATAGGTGTCTGCCGGAACTTTTGCCGCTTTCTCCAAAATTCACTTAAACACTTAAAATTCTACCTTTATGAAAGTTGTCCATCTTGTTGAAGTACACAACTTTCATGTAGATTGGCATTTCAAATTTTGAGTGGAAGAGCTTGAAAATTTGGTTGCAAGACAGGATTCACTGTTAAAAAAGACAGGCTGACATTCAAAGTTGGCATTCATATAATTCAAAATCTGTGAAGAAAAACCCTATATAGTCTTTTTAGAAGTTGTAGAGGGTAGTTGGATCTACAACTTTCATGTTCATCACTTGGTCAACTTTTATACAAAAATTTGGAGAAAAATCGATTCAAACTCAGCACCAGCAAATAGCAACCGCCGGAGCGCCGCGCGCGCGCGACGTCGCGCGCCCCCGCGCGCGCGCGCCGCCGCCGCCGCCGCAGCACCCCGGCGTCCGCGCCCGCACCGCCCGAGGCCGAGCGCCGCCCGAGGCACACGCCGCCCGAGCCGCCCGCGCCCCGACACGCCCCCCGCTCGAGGCACACCGAGTCCGCGCCGCCACGCCGCCGTCCGCGCGCGCGCCACGGACCGCCCGTCCGTCGGCGGTGTCGCCGTCGTACACGCGCCGCCCGAGCCCCGTAGCATGGCCGGGAGCATCTCGCGCCGTCATCCATCGTCACCCCGGTGCTCGAGCGCCTACTTAAACCCCTCCTCGCTCCCCCCGGCGCGCCATCCCGAGCCCCCTCCGCCGCCATTGCCGCCGCCGCCTCGAGCTCGTGCGCCCGCTCGCGCTCGCCGCCGGCTAACCTCTTCAATAGCTTCATTAGGCCCCAATACACCTCCCCGGTTCGCATGTGGTTCAAATCCCGCGCCGTCCTCGCCGTTCCCCCGAGCCGCCGCGACCACCGCCGCCGCCGTCGTCGAACCCCCTCGCCGGCCACCCCTTCCGCCCCGCCTCCGACCCCCAACGCTCCTAGGTGAGCCCCCGGCCGAGCCTAGCCACTTGCCCGGCGAGGAGCGCCGCCGCCGCCGAAATTGGCGGAGCCGCGCCGCCTCCCCCGGCCAAGGACCCGATTGCTAGGATTTCAATCTTTCCAGGGTGTTTCGTGTTAAGTTCAGGGCTTGTTTGTAAGGAACCCTATCTAAGTTTTCTTGCAAGTCAGTCCAGAGCAGTAGAAAATCCCTAGAAAATTGTAGAAAATTCAGAAAAATGCCAAACCAATTTTGTTGGGTTCAGGGAGAAAAATCCCACAACTTTTGTTATTCTCACATGGCTTGATTCTAAATATTTTTAACATGAAAAATAGGATTGTGAAATACCTAGATCTGTCATAACTTTAAACCTACAACTCCTCTGTATCTAAATTTTGGATATGTTGTGTATCTTGTTAGGACTGGCTCCTGCGCCAAAAATTGCACAAAGTTATGAAGTAAATCTTGCTAGATAAATTGTTTTCCATTTCTACAGAAACTGCCTAGATGATTTTTGTAGCTAAATATATTTATGTTTTTTGCTCAACTTGTGCACACTGTCTTGTTATGTCAAAACACACCTCTTGTGAATTAATCATGATTTTTGGCTTAACAGAAATAATTATCCTTAATTTGTGCATGTTTTCCTTTGTAAATTGATGAAGTAAGATCAGTAGAGTTTCTAGGTGAACCTGCTGGTTCTTTAGGCTTGTTTAGGACCAGAGAGCATGCATGAGAAAGTTTGGATCATTTTGAGCATGGGATTTGGGCTCCGGTCCAGTGACTATTGTGGGTTAAGTGTTTGAACGTACTAAGCACTTGTCGGGAATGGGACCGGTAAGCCTAGTACCTTAATGAGACGGCGAGGGATCCTACCATTACTACTCTTGGGATTCGTCTCACGGCTAGCTACCGGTGGTGTATGGTGACTCCGGGTATCTCGCGGGGTATGCCGGATAGCCTGCACCAAAGACTGTAAGATTCGATCCCGACCCGAGGATTTTTGGAAACGGCTTGGGAAAGTTGTCCTTGCGGGGGCAGCCTACCGTGTGTTTAGATATATCTTGCAAGGTTTGAATCAATCGATTGTCGGCCTCTCACCGTTATCTGAGACTACTTACTCCACTAGCCATGAGATCCCTAATGATGGAAGTTGATGAAAACTAAGCTTGATTAATTGTATTATACAACCTTGTTTGTACTAGTTGGCTAATTTAGTAAAGATTAAATCCACTAGAACTTGTGCTAATATCTTGAAAGTAAGGACCTACTCTTTGTTACTTTTCAGCAAAAGAACTGTCGGGGACAGCCATGAGGGTCCCTAAAAAACAGGGGGAATCCTGCTTAAAACTTGAAAAAACACAAAACGCAAAACCAACCTCGGGCCTAACACAAAATTTACACACAACACGATCCACGCTGTGGTGATCCCCGCGGCCCACCGAAGCGGCCCAGCAAGGCGCCCCCTCGAGCGAGGTCCGCCTCGCTCGAGGGCTCAAACCCCCCTCGAATGAGGTCCGCCTCGCTCAAGGGCTCACGCGCGCCCTCGAGCGGGGTCCGCCTCGCTCGAGGGTCCCCGCCTCCCTCGAGCGGGGTCCGCCCCGCTCGAGGCTCCCTCACGAGCGCACCTGCTCCCGCACGCGTGTACGGGCATTTAATGCTCTGACACAGCAGAGCCACGCCACTACGCGCCTAGGAATCATGCCCCAGCGCTGTTCCGCCAACTCCCTAGGGGGAGCCCATCCCTACCACTGTGGGGGACTGTGCGACGAGGCCGGTGTCAGCTCCGTGACACTGTGCCGCCCACTCTTGTACGACTAACGCGCCGCGCCCTCAAAGGGGGCCGGCCGCACCCTCGAGCCCTCTTCTCGCGACTCCGCAGGGTCAAACCGTGACGTCAGGCCGGCGGGAGCGCCATCCCCGTCACTGTCAATCCTGTGCGGCCATCCCCGCCCCTGCAGCGCCACGCCGCGCACTGCTACGACTGCTCCGACGCTATTGAGCACGCGGGGACGGGACACCGCCACGCCTGCTACTGCACCTCGTACGAATCACTGTCAACAACTCCCTCGAGCCCGCCTGAAGGCGCCCCGGTCAACCACCACGCCTCCACCCTCGAAGTCGCCCCTGTTCAAGCACAGGACACGCCACGACGCCGTGACTGGAGCAGGATTCGTCAGGACGGCCATCAACTCTACGACACTGTTCGCCATACCGCAACACGTATAGAAATAGTGCGGCACGTATGTCAAACTGCCCCCTCCTTGGCCTATAAAAGGAGGGGCAGCCCCCCAGCCGCAGGAGACAGACACGGGACGATGGACAGCAAGCACTCACACGCTCTCCGTTTTTCCCCACGATATTGGCACTCGCCTCAATCACATCTCTTGGGACTTGGAGGCCACGCCTCCTCTCCCGCCTCGCTTGTAGCCACCCCTCTACAGGCACCCCAGTGCGAAGCAATAGAGTGCCTCGAGCACACCCCTGCTGGACGTACGGCCCCGGCCGGAACCAGGATAAACCAAGTGTCCTTAGTTGCTTAGCACCAACCATCGAGAGGCAGATCTCAGCGCTCATTACTAGTTAGTGTCGAGACTACTTTCCGCACTGACAGTTGGCGCGCCAGGTAGGGGGTTTCGCGCTGAAGATCGGCTCGTCACCAGCCCTCTCGATGGTGATTCGCACTGAGTATCGCGGCCAGAGGTACTCCATGGGCAGCTCGGACCCCCTCCCGGCCGGATTCGAAATCCGGTTCGGCAGCCTGAACTTCCAGGCCACGGGGAACGGCTATCTCATGCGCCTCACCAACCGTGAGGAGCTTCGTGCGCGGCGCCAAGCCGGGTCCATCCCGGTCGCCGCCACACGCGTCGCCGCGACATCGGCGCCGCCAACGCGGATGCGCGCGGTCCTTCGGCGCCGTCGTCGCTCGGCCGGCGCTCGCGACGAGTGCGCTCGGAGCGCCGGTATGCCGCGCACGTCGCCTCTCAACGCGACGCACTCACCGGCGAGACGACGCCCGCCCCCGGCGGGGGAGCGCTCGGTCTCAAGACCACGCTTCCCCATCGGCCTGCGCGGCGCCACGACGGCGTACGTCGCCTCCGCCGACGCCAATGCAGCGATGCGCAGGGTTCCCCCTGGCCGCCATGTCCTGGTTGCTAGGGACCCCAGTGCCTCAGCCGGCGGTGACTCATCCCAAGGCTCCGTCGACGAGCTGCCACCTGCCATCTCGCACGGATACGCGGAGTGGGATTTCTCCGGCGTGCCGGACCCAGTGATGTTCCGGCGGTTCCTCGACGCCACGGACTACTGGTTCGGCTACTCTGATGACTCCAGTGCTGGGAGCAACGACCCCGCGCGGGAGTGATGCGTGGTGATCGCCACCAACCAGGCGAACGCCACCGACGCGGCAGAAGCCGGCGACGGAGAGGTTCCCATTGGTCCGGGAACTGGACCGCGCATGGCTGTGGGGCCAAGCGCCCCTCCCCCCTCACCGCCGAGGGGGCCTACGTCAACGCACAGCTGGCCCAAGCGCGCGAGCTCGAGGCCAATCTGGCAGAAGAATACCGCACGGTGCGGTTGCTCTGCGCCTCCATCGCGGGAGAAGCCTCAGCGCGCGGCGAATGCGCGCGTGAGTTGGGCAAGCAAGCCCGCGACCACATCAACGCCGACTTCAACGTCGACGATCCAAGCACGCCCCCACGAGCGAGCCAGAAGCTCGTTGATGCCGCAACGCTGCTGCGGGCCATGCCTGCCCCCTCGATGCCTGAGGCACGGAACCTGTACCGCGAGGCGCAGGCACTCATCGAACAAGCGGCCGTCCAACAGGCCGAAAGTTCGGCGTCTCACATCCGCCAGCAAGGAAGTGCGCGGGACGACGAGGGCGCGAGGGGTCCGGAGCCCTTAGTTCACACGGGCGGTGCAGCAGGGCGCCCCGCCAACCCGGGGCGCACGCCGGCCAAGGAGGGGCTCCTCGACACGCGCGGGAAAGCCTAGGGACGGGGACGCCCGCAACATCATCAACGCTCGGTGGACGAGCAACGCGAGGCACGGGCGGCGGCGGGCTACCACCCCCCGACGGGGCGGGGCGCTACGACGGCCGGGAGGATCGCTCACCCACGCGGAACCACCGGAACCCGCGTGTTCGGCGGGAGATCCGCATGGCGAGCTTCCCCCGCCGCTTCCGCCACCCCACGACGATCGTCAAGTACAACGGGGGAGACGGACCCCCGCGTGCGGCCTCAACGACTATCGTCCGGCGTGTCGGTCGGGCGGGGGCCACCAACGACGAGGTTATCATCCGTAACCTCCCCCTGCACCTTGCCGACTCAGCGCGGACGTGGCTCGAGCACCGCCGGCCGGCCCGGATCCACAACTGGGACGACCTGGTCCGCACGTTCGTAGGAAATTTCCAGGGCACGTACGTGCACCCTGGGAACTCCTGGGACCTGCGCTCTTGCACCCAGAAGCCCGGCGAGTCGCTCCGGGACTTCATACGGCGCTTCTCCAAGCGCTGTACGGAGCTCCCAAGCGTGGCGCAGTTCGAAATCGTGCACGCCTTCCTCGAGGGCACCACATGCCGGGATCTTGTGCGCGAGCTCGGGCGCAGCCCACCGGTTGACTCGAACGAGCTGTTCGACATCGCCACCATCTTTTCCTCAGGCGAAGAAGCGGTGGGGGCGATCTTCGACGGCCGTCGGTGCGGAATATGGTCCCGACACTAACCGGTAGATAGCGCCGTGGTCTATCCCTCAATGGTCGATGCCAAGCAACAAATGACACAAGGTTTTATCCTGGTTCCGGCCGAGGGGGCCGTACGTCCAGCAAGGGCGTGCTCGTGGCACTATATTGCTCGGCACCGGGGGTGCTTGTAGTGGGGCAAGTACAAGCAAGGCGGGAGAGGAAGCGTGGCTTCCAAGTCCCTGGGAGAGTGGCTGAAGATGTTGTGGGAGAATAAGAGAGTGAGTGCACGGCGTGTTGTGATGAACTGAACTCGTTCGTCCCCCTCTCGCGGCTGGGGGCTCGCCTCCCCTTTTATAGGCTAAGGGGGCGGCGGGTTACATGCACGCCGCGCTACCTAGCTACGTGAGGGAGCACGTCGCGCTACGGTGTAGAGTGGGCGGCCGTCCGGACGATCTTCGCCGCGATCCGGCCATGATGGCCTACCCCGTGCCCGAACAAGTGGCGGTTCGAGGGTAGGAGGGCGGCGGATGGCGGTGGCGTCCTCTCGATAGGCTTCGAGGGAGGTGCCGATGATGGCCGGTACGGGGCACGGGGAGCGGGCGGAACGGCGTTCCTTCCCAATGCGCTCCGCGGTAGCGGAGTGGTTCTTCCGCAAGCACCGGCGTGCGCTGCGGCGCGGGCGTGCGCCCGCACGCGTGGGTACGGCGGCCGCGCCGTTACGGTGACCGGGATGGCCATCCACCGCCTAGCGCCCCCACCCAACCCGTAGGGTCACGGGAAAGTGAAATCGAGGGTGCGCCCGGCCCCCCTTCGAGGGTCGGGCGCGTTAGCCGTCTTGTAGTGGGCGCACGGTGTCACGGGACGACACCGGCCGTACGCACGCTCCATCCCCACGGTGGCGGGGATGGGCTCCTCCCTCGGGGAGTTGGTGCGGCGGCACGGGCGTGAGCCCCGGCGCATGATGGCGCCGTCCGCGCGCGTCGGGCGTTAAATGCCCAAGTACGGGGCCGGCGCACGCGTGCGGGGCGCCCGTGAGTGTGGCGGGCCCCGGCCGAGGGCGGAGCGGACCCTCGAGCGGGGCGTGGCCCGCTCGAGGGGGGGAGTGAGCCCTCGAGTGGGGCGGGATCACTCGAGGGGGGAGTTGCCCCTCGAACGGGGCGGAACCCTCGCCCGAGGGGGAGCGCGCCCTCGAGCGAGGCGGGGGCACCGCTCGAGGGGACTTCTAAGAGGGCTATCTTGGTGGGCCGTCGGGGTCCCGCGTGGGCCGTGTCCCGCATGGTTAGTCACCTCGCATGGTTAGGCTTAGCGTGTTTTGATGCGGTTGCGGGATTAAGTGAAGATTTCCCCGTTGTTTAAGGGGACCCCTAGGGCCGTCCCCGACGCAGCCCCCGAGCATCCGGGTTTGCCATTGAGGCTCCCGCGGATGCCGGAACCTACCGATAGGACGTTCTTCCCTCCTTGTTTGCGAACGCTTTCCGTGGGGCCGCGTTAGCGGACCCGCGGGTCTAGCCCCCCGAAGCCCCGCAGAGTGTGGGTTCTCCTCGCGGGGGTTAACCGTGAGAACTTTGGTCAGAAAGGCGTGGCACATATGCCAACCGGCATCGGCGGTGTTTCGGCCGGCTTCGGGGGTGCACGCTCCCCCGTCACCGCTTCTCCCGGCGGGTGCAATTTCAAGGAGGTGTAGCCGTGCGTCAAGCCCCCGAGCCTTGGCCCGTTCGAGGCGATCGGGTCGAGCCTGACGACTTGTTTTTTAACGCGCCCTCGCCGTCCCTCCGCGGGACGGAGGGTGAGGTTTCCGCGACTCCCATCGAGCGGGTCGCGAATCGCGGATTCCTCGTCGAGCGCTAGCGGGTGGTTCAAGTGGACGCCCATGCCCCGTTCGATAAGGGTAGGCCGCGCGGTCCGAGACACGTCCATGGAAGCGCTTGCGTGGGTTTGCTAGGTGGGGGCTCGGTCCCGTTCGCTAGGGACCGAGGGCGCGAAGCTCTCCCTCGGTGGGATCCCCCCGGCTAGCCGCCCTCGCCGGCTCTCGAACACGACATGTGGGGCACCCTCGAGCCGACGGGCTCGAGGAACGGCTCGAATGCGCGTGCCCTCGTCGTCCCTAACTCGTGATCCGAGGCGCCCGTTCGAACCCGTCGAGGGTCGGGCTTCGAACCTCCGATCGCAAGGCCGTGCGGGGCCGTGCCCCGGACGGCCCCGTCTTTTCGCGTTTGCGGCCGTCGAGGGGTCTGGGCGAGCCAGCCCTCGAGGCGCTTGTTGGCAGCACGGCGCGGCATGAGTGCTTTCGGTGCCCGCTCTATTTCAAGCGTGACCTGGGCGATCCTCTCACGCGCGTGCCTTCTTTTAGAGGGTTGACATTGTCTCGAGCGGGGGCTCGGGTCGCTCGAGGGTTTTGCGTGGCATGGGTGCCCGCGGGTGCCTGCTCTACATCGAGCAGGTCCCGGGCGACCTTCTCACGTCGATATCCCATCGAGGGTTGACGTCATTTTGAGCCGAGGGTCATGCCGCTCGAGGGTTTCACGTGGCATGGGTGCTCGCGGTTGTCTGCTCTACATCGAGCAGGTCCCGGGCGACCTTCTCACGCTGATATCCCGTCGAGGGTCGCCTTTGTTTGGAGCCGAGGGTCATGCCGCTCGAGGGTTTTACGTGGCATGGGTGCCCGCGGTTGACTGCTCTACATCGAGCAGGTCCCGGGCGACCTTCTCACGCTGATATCCCATCGAGGGTCGCCTTTGTTTGGAGCCGAGGGTCATGCCGCTCGAGGGTTTTACGTGGCATGGGTGCCCGCGGTTGTACCGCTCTACATCGAGCAGTCCCGGCGACCTTCTCACGCCGATATCCCGTCGAGGGTCGCCTCTCGTTTCGAGCCGTGGATCCGCCCCGCTCGAGGGTTCTCCTTGCTTGGCAAGGGACCCGGCATTTAAGTGCCTTGCGGTCGTGGCCGCGGTTTTGCGCCGCGCGGGGCGCGCCTTTTTTGGCGGCGCAGGCGCGCGCACGCGCGTAGTGGGCGGCGCGGCGGGCGGACGTGACGGTTTTGCCTCGGTTCTGCCGGTCTTTGCCGTAATGATGACCCGCCTGCAGTGTTATAGCCGCTGCGGTCGTGGTGGGGCCCATCCGTCGACGCGATGGAAAGATTCCTGCAGTTAATGCTGGCGGGCGTCCGCTCCGAGAGCTCGCCCGTCGGCCTATAAAACTGCGGGGAGGAGGGGACGGCGGTTTTTTACCTTGGCATCTCACCATTTTCGCCCTCCGCCCCTTCGTCTTCGTCTTGCTCTTGCCACCGCGCGGCGTCGTCGTTAGAGCTTTTTCTTCCGTCTCCTTGTCCTCCGTCCTCGCATTCCTTCGTCCTTCCTCATGGCGCCGCCCCGAGCTTCCTCTTAGGGTCCCGGAGCCATATGCCCCGGGAGAAGTCGACGGAGACCCGGCCGCCCTCGGCGAGCCGGTTGCCGCCGGCCACCGTCGGCCAACGAAGACGGGCGCCGGCGGAGTGGATCGCGCCACCGGCGGCGCACCACGAGCCCAACCCGCCGGAGGGCTACGTGGTGAGCTTCGTCCGCTACCACGAGCGCGGCTTCAACGCGCCGGCGAGCACCTTCATGCGGGCGATGTGCTACTACTACTGGGTGGAGCTGCACAACTTCGCCCCCAATGCTATCTCGCAGGCGGCCACGTTCGTGGGCGTCTGTGAAGGGTACCTGGGGATCCCAGTCAATTGGGAGCTCTGGGTACACCTTTTCCGCGTGGAGCTCATCACGCAGCCCACGACGGAGCCGAGGACCCGCCGCGCGATGCGCGCCGGCGGGATGTCGCTTGCCCTGCGGGGGCAATTCAAGAACGTCTACATCCCCCGCACCATGACGACGAACAACGCCGGGCCGGGGAGCGGGGGTGGTTCTACCGCGTAACGCCGAGCCCGGCCTCCCCCCCTACACCGGCCGGTGTTCAAGGAGAGGCCCGCCTCCCGGGGCTACGGGGTGTCCACGCCCCGGCATCGGGCGCGGCAGGAGTCGGTCCTGGCCGCGTTGCAGCGCCTGGCGAAGATGGGGCCGAACGCGATGGGCGTCCTCGCCTTCCTTCATCACCGCGGATCGTGCCGTTGATGGAGAGGCCGCTCCGTATCTTCGAGATGACGAGAGGCGGCCAACCCCGTCGACCCGGCGAGGTCGCGGATGCTCCCGACGCCCCTCGAGCGGCCGTATGCGCTCACCCGGCGCGGAGCGCCGTCGACACCGGTGTCGCCGCCGCGGGTCGGACCCCGTGGGACATCGAGATGCTCCCCACCGGCCCGTTGGTGAGTGTGGTTCTTGATTTTGTTTTAGTTCTTGGTCTCACTTTTGTTTCTCGACGTGCCATTGTCGCTCCCCGTGTGCAGTGGGTGAAATTCAACATCGCCAAGTCCGTCCCACCCACCCTCGACTCCCGCGCGCGCTCGGCGGGCGGCGCGGCGGGAGCGACGGGGAGCGGGCGGCGCGCAAGAGGGAGCACGCGAGGCGACGCCAAGCGCGCCGCGACCGGCGGGCCGCGAAATGCGGCGGCGCGAGGAGCCGGGGCTCTCCTCCCCGGATATCGAGGAGCCCTCGTCTTCGGAGGAGGACGAGGAGGAAGAGGCTGAGGGGGAGGGCCCCTCCGACAGGTGGCAGCCTGCGCCCCCGTCGCCGAACCCGCGCGCGGCGTCGGGGGCGGCTTCGCCGGGGGCGGACGCACCGCGCCCGCCACCGAGCAATCGTTGTCGAAGCGGCACGCGCGCGGAGGTGCCGGCGCGTGCCACGGAGGCACGCGCGGTGGACGCGCCCGTGCGCGCGTCAAGCGTGCCCTGCGCGCGCGAGGGAGCGTGCCGCGCGCGCGCGCGTCATCGTCAAGGGGCGCGACGGCGGGCGTGCCGCGCGCGGGGCGAGCGTTCCCCCGCGCACGGTGGCGCCTTCGGGAGGTGCGGCATCGGGCGCGCCCGCACATGGGGCGGGCGTGCTCGTGCGCGCGGCGCCGCCCATCGGGAGGCGCTACGGCGGCGCGGCCGCTGCCGCGCCGGCCTCGTCCGCGAGGCCTCGAGGAAAAGGAAGCGGGCCTTTTCCTCTCGCGAGGTAAGGAGCCTTGTCCTCCTTCGTTTGGTTTGGTTTGTTGGTGATTAGGTGATTTAACCCTTCGTTCGTGCTCCGCGGGGGGCGGTGCCAACCGTTCCTCCTCTTGCACCGGCCAAGGTGCCGAGGACGGACGCATCGATCCCCACCCGGCGGTGCTCGTCGAGGGGGTCGCGCCGGGGACAAGCGCGGCGGCGGGCACGAGCTCGCAAGGCCCGGGCGGGGCCTCGAGGCCCCGCCGGCGGATCGGCCCGCCGCGCGGCGCGGCCGGAGGTCGCGGGGGCGGCCCGGCGCCGGTCGCCGCGGAGACGCGGCCGCGGCGGCGGCCATGGTGGAGGTGCGGCCCGCGGTGGCGGCCCCTGCGGAGGAGGTGGAGCGGGCGCAACTCCGCGGGAGCGCCCGTGGATGCGGCGGTGCGAGTGGAGGTGCGGCGGAGGCGGCGCAAGCGGCTGCGCCCGCCGGCGATCTTCAGGCGGAGGTGGTGGAGCTCTCGGATGACTCTCCGCCGCCTGGGTGGAATCAGTGGGCCAGCTGGCCCACGAACTCCCCCGAGCCCCAGGAGGGGGCCCTCGTGAGGCGGCACGAGGGTCACATGGTGGTGGGGGGCCGAGGACATGGTGCCGAGGCCTCGTCCTCCCACGCCGGCCGCCCTGCCCAGGTGGAGGGGGCCGTCGGTGATCCCCCGGCGTTTGCCGACGCCGGGGGAGCAGAGCTCGGGGCGAGCTTCGGAGCCACGGCGCCGCGCTCAACCGCGCGCCGAACGAGGCGCCGCAAGTTCACGGCGGCCGGCCCTCGGCTCGTCTTCCGGGTGAGCCGTGGTTACTCGCCCCTCTTCCTTTTTCGTTTTCGTGTGCGCATTCAAGCCTTGGCGCTTACGGGATTCGACGTGTGGATGCCGGGAGCTCGAGCGCCGCGCCCACGACAAGTACGACGCGTTCAACCGGGTGAACGCCGAGGCCCGCCCGGCCTCGGGAGCGGTGCGGCGCTTTCGACGCGCTTGCGGACGCTCTTAGGACGCCGGACGGTGGGCGGCGTGCGGCGATGGCGTGGTGCGACGAGCTCCCCGAGAGCTCGAGGCGGGGACACGCGCGCGTCGCTCGAGCCTCGAGCGGATCCGCGCGCGCCCTCGTCGACCGCGACGAGGCACTATGGAACGCGCGCGTGGACACGGAGAAGACGCGGACGCCGGCCGCCAACCGGGAGGCGGAGGTGGCCACCGCTCGCGCCGAAACCCGGGAGCTCCGCACGTCGCTCGAGGGGGCGCGGCGCGGCGGCGCCGGGCCGAGGAGCGGGCGCGCGGGGTTGGAGCGACGCGCCAAGGAGGCCGACGACCGAGGGCCGCCCTCGGCGCCAAGGCCGCGGCCCTCGTCGCCGGCGAGGAGCGGCTCCGGCGGAGCGCATCGCCCGCCGAGGGGCGAGGGGCGGCTCCGGCGAGAGCGAGGCGCCCTCGGCGACGCCCGAACGACGCTGGAGCGGGAGCGCATCGCGCGCGAGGCGGCGGAGAAGTCGCTGGAGGAGCGGAACGCCGCATTCTCCAAGGTTGAGGATGATGCGCTCGCGCTCAGCATCAGCAACGCCAACCAGGAGCTGGCCCTCCGCGAGCAAGGCGAGACCGTCCAGCGTCTCGAGTTGGCGCTCGAGTCCGCGCGCCGCGACCTCGATTTGGAGAGGAAGCAAGTCGAGGGTGAGTCACTGTTTGACTCTGCTTGTTGGTTTTTTGCTTTAGAGGGTTCGTTTCCCCCTTTCTGATTTCTTTTCGTCTTGTTGATTCCAGGCTTGCGCACCGCCCTGGGGCACGCCGCTGGGCGGGCCGAGGCCCTGCAGGCTTCCTACAACTCCTCTGAGCAGGAGCTGCGGGAGCTGCGCGATGCGGCCCTCGAGACCTGCCGCGTCATCGAGGAAGGCGAGGCCCAAGCCGGCCGGCTCGGCCGGCCGCTCGCGCGCCCTCGGCGGCCACGTCACGGAGCGGATGCGCCGGGCATTGCACCTAGGCGTCCGAAGGCCCCTCGGAGTGGTGCGCTCCCACTACGAGGTCAACTTCGAGGCGGCGGCGAGGGCTACGTCGTTCCCGAGGGCGTCAAGGACGAGGTGGCCATGGAGAGCGTAGACGCGCTTGCTGCCGACGCCGCCGGATCGCTCGCCGAGGCCTTCGAGGAGTTCCTCTTCCCCGACGTCGCGGACGCTGCTGCTCCTCCCGCCTGAAAGCAGTCTGGGCGCTAGGCCCGTTTTTTATGTGTATCAGTACTCTGGCCTCGTGGCCTTTTGTAAATAAACGAGTCATTTCATGAACATGGGCATTGGATGTAAATGAAATCGTTTGTTTATCACGCTTTTTGTTTCTCCTTCTTCCTGAGTAGATTCTAGTTAGGGGAGTTCGATTTTCGCAGGGGGCCCGCCGGGTTGGAGGCGAGAGAGAAGGGCCATAGCCACGCGGCGTAGGCTATCTCGGCTCGCACGCTCCTTCCGCTGTGCCACCTGCGCCCTGTTCGAATCGTGGCTCGAGGTTGAAGTAGGAAACAAACTTAGCGCGTGTGAATCGTTTTTTATTTTTGCGCGAAAAATGGGACCATTTTGGGGGGGGATGCCCCCCGCAGTAGCCCCCGAGGGTAACTTGGGTTTCAGGGGAAAGCCGAGTTGCCCTTTTATTAGACTTGGAGTATTTACATAGTTGACACCAACTGGGGCGTTGGCCATGTGATTTTACAACGAGAAAGTACTTGGAAATCCTAGCTAAGGGTAGAAGCGACGTAGGCGTTGGATGTTCCAAGCGTTGGTGAGTTCTTCACCGTCCTCGTTAGCCGGCTTGTACGTGCCGGCTTGAGCACCTTCACCACGATGTAGGGTCCCTCCCATGGGGGCGATAGCTTGTGGCGTCCTCGGTTGTCCTGGCGTAGCCTTAGGACCAAATCCCCCTCGCTAAAATCCCTCCGACGTATCTTGCGTGCTTGGTAACGTCGTAGGGACCGCCGATACCTTGCGGAGTGCATCAACGCCACGAGGCGTACTTCGTCTAGCCGGTCCGGCGAGTCCTCGCGGGCTCGGCCGGTTAGCATCCTCGTCGTAGCCTCGCACCTTGGGCGACCCGTATTCCCGGATCCGTGGGGAGGACGGCCTCCGCGCCATGGACTAGGAAAAACGGGGTGAACCGGTGGCTCGCTTGGGGTGGTCCTTAGGCTCCACACGACTGCCGGTAGTTCTTGGAGCCATTTTCGGCCGGATTTGTTGAGCTGGTCGAAAATTCTGGGCTTGAGGCCTTGTAGAATCATGCCGTTGGCACGCTCCACTTGGCCGTTGGTCGTGGGTGTGCCACAGCCACCCAATCCACGCGGATGTGGAACTTGTCACAGAACTCCAAGAACTTCCGGCCCGTGAACTGGGACCCATTGTCTGTGATGATGGAGTTTGGCACTCCAAAGCGGTAGACGATGTCGGTGAAGAACGTGACCGCCTGCTCAGCCCTCAAATTCGTGATGGGGCGCACCTCCACCCACTTGGAGAACTTGTCAATTGCGACCAGTAGGTGGGTGAAGCCCCCGGGCGCCTTCCGCAGGGGCCCGACGATATCCAACCCCCACACGGCGAACGGCCATGTCACGGGGATCGTTTGCAGGGCATGAGCGGGCAAGTTGGACTTGCGGGCGTAGAACTGGCACCCTTCGCGGGTGCGTACAATTTCGCTGGCATCCGCGACCGCGGTAGGCCAATAGAAGCCCTGGCGGAACGCATTGCCGACGAGGGTGCGCGGCGCGGCGTGGTGGCCGCGGATTCCCGCGTGGATGTCCCGTAGGAGCTCGCGCCCCTCGGGAATGGGTATACACCGCCCGGAGGATGCCGACGCGGCGCGCTTGTACGGCTCGCCGTCGACGAGGGTGAAGGATTTGGCCATCCCGGCGATGCGCTCGGCTGCGCGGCCGTCCGCGGGGAGTTCCCCTCGAGCGATTAAGGCGATGTATTTTCCCGCCAATCCATTTGGACAGGAGCCGGCTCTATGTCCATCGCATCGACCTCGTGGGAGCCGTACCCCTCGAGAAGGGAGAGCACGTACGCCTCGTTCGAGGGGTCCTCATCCATGGGTTCCGCACCCGCTGGATTCGAGGGAGCCCCCGAGGGTCCGCCGTCGCTCGAGGGGTAGGGCTCGAAGGCGACCGAGGGCCGCGCAATGTCGCGCGCGACGTTCGGGGGAACGGTGATCCGCCGGACGCGATCTTTGCCGGCTCGTCCGCTTCCTCGTTGTACGGCGGGGGTACATGATTTAGCTCGATGCCGTAGAACTTGTCTTCGAGGGCCCGCACGGCCTTACGGTAGGCCTCCATCTTGTCGTCGTGGCGGCTCGCGTTCTTCATGACTTGATCGATCACGAGCTGCGAGTCCCCCTCGTACGTCGAGGCGCTTGACGCCCAGTTCAATGGCGATTTTGAGGCCGCAGAGAAGGGCCTCGTATTCCGCCATATTGTTGGACGCGGGAAAGTGGAGGCGCACTGCGTAGCGCATGTGCTCCCCAAGGGGTGACACGAAGAGCAGGCCCGCGCCCGCTCCCGTCTTCATCACCGAGCCGTCGAAGAACAGAGTCCAGCATTCTGCTTGGATTTGTGGGGGCGGCAGCTGCGTGTCCGTCCACTCAGCGACGAAATCGGCTAAGATTTGTGATTTGATGGCCTTGCGCGGGGCGTAGGCGAGCGCCTCGCCCATCAGCTCCACGGACCATTTGGCAATCCTGCCTGCCACGTCGGGGTTGCGAATGATCTCTCCTAGCGGGAAGGAGGAGACCACCGTGACCGGGTGGGCCTCGAAGTAGTGGCGGAGCTTGCGCCGCGCAAGAACTACCGCATACAGCAGCTTCTGGACTGGGGGTAGCGCGTCTTCGTGTCCGACAGGACTTCGGCCGATGTAGTAGACCGGCCTCTCGCACGGGCAAGGCGTGCCCTTCCTCCGTGCGCTCCACGACGATCACGGCGGCGACCACCCGGGTGGTTGCGGCCACGTAGAGTTGCGGGGGTTCGCCGTCTCGCGGCGGCGTGAGGATTGGAGCGTGCGTCGAGACGCCTTCGGCTTGTCGAGCGCTTCCGGGCCTCGGCGGTCCAAGAGAAGCGCTCGTGCTTCTTGAGCGGCCGGTAGAGGGGCGAGGCCCTTCTCACCGAGCCTCGAGATGAAGCGGCTTAAGGCGGCGAGGCACCCCAACACCTTCTCGCACCCCTTTGAGGTCCCGAATCGGACCCATTCGTTCGAGGGCCGCGACCTTTTCGGGGGTTGGCCTCGATTCCCCCGTCCGGGAGACGATGTATCCTAGGAGCATGCCCCGCGGCACTCCAAAGACACATTTTTCGGGGTTTAGCTTGACCCCCGTTGGCCCGTAGGCGGTCGAACGCGACGGCAAGGTCGTTAACCGGGTCGTCCGCCTTCTGGTCTTGACGACGATGTCGTCCACGTAGGCCTCGACCGTCCGCCCGATGTGATCCCCGAAAACGTGCTTGCATGCGCGCCGATATGTTGCGCCCGCGTTTCGAGGCCAAAAGGCATCGTGACGTAACGAACGTCCCGAACGGTGTGATGAACGAAGTCGCGAGCCGGTCGGATTCCTTCATTTTTATTTGGTGATATCCCGAATAGGCATCAAGGAAACGAGAGCGGTTCGCACCCAATTTGTTGAATCAACGATTTGATCTATGCGTGGCAAAGGAAAGGGAACTTTTGGACATGCTTTATTGAGACCCGTGTAGTCTATACACATCCTACACTTCCCATTTTTCTTTTTTACAAGCACAGGATTAGCTAGCCACGTAGGGTGGAACACTTCCTTGATGAATCCGGCCTCGAGGAGCTTCCGCAGCTCCGCTCCGATCGCCCGTCGCCGCTCCTCGTCGAAGCGGCGCAGCCGCTGCTGCACAGCGCGGGCGTTTGGCAGGATATCAAGGGAGTGCTCGGCGACCTCCCTCGGGATGCCTGGCATGTCCGAGGGGCTCCACGCGAAGACGTCGGCGTTGGCGCGGAGGAAGTCGACGAGCACTGCTTCCTATTTAGGGTCGAGGGTCGAGCTGACCCTCAACGCCTTGCCCTCGGGGGCCGACGGGTCGAGGGGGACCCCTTTGGTTTGCTCGGCGGCCTCGAAGGTGCCGACGTGCTTGGCGGCGGAGCTGAGGTCGTCGTTGACCATCTTCTCCAGCGTGTTCACCAGCGCTTCATCCAGCGCTAGTGCCTCTGCATGTTCCACGCACTCGACGTCGCAGTCGAATGCGTGCTCGATGACGACCCGACGGTGATGACGCCGTTAGGACCCGGCATCTTCATCTTCAGGTACGTGTAGTTGGGGACCGCCATGAATTTGGCATAGCATGGTCGCCCAAGGATGGCATGGTAGGCCCCTTTGAACCCCACCACCTCGAAGGTGAGGGTTTCCTTGCGGAAGTTCTTGGGGGTCCCAAACCAGACCCACGGATCGATGCGCCCGAGGGGTTGAACACCTCTTGCTTGCCGGCGCGAAGCCGTGAAACGGCTTCGTCTTTGGGCCGCGGACTGGTCCCGGCCAATCCCCATCAGGCGCAATGTATGCGCGAAGAGGATATTGAGGCTGCTGCCTCCGTCCATAAGGACCTTCGAAAACCGGCGTTCCCAATGATGGGATCGACCACCGGCGGCATCTGCCCGGGTTCGGGATGCGGTTTGGGTGGTCGTCCCGCTAAAGGTGATGGCATCCTTCGACCGGTTGAGGAAGGCGGAGGTGCCCTCTCTGCGGCGAGGACTTCATGCCGCTCCTTCTTGCGCTGCCGGGTCGACATGTCGACGGTAGGTCCCCCGAAGATGAGGAACACATTTTCGACAGCGGGGAAGCCACCCGCGTCGCCGTCGCCTCCATCTTTCTTGGCCTCTGCCTCCTTCGCGGCGGCACGGCCATAGAACTTCTTGAGCATGTCGCACTGCTCAAGAGTGTGGTTCACGGGAGTCTTGTGGTAGGGGCATGGCTTCTTCATCATGTCGTCAAACACCCCGGGCCTCGGGGAGCCGGTCGAGGGCCCCGTCGGGCCGGGTCAACGGCGCCGAGGGCCTCGGCGTTGCCCCCGTTGCGCCCCTCGCTCGCGCGCCTCGCGGCGCGACTTCTTCCCCTTCTTGCCCCGCTTATCGTTGCGGCGCGGCTCCTTGGACCCGGCGCCCTCCGCGGGCGTGTCCTCGGAGCGCTTGCCCTTCTTGCCGTCGAAGATTGCCCCCACGGCCTCCTCTCCGGAGGCGAAGCTGGTGGCGATGTCGAACAGCTCGTTTGAGTCCGTGGCGGGCTGCGTCCCAGCTCGCGCACAAGGTCCCGGCACGTGGTGCCCTCGAGGAACGCGTGCACGATCTCGGACTGTGCCACGCTGGGGAGCTCCGTGCAGCGCTTGGAGAAGCGCCGTATGAAGTCCCGCAGCGATTCGCCCGCTTCTCGCATGCGGGGAGCGCGGATCCCATGAATTCCCAGGGCGCACGTATGTGCCCTGGAAGTTGCCCACGAACGTGTGGACTAGATCGTCCCAGTTATGGATCTGGGCCGGCGGGCAAGTGCTCGAGCCATGTCGGGCCGCGTCGCCCAGATGCAGAGGCAAGTTGCGGATGATCACTTCGTCGTTGGTGGCCCCGCCCAGCTGACAGGCTAGGCGGTAGTCGTTGAGCCAGACGCGGGGGTCCGTCTCCCCGTTGTACTTGACGATTGTCGAGGGCTGACGGAAGCGGCGGGGAACGCCGCCGTGCGGATCTCCCGGCTCGAACACACGGGTGCCGGGGGGCTCCGGCGTCGAGCGATCCTCACCGTCTGTCGTAGCGTCCACCCCTTCGAGGGTGATAGCCTCTGGCCGCTCGTGCGTCCGCCTTGCTGGTGCGCCCGGCGTTGATGACGTTGCGGGCATCGCCATCCGGCGCCTCGCGCGCGTCAAGGAGCCGCTCCTTGGCCGGCGTGCGTCCCCGGTCAACGAGAGTTGACCCGCGTGCACCGAGGGTTCGCCTCTCGGTGCGGGATCATCACCCCGCGCGTCCCCCGGTGTTGGCGGATGCGTGAGGCCGAGCTCTCGGCCTCCGGACGGCCGCTTGCTCAAGGAGAGTCCGCACCTCGCGGTGCATGTCTCGAGCCTCGGGGGTCGAGGGTGCGGCATGGCGCGTAGCGCGCGTCGCGGCCCGGCGATGAGCTTTTGGCTCGCCCGCGGCGGAGTTTCCACGTTGTCGACGTTGGGGACGGGGTTGATGCGGTCACGGACTCGTCGGCCCGGCTCCCGCGCGTTCGCCGCGAGCGGAGGCCTCCCCCGCCATCGAAGCGCGGAGCGGCCGCATTGTCCCGTACTCCTCGCCGACTTGGCCTCGAGCTCGCGGGCTTGGGCCGCTCGTGCGTCGACGTCGGCCCCGGCAGAGAGCTTGGCCCCGCGGCCGGGCGCGTAGCGATCCCCTGGGGCGGGCGTGACTTCCCGTCTCGGCACCCCTGCCGCACCGGTGGCGTTGGCCGGGTCGTTGGTGATGACGGCGCGGCCTCCCGCGCGGGGGTCGTAGCTCCCGCGTCGTGGAGTCGTCGGAGCGCCCAAACCGGTAGTCCGTGGCGTCGAGGAAGCGCCCGAACGCGGCCCCGGGTCCGCGCACGCGGAGAAGTCCCACTCCGCGTACCCGTGGCGGTTGGCGGGTGGCATCGTGTCGACGGAGCCCGGGGACGACTCATCCGCCGCGGGAGGTGCCGGGATCCCCGGCGACGAAGACGTGGCGGCCGGTGGAACCCTACGCATCGTCGTGTTGACGTTGGCGTTGTAGGCCGTAGTGGCGCCACGCGGCCCGATGGGGGATGCGTGGTCGGAGACCGCACGCGGTCCCCGCCGGGGCGGTGGCGGCAATCGTGATGGTGGGCGCACCTCGTCGGGCGGCGGCGCGCTCGGCCGCCGCTCGGACCGCGCCCGGCGCGAGCGTAGCCCGCGCGGCGGCGGCGCCGCGGCGTCGATGGGCCCGCGGCATCCGTGCTGCGGGGCGCTGCGCCGGTGTCGTGCGCGTGGCGGAGACCGGAGCGGACACGGCCTCGCGCCGCGCGCGAAGCTCCTCACGGTTGGTGAGGCGCATGAGATAGCCGTTCCCCGTGGCACCGAAAGTTCGGGTCCCCGAAGCGGATTTCGAACCCGGCCGGAGAGGGTCCGGCTACCCATGTTGTAGCGGGTACCACGGTACTCGGTGCGGATCACCATGGAGGGAGTTGGCGAAATGACCTTAGGCGCTCGTTTGCCCCACGGTGGGCGCCAACCGTCGGTGCGGAATATGGTCCCGACACTAACCGATAGATAGCGCGTGGTCTATCCCTCAATGGTCGATGCCAAGCAACAAATGACACAAGGTTTTATCCTGGTTCCCGCCGAGGGGGCCGTACGTCCGGCAAGGGCGTGCTCGTGGCACTATATTGCTCGACCGGGGTGCTTGTAGTGGGGCAAGTACAAGCAAGGCGGGAGAGGAAGCGTGGCTTCCAAGTCCCTGGGAGAGTGGCTGAAGATGTCGTGGGAGAATAAGAGAGTGAGTGCACGGTGTGTTGTGATGAACTGAACTCCTTCGTCCCCCCCGCGGCTGGGGGCTCGCCTCCCCTTTTATAGGCCAAGGGGGCGGCGAGTTACATGCACGCCGCGCTACCTAGCTACGTGAGGGAGCACGTCGCGCTACGGTGTAGAGTGGGCGGCCGTCCGGACGATCTTCGCTGCGATCCGGCCATGATGGCCTACCCCGTACCCGAACAGTGGCGGTTCGAGGGTAGGAGGGCGGCGATGGCGGTGGCGTCCTCGATAGGCTTCGAGGGAGGTGCGATGATGGGCGGTACGGGGCACGGGAGCGGCGGAGACGGCGTTCCTTCCCAATGCGCTCCGCGGTAGCGGAGTGGTTGCCTTGCGGTGCCGGGCGTGCGCCTGCGGCGCGGGCGTGCGCCCGCACGCGTGGGTACGGCGGCCGCGCCGTTACGATGGCCGGGATGGCCATCCACCGGCCTAGCGCCCCCCACCTAACACCGTAGGGTCACGGGAAAGTGAAATCGAGGGTGCGCCCGCCCCCCTTCGAGGGTCGGGCGCGTTAGCCGTCTTGTAGTGGGCGCACGGTGTCACGGGACGACCCCGGCCGTACCGCACGATCCATCCCCACGGTGGCGGGGATGGGCTCCTCCCCCGGGGGAGTTGGTGCGGCGGCACGGGCGTGAGCCCCGGCGCATGATGGCGCCGTCCCCGCGCGTCGGGGCGTTCAATGCCCAAGTACGGGGCCGGCGCACGCGTGCGGGGCGCCCGTGAGCGTGGCGGGCCCCGGCCCGAGGGCGGAGCGGGCCCTCGAGCGGGGGCGTGGCCCGCTCGAGGGGGGAGTGAGCCCTCGAGTGGGGGCGGGATCACTCGAGGGGGGAGTTGCCCCTCGAACGGGGCGGAACCTCGCCCGAGGGGAGCGCGCCCTCGAGCGATGCGGGGCCTCGCTCGAGGGGACTTCTAAGAGGGGCGTCTTGGTGGGCCGTCGGGGTCCCGGCGTGGGCCGTGTCCTCGCATGGTTAGTCACCCGCATGGTTAGGCTTAGCGTGTTTTGGATGCGGTTGCGGGATTAAGTGAAGATTTCCCCGTTGTTTAAGGGGACCCCTAGGGCCGTCCCCGACAACGGCAAAAGGGCAAACACATGGACGACGCGCCCGCGGAGGGCGGCAAGTCCAAGGAGCCCCATCAAAAGGGCAAACGGGGCAAGAAGGGGGAAAGAAGCCCGCGCCGCGAGGCGCGCGAGCGGGCGCGACGACGGTGGCGACGAAGCCCTTGCTGTTGACCCGGCTTGATGGGGCCCTCGACCGGCCCCTCGAGGCCCGGGGGTTTTCGACGACATGCTGAAGAAGCTATGTCCCTACCACAAAACGCCGGTCAACCACACCCTCAAGCAGTGCGACATGCTCAAGCGGTTCTACAGCCGCGCCGTCACGAAGGACGGCGAGGCCAAGAAGGACGGGGGTGACGGCGACGCCGGCGGCTTCCCCAACGTGGAGAATGTCTTCCTCATCTTCGGGGGGGCGACCACTGACATGTCCAGCCGCCAACGCAAGCGGGAGCGGCACGAGGTCCTCGCTACCGAAAAGGCGCCTCCCTCCTTCCTCGATTGGTCGGAGGACGCCATCACGTTCAGCCGCGAGGATCACCCGAACCGCATCCCCAACCCGGACGCGCACCCCGCCGGTGGTAGACCCGCTCCACCGGGAACGTGCAGTTCTCGAAGGTCCTGATGGACGGAGGCAGCAGCCTCAACATCCTCTACGCGCACACGTTGCGCCCTGCGGGGATCGGGTTGGACCGAGCTGGCGGCCCGGCACGACGCCGTTCCATGGCGTCACGCCGGCAAGCGCGTCCGCCCCTCGGGCGGATCGACCTCGCCCGGTGCGGTTCGGCACGCCGGACAACTACCGCAAGGAGACACTCACCTTCGAGGTGGTGGGGTTCAGGGGCGCGTACCACGCCATACTTGGGCGGCCCTGCTACGCCAAGTTCATGGCGGTCCCCAACTACACCTACCTCAAGATGAAGATGCCGGGGCCCAACGGCGTCATCACCATGGGCTCATCCATCGAGCGCGCATTCGACTGCGATGTCGAGTGCGTAGAACACGCCGAGGCGCTGGCGCTGGACGAACCCCTCGTAGCCAATCTGGAGAAGATGGTCAACGAGGACCTCAACTCCACCGCCAAGCACGCCGGCAGCTTCGAGGCTGCTGAGCAGACCAAGGAGGTGCCCCTCGACCCTGCTGCCCCCGAGGGAAAGGCGTTGAGGGTCAGTTCTACCCTCAACCCGAAATAGGAAGTGGTGCTCATCGACTTTCTCCGCGCCAACGCCGACATCTTCGCGTGGAGCCCCTCGGACATGCCAGGCATCCCGAGGGAGGTCGCCGAGCACTCCCTTGACATCCTACCTCACTCCCGCGCCGTGTAGCAACGGCTGCGCCGCTTCGACGAAGAGCGACGCCGAGCAATCAGAGTAGAGCTGCGGAAGCTCCTCGAGGCTGGGTTCATCAAGGAAGTGTTCCACCCCACTTGGCTAGCTAATCCTGTATTAGTAAAGAAAAAGAATGGGAAGTGGCGGATGTGTTTAGACTACACTAGTCTTAATAAAGCATGTCCTAAAGTTCCTTTTCCTTTGTCGCGTATCGATCAAACCGTTGATTTAACTGCTAGGTGCGGACTGCTATGTTTCCATGATGCCTATTTCGGGTACCACCAAATAAAGATGAAAGAATCCGACCAGCTCGCGACTTCATTCATCACGCCGTTCGGGATGTTCTGTTATGTGACGATGTCGTTCGGTCTCCGAAACGCGAGCGCAACATATCAGCGATGTATGCAGCACGTCTTCGGAGATCACATCGGGCGAACCGTCGAGGCATACATGGACGTCATAGTCGTGAAAACCAGGAAGGCGGACGACCTGGTCAGCGACCTCAACATCGCGTTCGGTTGCCTGCGAGCTAACGGGGTGAAGTTAAACCCCGAAAAATGTGTCTTTGGCGTGCACAAGGCATCTTTGCTAGGATACATTGTCTCCCAGCGAGGCATCAAGGCCAACCCCGAAAAGGTTGCAGCCCTCGAATGAATGGGCCCGATTCAGGACCTCAAGGGGGTTCAGAAGGTGCTGGGGTGCCTTGCCGCCTTGAGCCGCTTCATTTTGCGGCTCGGCGAGAAAGACTTGCCCCTCTACCGGCTCTTGAAGAAGCACGAGCGGTTTTCCTGGACCGTCGAGGCCCAGGAGGCGCTTGATAAGCTGAAGGCGTCCCTTACCTACGCCCCAATCCTCACACCGTCGCAAGACAGCGAACCTCTGTACCTCTATGTGGCCGCGACCGCCCAAGTGGTCAGTGCCGTCATCGTAGTAGAGCGCACGGAGGAGGGGCACGCCCCCGCCGCTCCGGCGGCCGGTGTACTACATCAGCGAAGTCTTGTCCGAAACCAAGGCGCGCTACCCACAAGTCCGAGAAGTCGCTTTACGCAGCGGGTACTCGCACGACGCAAACTCCGCCACTACTTCGAGGCTCATCCGGTCACGGTGGTTTCCTCCTTCCCGTTAGGAGAAATCATCCGGAACCCGGACGCAGCAGGCAGGATTGCCAAGTGGTCAGTAGAGCTGATGGGCGAAACGCTCGCCTACGCCCCGCGCAAGGCCATCAAGTCCCAAATCTTGGCAGATTTCGTTGTCGAGTGGACGGACACGCAATTCCCGCCGCCACAGATCCAAGCTGAATGCTGGACTCTGTACTTCGACGGCTCAGTGATGAAGACAGGTGTGGGCGCGAGTCTGCTTTTCGTCTCACCCCTCGGGGAGCACATGCGATACGCCGTGCGCCTCCACTTCCCCGCGTCAAACAATATGGCTGAGTACGAGGCCCTACTTTGCGGCCTCGAGATCGCCATCGAAACGGGCATCAAGCGCCTCGACGTGTGGGGGGACTCGCAGCTCGTGATCGACCAGGTCATGAAGAACGCGAATTGTCACGATGACAAGATGGAGGCGTACTGCAAGGCCGTGCGGGCCCTCGAGGACAAGTTTTATGGCATCGAGCTCAACCACGTGCCCCGCCGGTATAACGAGGAGGCAGACGAGCTTGCCAAGATCGCGTCGGGGCGGATCACCGTCCCCCTGAATGTCTTCGCTCGGGACATCACCCAGCCGTCCGTCAACCTCGAGACACACCCCTCGAACTGTGAGGAACCCTTGGGGGCTCCCTCGAGTCCAACAGGCGCGGAGCCCATGGACGAGGGCCCCTCGAACGAGGCGTATGTGCTCTCCCTGCTCGAGGGGTACGGCGCCGACGAGGCCGAGGCCATGGACGTCGAACCAGCCCCCAGCGAGGTGGACTGTCGCGACAAGTATATCGCCTGGATAGACCGAGGGAAACTCTCCTCGGACCGGTCCGAGGCCAGGCGCATCGCCAGGATGGCCAAATCCTTCACTCTCGTCGACGGCGAGCTGTACAAGCGCGCCGCCTCTGGCATCCTGCAGCGATGCGTGCCTGTCGGTGTTTTAGACCGGCAACCTACTAAGGGGAGTACCCGAAGTAGATGAATGTGGCCTCGCCGAGATCGGTAACTCGAAGGAAGAGACACGTGGCACACAATTTAGACGAGTTCGGCCGCGAGGTGCGTAATACCCTACGTCTCGTATGCCGCGTAGCTGGATTGATTGGGCACGATTACAAGATGGTGTAATAGTGCACTCGTGGATTGGATGAGATGCTAGAGAAAGGTCCCTGCCTCACCTTATATAGTCGGGAGGCAGGGGTTACAAGTCGGAGTAGGGGAGAGAGTACTAGTCGAGTACGCCTAGGAGTCTTCCATACAGTGCAGGACATGTACAACCTCCTAACCGAGTACTTCTCCTCCATAGTCCTTGTGCTCCACGCCATCAAGTGCCGTGTAGCGCAAGCGGGTAGTCCCAGGGGCCCACCGAGTAGTCAGTCCTGGTACCCACCGAGGTAGTGGGCCCAGGGAGGTCCATACGACAAGCCCCGAGTACTTTGTAGTCGAGAAGGATAGCTTCAAGTAGTCTTGACGGCCTTAACGAGTAGTCCTCAAGCGTCCCCGAGTACTACAAGCCAAAAGTCCTCAAGAGTAGTCGAAGCATCCCGAGGCTGGAATGTACTCCAGCTGATGTTTGAGCAATCTTGAAGTCTTCTCGAGTAGTCCCAAGCGTCCTCGAGTGCGCGCCTTCGAAGGTCTTCCAAAAATGCCCGCCTTGTCTTGAAGCCGAAGGGCGATATGGAAGTGCGATTGCAAAATCGCACTCCATATGGAGTAGCCCCCGAGCCTTAGGTTGAGTCGCGAGCTCGGGCCGAGGGTCCATGCGAAGTCTTGGCAAGAAAATCCCAAAAAATCCGGAGAGAAAAAACCGAAGGACACGTGGCACGGAGCCCCGGAGCCTTGAGTCGAGTACTTCCTCTCGAATTGAAGGGTCATCTTGAAGAATGTGTCCTGAGATGCTCCTGAGCCTTGTCGCTTCCCAGGTAGTCGAATAGGAGTAGCCGAGCCCCCGAGGTGAGGCACGTCGACTAGTAGAATACGAAGAGTCACGCGCGGCCGCTGAGTCAGCCGAGCGTGGACTTATCCATCTGGCCGTTGGAGGGCCGGTTTAACTTATGAATAGAAGCCAAAACCCTTAGAGTTTTCCCCCATCGCTGTTGTAGCCATTTTGAATAGATCTGAGGCAGATCCACTTCCAATGCACGCCGCCTCCGCAGTAGATCCAAGCACGCCGCTACCCAGAGCTTCCGGAGAAGCCCCTGAGCAAATGCGCGTGAAGACGACGTGTACTTGGAGAATGAAGCCTTCACCGTCCAAGTCTACGAAGGCCGCCGGGAAGAAGAGGGGCCGTGACGAAGCCGCCGCGGCTGCCACGGGGGCAGCGCCGCCAATGTCTCCACCGCGGCCAGATCCAAGCCACGAGTGGAAAAAGTCGAAAGTGAAGATCGAGGATTTGTTGGCCCTTCTCAACAGCGGATTTATCCCAGGAGAAGGAGGTGGATATGTGGAGAGCCGCCGCGGGAGATCCGTACCCAATGGAGAAAGGCGAAGACGAGATCCCGATGTTCGCGCGCTTCGCGGAGCGCGGACTCGAGCTTTCGGCCGCCGACTTCTTCCAAGGCCTCCTTGGGTACTACGGAGTTGAGTACCTCAATCTCAACCCTACCCGTATTTTCCATACCGCGGTCTTCGTCCATTTTTGTGAAGCATTCTTGGGGATCAAGCCGCCTTGGATCTCGTTCCGGAAATTCTTCCGGTGAAGCCGCGGTACCGGGCGCCGGCAACCCGCGAGTAGTTGGAGGAGCCGGCATCCGGATGCGAGCAGACGCCGCCGAGCGGTACCTCGCGTACAAGCTCATCGACTCCAACGTCGATCGGAAGGCGAGGTGGTTCTACGTCACGAACCACCACCCGGCTTGCCGGGCCGAGCGGGGAGGCAACCCGAGCACCGGGACCGTGGAACACGGAGCCCACGATGCAGGAGGGGATCCAGCTCCCCGAGCTCTTGGCGCGCATCAAGGAGCTTAGAGAAGCCGGGCTGAGGGCCGAGCACGTGGCCTTCAGCTTCATGAAGCGGAGGGTGCGGCCCCGATGGCCCGCGACACCCTAAGCTTCGAGTACACCGGCGACGATGACACGTCGCGGATGCCTGGAGGTGAAGTCGACGACGACGACATCGTCGATAGGGCCGATGTGCATCTTCAAGGACATGCCACCGTACACGGCGTGCCGGTCCCGAGTACTCGCCGCGCGCCGCCAAAGGAAGTAACTAGCCGTACCCCCTAGTCGAGTAGTCGTTGCTTGTGAATAGTCGCGGTGATGTCTTGTGCCTTGCGGGACGACTTGAAGAGGTTCGTCTCGAGCCACGGCCGCCCCCTCGTGGAATCGAGATTCGGAGGGAGGAAAGACCAAGGCCAAGGAGCGGCGGGAAGTCGGCGAGGCGATGACACCGTCATCGTGGAAGACACTTCCGAGGAGGACGACGATGAGGAGACGACGCAAGACCGCTTCCGGTGCGGTCGAGGTTTAGCCGTCCGGCTTGCCTCATGTACCCCTCGTGCAAGACCCGCGCCGGGCTGGCACGGAGGCTGAGTACGGCTGCGCCGCCACGGAAGCCGCACAACCCCGCCCGCAAGCGGGTGACGAAGAGGCCGAGGGGTCTCGGAGACCACGCCTCAAGAGGTAAGATGTCTTGACTAGTGTAGCGAGTACCCGTCGTGTGAGTTCACTTGCGATGATCGATCTTCCTTGTATGCGAGTGAATGCCGCCGACCGCGGGCCGGGCGATGAGGGCCCACAAAGGCGAGTGGGACACGGTGGGGGAGCGGGCCGGGAGTCGTAGCCCGGCCTCCACGGTTGAAGAACTCATAGCCCGGGTTGGAGCGCCGGCCCCCCGCTCATCAAGAGGGCACGGAACTCGCGACCCCCCGTCGTCGAAGAGGTGGTGGCCGCGGGAGCACGGGGAGGGCGCCGCCTCGACTCACCGTTCGCTGCAGAGGAGGCGGCTCCCGAGGGTGCAAGAGGAGGCGCCCGCCGAGGGTGGGTACCGTGGACATTGCCGCATCCTCGGCGCCCCGCCGTGACGATAGTCGGTCAAGCTCGGTAAGTGTCGAGCCTTCTGAGTAGTACTTGGTGTAGTAGTCGAGCTTGAATGACAACCAATTGTGTGTACTTTTGCGGGAGGAAATCAACGGACCCATCTCCGGGAGGGAGATGAGCCCTCCACGACGGTGGTGGAGGAACAAGTCGCGCCGCCCGCCGAGGAGTCTACCCCTGCCCCCCAGGCGGAGTCCGAAGCGCCGGCTGCTGGAGCTGCATTGCCCGAGGCCAGCGTGGTCGAGGGTGAGTACTCTACTGAGGTTTTAGCCTTCCCCATAGAGTAGTCGCAGCAGCTGATGAACCTGACGTCTTCTTGTCAGGCGTTGTGGCCGAAGGGAGCAACATCCCTGCAGCGGTGCCCATGTAGAAGTCGACACCACAGGCGCTAGAAGCTGCTGAAGGAGCCCCCGAGCCAATGGAGGAGGTCCCCGAGGAAGCCGCCGTGGCAACCGGAGGAGGGGAGGCTACCGTGCCACTAGACGCTGCCCTGGAGGTGGTTGTCCGCTCCCCGGAGATCCAGGACGCAGAGCCCATCCGCTCTTCGCCGATGACTGAGGCTGCCACGAGTAGTCGTGGCGGAGTGGAGCTGCTCGCGGACGATCTGGTCGACCCGGCGACGGTGGCCGAGCACTCGGAGGCGGTCCGCCAGCCGAGCAATGGATGAAGGTAAGTAGTCTTAACTTCTGAGTAGTCAATCCTCTGTTGTTGAGTACTCGTGTGACATGTGTTGTCCGTGCGAGACGTCGTGGAGAGGTCCCGCGAGAAGTCCAACATGTTGCAAGGCTTTGGTGACGCGGTGCTCCGGGCTGAAGCACTAGAAGATCAGCTTTTGAAGTCGCGGAAGCACGCGGCCGCCATGCAGTCCAAGCTCGACGCCACTTTTGCCAAGTATCATAATGACATCCAGGAGTTGCAGGCAAAGGGCGACGACTTGGTGCGGAAGAACAAGACGCTCCGCAACAAGAATAAAGGTACGCCACTTGACTTGTTGGGTAGTTGTTGGAGGTCGAGAGGTAGTATAACCCGCCGCGTCTTGTTGTTTTGCAGAGCTTGAGACCGGGTGGAGCGAGTTGAGGACTTCCGAGACGGATATGAAGAACCTCTTCTACGGGGAGCGGGGAGGCCCGCCGGGTACTCGAGCTCGACTATAAAGAATTGCCTTCGAGTGCGAGAAGCACATGGAGCTTCGCATCTTCTCGACCGCGATCTCGTCAACCGCTACAAATCGTTGCGAGCAGTTGAATGAAGATTGCGAGGCACTGCGGGCCCAGCTGAAGGATCTTGAAGAAGCCGCGCTGCCGATCGCAAGGCTCTTGGTGCCTCATCCCAGGCGGCCCCCAAGATCGCTCCGCTCGTGGATCGCCTCAGGGAAGCCCCTAGCCGGCTGGCGGCTTATGTGAAGCATATGGCGAGGTCGATCCCGAAGCAAGTCTTGGCCTTCATGAAGTCCTACTTCCCGAAGGCGCCCGTGGAGGTAGTCGCTGGCGGGGTAGCCGCCAACTGTACCGATGAGCGGTACGCGGAGCTGCTGGAGCAGATGGCGCCCATTGTGGAGCAAGTAGCCGATAAGCTCAATCTCCAGTAGCCCTGTAATAGTTAGCTCGTAGCCAAAGTTGTACAAAAACAATTGTAATGAAATTGCTTAAGTATTAATGAAAGGAAAATTCCAGCAATGAGTACTCGTAGTCGCGATCTCAGAGTGCGGAGCCCCATCGTGGAGTGGATGCGAGTAGTTGTACTCGGCGAGTCCCGTTGAGGGAGTAGACGCGTAATGAAGTTGATGAATGATCAAACTTTATTACCGAAGAAGTACACCCGGATGGCCGGGGCCGTAGTTACGAGTAGTTGCTCGGACCCGAGGCCGCTTACGGCTAAATGGTGCTAGGGCGAGTAGCCGCTACAGCGTAGATCCGTAAGTAGCCGTGTAGGCCGGATCTTGGAGTACATGGTCTCTTAGTAGACCGCTCGCTAGAGTCCTTTGTCGCTCGTCGCGCCCCGCGATCCGTAGGTAGCCACGTGGGGCCGGATCCCGGAGAGGAGTAGTCCGGAGGCCGGGGCCGGGACCGGAGGCCGCTTACGGCAAAGGGGTGTTGATGTAGTCATGTAGACTTGAACCCCAGAGTAGTTGTGTAGACTAGGCGTAGAATCGACAGAGCTGGTCGACGCTCCACGAGTTGTTGATGTCTTCACCTTCAAGTGTCTGGAGGCGGTAGGAGCCCGGCCTGGTCACCTTTGCCACGGTGAAGGGACCTTCCCAGGGGGAGCTGAGCTTGTGTTGCCCTTCCGTGTTCTGGATACAACGGAGGACGAGATCACCAACGTTGAAGGAGCGTTCCTTGACGTTGCGATCGTGGTAGCGTCGGATACCCTCCAGGTACCTTGCTGATTGGACGAGGGCAGCGCAGCGAGCTTCTTCGAGGGCCGTCGATGTCAACTCGTCCGCCGTCGTCTTCGGAGATGCCTTCGTCGTAATGCTCCACCGCTCTGGCGAGTTCCATATGACGTCGGCAGGGAGTATTGCTTCGGAGCCGTAGACCAGGAAGTAAGGGGATTGCCCCGTTGGCTTGGATGGCTGAGTACGTAGCCCCCAGAGTGCGTTGGGTAGTTTCTTGATCCACTTGCCTCCTTTGGAGTTAGCAGCATCGTGTAGCCGCTTCTTGAGAGCGTCGAGCACCATCCCATTGGTGCGCTCGACTTGTCCGTTGGCCCGAGGATGGGCAACTGAGACGTATCGGACGTCGACCCCGCTGTTCTCGCAGTACTCCCAGAACTGGTGGTTGTTGAAGTTGGAGCCTAGGTCTGTGATGATGCGGTGGGATAGTCCGTAGTGATGCACAAGTTCATCCAGGAAGTCGAGTACTCTGTCAGCCTTGGGGCATGTGACCGGCTTGACCTCGATCCACTTGGTGAAGTTGTCGATGGCCTCCAATACTCTGTTGAAACCACCTGGCGCAGTTGGTAGTGGCCCAATCATGTCGAGCCCCCAGCAGGCGAAGGGCCAGGTTGGCGGTATGGTGACTAGCTTGTAGGCAGGGACGTGTTGCTGCTTGGCAAAGTACTGGCATCCTTGGCACCGTCTAACGAGTTCTTCTGCATCGCCTAGGGCAGTGGGCCAGTAGAAAGCTCGCCGGAAGGCCTTGCTGACCAGCGTGCGGGAGGACGCGTGGTTGCCGCAGACGCCCTTGTGGATCTCTTCCAGGATGTCCTTGCCTTCTTGCCGGGGTACGCAGTTCATGAGTACTCCAGAGGATGCGCCCCGCTTGTAAAGCTTGTCTCCGACGAGGACGTAGGACTTGGCGCGGCGGATGAGCTACTCGGCCGAGTTCTTGTCCGAAGGAACCTTCTACTCGCTGAGGTAGTCGATGAAGGGTTGCCTCCAGTCCACGTCGATCATCATGACCTCCTGTCCCGGCGGTGGGTGCGGCGGGACAGTGGTCGGTGGCGCCGGCTCCGGGATGGATGGCGCGTGAAGCTCGTGAATGAAGACACCCGCTGGTACTTGAGCGCGGGTAGATCCAAGCTTCGAGAGAACGTCCGCTGCAACGTTGTTGTCGCGCACGATGTGGTGGAACTAGAGACCGTAGAACTTGTTCTCCAACTTGCGGACTTCTAGGAAGTAGGCGTCCATGTTCTCCATGTTGCGGTCCCAGGACTTGTTGACTTGGTTGATGACCACTGCGGAGTCGCCGTAGACTAGTAGCCGCTTGATGCCTAGTAAAGCCGCGAGGCGGAGCCCGTGTAGGAGAGCTTCGTACTCGGCTTCGTTGTTTGAGACCTTCCGTGAAGATCCGGGACGTACTTGAGTTGTTCGCCCGTTGGAGAGATCGGCGGTACCCCCGCACCGCGCCCTCGAGGTTGAGTGTGCCGTCGAAGTACATCACCCAATGTTCTCGTCGCACGGTTGGAGTAGGTAATCGGTTCTCGCGCCACTCCGCCATGAAGTCGACTAGCGCCCGCGACTTGATGGGCGTGCGTGGCTTTAAGTCGATGGTGAGCGCGCCAAGCTCGGCCGCCCACTTGGAGATTCTTCCAGTAGCATCTTGGTTCCGCAGGATGTCGCCGAGCGGGTAGTCGGTGACGACGGAGATCGAGTACTCCTGGAAGTAGTGTCGTAGCTTCCGCGAGGTGATGAGTATTGCGTACAGGAGCTTCTGCACAGGTTGATAGCGTGCCTTGGACTCTGATAGGACCTCGCTGACGGAGTAGACTGGGCGGCCCCGGACCCCGGGTAGGCGTGGCCGTCTTCCTGCCGCTCGACGATGATGGCGATCCGACCACGTGAGTAGTCGCAGCGAGGTAGAGCAATGAGGCGCTCGCCCTTGCGAGGAGCCGTGGAGGACCGGCGGCTTCGATAGGAAGTCCTTGAGCCGGGCAAGGGCTTGATCCGCCTCTGCAGGTCCACACAAACTTCTCTTGATGCTTGAGAAGTTTGAAGAAGGGGAGTCCCCGTTCTCCAAGCTTCGAGATAAATACTGTTCGGTGCCGCCATGCACCCGGTCGGCTTCCGGACGTCTTTGATGCTCGTGGGAGCTTTCATCGGTGATGGCGGAGATCTTCTCGGGGTTGGCTTCGATGTCGCGCCGGGCGATGATGAAGCCGAGTAGTTTGCCCGAACGTACGCCGAAGATGCACTTGTTCGGGTTGAGCTTCCCGGTACTCGCGGAGGATGTGAAAGTCTCTTCAAGGCCGTCTATGAGGGTGCGGAGTCTCCGGTCTTGGCGACCACGTCATCCACGTAGGCTTCGACGTTCTTGTTGAGTTGCCTCTTGAAGCGAGCCCGGATAGCTCGTTGGTAGGTGGCGCCGGCGTTCTTCAACCCGAAGGACATGGTCGTGTAGCAATACGCGCCAAACGGGGGTGATGAACGCGGTCTTCTCCCGGTCTTCTTCCTTGATCGCGATGCGGTGGTACCTAGAGTTGCGGTCGAGGAAGCGAGAGCGAGTGTCGCGATCCCCGTCGTGGAGTCGATGACTCGATCAATCCGTGGCAACCCGAAGGGGTCCTTGGGGCGGTGCTTGCTGAGGTCGGTGTAGTCGACGCACATCCTCCACTCGTTCGAGTTCTTCTTGCGGACGAGGACGGGGTTGGCGAGCCACTCAGGATGGAAGACTTCTCTGATGAAGCCGGCCGCGAGTAGTTTGGCGAGTTCCTTCTTGATGGCGTCCCGTCTGTCGTCGGCAAAGTGTCGGAGGTGTTGTCGCTTGGGGGTGGCCTTAGGATCGACGTTGAGGCAGTGCTCAATTAGCTCCCTGGGCACTCCTGGCATGTCCGCTGGCTTCCACGCGAAGATGTCGCGGTTAGCTTGAAGGAAGCCGATGAGCGCGTCTTCCTATTTGGGGTCGAGGCCGCCCCCGATGGTGGTGGTCTTCCGTGGGGGTCGCCCTTCCGAGGTCGATCGTCTTGACAAGAACCTCCTCGGGTGGGCGAGGCTTGTTGGCGGCTGTCGGACTTCTCGGGATGTCAAGTTCACTTGTAGCAAGCTTCTTCGACGCAAGCGTAGACCTCCATCATAGCGTTGGGTACTTGATTCGTAGAAGCGATCTCCACGGCTTCTGTGTCGCAGTCGTGGGATTTCTTCAAATCCCCTTGGAGAGAGAGTACACCCGCTGGGCTTGGCATCTTGAGTACCAAGTAGGTGTAGTGGGGCACCGCCATGAACTTGGCGATGGCCGGTCTGCCGAGGATGGCGTGGTAGGAAGTCTCAAAGTCCGCGACCTCGAACTTGATGTACTCGGTACGGTAGTTGTCCCGAGATTCTCTGAAGGTAACTGGCAGGACCACTGAGCCCAGTGGGATAGCCGCGTTGCCGGGGACGATGCCGTAGAAGGGTGTGTTGCTCTTGGTAAGCATGTGGGTGATGTCGAGCTTCATCTTCTTCAAGGTCTTGGTGAAATGGACGTTGAGCCCGCTTCCACCGTCGATGAGAACCTTGTTGAGCTTGGAGCCCGCGACCACTGGCTTCAGGACGAGGGGGGAACGTTCTGGTTCGGAGAAGCTGGTCCATTGATCCGCGCGGGAGAAGGTGATGGGTACCTCCGACCACCTGAGGGGGTCGGGACCGCTGGCTCAATAGACATGACTTCTCGACGGGTAGCCTTCTGCTCCTGCCTGCTGGGTAATCCACCGAAGAGGACGTTGACGGTTTTGTTGGGTTCCTGGAAGTCGTTGTTGTCGCCGTCCTTCTTCTTGCCCTTTTTGTCGTGAGGGTGCGGTGGCTCTGGCGTATCCTTGAGTGCATGCCTGAGTTGGTAGCACTGCTCGGTGGTGTGATTGCCGTTTGGATGCCACGGGCACTTCTCCTTCAGCAAGTCTTTGAAACCGCCGGAGTTCTTCTTCGAGTTCTCCTTCGCCGGGCGCTGAATAGCCGCGACAGTGTTGTCTGGCTTACGCTTGCGGTTTGGACCCGAGTAGTAGTAGTAGTTGTTGTTGTTGCGACCGCCTTGGTTCGCATTGTTGCCGCTGCCGCCGCCCGGGTATGCTTGGTCTTGCCACGGATGGCGTCGTACTTGGCATTGGCCTTGTCTTCTTCATCCGCCCAGGACGTGATCATGTCCTTGAGGTGGGGGATGGACTTGGGGCGGTAACGACCGAAGTCTTCGAAGGTGTGGCGGTGGTAGAGGTCGTCTTGGAAGAGGTCGATGACCTCCTTGTCGGTGACGTCGACCACGGTAGCGCGCTTGTCGAAGAAGCGGCGCATGTACTTGCGGAGGGTCTCGCCTTGTTCTGCTTGACCATGGCCGTGTCCATGCGAGTACCCGATCGGCCCATGGCGCCCGTGAAGTTCCGGGCGAACCGCCTCCTTGGTGGTCCCACTTGTCGATCGAGTGCTTGTCCGCGACTCGAGCCATGTGAGTGGAGCCCGGTCCGGCGAAGGGGAAGTAGAGGCACTTGGTGTCGTTGTTGCCGCCGCCGTTTTCGATGGAGAGGGCGTAGCACCCGAGCCACCGGATGAGGTCTGCTTCGCGTCGTACTTGGTGATCCCCAAAGGCTTGAACTTGTCGGGGAGGAGCAAGTTGCGAAGTCGAGGTGAGAAGGCGGGGAAGCCGTCGCCGTCGCCGCGGTGGTCGACTTCTTCCGCCGCGGCTCCTCGATCTTCGGCGGGCGTCGTAGCCGCCACGTGAGGCGCCGCAGGCGTGGCCGTTCGCGTGGCCTCGGCCGTCGCGGCCGCCGCCGCCACCGGCCCTCCTGTTGGCTCCATGGTTGGAGCTTCCGCCGTCGCTGCCGCCGCCATCGGGGTCATGGCCGCCGCCGCCGGCCGGAGCACGGTGAGGGACGACTTCGCGGTGGCTGTTGCCACCCTGTGGGGGTCCGCCGGCGTTGGAGCGAGTGCGGTTGGGCTGAGCGGGGAGCTCGGCCCGAGTACGGTTGGGACCGTTGTTGGCGCTGCGACTTGTGGCTTTGTTGTCGCGGTTCCTGGCAGGGGGAGGTTGGTTGAACCTGTTGTCGACCCGCATGAAGTAGGCGTCTTCAGCGAGCTTGGCGATGACCTCTCCAGCGCGTATGCCCTGAGCCTGGCGTGCGATCGCTATGATCGACATGAGGCATTGCTCAGGGGTAGTGTGTGCTCTGCTCTCGACTGCCTTGAGAGCTTCCGCAAGGTTGCGGACGGGGAAGTTGTCGCGGAGGCGTCGGCGACGTTCACTGCGCTTCCGGTTACGCTCACGTCGAGCGTATCTGTCTGCGGGGGCCTCGTTTGTTGGGGCATCAGCAGAGAGCTCGTCGAAGGAGATGTCTTCAAGGTACTTGTCTTGAGCCGTCCCTGAAGGTCCTGGGGTGTCTCTAGCAACCATGAAGAATTGGCGATCAGGGGTGCCAAGGCTGGACTCAGAAGGCGCCACTTCAGTTGGTGTGCTCGAGTCAGCCCGGGCTAGGGGTGTTCCCTCCTGGAACGGTAGCGAGTCGATGTAGGCGACGTAGCGTGAGTCTCCACTTATCGAGTCCGCAGGCTTGCGGTCCGGCGATGGGACGAATCCGCCGGCCGCGTGTGGATGTTATAACCAGCCCAGAGGCCGGCCCTGACAAGGGATGCTCAGTGGAGTTGTCCTCGGACTCGGGATCCTCAGGGTCCGACCCGAAGTCGAACTCGTATGCGGGGTTCGAGTAGAACTCGGAGAGAGGGTTGGAGTCCGAAGCGTGGCCGGGGGCGGTGTCGGAGTCCGAGTTGTACTCGGGTATGGGCTCCTTGCCTGCCCGGCGCGAATAGGGAGCCCCAGTGCGGGCCCGGCTGAGGATGCGGGGACCACGCGCGGAGCGCTCACGAGGTGAGGGGATCGCCTGCGATGGCTGGGCAGCCGGCTCGCATGCGATGGCCCATGGAGACGTCGAGTTCGGGTTGGAGACGGACTCGAGCTCGAAGTCAGCGTGATGGTTGAAGAACGAAATTTCGCCGAACTTGCCGACGAGTTCGCCTGTGACAACTTCAGGAAGCGTCACGAAGCCGGTCTTCGGGTTGGGCGGCATGGTGAGGCGGCGCTGGAAAGAGCCCGCACCGTCTGCAGTGCAGACCCAGGCGCCGAACACGAAGGTGTCGCCGCGGTTGAAGGCGACGGTTGGCTTGAAGTAGACGGGAGCCATCGAGTTCGCCATGTGATCTCGGGCGAGATCCCCTACCTGGCGCGCCAGCTGTCGGTGTTTTAGACCGGCAACCTACTAAGGGGAGTACCCGAAGTAGATGAATGTGGCCTCGCCGAGATCGGTAACTCGAAGGAAGAGACACGTGACACACAATTTTGACAGGTTCGGGCCGCGAGGTGCGTAATACCCTACGTCCTGTATGCTGCGTAGCTCTGGATTGATTGGGAACGATTACAAGATGGTGTAATAGTGCGCCGTGGATTGGATGAGATGCTAGAGAAAGGTCCCTGCCTCGCCTTATATAGTCCGGGAGGCAGGGTTACAAGTCGGAGTAGGGAGAGAGTACTAGTCGAGTACGCCTAGGAGTCTTCCATACAGTGCAGGACATGTACAACCTCCTAACCGAGTACTTCTCCTCCGTAGTCCTTGTGCTCCACGCCATCAGGTGCCGAGTAGCACAAGCCGGGTAGTCCCAGGGGCCCACCGAGTAGTCGGTCCTGGTACCCACCGAGGTAGTGGGCCTAGGGAGATCCATACGACAGTGCCCATCCCCCAGGGGCGCGAGCTCCTCCGGGATATACACGCGGGCGTATGCGGCCACCACGCCGCACCCCGCACCCTCGTGGGCAATGCGTTCCGCCAGGGCTTCTACTGGCCCACCGCGGTCGCTGACGCCAGCGAGATCGTGCGCACCTGCGAAGGGTGCCAGTTCTACGCCCGCAAGTCCAATCTCCCCGCGCACGTCCTGCAGACCATCCCCGTCACGTGGCCTTTCGCCGTGTGGGGGCTGGACATCGTTGGGCCCTTGCGAAAGGCGCCCGGGGGCTACACCCACCTGTTGGTCGCAATCGACAAGTTCTCCAAGTGGGTGGAGGTACGCCCCATCACGAATCTCAGGGCGGAGCAGGCGGTGACGTTCTTCACCGACATCGTCTACCGCTTCGGAGTGCCCAACTCCATCATCACTGACAACGGACCCCAATTCACAGGCAGGAAGTTCCTGGAATTCTGCGACAAGTTCCACATCCGCGTGGATTGGGCAACCGTGGCGCACCCACAGACCAAGGGTCAAGTGGAGCGTGCCAACGGCATGATTCTACAAGGCCTCGAGCCCAGGATTTTCGACTGGCTGAACAAGTCTGGTCGGAAATGGCTCCAGGAGCTGCCGGCGGTTGTGTGGAGCCTCAGGACCACCCCAAGCAGGGCTACTGGGTTCACCCCATTCTTCCTGGTCCATGGCGCGGAGGCCGTCCTCCCCACGGACTTGGAATACGGGTCGCCCGAGTCCGGGCTAAGACAAAGGTGCCAACCGGCGAGCCCGCGAGGACTCGCCGGACCAATTGGATGAGGCGCGTCATCGTGGCCCTGATGCACTCCGCAAGGTACCAGCAGTTCCTAAGGCGCTATCAAGCCCGGAAGCTGCGGCGACGAGACTTCAGCAAAGGGGATTTGGTCCTAAGGCTGCGACAAGACAACCGAGGCCGCCACAAGTTGTCGCCCCCATGGGAGGGACCCTATGTCGTGGTGAAGGTGCTCAAGCCCGGCACGTACAAGCTGGCCAACGAGGACGGCGAAGAACTCACCAACGCTTGGAACATCCAGCAGCTACGTCGCTTCTACCCCTAGCTAGGATTTCCAAGTTTTTTGTTGTAAATTACATGCCCAACACCCCAGTTGGCAGCACAAATGTAAATAACAGCAAGTTAATAAAGTTAAAGGGCAACTTGGCTCTCCCCAGAAAACCAAGTCACCCTCGGGGGCTACTACGGGGGGCACCCCCCCAAAAAATGGTCCCATTTTTTCGCAAAAATTTGCAAAGCGCGCCAAGTATGATTCAACCTTCGCCTCGAGCGAGTTCGGGCGGGGCGCGGGTGGCCAAGCGGAAAGGACGCGCGAGCCAGAGATAGCCTATGCCTCCGCGAGGATACGGCCTTTCTCTCTTGCCTCCGGCCCAGCGGGCTACTCACGAAATCAAACTCCCCCAACCCGAATTCACCCAGGCAAAGAAAAAACAGAACATCACAACAAGCGAAACCAAAAACACCATTCACATCGACAAGTGTTTAAACATCTACACAAAATACTTGTTTATTTACACGGCCACGCGGCCCGGATACTAACATTCAAACAAAAAAAGGGCCAAGTGCCCAACGGTCTTCAGGCTTGGGACGCGCTGGAGTCAGGAGCATCAGGGAACAGGAACTCCATGAAGTCCTCGGTGAGCATCTCGGCGGCATCAGGTGCCCCAGCGCGGTTCGCAGGCCTAGATACCACGAGCAAAGAAAATCAAGAAGGGAACGAACCCCCAAAGGGAAGGTCAACAAAACGAAGGAACGAAACGGCAACTCACCTTCAACCTGCTTCCTCTCCACCTCGAGAGCTTGGCGCCCGCCCTCGACTGCCTGCTGCAGGTTGACGACCGTGACGCTCTGCTTCTCGAGGGTCCGACGCTGATCCTCGTTCGAGATGCTGAGGGCGATCAGCTCCCCGTCGAGCTTCGAGACCTCATCCTCTCGCTCCTTCAGCGACGCCTGCACCCCCTCGAGCGCAGCATGCTCCCGCTTGAGCGCCGTCCAGGCCTCGACAAGGGCGGCCCACTCCTGCTGAAGCCGACCCTCGGCCTCCCCGGCGGGCGGCACGCTCCCCGCTCGGAGCTGCTCCTCCGCTGCGAAGACCGCGGCGGCCTTGGCGGCGAGGGCGGCCGTCAACTCCTCGGCCTCCTTGGCCCTCCCATCGGCCTCCCTCGCCCTCTCCTCGGCCTGGCTTCACCGAAACCGCACCTCCTCGAGCTCCGCGCGATCCTGTCGGCGCTGAGCCCGGGCGGAGACCATCTCCGCCTCCCAGTCAGCCGCCATGGAGCGCGGCCTCTCCAGGTCGTCCCTTGCCTGCTGCAGCGTCTCGTCCTGGTCGATGAGGGCCGTGCGAACTCGCTCGACGGCGGAGGCGCACCCCGTGGACCGCCCCTCTAGCTCCAAGAGATGGTCGCGCAAATCCTCAGCCCGGTACGCCAACCAACCGTCCCGGGTCCTCAGGGCCTCGGCAAGGGCGTCGAGGTCGTCGCGCTGCTCCCGGAGCTGGCGGAGCTCAGCGCTCATCTGATCGAAGGCGCTGTACCTATCGCGGGCGCGGAGCTCCAGCTCCTGCCACCAGCAGACAAAAACCAATGAGCGTCGCGCCGCAAAGATAAACGCGAAAACAACAGAGCAAGGAAGAAAGCAACAAGCTAACGAACGTCGACGCACCTGGAAGACACGCCACGCCGGGCCGCCTGGATCCGCAACGCCTCGTTCAGCGCCCGGTTGAGCGAGGCGTCGTGGCCGCGGAGCTCCTCCCACAGCTGCTGCTCCTCTTGGGCGTCGGCGAAGTGGGGGCAACGTGTCGACCCGCTCCCGCCCCTGCCCCAGGCTCGCCGCTGGGTCACTCGAAGCAGGGCGGCCAGCGCGGGACGAAGAGGCCTCGGTGCCATGCCTCGAGCTCCCGGCCACCATGTGGCCATCCCACCTTCTCACGAGCACCCCCGCTTGGGACTCGGGGGCTGGAGTGGGCAGGCTTGCCCACTGATCCCACCCGGGCGGCGGGACATCATCGTCGGGGATCTCCACCGCCGTCGCCTGGGAGCTGCCGGCGAGGGCGGGCCCCCGCCGGCTCCACCACGGCCGCCTCCGGCCGCACCACCGTGGCCGCGGGCTCCGCCGCGCCACCTGCGACCGACGCCTCCGACTGCGCCCTCGGCGGCCGCGGGCGCCGAGACGCGCCTCCGCCGGCCGACGTCGCCGGCCGTACCGCCGCGACCGGCGCCCTCCGACCGTGCCTCCGCCACCGGCCGCACCTCCGCCGCGGCCGGTGCCCGCCGTGCCTCTCGCGACCACCGCTGCGGCTCCGTGGTTGATGTCACCGGTCGCGGCCCCCGAGGCCTCGGCCGCGTCTTGCGAGCCCCTCGCCGTCGCCGCCGCCGTCTTTGCGGCGGCCACCCGCGTCGCCCTTGACGAGCGCCGCCTGGTGGGGACGGACGCCCCCATCCTCAACACCTTGGCCGGTGCGAGGGGGCACAGTTGGTATCACCCTGCGAACACAAGAACAAAGTGTCAAATCCCCGCCTATCAAGCACACGACCCCTCGAAAGGCAACTCCTTACCTCAAGGAGGAGAAGGCCCGCTTTCTCTTCCTCGAGGTCCCCGCCGACGTCGCGGGCGCGGCCGGCGCGGCCGCCGCCGCGCCCTCGCCCACCTCCACCGCGCGCGGGCTCCGCCACCCGCACGGGCGCCTCTCTTGCGCGCACGGGCGCCCCCGTGGTGCGCGCCGGCACCTCCGCGGCCCGTGCCGCCTCCGCCGTAGACCGCCGGGCGGCGGGCGCCCCTGCGCCCGCCCCCGGCGATGGTTCTCTTGCCACCGAGTCGGCTCGGTGGACGGGGGTGCGGGCTCCCACCTGTCGGGGAGAACCTGCCCCCTATCTTCTTCCCCTTCTTCTTCCTCCTCTTCCTCGCCTGACGACGAGTACTCCTCTGTCCCGGGCGAGGAAAGCCCCCCGTCGCTCGTGCGCCGGAACTCCTCGCTCCTCCGCTCCCCCGCGCTCCCGCCGCCGCGTGTTCCTCTCTCTCTCTCGCGCGCCACCCGCTCCTCGCTCTCGCCGCTGCGCCGCGCGCGCGTGCGCATGAGACCGGGGCGTGGGCGGGTCGGACCGCGCGGCGTTTACTCGCACCATCTGCGGGGATCAGGCGAAGCCCCAAAACACGTCGACATCCCAAAAACCAGCAGAACAAGAAAGGAAAAAAATTTACTCACCAATTGGCCGACCGAGAGCATGGCGAACGCCCACAGGGCCGTGTCGTCGCTACGCCCCGCCCTGAGGTTGATGGCGCGCCGCGCTCGGGTGGCCGCGTAGTCCCGCGGGAAGAGGCCCGGCAGCAGCCGCGACTCCGCCAATGCGATGGGGTTCGCGCTCTCGTCCATCTCGAAGATGCAGAGCCGCCTCTCCATCAGGGGGACGATCCGCCGGTGGTGGAGGTTGGCGAGGACGCACCCCGCGGTCAACCCGCGATCCACCAGGTGCTTCAACATGGCCAGGAGCGAGTCCAGCTGCGCGTGGTGCGAGGGCGGGGACACCCCGTGGTGCCAGGAGTCGGCCTTCTCCTTCAGCATTTTGCCGGTGTAGGGGGGAGGCCGGCGCCGGAGTTGCGGAGGTAGAACCACCCCCGATCCCACTCCGCGTTGTTGGAGGTCATCGTGCAGTGGATGTACTGCTCCCTGCGTGAGCTCCGCAACACAATCGACAGGTCTCCGGCGCGCGCCGCGTGGCGAATCCTCGGCTCCGACGTAGCCAGCGTGTGCAACTCCGCGCGGAAGAGGTGGACCCAGAGATCCCAGTTCACCGGGATCCCCAGGAAGCCTTCGCAAACGCCGACGAACGTGGCCACCTGCGAGATCGCGTTCGGCGTGAAGTTGTGCAGCTCCACGCCGTAGTGGTAGTATAGCGCCCGCATGAAGCGGCTCGCCGGCGCCGTGAAGCCACGCTCGTGGAAGCGGATGAAGCTGACGACGTAGCCGAACGGTGGGTTGGGCACCTAGTCCCATGCCGGCGGCTCGATCCACTCCGCGGGCTGCCCGTCCACGTTCGCCGCCAGCTGGCCGCCGTTCACCAACAAGCTCAGGGACAACTTCGTCGCCGTCGAGCGTGGCCATGCTAGCGGGTCAATGACGGTGATGGACGGCGGGGGAGCCATGTGAGTGGGCGAACGAGCGAGGAACGCGAGGCAAGAATGGCGTGACGGCGAAAGAGTGAGTGCGGCTCTGGAGCGGAAGCCAAAGGAGCGAAGGTGGAAAACACTAAGTGCGAAGGTAAAAATCCGCTTTGCCTCCCCCCATTGGGTTTATAGCCCCACGGGCCGTGCTCTCCGGAGCGCACGCCCGCACGCATTAACTGCAGGTAAAAATTTCTCCCGCTGACGAGGGGGACCCACCACGACCGCGGCGGCAGCACGTCCGCACACGCGCTATCATTACGGCGCGGTAGCCGGGGGCGCGGAAGGCCGTCACGTCCGCCTGCCCACCCCGCCCACTACGCGCGCGGCAGCGGCGCCTAACTGCAGCCGCGACTGCAGGCATTAAAAGGCCCGGTCCCTTACCAGGTAAGGAAGACCCTCGAGCGGCCCGAGCCCCAGGCTCAGACAAAACCGACCCTCGAAGGGTGCGATTACCGATCAGTGGCCTCGAAGCCTGTTCAAAGTAGACAGGCGCCACAGGTGCCCTCGATCTACAAAATTTACTGATCAGTGGTTCGAGGGCCAGCACGGCTGAGAACCCTCGAAACCTGCAGATGCGAAAAGACGGGAGGACCCAGCTGCTACCCCGTACGGCCCTACTGATCAGGGTTCGAACAGGTGCCCCAGATCACCAGAGTCAGGGGCGACGAAGGCGCACGCATTCAAGCCTTTCCTCGAGCCCGCCGGCTCGAGGGCGCCCCACATGTCGTGTTCAAGAGCCAGCGAGGGCAGCTAGCCGGGGGGATCCTACCGAGAGAGAGCTTCCACGCCCTCGGTCCCTAGCGAATGGGATCGAGCCCCACCTAGCAAACCCGCGCAAGCACTTTACTGGACGAGTCTCCGGACCACGAGCCTACCCTTATCGAACGGGGCATGGGCGTCCACTTGAACCACCCGCTAACAGCTCGACGAGGAATTCGCAATCCGCGACCCGATCGATGGGGGTTGCGGAGACCTCACCCTCCGTCCCGCGGAGGGACGGCGAGGGCGCGTTTAAAACAAGACGAAGAGCTCGCCCCGATCGCCTCGAGTCGGCCCAGGCTCGGGGGCTCGACGCATGGCTACACCTCCTGGGATGCACCGAACGCGAAAGGTATCAGTCGCGCGTGCGTCACCGAAGCCGGCTGAAACATCACCGATGCCGGTTGAGACATGTACCACACCCGCTGATAACATTCCGCGAGAAAACCCCTGCAGGAGCACTCACGCTCCTGCAGTTCTTCGAGGCTAGACCCGCGGGTCCGCTGACACGGCCCCACGGAAAGGCATTTGCAACAAGGAGGGAAGAGTGTCCTATCAGTAGGCTCCAGCATCTGTGGGAACCTGATTGGAACACCCGCAGACGCTCGGAGGCTACTGTCGGGGATAGCCATGAGGGTCCCCTAAAAAACTGGGGGGAATCCTGCTTAAAACCTGCAAAAAACACAAAACGCAAAACCAACCTCGGGCCTAACACAAAATTTACACACAACACGATCCACGCCGTGGTGATCCCCGCGGCCCACCGAAGCGGCCCAGCTAGGCGCCCCCTCGAGCGAGGTCCGCCTCGCTCGAGGGCTCAAACCCCCCTCGAATGAGGTCTGCCTCGCTCGAGGGCTCACGCCGCCCTCGAGCGGGGTCCGCCTCGCTCGGGGGTCCCCGCCTCCCTCGAGCGGGGTCCGCCCCGCTCGAGGCTCCCTCACGAGCGCACCTGCTCCTGCACGCGTGTACGAGCATTTAATGCTCTGACACAGCAGAGCCGCGCCACTACGCGCCTGGGAATCACGCCCCGGCGCTGTTCCGCCAACTCCCTACGGGGAGCCCATCCCCACCACTGTGGGGGACTGTGCGACGAGGCTGGTGTCAGCTCCGTGACACTGTGCCGCCCACTCTTGTACGACTAACGTGCCGCGCCCTCAAAGGGGGGTCGGCCGCACCCTCGAGCCCTCTTCTCGTGACTCCGCAGGGTCAAACCGTGACGTCGGGGCCGGCGGGAGCGCCATCCCCGTCGTTGTCAATCTCGTGCGGCCATCCCCGCCCCCGCCGCCGCCACGCCGCGCACTACTAGGGACTGCGCTCCGACGCTATTGAGCACGCGGGGACGGGACACCGCCACGCCTGCTACTGCACCTCGTACGAATCACTGTCAACAGCTCCCTCGAGCCCGCCTGAAGGCGCCCCGGTCAACCACCACGCCTCCACCCTCGAAGTCACCCCTGTTCAAGCACAGGACACGCTACGACATCGTGACTGGAGCAAGATTCGTCAGGACGGCCATCAACTCTACGGCACTGTTCGCCATACCGCAACACGTATAGAAATAGTGCGGCACGTATGTCAATCTGCCCCTCCTTGGCCTATAAAAGGAGGGGCAGCCCCCCAGCCACAGGAGTCAGACACGGGACGACGGATAGCATGCGCTCACACGCTCTCCGTTTTCCCCACAATATTGGCACTCGCCTCAATCACATCTCTTGGGACTTGGAGGCCACGCCTCCTCTCCCGCCTCGCTTGTAGCCACCCATCTACAGGCACCCTGGTGCGAAGCAATACAGTGCCTCGAGCACACCCCTGCTGGACGTACGGCCCCGTCCGGAACCAGGATAAACCAAGTGTCCTTAGTTGCTTAGCACCAACCATCGAGAGGCAGATCTCAGCGCTCATTACTAGTTAGTGTCGGGACTACTTTCTGCACCGACAAGAACCTCAGTATCCAAAAAGCCTTTCGTGGTCTAGATTTGGTGAAGTAGTTAACACCGAGGGGTAAGTCTTGCTGAGTATTAGTATACTCAGCCTTGCTATAATATGTTGATCCAGGTAATGCTTTTGGTGATGTGTGGCCCGGAGAGATCCCGCCCGGCTGGGAGCTGGAGTGGGTGGAGGACGACAACTGAAGGCATCATGGATAGCCTCTCGTGGTGTTTCCGCTTCCGTTAGTTTAAATTCCGCTATTTTCAAAACTCTGAACTATTTCGTTATGGCAAAAACTCGGTTTGTAATAATTAAACCCTTCGGGGTACGCTTTTGGATATTAATGATGTTGTATCTCTGGACTCGCCTTCGAGTGAGTTTTAATGCACATATATTCGATCCTTGTTGCTAGTCAAGTGATTTACCGGGCGTTAACCCGGCAACTAACGACAGGATGATGCTTTATTATCACTTAATGACCAAAGTGGATTGGTTTAAGTGATAGTACGGTATTTTCCTGGGCGGGTTGTCACAGTGGAGGTGTGCGAGTGACACCATGGTGGTGCGGGCGATGGTGGTTTTCTTGGGCGTGTGCTTGTGACGCCACGATAACATGGTTGATGACGGCCAAGCGATGACGCATTAGAGACACCATAGTGGCATAGCTGGTTGCCCGAACCATCTTTCTCAAGCAGCGGTGTGTCAACAACACCGTGGTGGCATGACCGATGACGATTTGCGCAGATGTTTGCTAGTGACACCGTGGTGGTGTCACTGGTTGTGGCCGTGCGACAACTCACCCACAACGCCACGATAGTTGTCACACCCGGATTTAAGGGCAAATCCGAATGCATAGAACACATGTGCGCCAGGATCAAGTTACACACATGCGTTGACTCAGTGTATACCAAAACACAGTGTAAAAGCGTAAAGAGAGTATTAAAACTATATTACACGACCGAATGTCTCAAAATCGTAACATAAGCGAGTACTAGCAGCGGTAAAGGACATCTCCACAGGCAGCTGACTGGTGGCACGCTCGCCTAGAAACCACCGAACTCTCCAGGAAAGTCTTCAAAGCGTCCGTCTGAGCAGCAGCCGGGTAGTGTAGATGCAAATAAAGGAACAACAAGCATGAGCACATGTCGTATTCAGCAAGGGAAAAGTTCTAAAACAACATGCAAGGCTTTATGGTGGAAGCTGATGGTTCATAAGCAAGTCAGCATTTTAGTTGGTCAAGTTTTATTAAGAAACTGTTACTAACAAGTGAAAGTATATACCAAACCCAGATAATAAAATGCAACAAATCCATAGAATGTAATGCACAAGTTTAAAAGTTCCATCTTCCATAAATTAATCATGTGAGGGTCCAGGCCGCCCTTGACAGTGGGCATGGCTAACTAGTTAGTTTTACACTCGCAGGTCATACATATTTACCCACAAGTCGCGTAAAAGTCCCGAAGAACTTTAGACCCAACCATGCGATGCTAGCTTGACATCATACCACACTACCGAGGTGTGATTGCATAGGGACGCTACGAGGCCGTTACAAAGATCCCCAGATGAAGGCTGCCCGCTAGGTTACCTGGTCAGTGCAACGTATAAAGCTCCCGGACGAGTACCGTGTCTTAGCTAAGCCCACACCTACGCCCGAGCAGGTCCATACGCCACTACCCGCCAGCCCCCAACCCTTATCAGGTAAAGCATACCTAACACCTAGTTCACTAATTAATAAGCCAAGACAGAGCCATATGTCTTGTGGTTGCACTGTTTTCTTGGGTGGTCGCTCCATGTTCCGATTAACAAGCATAAAGTGTTCTTGCATTACATGAATGATAGCATAAATAAAACCATATTAACAAGTGTTCATTAAACCACTTGAAACCACGTAAGCGCTAGCATGTGCTACCCAACATAAAGTAAACCCAGGTTGATCAAGGCACATGATAACAAAGCTCGTCGAACCTTAGCAATAGGACCCATCAATTTAATGCAAAGCAATAATAAATAACGGTGTAATTAAAATGCATGTTGTAATAGGATTAACGGGAATGCGGCAAGGACTTGCCTTCTACCAGCACCGGAAACTACTCAGGGTCTTGGTAACCTTCAACAGCAGCGAAGTCCCCGAACTGCTCGTACTCTACGCTCCACACATTCACATACAAGCATACAATGGAAACAGATAAGAAACAGTACACCAATCATCTCAAACAGAAGTAAAAACAACAGAAAACTATTCTACTCGTCGAGACGATCGCGTGGATATAAAGAACGCTAAAAACGGAGCTAAAACGACTAAGTTATGGCTAAAACAAGTTTTAGGGCTAATCTGTAAATAAAAATTAAGTCTCGGGGCTAAACTGAAGAAAACAGGACCTAATCGTAAAGGTTTTCCTAAGGTGGAAGGACCGGGTTGCAATTTCAGGAAAACTCAGGGCTTTTACATGCAAAAGCGTGCGGCTAAGGCGAGGGGACGGATCTGATCCGTTGGATCGAGATCCGGCGGCCGGGATCTAAAGCGGGCGCGGCTAAGCGGGTTGACCAGCATACCGGTTTGACCCGGGGTCCAATCTAATCTGGGCCGTTGATCTGAGATCCGGCGGCCCTGGTCAAATGCGAGCGGCGGGGGCGGCGCATGACCGGCGACAGAGCAGAACGCGGCGGCGGGCGGCGGCGGACGGCGGAAAAGGCGCCGGGGTGCACCAACCGACGCGGGAACAACACCGAGGACGATGGCGAGCGGCGACCGCCGACGAGCAGCGGCGGCGGCGGAGCTCCGGTGAGCCGGTCACGGCGGGGTGTTGCACGGGGACGTCTCCAAGCGGTACAGGTGGCTCCCTTACCTAACGGAGGAGGCGCGAAGACGACGCCTTGGCGACGGGAGGCAACGGAAAGCGACAGGAACCTGGGCCAACGACGGCGGCTCGCCAAGGACGGCGGCAGCGTTGGATGCTAGGGTTTCGGCGACAGGGGGCCGAAGCCGAGGGGTGGCGGCGGCTTTATAGGGCAGCGCCCCTAGGCATGCGGGCCCGTGGGCCCGGCGAGGTGGCGCGGACGCCGAGTCGAGCCCGCCTCGGGTGCGACCCCGACTCCGGTCGCGGTGTGAGCGGCGGCGCGCGCGCGCGCGAGGAGGGGGGGATGACGCGCGGGCCCCGCGCGTCGGTGGCCGGCGGCGGCGCGCGCGCGCGAGCGGGCCGGCTGGGCCGCTTTGCGTTGCTGGGCTGCGGAGGGTGAGTTGGGCTTCGGCGGTAGGGGGGAAGGAGGTGGGCTGCTGTGGGGCTGGGCCGAAAAGGGAGGAAGGTTATGGAGGTTGTCTTCTTTCTTTTTCTAATTTCTATTTTTGTTTAAAACAAACAAACAATTTGAATCCAAATCAAGATTTGAATCCAAACACCCAAAAACAATGCATCGGCATGAATACAATAGGGAATTCCTATATTTCTTTAATTAATTAAGAAAAATGGTTAAATGCCTATAAAAGCACAATCTCCTTATATTCCTTAAACGAGAACGCATTGTTGCTAAGCAAATTTTAATCAAACTCAAGAAGTGGAATTTAGGGTGTTACAATAGTGTGGCTAGTGTTGTCAATCATCTCCTTGTGTCGCGAGAATGATGCTGCTGAAAACTCATCCCTTCTTGAAATGATGTTGATGGCCTCTCTCATCATGTCCTTCCCGAAGGCGATGTCAAGCATCTCCGGTGTAAGACTTGCTCCTGCCTAGGTCAACGGCGATCATGCAGTAAGGTGCTTCAGTCTGGTTTGCTCCATTGAGTGGTGGCTCATATCAACGTTCCAATCTGACAGGCATAGTCGTGGAGGCTCGGATCAATGTCCAATCCGACCGAGCAGAGTTCAATTAAGGCTTGTGTTGATGTCTCAATCCGGTCTAGTAGAGTTGAGGGTTTGAGTTGAACTGAGAGGTGTATCAATGTTCAAATCCAACCCATCGAAATTGTGTGGTCTGTGGACCCAAGTTGTTCGAGGCTCAGAGATTGAAGTTTCCATAGTTTGCATGAAGAGGTTGGTTTTCACTAGATACGTTGCCATGGTACAATTACCTTTCTAGTTGTACAATCTATATACCGACATTGTATAGTTTTGGATTCGATTTTCTTATAAACTGGATCAATTGTATTCCTTCGAATAATTATACCCCCAACCGAAGTTCACAGTCTCTAATGATTTACAATAATGATTCTGGGAATAGCCGGAAAACTCCTCCATATTTGTGGATAGGCAAAATAGGTAATGACTCCATGGACTCTTCGCAAAAGGTCATGTTCGTCCTTGAACTTTTGGAAAGGCCGCTTAGTCCTCAAACTTTTGTGATTCGAGTCGGTTACATCCTCAATCCACTTATGTGGTCGACGCCGTTAGCCTCCATCCACTTTTGCTTGGGGGAATGGACGTGGCATGGGGCCCTCGCGTCTACGCGCCCTCCCCAACTACCTAGGCGGCGGTGTGGAGGGAGGGAAAGGGAGGGGAAGGCTGCGTCGTCGAGGCCGCCGTCGGTTGAGATCCGCGCAAGCTCCGCCTTCGATGTCGCGGCGGCGCACGGCCTAGACATCTCAATGGCATACCAAGACACGTACGTTGTGCGAGGCTTCTCCGTACGCGGCGATGGCGACCGCCGCGGAGATGCCGAGCATGTTGGGCATAGAGGCGCAACGGAGAGAGATGGAGGGGGTTGTGGTGGATTTGGCCGACGGTGGTGCCCACGACGCCCTCCATCGCCGACGGAGAGGGAGCATCTAGAGACGAGGGGGGGAGAGCTCGACATCGGAGGGGCACCGTGACAACCCCATCCGAGATAATTTCGTACTATCGCCTAAACCACTCTATTTGGTCATTAAGCGATAATAAAGAATCATCTCGTTGAGTGTTACCGGTCATAGCTCGGTAAATCACTTGAATCACACAGAGGATTGAAACTTATACATTAAAACTCCCACGAAGGAGAGTCTAGAGTACCTTACACAACTTAAATCCAAATTCACCCTTAGGGTTTAATTATTACGGACCATGGTTCTTGACATGAAAGTAAATTGTTCGCAGTTTTAAAATAACGGAAATACTAATAGCGATACGATAAGACATCACAAGAGGCCATCTCGTGATGCCATCACTCGGTCATCCACCCATTCCAACTCCCAACCGGTGGAATCTTTCCGCACCGAACTACTTCACTCGAAAGCAATAATTATAGCAAGGTCGAGTATACTAATATTCAGCAAGACTTACCCGACAAAAGTTACCTCTAGACATGTAAGGCTTTTTGCGGGTGGGTTTGCTTTGCCAAAAAAGCAGCCTATGATCATGGATCCTTACTTTCGCATTTTAGCTCAAATTCTAGTAAGTTAATCATTACTAAAATAAGAAACTAATGCAATCAAGAATTGTACAATACAATTAATACACACGAAGAATTTACATAGTTCCGTCATTAAGGGATATCATGGTCGCTTGATTAAGCGAGCCTCGGATAACGGTGAGAGGCCGATAATCGATTGATTAAAAACCTTGCAAGGTAGACCTAAACACACGGAGCGGTGCCCCAACGGAGCCGACACCGACCAAATGGTTCCCAAAAATCCTCGGCTTGGTGTAACACCCGAAAATTCCATCACAATAAAATATTGCTAGCAACCTGGTTTAGTTTTATTTCCTAAGGATTTAATAAATTTGAATAAATAAATTTGCCTTTAATTAAATTAAACATCATTTAATAATTAGAATCACTCAAGTGTTTGTGCATCATGTTAAAATGCATGAGTTTTGGTTGTGATGTGGTTTTAAAAGTTCTAAAATTTTTTTGTGAAAAGTCCTTAAAAATAATTGTGAAAATTGGTGTAAAAGTTTGAATTAAAAAATGATGAAAGTTTGAATTTAAAAATGTTTGAAAACTTGTTTAAAAGGTTTTCGAAAAGTCTTAAAATAGTTGGAGAAATTTGTGTTAAAATATGGAAAAGATTTGATTTGAAAATGGTTGGAAAAATTGGTTTGAAATCGATTTGAAAAAGAAAAAAAAAGAAAAAAAGAAAGAAACCTATCTAACCTAAACCCACCCCACCCCACCGGCCCAGCCCCATCCTTCCTCCCTCCCTCTTTTTTCTTTCTTCCAACTCCGGCCCAAGTATCTCCGCCCATCATCACGCGGCCCGGATCTACCCCCGCGGCCCGGCGCCGCGCCCCGCTACCCTCCCTCTCTCTCTCACCCGCCGACGTGTGGGGCCCACACGTCGGGGCTTCTTCCACCTCCGCCGCCGCCCCCTTCCCCGTGCCGTCGCCGGCTTCCCCGCCGCACCCCCGGCCGCCGCCTCCCCGACCCTCCCCCGCGCCTCCTCCCCTTCCTCCTTAAATGCGCCGCGCACTCCCACGCCCGTCCCCGCGCCTCCCCGCCCGAAACAGCCCGCTCCACCGAGCCGCCCACCGCCGCCATATGGCGCACCGGCGAGCTCCCCACGCCACCGCCTCCGCGCCCTTCCCCCTTCCCCCCTCCGACCTATAAAGAGGCGAAGACCTCCTCTCCACCCCCCGCCCCTCTCCTTCTCTCCTCACCCACCCGCGCGGCCACCGGAGCACCGCCCCGCCGCCGAGCGCCGCCGCCCCGATCTCCTCCACCGGCGCCTCTACCTCCCTTCCAAGGCTTCCGGTGAGTTCCTCGAGCCTTCCTCTTCTTTTCGGTGCTTTTCCCGTGCGAATTGGTGGCGGGAGGCCATCCTTAGCTCTTCCCCGGCGAACTCCGCCGCCGGCGCCGCCGCGAGCCGCCGCCGGCCGCCCGTCCGCCGCCGCCCGCCGCTCGCACGCGACCTCGGGCCGTCCGATCGGCGCGGACGGCCCCGTATTAAAAGAGGGGGTGTACCCCTTTGATCCGGTCCATGGTGGACCTATGGACCAAATCCATAGGCGCCGGTCCACGAGCTTGCGTCATGCTCGCGTCGGCACAGCCAATCACAACTCGCCACGTGGCGCCACCGCAGCCCCTCCACCGGCCGCCCCGGCAATTTTGCAAAAAGAAGCCCCGGCTTCCGAATTCACAACCATACCCTTCCACCTATATAAAAGCCTTTCAACTAGGTCCTTTCTTTTATGCTTAGGCCCCCGCAGTCCTTAATTTTTATGTTCTATAGTCCATCCTTTGATCTTGTACAAGTTAAACCCCGGGTTTACACACATAATTATGTTTAGGTCCCCGAAATCTTGCGTAAAAACTCCATAAACTTTCGCATATTCACAATTTAGTCCCCGAATCTTGTTTCAATCATATCTTTTCCATCCTAGATCCGTTTTACGCGTTCTTGGTGTCCACGCGATCGTCTCTCCGAGCCCGTCATTTCTAAAAGCTTGTTTTAGTCTTTTGGTAATGTTTGATGTATTGCTTTATTTATTGTATGTTTTCTTGCATGATCGTAGCCAACACGTCGATCGAGGAAGAACAAGAGCAGAGCTTTGAAGTTAAGGAGAGTAGCTTATCGTTGGAGAAAGGCAAGTGACCCTAACCACCCTTCTACCTATGCTTTAATCAAGAATACTATAAGTTAATTGGAACATGGAGAACCACCCAGGAAAACGAGGCAACCACAATCCATATGGCTCGGCTTAGCCAATTAATTAGGTGTGCGATTGTATTGACGAACCTATCCGAAAGGAACACGGGGGCTCGGGGTTGCGGGGGTATAGCCCGGTTCTTTTGGGGCAGCAGCCTTTGCTAAGGTGCTGACCACTAGGGAGGGTTATGGTCCGCCCCGAGTCAGAATCGTCGTGGGTTGTTGGTGCGTTTGTATATCTTTGTAAAGGCTTCGTAGCGTCCCTATGCAATCACACCTCGGAAGTGTGGTATTGTGCCTGATCAGCACATGCGTGGTTGGGTTCAAAGTTCTTTGGAACTTTTACGCGAACCGTGGGAAAAGTGTGCAACCTCCCGCAGTGTAAAACGATCGATCGCCCGTGCTCACGGTCAAGAGCGGCCCGGACCCTCACATGATTAATTGAACTTAAAGATGGATTAATATTGCTTTCCGGTTATTCCTGTGGCCTTGCTGAGCTCCAACCATAAGTGTGCTCATCTTTGCTTACGCTGTTCAGAGAAGAATCCCGGAGTGGAGTACTTCACCGACTACGAGGAATTCTGAGGATGCGATCAACCGCCGAAGCTCGTGGAAGATGAAGATGGAGTCGCGTCTTCATAGTTATCGTTGTTCGTGTAAAGACCTTCGTGTCTACCCTCGTGAGTGTAATAAAAGTTAATAAACCTTTTCTGTACGTTTTGAGCAATGTCTTGTGATATTACACTCATGAGTCTATCATATGCGTGAAATTGTGATCCTGGCACACATATGAGATGCATTCGGTTTTCCACAGAAAATCGGGTGTGACACTTGGGATAATAGCTTATAGTCCCGGGTACAAGGCTATCTGGTATGTCCCCACATAGTACATCCAGACTCACACATGTACCCTCCTCTCGGTTGCGGGCCGGGCAGGAGAATGCTCAAGATTAATAATAGTACAATCTCGTACCATCTCATTACGGTACTAGGCTTACCGGTCCCATTCCCGACAAGTTCTTAGTACGTTCAAAAGCTTAGCCCATGAAGCCACTAGACCGGAGCCCACATCCCATGCTCTTACCACATGAGCAATTCATTTATAAAGCTCTTATGGTTCCAACATAAGAACCTATTCTCGCAAGTGACGAACATCACTCGACTTTTACCGGGTCCTTAGGGCGTAGCATCTAACGACCTAGCATCCTAGTAAAAGAACATAAGCACATAGGGATCATGCAACTAGAGTTTCATATCAACTCCTGAACGTAAATGCATATTTATAAACAAAGATAGTTGCAAATATTTAAAGAAAACAATATGGGTTAATGATAAACCGGGGCTTGCCTTCGTTTCCAACATTGGTCTTTGGCCCTTCTGGATTTCGGTCCAGGTCTTGCTCTACAGCGACATAGTACACGTCCCCGTCAGCTCCTTCGTCTCCTCCTTCCGGCACGAGCGTATAGCTACCGTCAGGAAGATCTACACGAGGATGCAAATGCAAGATTTACTTGACGATTTTTATTTAATTAATTAAAAATAACACATGGTAACCATGAGGTACATGGGTGACCACATTCACCTAGATAAATACATTAAGCATATTCTTCCAATAAAGGAACAATATGTGGTGCTTTATTATCTATTCTTTTTAATAGTGACTATGTACATATTTATATAAATAAATTAGTTTATTTGGACAAAACAACAAGGGGGTGGTTTTAAACTTGTTAGCATGTTTCACCTCACATACATATGATCGTTAGGTGTGTAGTTGTGGTTTTCCAATTTAACTTAACCTTAAGCTTAAAATGGCACCCCATAGCTTTTATTCATAAAATAAATTATAAAACACCATGGGTGGTGTTCACTGAGCTCACTGGTGGTGTTCACTGAGCTCACTAACTCTAATATAAGTCACTGCCCACACATGCATACTTGCTGGGGCTATAAAAATAAATATATCAAAAATAACATTTCTAGCCACCACAAACAAGATAAAAGCATATAAAAATCAATAGAGCACTTTTGGATCCAAAGTTTCTCTCACTGATTCTCTGGTCCAAAACAAGGCTAATTTCACTGAGAATAATGCAAAATCAGTCAGTCTTTATTTCCTAAGTATCATGCCCATGGGTTTTGGACTCGAAGGAACAACAATGTTGGTTGGGACTGGATAACAGTGAGGCTAATTTGAACTTCAAATCTATTGAAGAGTCCTTCATCACAACAACCACAGACCTCTTTAAGCCACATGACTCAGGTATGGCACCATCAAACAACCGGATTTCCTTATTCAACCCACTGGTGAAACAATCGAGAGACAAATTGAAACTGCTTTGCACTTCGGACACGACGACCTCTACAGTCGCCTCAACTGCACCTTCAACACGTGATAAAGTTGGATTAATTGCACCATAGTCACCAGGTATGTGAAATGTAAATGGGCAATTCCATATAACTTCAGGGCCTATCATTGATGCACCATCAATCAGCTGCAGATCATCCTTTTCTTGTTCACCTGTCTTGATCCTAATGTCATATTCGATTAGAGTAAAGTCCATCATGTGCCTAACCCTCGCTTAGGTCCAGTCATGTTGATTAGTGAACCCTACAAAATTATTATAATCGGTAGCTCTTCGTATTAAAGTAAAAATATCTAAGGTACCGTTTGGATGTTGGCATTGGAGTGTGGAATTAGGAATTGGTATTTGTGGTCAACAATTCGCCTTGTTTGGACGTTGTCTAAATTAGAAACGGAAACAGGAAACGAATACTACGCGGCATTGGCTTCACCTTCACCTGCGTGTGCATCCCACCAATTCGAAGCCCCCACCCTTCGTATTGGGAAGCATTCGTCCCTGCCCATCCGTCGTCATGTCGGCCATCTCCAAAGAAAAAAAATCTGCAGCTGAGTTTCCTTCCCCGTCACCCCTCCAAGATCCACGGCACGGCCGGCGACGGCGTCCTGCGCGTGACCGGGCGGCAGCTGGCGGCATTGTCCCGTTCGCAGCTGGCAGGGCCGTCCTGCGCGCAGCTGGGAGGAGCGACGGCCGCCGATGGCGTCTCGTTCGCGACCGGCGGGAGCCTCTTGCGCGCGGTTGTGTGAAGCGACGGTCGATGGCGGCGTCTTCTCCGCGACCGGTGGCGGCGTCCTGCTCGCGGCTAGGCGGAGCTACAACCGGCGGCGACGTCCTGCGCGCGGCCGGTGGCGATGTCATGTGCGCGTCTCGGGCTCTCAGCGGAGCTATGGCCGGCGGCATCATGCAAGCTGCTGGGCAGATAAGCGCTACCGGGAACCAAAAATCAGTTTAGTCACTTGACCATGCATGACTATCGGCCCTCGACCCCTACCACTGCGACATCTCATCCTCGGTAACAAGAGTTGTTTACGTGTATGTCATTAAGAAAGTTGCCGATTCACGTATGCCATGGAAAAGCTTCTCAAGACGTGTATGATGCCACGCACCCGAAGTTCGTTGACGTACATGCCATTTTGGATGGATGGAGAGTTAACAGAGGTGTTAGAGGGTGTGTAAGGACAGTTTTGCTATGTGCAATAAAGGGTTAAAAAAATCAGAAATATTGTAAATAATTCGATAAAAAAATAAATAATTGCAGAAAAATCGTAAAAATCAGAAATAAATTATAAAAATGATTAAAAATCAGAAAAGCGGGAATAATTTTTTTTAAATGATTTAAAAATCGTAAAAAATTTAGAAAAGTTGAAATAATTTTTTTAAATGGTTAAAAAATCTGGGAAAATTGAGAGAAATGCTAGAAAAATGTAGTTAAATGTGGAACAAATTAGAAAAGGGTTGCAAAAAAATAAAAAAAATAGACAATAATTTTTTTAAGAGGGAAAAATAGGTGCATGACCATTGCATACAAGCAAATGTACATATCACATGAAAAAAAAATAAGGGATGACCATTGCATAGTAACAAGTTCAGATCACCAATATTTAAACAGATAAGTTCACTAGTTTTCATCACACTTAGTCCACACATAGACATCACACTTAGTCCGCACATAGAAAGTAAAGTTCACTAGTTTGCATGACATCACACCAAACCATACATGTCTCAAATTACATCAAAAGTAATAGTTCCTCCGGATAATTTATTCAAGCTGGAGTTTCTTCTTGCTTCTGGTATTAGAAGGTCAATCCTGGATGGGTTGACCACTTCAACAGGAGCCCTCCTTGGTGTACACTTCTTCTGGATGGCTTGCTTCTGTTTTGGTGCAGAGACTTCATAGGATGCAATTTCTTCATGAACAGCAGGAGGGTGCTCAATTTGGAGAGGAAAGGGTCATTGGATCCATGTCCACTTCCAGACCTTGTGTGAAAAAAAGATCAGTTAGGTTGTAGGTTATAAATGAAAGATCAGCTAGGTTAAATGACAAGATCAGCTAGGTTAAACTACAAAATCAGCAAGGTTAAATGACAAAATCAGCTAGGTTCAATGACAAAATCAGCTAGGTTCAATGACAAATTCAGCTAGGTTCAATGACAAATTCAGCTAGGTTCAATGGCAAGATCAGCTAGGTAGGTTCAATGACAAAATCAGCTAGTTTCATTGACAAAATCAGCTAGGTTCATTGACAAAATCAGCTAGGTTCAATGACAAAATCAGCTAGGTTCAATGACAAGATCAGCTAGGTTCAATGACAAAATCAGCTAGGTTCAATGACAAAATCAGCTAGGTTCATTGACAAAATCAGCTAGATGTAGAAAAGTGAAAGATCAACCTGCTAGTACTTGTTGTAGGTGGTGGCCCCCGTTTTTTGGCACCCTTTTTCACTCTCTTTGGCTTATGTGTAGCATTGGCCACCGCCTCATTGTATGGAAATACCATGCCTGATCCAGTAGTGGCCACAACAATGCCTGTGCTAGGGGAACATGCTTTCTTCTGCCTTTTCTTTGGTGGACCCCTGAAATAAATTATGGAAAATTGTTATTTTGCATAGCTAAACAAGAAGTGTTGTCATTGTGTAACTATGTCTACAAAGTCTACCTCTCAGCCTCAAATGCGGCTATGTCATCTGGATTGCCATTCTTACATGTGTACCAATGGTGTCCTAACTGATGGCATATTGGGCACCGATGTTGCCTTTTGCCGCTACCTTCCTCATTGCTCGATTTCTTCCTACTACCGCCTCCCTCCAAAGCTGATTTCATCATGTTCTTCCTCCTTCCCCCTGCAGCTTGACTTAAGCAATGGAGGATGCATGAAGAAGCCATGTGTGGATTTGGGCCACATGGACTTGTCGGAATAAAGGGCATACAACCCGCATATGCAATTTTGAATTTCTCAACCGAATAGCACTCATCTACATAATCTTCAAGTTTGGCCCCGGGGATAGATGTGATGTAGGCAATGGCATGTTTGCATGGTATTCCCGACCCTTGCCAAGCTCTCAGAACATGTCCTCTCAATTGTATTCACTACAAACCTGAAGCTACTACCAGAACTTCCCTTAGCACAAACTTCTGCAATGCCATCAGGTGAGCTTGTGATTACTTCAATGTCCAGGTTGTAGCTAGCTCCTCTCAACTTCTGCACTATATGAGGCAAGATCTTTCCTTCAAACTTTTGGGCAACCCTTCTTCTAAGGTTCCATTTAATTAAGATCTTCTGTCTAATGTTATCCATCAACTCATCCAGATGCATGCCCTTCATATCTTTCACCTGCCAACATATAAATCCAATTTTGAGCAAACATGGAATGAAATAAGATAATCAATGCAAAGTTAAACAAGGTAATCTTACCCATTTATTGAATGTCTCAGCCAAGTTATTGGTAACATAATCCACTTTTGATAATGTGGAAAACTGACTCCTAGTCCACAATTTCTTGTGATTTTCCTGAAGCCATTTCATAGCCTCTGGTTTGGCTGCAGCCATGGCTTGATAATGTTTCTCAAACATGTAAGGGCTCCAAGAATATGCAGATGCCCACAAGTGATCATCAAAAATCTGTCCACTATAGTGTTTCTTGAAATTCGTGTTAGATGGTACATACACTCTCTATGTTCGACATCCGGAAAAACTTTACTAACCCCATGCATCACTGGCCGCCCACAATCGCATCGAATGTAAGACCAACCGGATTGCCTATAGCTTCTCTCAACCTCTCCATAAACCACTCCCAATTCGGATTTGTTTCGAGTCAATAACACCAACCGCTATCGGGTACATCCAACTTGTGACCATCAACCGCACAAGCTACACACAACCGACCTCTAAACCTTCCATTCAAAAATGTACTATCTACCGCAAGATAGGGCCTACAACCTTGTAGGAAACCATCAACACAAGCTTTCAAAGCAAAAAACGACCTATTAAACCTTATTTTGTTGTTGACGGTATGATGATCAATTACAACAAAGGATCCAGGACTACTATCCTCTATTTGAGCCTTAAATTTGTACAAAGTTGTCAAAACTTTCACCCCAAGGTCCATAAATTTTGTCCATAGCAAGTTGCTTACCTAGATATACCTTTCTGTAGGTCACATCAATTTTGTGCCTCTCTTTCAACCTTCTTTTCAGCTCTTTGGCACCCACTGTTCCATTTTCCTTCAACCAATCAAGCACTTGTTCACACACCCAATATTGTGTCACTCCTACACAACTGCCTTTCCTTCTTTTGCTCTCACAATTCTCATGCTCGTGCGGGTTTCTTGTGATCTGCAAAAAGAGTGTTAAAAAATAAATGCATAAAGACTGTTAAAAAAATCATTGCATAACGAGTGTTAAAAAATTTACCTTCACTGTAACTTCATCACTCAAAGTAGCAGTATGAATTCTCCACCTACAACCCACATCCTTGCCACTGCAATACACCCTGTACCGAGATTTATCACACTTTTCAATCTTATATTGGAACTCATACTTGGTAGCATGTGTAGCTAAAGCCAACTTAAAAGCATTCGATCCGAATACATAGTGCCTACCGCCATAGGAGGATCATTCTTGTCATAGTGTGCATCGAGTTTCGTGCGGGCTCCCTATCTATTACAATGTCATCTTCCTCTATTTCATCATCAGACAAAGATTCATCCTCCTCAATCTCCTCTAATTCATCTTCCTCTACTTCATCTCCCTCTACATCATCTAACAATGTGTCGGGTTCAGTTTGACTAGTGGGAATGGGAGGTGCTCGATGTTCAGGACCAATATCAATATACAAGCATTCATCATCAATACCCGCATGCTCATTCGATGGGTTTGGGTTAGCAAGAAATTCACTATCTGCAGATTTAGTAAGGCAAGATTCCCCTATGCTTAGTTGAACTGATTGTCCAGTACCAATTTCCCACTCTGGAATGTCAGGAGGTTCACTACCCAAGCCGGCGTCCATCCTACAGATGAACAACAACGCATGCTCAACACATATGCATACATCACATATATGCGAGCAAAGAAGGATAAACAGGAACTGAATTTTCTTTTTAATACCTGGACACGGAATCGAATCAGGGAGCGGGCGTGAATCGGGAGCGCGCGGCCGCCGCAGCTGCGGCCGCGTGCGCGCGCGCCCGGCCGCGCGCGCGCGCGGCCCGGCCGCGCGGGCGCCCGGCCGCGGACGGGGCGGCGCGCACGCCCGCCGCGCTAGGGCCGCCCGCGAGCCGGCCGCGCCTAGCCGAACAGGGGGCGCCGCGCGGGCGCCCGGCCGGGAAGACGGCGGCGGCCGGCGGCGGTTCTCCGGCGGGGTCCGCGGCCGGCGGCGGGTCTCCGGCGGCCGCGCAAGGGAACAGGGGCGGCCGCGGACGGAACGGGGGGCGGCCGCGCAAGGGAACGAGGGGCGCCGCGCGTGCGCCCGGCCGGTGAAGACGGCGGCGGCCGGCGGCGGGTCTCCGGCGGGGTCCGGCGGCCGGCGGCGGGTCTCCGGCGGCCGGCGGCGGGTCTCCCGGCGGGGGTCCGGCGGCCGGCGCTAGGGTTCTGGCGCGGCTCGAGAAAGGAAGGCAGCGGATTCGATTCGATTCGATTGTGACCGGTTCCAGGAGAGAAACAAAATAGACAGGGGCAAAATGGTCTTTTCACTATGCGGGTCCCACATGTCAGCAGGGTGCAACTGTTAAGTCCTAACGGAATCCATCCAAAATGGCATGTACGTCAACGAACTTCGAGTGCGTGGCATACAGGTGCTTGAGAACTTTTCCATGGCATACACGTAACTGGCAACTTTCTTAATGGCATACACGTAAACAACTCCGTGTAAGGGGCGTACCACCAAGAGGCACAACCGCAAAAGTGCCATTGTGCCAATGTCACCGACGAAGGTTGGATGGTGGTTCGCACGGTACAGACCGAATTCTAATTACATTGTCTTTATATACATCCAAACATGAATCCGAATTAGCTTGCTCCCTCAATTCTAAAAGGCAATACAATGGTAATCCAAACCACATATTTCGAATTGGGGTCATTTCAATACTATGGTTGATTTAGTATTGAAACCAATTCAATGCCATGCTCTTCAATGTCTACTTCCAAACGGAGCCTAAAGCTAAATGCTTCCCTTATGTTTTCACTTGTAACATATATTTAAAGGCATATTTTACAATTGAGAACCAAGATCTTTGTCAATTGTCATGTATCAACAAAATGGTTGCAATGTGCATAATGTTAGCGAGCGGGGAAATCAGTGCCCATTATTAAGATGCTTTTATTTCAAATCCCAAATATTTACATGAGGGGTCACAAAAAAATATTACATGAGGCTGTGTGAAATGAAAAAAAAAACAAGAATGATTTCAGTGGTGATGGGATTATTTATATGCCTATAAACAAAAGAAAATCAAATTTTGTAGTGTACTAATCAGTATGATTTTGTTAGCCCCTTAGTTTCAAAATTTTAATATGCGATCATAGTAAATCATCATTTCATAAGTATAAGGAACGTTTTTGAAAGGAGAAAGCCTTCAAAAGTAGATTTTGATCTCAAACTTCTTTTACATTATATTATGAATTGCTACAAAATCAACATCATCTTAAAAGTAAATTTGAGAATCAATCTACTGATACAGCTTTTGTATATTAAACATGCATATAATTTGACTATTGTTGGCCAAACCTTATAATAAGGTTTCACTTTTCCAAATAAAAGTACGGTTCACATTGATGGGCAGAGGGAGTAGTGGCTTATACAATGCAAAGTACTGTACACTATCCCTTTGTTGGATAGATTAATCACATGGAACAACACAATAAACTAACCCTATTTATAGTTATTGAGGAAATCAAGAGTGCATGGGGAGTATTGAGTTGCATGCACCAACCAGTTTAACTCAAAAGCTTAAACTGACAGGAAAAGGTGGACAATTCACTTATACTCCAACACTCCCCCTCACGTGCAGGCTCCCTCAAGCCGCATACGAAGATATACGTGGATATTGGAGTGGACTTCAATTCTCTACAACTAAAAAGAATGAAGTTACGAGAAAAACTTGGTACGTCATTTTGCGGTCGTTCGTGCGTCCGCCTCCCCGCCTCTCCGTGCGTCCGCCCCCGGTCCCACCCGGGCCGCGAGATGCCGCCTTCCCCTCGCGGGTTGCGGCTCCGCCTCCTCCCGCTCGAACCCTAGCCCCCACGCTCCCCTTCCCTACCGCCCTCTCTCTCTCGCTCGCCGCTTCCTCGCACCCTTCGCCCCCCGTCACCTCCCCGCCGTCGCTCGCCTCGCCACCGTCTCCCCATGATTGTTGATTCCATCTCGCCACCTCCGCCTCCACCACACGGGCCGCGCCGTCAGATCCACCGCTGATCTCCCAACACTGCTGCCGCATCTCCCCATCGGGCGGGGACAGGACATGGCAGTACGGCGGCGTGGGCGTAGGAGGACCTTCACAATCGAGCGCCGGCCGGCAGGAACATGCACATTCGTCCGTTCGGCTACCACAACTCACCCACCGCCATCGTCGTTGATCCAAGGCCTCACCAGTCGTCGTTGTCGATCCAAGGCGCCAACATTTATCGAGCCAAGGCGCCCTCCGTCGTTGTCGAGCTGAGGCGCCACATCCCGCCGTCGTCGTCTCCTCCGAGGCTCCGACATCACCGTCTTGAGGTGCCTTGACAGGAATGCCACCGGCACGGGGCTCCTCTTCGACTGCGCCGGCTGCCGGGTGCCAGGCCTACGGTGGCCTTGATGACAACCCACTGCAACTTATTTGATGACCGATGCTAGGGTTACCCTCATGCCCGAGCCCCTTAATTACTTTAGCACATGTGCAGTTCGTGTGCAAATGCAATTAGAAGGTCTGTAGGAGGAAACAGATCAGGACATAAGGGGGGAGAGGCAGGGAAAGCTAGGTTATTTCATAACCTAGATTACCTCCTTACTGTTGTTTATTTTCAGCTTAAATAATATTGTCTTACACTTTGTTTCTGGTAAGCCGGCGACCAATTTTGTAGATGCACACATGGTTGGAATCCATTTTCCTTGTTGTTGGCATTTAATTTGAAATGTTCTCTTTGTGTGTCCCAGGTGTATGAGGTCCTACTGTACGTACTACCTTGTGTGCAAACTTTACTGCTTTGCAAACACTTACAAATCTAATTCATGAAATTAGCATGTCGTTTGATGTTGTGTAAAAGAAAAACCTTATCAATCTTGAATGTTGATAAAGCTATGTATTTGACCCCACTTTGTTTCACTCACTGCAGGCATGCAGGATGTGAATTATTTGTCTCTGCTTAAAAGAGGTAGGTTGCCAGGGGATGGTGCTAGCGCGCAACAAGCGGAGCATTGAGCACAAGGGTGGTAGCTGTCAGCGGGGGAGCAACGCGACACAATTCTGGTGATGTGTATATTTATTTGTTTATTGCATACTAAATTTATTCTTCTTTTGTCATTTTGTTTTCCACTGAAGATTGGAAATATGGTTCATCAACTCCTTGCAGAATTAGGTAACTATATTAGAGTGGACACATGATTGATTCTAGAAGTTCCAGTGAAATTTGCTGGAAGATAAACTCAGGAGCCCCTTTGTAACCTCTTTTCATTTTGGCTGTCATATTTGTTTCTAAAGTCACAAAAATATGTCTTTCTGTTATGCAGTAAGACAGTCGGAGGAGGACTAGATGGAAATAATGCAAGAGCTGTAGAATTTTTCTGATCTAATCTGGAATGTGTAGGCAAAGAACAAAGTTGTGAGATTTGAGCTTTAAAAACAACTTGAAGCGGCAGGTAACATCTTGGGGGAATTGAATCATAATCCATTTAACTGAATTTCTTCAGGTGACGTTTGACTCCTCTCAGTTGTCTAGCTTATCATTATGTTTTCTGAAATTTGTATGATAACTTTAAGTACACTGTAGATTTTGATTAGGCCCCATTTGGATACAGACACAAACATTGGAACCAAGCAGTTACTGCACTTGAATGTTTATTGGGTCAAACTAGAGCACAATCTGGGCAAAGACCTTGCTTCAACTTGTGCAGTTTGACAATATAAGTTCATATTCCCTAGCTATCCGCCACAAAAAATGAGCCTCCATCATGACATCACAAACATAATTTTAACATGGGACTTTTTTCTCCTTTGTAATCATCAGTCAAAGTCTCTGTCGGGAAACATGACCAATAGAGAAGCCAATTCTAAAACAGTGGGTCCTCCTTTTGTTGTTAGACCAAACGATGCCTTTTCCCTTCCTAATTCTGAGCCGAGCCCACATAGAAGTTTGTTGAGATCGTAACACAGTCTTCCCACCGACCCCTTCATACTAATTTCAGTGAACTTTAGTCTAAATATGCTTATGAACTTAAGATTCCATATATCTTGTGAATCACAAAACACCTGGAATACAGTGAGATGCTTATTAACATAAGATTCCATCAGTCTTTAATTTGATTTGGTGCCGCAGAAGGAAAATCGAGCAAGTTTTGGGGAAAAGAGAACTTCGTTTGACCTCTGCCTCTATTTGATTTGGGTAACTACATCTGTAATTGTACCTTCTGAAGAAAATCGAAGCTTTTGAGTATGGTGATCCTTAACTTTCAGGTGTTATTGATCAGTTGGTACAATCAAGATTCTAAAATAGGTGTTGTCATTAGCTATTGGTTGAGATATGAGTATCAGCTTTCTCTGGTGTGAGCTAACTGTGTCATGTTGATTCTCGGTTCTATATAGCACGCCAGACATCGATAGTCCATTCCTGCCACCAGAAATGTGTTTTTTAATCAAACATTGTTGGTAGTCTATACCAGAGATGCCTAAAAGAAAGAAAACCCTCTCAGTTTGTAGTATTTTGCTCTCAGTGTAAGTAATCACAAGTTTTTCTCTGTGATATGCATTGCAGGCTAATGTTCTCTATAGGCTAGGCCACATCGTACCATCTTTGAGTGCTTGTATTCTCCTGGTTCGACAACCACCAAGACAATTCTAAGCATGTGGCCATAGAAGCAGAGCTCCTTGGAGGTGCACATATACTCTGCATGATCATGAATAGTTATTATTGTAGCTTCACAATTAGGATTAGGACTGTGAAGTCAAGAGTGCAAAATTAGACAACCACGCCAATAGGGACTGAGGTTGTAGTTCTCAATCAAATGGTTGTATACAAGTAGTTATCAATGAAATTCAGTAGCATATGCTTGTACTGTTTTTTTCTTTCTATTCTCAAATCAAGTTGACGGATCAGTAGTTGTAATTTCTAAATGCTTTATGCCTTCTTACTTAAGTCCTTTACACTTCTAGATAATTCAAGCCCCTGATATGAGTCACTTTATGAGTTTAAACATTTGATGTGACGCTTATGTAAAATTGCTCGTTGTTTATCTCAAAATGGATCATCTTTGCTTTGACATTTATGTAACATTGATCTTTGTTTATCTCAAAATGGTGACAACTAATTGCTAAGATGTTGTGATCTCAAAATTCTTATGTTTTCATATGCTCCTCATCGTGTTAGGAATTTTTCGGTTCTTTGCCATATTTTGTTGTCTTATATTAAATACCTTGATGTATGACAAGCATAATAAATATTTTGATGCCCGTAGCAACGCACGGCACTTTGCTATATTTTATTTAATCGCGTCTGTCAGGATTCAAACTCAAGACCTACCATATTGAGTTGCATGTACCAACCAGTTCAACCCAAAAGCTTAAACTGATATGGAAAGGTGAGCACAATTCACTTAAACTCCAACAGAGAGGCTCGGGCGGTCAGGTGGTTCACACACACCTGAATCAACCATCCGTGCTCGAACCCCGTCAGCTGCACCTCCGCTAGAGTTGGGGGTGGGTCGGCTGGGTTTGCAGATTAAAATGGAGGCAAACTCGGTGCCTAAGCGCCTAGTTGACGCAAGGGGCTATTTAGCCTCTAGCCCCTCCAAATAAGCTTTTTGTGTGTTAAATAATTCAATAGAACAGTTAATACAAAAGAGGTCAGTAATTGTAGTGTACCATCTAGAAATCCAATATCATATTTCTATCTATGCATGTGATAAGTTTAACCTTACATCATGAATGAACAATGTAATTTAAATAAGGAATAAGTCCATTCAACCCCATCAAGTATAGAGATTCAACTGCCTAATGCACTCAAGTACAAAATCGGGTATCTAGCTCCCAAAGTACTCCATAGCATGTAATTATTGCCTAAATGATTCTCAAGGGATGGGTTTGGTGGTGATTTTGCCCAAGTGGCAGCAACTAGCTAACAAGCCATGTGGGTGAAATAGCTGAAGCTGATTTGTTGTGAGAAAAGTACCGCTGACTGGTTGGTGCCGGATGACTGATGCTGATTTGTATGATAGAAAAGTACTGCTGATTGGTTGGTGCCGAATGACTGATGCTGATTTGTATGAGAGAAAAGTACTGCTGACCGGTGGGCAGACGAACAAGCATGTTGTTCCAAGGTGGTTTATATTAAAGGGATTAACCTCAATACTAGGGGTTGCTAGGTAGACTTATCATTTGAAATGATTGCAGATAATTATGGATATGATTGTGCACCCCGTCCACAGTGATGGGTTCATCCGTGCTGAAATTGACGACATAATTGTGGATCCACAACATCCCGCGCTGCTATGTATCCATATAACTCTACCAAGCCACCATCCCCAGGAAGTTTATCCAACTCTACTGATAAAATATTCAGCATGCAACAGGTAGATGTTGAACGCAAATTTGAATGAAACAATTTGTGGGATCTGATAATGCCATTGCCTCCAACCGAGCTTCATAAACAAGTGAAGTCATAGTGTAAGTTTGTCGGAAAAGTAAAGTCATAAAAAGTAAATAAAAATGGTATTTGAAAAGTAAATATGCTACTTGAGGATACATGGCCCATCGGAAAATTTCCTTTTCATCTGCTAATAGAAACTATGTAAGTTCTTTTTACTAGGAATTGTGCTACCTCGTGAATTGTGACTTGTGAGTTCTTTAGAAACACCCATAGAAAGCTTATCGGCTGCTTCCAGTGAAATATTGAGCATGGGGCTAACCAGCATTGAAGGGGACATCGACACAAACTGTATGGCATCATTTGTCCCAAAACATACAACACGTGTCATCTATTTAGATGAGACTGGTGTGCTAGGAGTTGACCAGGATGATTCCCAGTCCGTGATGCTACAAATCAGTGACCATTAGTATCACTACAGAAGAGGAGGGAGAAGAGCAACCTCTAAACTCCTAGTATCTACCCACAAGCATATGGCATTATTTGACTTAAGACATTCCAGTGAATGAGATAAAGACTAATGGCCTGCCTGTAAACCCACCCTACGCACGCCGAAAAGGCAGGTAGGCCTAGAAGGTCAAGGAAAGAGCAAAATCATGAGGTTTCCTGGGAGAAACAAACATCCAATCATGGAGTCACAATACAGTGTATATTGCAACAAACTGAACCACAACAAGAAGGGATGTAAGTTAAGAAAGCTGGTATGAAGCCTACAAAGATGAAGAGAAAAGCTACAAAGATGCTTGGGCCAACAGGGTGAGGATGAACAAATAATGGCTCACAACCAGACTACTTCTAGAGCAAACCAATATACCCTTCCCTTTATCAGCCTTTTAGACTACGAACTTCACTTCTAAATGCTATATTTCCCCTTGTGATAGCTAAGGCGGTAGGCGTCCTGTGTGTGCATTTATCACTCAAAACTAACTAACTGAGAAAACACTCAGAACAGCAGCAAATCACCTCTTCCTCACTCCACTTCCATATCCAACATGAGGTCAGAAGCGATTGGTGTTCGACAACAACAGCAAGCAGGGAGGTTAGATGAGCACTAAAGAGGGTAGGGTGGTGGGTTCAATAAAGAAAATAACAACTAAGAAACATTGATATCAATCAGTAAGGCAATGTCTCTTTTATCACAGGAAATGCTTTACATGTATAATATTTCTAGCTAGGTGGTGCACATTTTGGAAAGTGGAAATACAATCCTCGTGCTAAACGGGGGTCCTTATAGTGTTTGGTTGGCTCCTTCCATACCTTGTAGACTTGTAGTCCTTTTTAGGTTATGTCTAGTATGTGAACTACCTAAGGACTTGTGCAATTGCTAGTTTCTTGCTGCCTGCAGACTTGATTTTTTTAATTACTGGCAGATTGTGGCTGCAAGTATAGAAACTTTAAGACTTAATTGTAACTACATCAGATACTGCCCATTTTTAGATTGCTATTTGCACTTATATCTGTCATTTTTCTGTGTATTCTGTCATTCAAATACACACTCAAAGGCTGTGTCATGGTCACAGTGTTGCTGCAGGGTTTGGTACTGATATAGAAGCAAATTTCAGGGAGAAAGCATTACTTTATTCAGTTTCACAAGGGAATTTGGGCATTTATGCATTTACATAACATGGAATAAGGTCGTAGTCCATGCCATCAAAACTCTGCATGCCTGCCCATCTCATGTAAGGTAAAATAGCAAATTGCTATTTGTGCAAACGGTGCCAAGTTCAAGGTCCTGTAGAAGTATAGTGCAAGGTTTTGTGTCGAAGTGCTAACTATCATTCAAGTTTTAGGACCTCCAATGCAATTATCTCATAAGTGAGAGCGCAAGGAGAGGAAAGGTTTGCCCATAGCTGGCTGCATAGCTCTTTATATCAATGATCTCCAGGATCACGATAGAACATGTACAGCTGTAGGATATGAGGCATATGCTATGTTTAAGGAAACAAATAATATAGGAAAAGAGTTTTGTTTTCACTTACTCTCATCACGGTCCGCAATATGATATGTTTCTTTCCACCATATATCCATGGACCTGTATATAGAGCCATCACGGTGTCTACTTTTTGCAAGTTATTACCCACAGTATATCCTTCATCGTCACTTGCTTCTTCATCACTACAACAAGTCTACCCTTGTGATCCTCAGTTGTGCTCCTTTCATCCTCCCCAGAACCAGTGTGCTTCCCAATTTGCCCCCCCACGTACTCCTTCCGTAATGAAATATTTGTCACCGTTGACTTTTTCTTGCAACTTTGGCCATTCGTTTTATTCAAAAAATTATCGCAAACAGTAAAACGATAAGTCAAGCTTAAAAATACATATAACAATAAAGCATATAGCAAACAAAATAAATTATACTTGCACAATTTTTTGAATGAGACGAATGGTCGAAATTGTAGAAAAAAGTCAATGGCGCCAAGTATTTCGATACGGAGGGAGTATCATTTTTTTACATAGAGGGTGTTTGGATCCAATTTTAGTCATATGACTAAAATTAGTAGACTAAAAAATTTTAGTCATACCCAGTTTGGAAGATGACTAAAATTAGTCAGCATTAAAGTCAGTCAGCATTAAAGTCCCCCCTTTCTCTCTCTCCCCCTCCCCTTGCTCCTCAGCGGCGACGCCCTCAGCGGTGAGGCGGACCATCTCGGCGGGCGACGGCGAGTGCTGGGGCATGGGCGTTCGCCGGCCCGGCGGACGGGGTGCCGCTTGCGGCGCGCGGCGGAGAAGCCGGAGCCGATGGACACGACGAGGAGGTCGTCGACGCCGGCGGCGAGCGGAACTCTCGCTTGTTGTGTAGCATGTGCGTGATGGCGGCCGCGCGGGGTTGCCCATGGAGGCCACTCCCCCCGACACGGCGGTGATGGCCGTGCGCCCGTCCACCGACCGCACGACGACGGCGGCGTTCCCGGCGGCGCGGTCGTCGCGCACACGTCGCGGAGGCGGAAGTCGAAGCCGTTGCTCTCGACGGCGTCGGCGCAGAGAAGAGGAACGGCGCGGCCGTGGCGAGGTCGTAGCAGGGGGACCGAGCGCGGCGCAACGGTGTCCGGAGCGTGGCGTCCCCGAACATCCGACGCATCGGGGACGACCGCTCCCCCTCGCCGAACAGAGCCCCGCCCACCGGCTCCGCCTCCCCCGCCTCCGCCGCCGCCGCCCCCACCCGCCCTCGCTTCCTCCTCCTCCCGAGGCTCGCCGCCACGAATGCCGGCGCGTCCGCCGCCGTGTACCGTGCACATCTCGGGGTCCCCCGCGCGGGGGGACCGGCGGTGGCGATGGGAGGGCGCGGCGGGATGCGCCGCCGCCACCGGCGACCGGCGGGAGGAGGGGGACCGCGGGCCGGTGGCGGGGATGGGGCCCGTGGCGGGGAGGGGGCCGGGCGGAGGTCGTTGCGCGCGGCGGGATGGGGATGAGGGGGCCCCGGGAGGGAGGGAGGGAGGGAGGGGATGAGGCGCCCGCAATAATTGCAGAGAGAATATACTTTTAGTCCCTTTTACTTGGGTCATGGGTGACTAGAGGCTAGACTAATATTAGTCACCCTTTAGTCAGGGGTGTTTAGCAAATTAGTCTAGTCACCTCTACTTTGCTGGATCCAAACACCCTCGTATTCCCCCAGTATTGCCCCCTTGTCCAGTATTGCCCCCTTGTCTCAGTGTTGTCAAGGGTGGCAGAAGAGATGGGCAGCCGCCTGTATGGTTTAACAGGCTCATCATCTTTTACTCGACTGACAGTGGCCAGGGTCCGAGGTCTATCACCAAAGAGGGTTCTAATCTCAGCATCCGACATAAATAAGATGGTATCATCAGTGACTGTCTGACTGAAATCGTAAGATAAAATTGTCTAAGCCTGAAACCGATCTCTACTCTTTTCAGTCTCCATTCTCTGTTTTCGGAGTAATGGGATTGACTACGAAAAATTTCCTCATTTGCCTTCAAAAAACCAACATAGCAAGGGTAAATCGAAACTAAAAGTTGGTATACAGATCCCAAAATATAGCAACCAACTGGATGCTTCAAAAATTGTCGGCAATCCACATCCCAAACTGCAGCAACGGAGCAACCAAATACAGGCGCAAACTTTAGCATCAGGTTAAGAAAACACACCGGAAAACACGACTGGACGGTGTATTGGGAGACACCATGAGTGGGGAAAATCGTCGCGCAAGCGCTGGTGGCCACCAGCGATTCGTTGCAGATGCCATGAAAGAGAAGGGAAAACGCGAGGGGGAGGAGAGGCGGTGCCTCGTGGGGCAGCAGAGAGGTGGCGACGGACGACGGTATTTGAGGGCAGTCTCGATCTAAAAAGAAAAAAAGAAAAGGGCACTCTCCAAAAAATAAAACCCGCCAGACGTTAAAGCCCAGATACACCATTCAGCCCACCAAGGCCCATTTACACCTCCTCGTTGAAGTTTGAAATCGTTTAACCCCTCTTTCTCTTGTGCGGTCGTGCCCTGCCCTCTTCATTTCCTGGTGACGGTGGGGGAACCGGCGACTGGGGGCGAGCGGCGCCGTCCTTCTCCCCGTCTTCGTCGGGCCCTTCGCCGGCGACAAGAACCTTCCAGGTACGCCCTCCCGTTCCCTTCCCTTCCTGCTGCAAATTCGAGCACCCGGGACCCTGATGCAAAGCTATTTGGACACCCATGTCCTGTATCGGGTCCGCCCCCCGTACTTTCGCCGCAGTCCCGTGCCTCCGGCGAAATCTAGGGTTTCGTGGACAGGATGCAGAAGCTCTCGGGGCTTAGGAGCCTTGAGGGGTTCCGATCCCTCGTTGGGTCCACCTCGACGGGCATGAAGGCCGCGAACCCCAAGCCCTCCTCGGATGCTGGAGGCAGTTCGTACGGGAGCTTCGCCAATCTTAAGATCACAGCAGGTTCTAGTTTCGTTCTGACTTCGGTTTGGTTTGAGAAGGCTGTCTCAATCCATGAGTTATTACTGATTTCTCTTGGAATTTTCGTTTGGTTGCAGAGAAATTGGTCAAGGAGCAGGCTTCAGTGAAGACTGATCTAGAAATGGCGGTATGATTTGATTGATTTCTCAACACTTTGCAATGTTTTCCTCCTTGTGGCGGAATTTTTCTGAACTATTAAATTAGTATGATTCAACTGCATGAACCAAGTTATTCCTGAAATTTATCCCGTCTGTCCTAGTGTCCTGTCACTGGCATTGTTTAGATTTGCTGTCTGTCTGTCTGGACGGTCCTACTAGCTGGAAACTTGTCTAATGGTTGATCGTCGAAATCCAAAGCTGTTTGTTATGAGGATATGCCAGTTGCATCATCCCTGGTGCTAGCCAGCCTGGCAGGCCATGTAGATACTCTTGTACCATACCTGTTACAGTATTCTGTCATGTTTTGTTGTGCTATGGAATTCAGCACCAGGTAAAGCAGAAGAAATGCAATGCTGCAGTGTACTTCCAGCTAAACTATCTTAATATGTAATCATTCCAAGTTGCAAATATGCAAGAGAAAATGCTCCACCATTATAGGAAGCTCACAAGCATCAGATTCTTGCCATTCTAGGGCTGCACTTTGTATAGCTATTCTGAAGATTGTGATGTTACTTTCTAAATCTGCACCCTTCTCTGGAGGTTACATATATGCATTTGTGTGAAATAATGTGACCTGTGGTATTTGGAATTGGATGCAGTGCTTTTTCAGTATTAACAGAGTCACTCTCACTATGTTCTGCATTTATGCATCCTTCGAATTCGCTTTTCTTGTGAGATACCTCTGAGAATTGCTCATTTGCAAAACCTGGAAAAGTGTACCTTCCCATCTGTTAACGTATTTTCATCTAGTGGGCTGGTCCTGAACTTAATTAAACACGACTACATGAGACATTTTTTTTACGAATCTATGCTGTGTTATATTAAGAAACCAATCTGCTTGGTGCAGATAGTTCTGTTAGATTCAGAATGGCACATTAAATATCATTGCTGCAGGTACCTTTCATGGTACAACTGTTCCAGTGCCATTATGGATGTAGGTAAATTGGCTCAAGCAAGGAATGGATTTATCAGCATGTGTCATTGCTTCTCTGTACTGGCATAATATTTTGGTATTTTTCTGGATTTCTTATTACTGATGTGTATGGTTTTGTATACATTCAGCATACCAAACTGAGAAGAGCAACAGAACAGATAAGCCTTTTAGAAGGAAAACTTCAACAAGCTGTGAATGAAAATGCAAAGCTTAAGGTGAAGCAGAATGAAGATTCGAAGCTCTGGCAAGGATTAGATTCAAAAATCTCCTCAACAAAGACCTTGTGTGATCAACTGACTGAAACTCTGCAGCAGTTAGCTAGTCAGACAGAACAAGGTAATATTTATGGTGACATTTACTTTGCACCTTTTGTTCTGATGTGACTGGTGAAACAATTTATTTACAGCTGAGGAAGATAAAAAATTCTTTGAGGGCATGCTTGGGAATAATTCCAAAGCTCTGGATGAATTCAACTGCCTGTTGCATGATTTATCAACAAAACTGGAGTGTGCAGAACAAAAGATCATTTCAGGTTAGTCAGTCTCTGCACAATCTACTTCCAATACAAGTTAATGCACATCTTTTAGAACCAGCAACTTAGTAATTTGGCACTTAAACTTTGATATATTCTGTACTTCTGTGTCCATTGATGTGTTAGTAGATAGAATGATCCATAATGTGCTAATACCTCTGAAATGATGTGATAATAATTGTCCCTTGTCCTTTTGATTCAGGGAAACAGGAGATGTTGCAGATCAAACAAGAAAAAGAAGAAATGGATCGAAGTTACAAGGAACAACTGTATTCAAATGATACTATGATTAAGGAAAAAGGTACAAGTTAGATTTTCTGCACCAAATGATGAATCAGCCATGGTATTGGTCATAGCTTAAATTTCATTAGTAGTAAACATGAACTAAGTAGCTGGGAGTGGGCAAGTCATTGTAAAAGTAGAAATGTGATGAGTATTTGCCAAGTCCCCCTTGTTTTATTTCCAAAAACATGGTGGGAATTTGAGAAAATGGCATATTATATTTTATTGAGTGATTTCCACTTTGAGTTGAGCCTATCGTGCAACAGAACCTGTGTAGTAACACAAACTTTACTTATGGATGCAGATTGCCTCATCAAGCAGTTGGAGGGTTCAGTTGATGAAAATAAATCCCGCTTGATATGTCTTGACTCCCGCTTGCAATGCATGGAGCAAGAGCTGAAGCTAAAAGATGATGTTTGTATCAGCCTGAAAGAAAATCTATCAAGCAGTGAAAATGAAAAGAACAACTTGGAGCTTAAAAATCAGGGCTGTATTCTTGAAATTGAAAAACTATGCAAGGACAACAAGGATCTTAACGAATTGCTTAGCAGCTTCATGGCTAAAGTAACCGAGCTAGATAAAGAGCATGCCTCTATGTCAAGTCATGTATCTAGGCTGCTTTGTTCATATGAAAGGTTCTATGAAATGGCCCAAGAGGAGAAAATGCTGATAGAAAGATCTTCTAAGGACAAATTTGAACATCTCCAAAAGCAACATGTTGATTTGTCATCAGAAAACAATGCTCTCAAGGTTGAAATTGAAGAACTGAAGTCCAGAATCTTAGAGTTGCAGAAAACTCAGGAAATTGTTATGGTTCAACATGTTGAAGAATGCCAAGTGGCTGAAGACAAAATTAGAAGATTAGAGTCTGAAGCTGAAATTTCTGCATCCAACATCAATCGGTTAGAAAAGTTAGCTTCTGAACTTCAAGGGAGAGTTCAAAAGTTACTGGAAGATTCCACCCTTGCTGAAAATCACAAGGTTTGTCGACTATTAGTTCAGTTACAGAATTGTTTCCTACTTATTGAAAAACATTTGATGTCATGTAAGATTCCTTACTCATGGTATTTATTTTGCAGCAAGAGTTGCTTGAAAAGATTGTGAAGCTAGAATCAGATAATCAGGAGCTTCAAGGCCAAGTGCAGTCAATTGTGGAAGAGAAATCTAACAATGCCGAATCTCTCCAAGGAGAGATAACTAAGCGTGACCAGCAGGTTGACACACTTGAGAATCAGATCAACCAGCTGCGCTGTGATCTGAATGAGAAGGAACAACTCTATAGTTGTTCTGTAGAAAGAGAGAAAACTTTGGAGGACCACAAATTACAGGTTTGTGCTTATTGGATCCTTCAAATCTTTTAAGATGGTTTGTAAATAACATAAGTTCATAGCAACCTGTTCAATCCATTGTCTAGGTCGAAGCATCACTTGCTGCAACAGAATGCCAACTTAGTGAGGCAAAAAAACAGTACGATCTCATGCTTGAAGGCAAACAGATAGAGCTATCCAAGCATTTGAAAGAGCTATCTCTCAAAAATGACCAGGTATCATTTTATGCAGCACTTTAACATCTCAATCACATATATTACAGTTTGCAAATGTATTTTACAGGCGATCAATGAAATTCGTAAGAAGTATGAACTTGAAAAGATAGAAATCACTAATGCTGAAAAAGAAAAGGTACACAAACTCCTATTTAGAAATAATTATTTGTTTTATGTTTAGAATGCTCAAGTTAATCTTATGCTATGATTTTTATGAATGTTTGAGAATTCAGGCAGAGAAGCTTGTAAAGGAAATGGAAAACAAATGTAATGAAAAGATATTAGAGAACAAGCAAGATTCGGAGAGGTATTTGATGCGTCTTAAGGAGGAACATGGCACAATGGTAAGTTCAACTAGTTCCATTTTCTTTATTTCAAACAATTAAGTTTGCTCTTTCTTAATGCATGTGCTATTCCATGGAACAATGCAAAATGTTGGTTCTGGATTAGTTAAACAAAGTACAACAAACTGTTAGCTGCTGATAACTTGGATACATAATTGCATGCTAAACTTTCTTTTGTAAGCTCTCTGCTGAAATTGTTTAGTCCTTAAAATTGTTACCAGATGTCTTGGTCGAGCACATAGTTTTAAGCAGTTTTTCGGTGATCATGAGCAGTTTTTTGCTTTCCACTCAAGCTACTCTCACTGTGAAGAATAAGAGTGTATGGACCTACGGCTACCTTGCATCACTAGTAAAATAGTAGTTGAACAAATCTTGGCGATTATTGTTTACAACTTTACATGGTGTAAAAAGTAATATCTTTAAATGCTACACAGTAGCTAGTTTGAATAAGACCTCTTTTTTTTTCTTGGAATGACCATGAAATTCGTTATTTGCTGATATTCAGGTAGCAAGAATTCAACAGGATAATGAACATAAAGAGTCAACTCTTCGGGCCTATCACAAAGAAGAACTGCAGCGCCTTCAGTCTCAGGCAGAGAATGAACTGAGGGAGGTCAGTTACAAATTCCTCAAGATGTTTTGATTATGGAGGTTTTCCATACTAATGAAATATGTATAAATATGCAGAGGCTGTCATTGCTCAGGAAAGAGCATGAACTTCAAATAAAATCATTTAAGATGCAGCATGAGGAAGAATGCCAGAGGATGCAGGAGGAACTGGAGCTTCAGAAATCAAAGGTGGGGCAATTCATTTTTTTTAATTGATCCTGAAGGTAATCAATTGATATATACTTGAAACATTCTTTGGTGCAGGAGGAGAAGCAAAGAGCATTATTACAGTTGCAATGGAAAGTAATGGGAGAAAATCAGCAAGTCGATCAAGAAGTTAACTCTAAGAAGGTGCTGTCTACTCACAAAGTTTTATATAACATTACCAAGTGATGCATTGCATATGCCATATTCATAGCATAACATCTTAAGCCTTGATCAGAAAAAGCAGTCGCCTTTGGTCTTAGTTAGTAAGGTCAATCATCTCACTGAATAAGCACCTCGTGCAATTAGGTGTTCTGTCTAGGTTTCACATTCTATTGTAATCTTTACACTTGCTTAGAGAAGCAATCTATGTTTCACATTCTAATACTACACCAATATGATCTGTGATTTAATACATAATTGATTGGGCCTTGTTATTGGATTGCATGAGCATTCTGTACCAAAATATTAAAAGCACCATTCGATGCTTTTTAGTTCAGTGCTGTTTGCAAAGGAAGCATAAGTCATCCGTAACTGTAAAACAGTATCAGCTTTGGGACATCACCTATCATATGGTACTAATGAAAGAATATGCTATTTAATTTGGCTGTTCAGTCATTACCTCAAACAGAAATTAAATATACCTTGACTATCAGTTTGATTTACTGCATCTCAGTTTGCTGTGCACTTTGTCAATTCTACACTTGAATACATTTGATTTGATTTGATTTATATGCACGGAAGGCATATGGAAACCATGTAGATTTTTGAAACTCTTTTGTTCTGCTCTGGGATAATTTGCCATGTTTAATTTTCATTTGATTGTAATTCTAATCATTTACTGTTTGATGCTTGCAAATATCTGAGTATAATGCTTCATTGCTTCTTGCAATACATGTGCATCCTATGTCCTGGTGTAGTTGTAGCTTATTTATGTGTCATCCTGATCATAATGATCATACTTCCTCTCAACCTATAAAAGAAAGTAATAGTATTGCTAATTTCATAGAAGAATGAAAGAAAAAGAACATACCTATTCAAGTATTTTGATTAATAGCTAAGCAAAATGCACAGTAGTTATAGTATGTGTAAGAAATATGCCAAATAGGAAGGTAAAGTTCCTTCACAAGATTTATGGCAAAGTGCTTAGTGAACATCGATAGATAAATGAGTAAATGCAGCCAAATTTCAACATTTGGAAGCAACAAGGCTAATTAACTAACAGTCCAAATTCCTATCTTGCCTTTCCCCCTGTTTATTGTGAGGCATCCGTTGATTCTCCTTATCTAGTTTAGCTCATCATTTTGTCTCTTACATGTTTCTCAGTCCTTATTAGATACGTATTTGTTTCAGGAATACTCTGTTTCATCGATGAAGAGGAGAGATCCATATGGAAGAAAAGAACATGGACTCCAGTTGGCAACTCCTGAGACCAAACGGAAGGTAAGATGCCATTGTTCTAAATGATACACTGTACACATTACACTAATTCCAGAAGGCTGAACTAGAGTTTTTAATTGTGTTTTAGGATGTAAACTTGCCTGGGATTTTACAATCACCAATTTCAAACATGTTGAGAAAGGTAGAAAAGGGGCCTCAGGACATTCCTAAACACAGAAAGGTAATTCTTCCACGGTTTCTTTATTTTTCATATCTTGAGCAGCATAGATCAGTTTCCATTTTTTGGATGAGATAATGTGCTAATTTCATGTTATCCAATGGCATGGTCTCTTTTATTTTGTTAAAATAGGTAACACACCATGAATATGAAGTTGAGACAGCAAACGGAAGGATCACAAAGCGCAGAAAAACTAGGAGCACAGTCATGTTTGGTGTATGAACTTCTACTTTATTCTTTATACTTTCTTGAATTTTAGTGGCTCTCTGTCCACCCTTATTTTTCTCTCATATATTCCAGGAACCGAACACCCAAAAGTCATTGCATAATACTGCTGACAAGGATGTTACAAAAATACGAAAGGTATGATGGCTGTGCAGTGCAAGTGACTATTTTCTTCCATTTCTTTTCATATTATGTGAAAATCCAAAAAACAATTCTTTACGAACCCTACAGTATCATGTTTTACTGGGTGAATGCTTTTTATCTACAATTGTGGAGTTCTAGTCAATTCAAAAATTCCTTTTGTGTTTTAGCATGTTCTAAACTGTCATCTACATCTTGTTTGGAGTGTCGTAGGAGTGCTGTTTCTATTTAAAGTTTGTCACATAAGAATATTGGTGTTGACATCATATACACCACACCTAACAACCTCAAGATGTGGAAAACTGGTACTACCTCCGTATCAAAATATTTGTTGTCGTTGACTTTTCTTACAACTTTGACCATTCATCTTATTCAAAAAATTATTGCAAATGCGTAAAAGGATAAGTAAAACTCAGAATACCTACAATAGTAAAGCATGTAGCAAACAAAGTAAATGGTACTTACATATTTTTTGAATAAGACGAATGGTCAAAGTTTGTAAAAAAATCAATGCCGACAAATATTTCGACACAGAGGCAGTACTTCCCAAGGTGATTATATTTTGATGAGCTTCCTTCCATACTGTTAACTTTGTTGTTTTTGTGCTCCTGTTACATGACTACTATAGTGGTATATTGTATTGGTATTCCTACTTTCCTTATGACTCCTCATGGAGTAAACACATTGGATACATAATGGAGTATTAACCCAGGCTCTGTTCTATGTTGTATCATTATGTGATAGAGTTGAATTGTGTACTTTTTGAAGGTCAACTATTCAAGAGACAGCAATTTCCTATACCTGGTGATTTTTGCAATAATGATTCTTACGATGTGCTGCATCTTGCAGGTTCCCACTGGGTCCCATGCCCATCCTGCAAACATTGGTGAATTATTCTCTGAAGGCTCCTTGAATCCATATGCTGACGACCCTTATGCTTTTGACTAGAAGGTGGTATATTATGCTCCCCTTGGCAGAAGTTTTCTTTTTTGAATGAAACCCTTGGCTGAAATTACTTACTGGGCATACTGCAGTAGTCTATGATGCAATATTAAATACTACCTCCGTCCTCAAATAGATGACGATTAGGACAATAATTTAGTTCATTTTGAACTAAATTTCTTGTCCTAAATGTCATCTATTTGAGGATGGAGGTAGTAGGTCCAATACTGTTTCATTATTAGCTTCTGAAGAACGTCAATCTCAACCTGGAACTTGCATTTTAGAATAATATGAGCTGTTTAAGGCAACGCTAAATTTAACTGGACCTGTTGAGTTAAATAGTTGATAACAACCATGGTTCGAAAACGGTGATATAACTTGGCATCTTCTTGAATCTAGAATCATTTTTTGGTCAGTAATTGTCTCCAGTTTGATCAGCAAATACCACCAATCTTATATAGATTTGTTCAATACTGTTTCTTGAAACCTTCAAGCTGACGCTCATTATCTAGTGTGTCTGGAATTATAGATCTGTGTTATGGCCATATCATGCGTCTTACCATCACTATGCCATCTTTTAGTCTGGAATGAAAACATTACATCTGCATAACGTATAGTGCTACCGGTTATGATTTCTGTTGGTGAATTTGAATTGAATCTCGTCTTGCAGCTCACACCTGAAGATATGACCTTTGCAAGCACGATGATGAAATCTGGAACACAAAATCGCCTCCACTGTTGAATGAATGATCATCCTGCGGTTCTCCCCTGGTCTTGGCATCTGACTATCCTAGTGTTCGTAAGACTGATTTTAGCTTGATGTAGCTAGAACATCACGATTGGGCGGTTTGTAGGTGTGGATTTTGTAAATAAACCGCACGTCATAAGCTTTGGACTATCCTGGAAATCTGAAATAAATGCTACGGAAGAGTACTTTCCAGCGTCCACTTTATGCGCCTTCCCTGCTATAAACCTTGTGGCTGTGCCGGCGGAGGAATATTATACGTCGCTTCAGCGATGGATTCATAAACCTTGTGGCTGTGCCGGCGGAGGAATATTATACGTCGCTTCAGCGATGGATTCATCGGTAGTCGCTGAACCCCCACGCGGGTGGGAGCGGTTTTCTTTTTTCCTTTTTCTATTTTTCTTGTTTCTTTTTTTGTATTTCTTTTCTTGTTTCTTTTTTATTTCTTGTTCCTTTATTTATTTCTATTTCTATTTTCCTGTTTTTTTCTTTTTTATTTTTTCTTCTTGTTTTATTTTTTATTTATATTTCCTTATTTTTTCTGTTCATTTTTTCTTTCTTTCTTTTTATTCTTGTTTCTTTTTATTCTACTAGGATCATGCCCGTGCGTTGCACCGGGCAATTAATAATTTTCAATCAAGTGTACATCGTATCAAAATAAAAAAAAATAATCAATTCCAAATCAATAATGTATAACCATTGATTGTGCACTTTACATTGAGATAATAGTAGGAAATGGGTTTACAATGAGATAATAGTAGATATACAGATGTTGCATGCCAGTGGAACTGCAAATGCAAAAGATGGTTTTAGCCATGAAACTCGCCAGTGGTGGAAATGCCAAGAACAATCAACGGAAGAATCTTCTTAAAAAAATCCATGGAAGAAGAGAGAGAGCTTACTAATTGATAACAGAGCACATATGATGCGGTTAGAAGAATAATATTCTGAAAGGAAATTTTACCTGACAACGACACACTTACATGTAACGGAGGCTATCGGTAGGAGTTGGTAACTAATCAGCAGAGAAGTTGTTTTCATGCTACAAGATATGATAATGAGCTGGACAGCTGGTGCCCTATACATGATGTATGTGATGACTTGTGTGTTGACAAAACAGATGCAACCAAACCATGGTGTGTATCTTGATGCCAGCATGGCTGCAAAAGAAGAAGTCAAGCTCAGATTGATGGCAGATCTTCAACATGTGGCAGTAAGGAACATTAGTTTTACCAGAGTAAAACCGAAATGTACAAGACAATGTCAAAATTTACATGGGAGTATGTTTCAACTCCCATCAACTGAAATTTGATCATTGTGGATGTGATCAAATTTACCTCATTACCTGGTATGATGGCGCTTCTGAACCACCACAAAAGTAAACTTCGGTTAGTATTTCGCTTTCAGGGAGATAGAGGCCCCGGTAAGTTCTCCATCCTATCCTCCTCATCTATGGCCCTTTGGCAGTCTCTTGTTTCCTCTGTTTGCAGAAATTGTAAGTGGTGAGTAGTGAGATCAGCACATAGCATGGCTATGAACCTATCCTTGTCAACCTCAAAGGTAACAATAATTGAAAAAACAACATGTATGAGTAGAACAAGTTTATGCTTTGATCCTTTCAAAGTTTAGATTACTTACTACAGGGAAGTGACAGCTCACAAAACATGATATTTTTGCTAAAGCATCTTTGAGACATGAGACTACGGGCTGTGGTGAAGCTCAAGACAACATTAGTTTGATCAGGACAGAAAATTTGCAAAATAGGTGGATTCAGCATGCAGAAAATATTCAGATAGATATGACCATTAGTAGAATGTACCTTTCTTTGGCAAAAGACACGAACCATTCTCAACACGAGCAGGACTCAACAATTAAATATACACATTACTTTGTTTTAAGCAATCATTGACAACAAGAAGTAGAAAGTAGTTTCAGTTCTATGCTATGTATGTTTCCATGTGTTTTGTCTAGGAGTGCTGATTTCATTGGCCGTTGTTGGCAAGAAATTACCAATAATTCTTCAGGATCACACAAGAGAACCACAAATAGAATATGAAAACTTGTCTATTGCCACCAACTTGCCACAGTGGTGCATTGAATCACCTGCATCTAAAAAAGAAGAAAGGCACAAATTTAGTTGCATGCTAATACATTTGCATCTTCTATACAATTGTGGCATTATTTCCTTAAAAATTTTGAAGTTCCGATTTACTATTGGATCTCCAATAGTAATGATGACAACCATAACTGCAACTATCTGAACTCAACATTTAAAATCAGAATATTCATCATGGTCACGGTAATAACACCGGAAACATTCATAAAATGGCTTGGTATTTTTTCTGCTTTACAACTCAGCTTCTATCTGACGAAAAGTAATCTGACAAGACAAAATGAATTATTTCCAAATAACAATATCCATCTTCGGTAGATCTATATTTAAAACCATATGCATGCTGAATGGTATTGGCTTCCTATATCTTGTGATGCCCCAGGTTTTTAATTATCGTCATTAACATTAATGACCAGGATTAGCTGGTCATTTGGTCAACCCTAGGTCAACCTGGGCCCTCACCCATGAAAACTCCCTAACACACCCCTAGAGACCCCTAATGAATGGTTTTTACACTTGTGGGCCAACCCATGGTCAAGGGGTGGGTCAAACCCCCTTGCCATCCCAGTGTCCACAGTGCTGCCGCCGAACTTTTGCCGCGTTCTCCAAAATTCACCTAAACACTTAAAATTCTACCTTTAGGAAAGTAGTAGGTCTTGTTGAGGGACACAACTTTCATGTAGAGTGGCATTGCAAATTTGGAGGGGAAAATTGTGAAAAACCCCTTGCAAACCAGCTTTTCTTGCGTTGCCGGACACAGTCGACATTCAAAGTTGGCATTCAAATAGATTCAAATCTAGAGAGTAAAACCCCATACAGCCTTTGTAAGAATTGTAGCTGGTACTTAGATCTACAACTTTGGTATTTATTGCTTGGTCAAGTTTTATTCAAAATTTTGGAGAAAAAGTTGCTCAAACACAGCACCAGCAACACTGCCAGGGCCAGTGCGCGCCGTGCGCGACGTCGTGCGCGACCCGTGCGCCGCCGCCCGCACTCCGGCGTCCGCGCCCGCGCGCCCTCCCAATGCCCGCCGCCCGAGGACGACCGCGCCCCTAGGAGCGCCCGTGCCGAGGCGACCCGCGCCCCGCGACGCGCGCGGGGGTCGGCCGCGCGCCACGCGCGCGACGCGCGCGCGCGCGCCGTGCGGTGGCCGGACGCCCCCCTCTTGGACCGGCGATCCGTTCACGCCCCCCTCGCCCGCGTGCGCCGTACTACGGCCAAGGATCACGCCGCCGTCATCGCCGAGCCGCCCCCAAGGCTATTTAAGCGCCGTCCCCGCTCCTCCCCCGCGCGCCACCCCCGAGCGCCCCGCCGCCGCCGCCGCCGGAGCTCGCCGCTCGCTCTCCCCACCGGCCAACCGCACCACGAGCTTCCCTAGGCCCTACTACACCTCCCGGGGTCACGTGTTGTCCAAGCCCGCGCCCTCGTCGCCGGAACACGAGCCGCCGCAGCGTGCCCGCCGGCCGCCGCCGAGCGCCGCCGTGCGGGTCTCTCCGCCCCAACCGCGCCTACCCGGCCCACCCTAGGTGAGCATGTGGTCCTCCACGGCCGCCGCTTGCCCGCCGGGGATCGCCGCCGGCTCGCCGGAATCGGCCATGTCCGCGCCGCCGGCCGGCCCGGGGACCCAATTGCAGGGATTCAATTCTTTTTAGGGTGTTTTGAGTAAAAAAGCAGGACTAGTTTGTGAAGAGCCCTATCTAACTTTTCTTGCAGACTAGTCCAAGGTCTTAGAAAATTCCTAGGAATTCACAGAAAAATCAGAAAATTTCCAAACCAATTTTGTAAGGTTCAGGATGTTAAACCCCACCTCATTGTTGTACACTTATAGCTAGATTCGAAATAGTTTTGGCAGGAAAATTACAAATGTGTTATACATGGATCTGTCATAACTTGCAAAGTATAGCTTCTCTGTAGCCAAGTTTTGGATATGTTGTGAGTTAGGATGTGACTAGTTGCTGTGCCAAAATTTGCACAAAGTTATGCAGTAGATTTTGCTAGACAAATTCTTTTCCATTCCTGCAGTAACTGCCTAGATGATTTTTCATGTTCAATATATTCATGTTCTTGAGCCCAACTTGTGCACACTGTCTTGTGATGTCAAAGGGCACATCTTGTGAATTAATCATGAATTTTGGATTAACAGAAATAATTATTCTTGATTTATGCATGTTTTCCTTTGTAAATTAATAAACCAAGTTCAGTAGAGATTCCATGTGAACATGCTGGCTTTTTAGACTTGTTTAGGACCAGAGAACATGCACAAGAAAGTTTGGATCATTTTGATGCTTAATTATTTTTATATGCATTTAAGTTGAATCACTAGCTAGCCTTTGTTATTTTCCATAATATTTATTTTCCTAGCATCCAACCCTTACATGTGGGTCCAATGGACCAAGATAGGTGCTAGTAGGCTTAAGAAACACTCATGTAATTTTTGGTAATTTAATTGATTAATAAATGGCTTAAATGCCCTTTTAATATTAAGGGGAAATTAAATAAAGAAAATCCTTAAATAAATCTTTTTCCTTTTTGAAAGAATTATTTAATATAAATAAAAGAAATTTAATTATCATCACTAATAAGAAATTAATTCATAAATAAAAATATTAATTACACCTTTATTAGTGAAGATAAAAGGAAATGAATTTTTCACATGAAATGATAGGCTTAATGAAAACCTTTATTCAAATGTGGAATAAAAGAGTAACCCATGTACAACCGATGACTTCCTAAAAGGGAAACCTTAGATAGATGCTTGTTAAGGTGAATATGACCAGCTAGAGTTGGATAAGACAACAACTATCACATCACCTAAAGTGCATTGCATTCCGTGTAGATCTTCCGACCGAGATTACTCCCCGGTCCCGAAAACCGAGGAAGGCGGAGCGGAAGGTTCGCCGCAAAGACGTGGAAGTACTCGACACCGAGGGTGCCCGAGCTAACCTAGCCGACGAAGGCAAGCTCCGGTGCATCTAACCCGGCTTTTAAAAGTTCTTTATTCAATTATCTATGAATGATTGTGCATTTACAATCGGAGTTGAATGAAACCCTAGATGCATGATCCATAGGTACCTTTGGTCCCTACTAGTATGATAGGTCGATAGTCGCTAAGCTATAGGACCGTTACAAGTTGGGTGATGACCTCACTCGCGAGAATAGGTTCCTAGATAGGAATCATACTATATCCTTAAATGGATTGCTCACGTGGTAAGAGCATGGGATGCGGGCTCCGGTCCGGTGGTTATGTGGGTTAAGTTTTTGAACGTACTAAGCACATGCGGTTATGGGGCCGGTAAACCTAGTACCATAATGAGGCGGCTAGGGATCCTACCGTTACTACTCTTGGGATTCGCTCTCACGGCTCGCCACCGGTGGTGTACGGTGACTCCGGTATCTCGCGGGGTATGCCGGATAGCCTCGCACCAAAGACTCGTAAGATTCGATCCCGACCCGAGGATTTATGGGGACGATGCCGGGGAGTTGTCCTCGCGGGGGCAGCCGACCGTGTGTTTGGGTCTACCTTGCAAGGTTTAAATCAATCGATTGTCGGCCTCTCACCGTTATCCGAGACTACTTACTCCACTAGTCATGTGATCCCTAATGATGGAAGTTGATGAAGATGATGCTTGATTAATTGTTTTGTACAACTTTGTTTGTACTAGTTGGCTAATGTAGTAAAGACTAAACTACTATAACTTGTGCTAAAATCTTGAAAGTAAGGACCTACTCTTTGTTACTTTTTAGCAAAAGCAACCCAGTAGCCAAAAAGCCTTTCATGGTCTAGAATTGGTGAAGTAGTTATCACCGACGGGTAAGTCTTGCTGAGTATTAGTATACTCAGCCTTGCTATAATGTGTTGATCCAGGTAATGCCTTCAGTGATGTGGGGCCCGGTGAGATCCCGCCCGGCTGGGAGCTGGAGTGGGTGGATGACGACTACTGAAAGCATCATGGATGGCCTCCCGTGGTGTCTTTACTTCCGCTAGTTAATTTCCGCTGCTTCTCAAAACTCTGAACGGTTTCGTCATGACAAAAACCATGGTTTGTAATAATTAAACCCCTCGGGGTACGAATTTGGATTTGAATGTCGTTGTATCTCTGGACTCGCCTTCGAGTGAGTTTTAATGCATATATTCGATCCTTGTGCTATTCAAGTGATTTACCGGGCGTTAACCCGGTGACTTACGACAGGATGGTACTTTATTATTGCTTAACGACCAAAGTGGATCGGTCTTAGGCGATAGTACGGTACTCTCCTGGGCGGGTTGTCACAGTTGGCATCAGAGCTTATATGCACCAGAGATTAATTAATAAACCTTAATCACTGGTTTTCGAATAAAATTTGCCAAGATTGTTTGAATTGCAAAACACGTTGGTCCGTTAAGGATAAACTAGACCGAGAGGCCCTAGAGGGAAATTTTTGGTTTCTTTCAGGTGGCTTAATTAACCTATGGTCTATTTTGCTAACTCCCAGCACATTACTTTATGTCAGACTTACATTCTCGCACAACCATACTAGTTCATCACGTTTTGCCATACGTGGTGGTACCACAGGAAAGTCCTGTGAGGGACTAGTGGGACATATTCCAATGGGTGCCACGTCGCGTTTGAGTCTCGTCACGTTTTGCCATACGTGATGGTACCACGGAAAGTCCGTGAGGGATGAGTGAGGCCTATTCCAATGGGCACTCACGTCGCGTCGAGTCTTAAATAGGACGCCGTCCATGCAACGGCTTAACGCATGGATACCGTTTCTATAGTGAACGGTAATGAATGTGGATGCTTTCGTGACGTGCCGGCACGAAAAGTTCGTTTTCTCGCAGTACATAACGCGCTTCGTTAGTTGTTAAGCAAGTACCGTATAGCTCTCGACTAGATATTATAGGGAGAGACGAATATAAGCCTTGCCACCGGCACTAACTTCGATTTTTGGCTTGAATGCCATGTGAGGTCGAATAGGACGTCTTGCATGCATGTTAAAAATCAAAATAACTAAAATGGACCCAAAAAGCGGAATTCCATATGTTCTCTAAGGAAGTTTATGCTAGTGTGTGCTTTTTATAAACTAGAGTACCTTCCATACCTAGCCGTCATGCTGCCGAAATTTCGTGAAAAATTTGTTAAAAACAATTGCTCCTCAACTAGCTGTCTTGTAGTAAGCAAGTCTCAATCCTAGTTTCGATGGGTTGGTTCACTTTTCCCTAGGCACATCCAAGTTAAGGACCCGTCATCTTGTTTCCTTGATCGGTGCTCAACCTTAAAAAGCTTAATTAAGAGTATTAAAGGTTAATTTGAAAATTTGGGGAAATTTTTGGGACTTCTGGATTTTTGGTTATGAATTTCATTCACAGCTGCCAGAACTTCACCATTTGACATGCCGTTCTCTTTGAGATCTGACATGGGTTACCTTTGTGTACAGATGGATTTCCCCGTGTTCCACCAGTTCGACGCTGACGGTTCGATCCGTACCAACGGGTTGCACTGGGAGGGTTTTCCGCGCTTGGCGTGGGAAGCACTCGGCAGCCGCAGCTACCTTACCCCACCGACGTACAAGGTGAAGGAGTTTGAGCGCTTTGGTTTTCCCCGCCGCAGGTGATCGTTACCGTGCCGCCGCACCCGCACCACGCCGACCGGTTTGACCCGAGTTTTTTATTTACCGGGGATTTATCACGCACGAGTCCGTGGAGTCGCCCGCCCTCGCAGTGCCGACGGACTTTTGTGACCACAACCCTACCGTGGTAGCTCTTTCCCCGTTTGGACCAAGCTTTCCGGTGTGAGTCCTCACGACCCGGCTTGGTTGGATCGTATGGACCATCTACGGGAGCTACCGACCCTAGCGAGCCGTTGGATGTTACCCGGACACTTGCCCGTTGTCCGAACGTGGTCTTCACACTCCGGGGGCCGCGTTTTAACACCGCAACGATCATTGCACGGCGCTTGGAGGCATCTAGGCGCGATTGGGAGCGGCTTTCAAGAAGACACCGGCGGCCTCGAACTTCACGCTTACCCGTGTGCGGCAGGAGAACGACAGTCGCGTGCTAGGAGGTTCCGGTTGGAGCTTGAGAGAGGTGATCGCCTCCCAGAGGATCGTAGACCTAGAGGTGGAGAACCATGCACTAGAGGAGGATGCCGACGCACACGAGATAGAGAGGCCGACCCCCGCTGCGCAGAACATTGTTGAGATGCGGGAGCACGTGCGGGAGGCCGACGTACGGTGGGCCGTCTTACGTGCTATAGTGGCCTTACGGCCCACGCCCCCGAAACAGGCACACCGGAGGAGCGAGCGCAGGGGCCGTGTCGGGTCCGGATCGGACAAGCCGAGCAGGACCACCGCTACCGACTCCCCCAGCTTCGCCTTCGTACAGTGGTGCTTCAGTGGGCAACTAGATTGCCGACAGCAGGGAGCAGCAGGATATCGATCTCATCGAGTTGTCTTGAGATGTTAGAGTAATTGGCTTGACAGCACGTCTTCGTGCCAAGCAACTATTGTATCGTGTATTGTCTTGAGGTTTTGAAGTCAAGCTGTAATGGCGTTGAACCTTGTTCTGTCATGTTGTAATAAGAATGCTTAAGCTTGTATGCTTTAAGTGAGTTTCGTTGTCTTTCCAAGTGAAAATTTCTTGTGTTGAATACTAGATCCTTGGAGAATTCGTTGCGCATGATCACGCTTGTCAAATATTGCATTATTTTTCTCCTAAAAAGATGTTGGTAAAACAAAGCAGCTTTACGAACATCACTCGTTGCCAGTAAATAAGTGCTCATTTGTATACCATTTTCTTTGGTATCCGGAATGTCGACGACCGTTCGAAAATGGTTATGAGCCGCGCAATTGGGTGATCACCGCCCTAACCGTGTTGAGAAGAACAATTCTATGAATCTTGGTGGCCGTAGAATATTGTTGCTTGTTGCTGTCCTCATTATTTAATTACTAATGAGATGTGGTAATGCATGATCGTGCTTGTCATCATTTGGAGTAAGCTTTCGGTTATCTCACTAATGACGCTCACTTTTCAGATGGTGGGAACCACGCGTAGCTCTCCCAACGGTTTTGGAGCGAGTGGTAGTGGTGACTTGCCGCCACCCCCACCCATGACCCCGACGGAGGCCTTCATGGCCACCCAAACCGAAGTGCTGCGCCAGATCCTCCCGCACGCAGCGGAGATCGCCCGGCAAGATGAACCGAGGGCCGCCACATGGGGCCAACCACGAGGGACCCAACCAGGTCACCACGTACGCCCAGTTCATCGCCATGAAGCCGCCAACTTTCGCAAAAGCAGAAGACCCTCTAGAAGCTGAGGCTTGGGTCAAGGCCATAGAGGCGAAATTCTCTGCCTTTGTGCTGCCTTGCTCCGAGGAGAACAAAGCAAACTTCGCAGCACTACAACTGCGAGGGGAAGCTTTGATGTGGTGGGACCACTTCAAGTCCATGCAGCGAGGCCACGCCGTGACTTGGGAAGAGTTCAAGCAGGCTTTCAAAAGCCACCACATCCCCAAGGGTCTGATGGACAGGAAGATGAGGGAGCTGCTAGCCCTCCGCCAGGGATCTGACTCCGTGTACCGCTATGCTCAAAAATTCAATAGCTTATGCCAGTACGGTGGGCATCATGTTGATACTGATGCCAAGAAGATGGAGAGGTTCCGCGATGGGCTTGATGGCAAGCTGTATGAGCGCCTGAATCTATTCGAGCCCGCCAACTTCCATGAGCTCGTGAATAAAGCTATCTCGCAAGAGGATGCTATGAAGAAAGCCCATGGGGACAACAAGAGGATGTCCGGTTTCACCCCAGGCAGCGGAACAAACAAGAAGTTTCGCTTTGTGAAGAAGGAAGCTCCAGGCCCATCCCAGCAATCTTCAATCGGACGCCGGACGATGAAGCCATTCCAGGGCAAACCCGCCGGAACTTCCGGCTCCGCCGTGCCCGCAGCCAGGCTCCAAAGCCTAATGCACCCCCTTGTGATGTTGGAGATCGTCGTTGCTACAACTGTGGCCAGCCAGGGCACTACATTAATGAGTGTCCCAAGCCCGGGCCGGATCAAGCCCAACCCGCGAAACCGCAGTACGAGAAACAAGCCTGCCACTCCGGCCAAGAAACCCATGGTGCAAGTGCGCCAGGGCAAGCTGAACTTCACCACCATGAGTGACATTCCCGCAGGAGCTCCAGTACTCACAGGTACATTCTCTATCAATAACACTCCTGTTAAGGTCTTATTTGATTCGGGAGCCACCCATAGTTTCATAAATGAGAGTCTACTAGATAAATTGGGTTTAAGAGGAGTACCAACCAAATCTTCTTATAAAATTTCCACACCCGGTGGAGACATCACGTCTCAATTGGTGACCTTCGAAGTTCCTCTGAAATTAGGAAGTAAGGTCATTCGATCCAATCTTATAACCATCAAATTGGGAAGCATGGATGTTATTTTGGGTATGGAATGGATGAATCAACATAAGGTGGTTCTAGATATATCAGATAGGGTCGTATAGATCAACTCTCCTACGGTCGGGCACACTACCTTGTACCTGCCTTTCCGGGACGGTACGTACTCTTGTGCCTATGTGACCATTATTTCCTCCCTTGATGAAATTCCAATAGTGTGTGAGTACCCGGATGTATTTCCTGACGAGTTGCCTGGTATGCCACCAGACAGAGATGTCGAGTTTGTGATCGAACTCCAACCCGGTACCGCACCCATTTCCAAAAGACCTTATCGCATGCCACCCAAAGAGTTAGTTGAACTAAAAACCCAACTCCAGGAATTGTTAGATAAGGGTTACATTCGCCCAAGCTCTTCTCCTTGGGGTTGCCCCCGCTCTCTTTGTCAAAAAGAAAGATGGTAGCTTGAGAATGTGCGTAGATTACCGACCACTCAATGTAGTCACCATCAAAAACAAATACCCACTTCCTCGAATTGATGTTCTGTTTGATCAATTGGCTGGTGCCAAAGTCTTCTCTAAGATCGACCTTCATTCTGGCTACCACCAAATCAAGATTCGACCATGTGACATTCCTAAAACCGCTTTTTCCACTCGTTATGGTCTTTACGAGTTCTTGGTCATGTCCTTCGGACTCACTAATGCACCTGCCTACTTCATGTACCTCATGAACTCCGTATTCATGACGGAGCTCGATAAGTTTGTCGTGGTCTTTATCGATGATATCCTCATCTATTCTAAGAGTGAGGAAGAGCATGCCAAACATCTCCGAGTTGTCCTTCAGCGTTTGCGAGATCATCAGCTTTATGCTAAGTTCTCCAAATGCGAATTCTGGTTGAGAAGTGTCAAATTCTTAGGGCACACCATTTCCCACGATGGTATCTCCGTAGATCCTAGCAAAGTTCAGGAGGTGATGGATTGGAAACCACCCAAATCCATACATCAAATCCGCAGTTTCCTTGGATTGGCGGGATATTACCGTCGATTCATTCCTAACTTCTCTAGAATCGCAAAACCCATGACCGAATTGCTCAAGAAGGGAGTGAAATTCGTGTGGAGTGAAGCATGTGAGAAAGCTTTTCACACCCTCGGACAAAGCATCTAACTTCAGCCCCGGTGCTAGCTCAACCCGATAATTCCAAACCGTTTGAAGTCTTCGTGACGCATCGGGCACCGGTCTTGGGCGTGTCCTTATGCAAGAAGGCCGAGTCATTGCCTATGCTTCACGAGCCCTTCGACCCAATGAGCTCAACTATCCTACTCATGATCTTGAGTTAGTCGCCGTTGTTCATGCCCTCAAGATATGGAGACATTATCTAATGGGCAATCATTGCAATATCTTCAACTGATCACAAGAGCCTCAAATATATCTTCACCCAGTCAGAATTGAATATGAGGCAGAGAAGATGGCTTGAGTTGATCAAGGATTATGATTTAGAAGTGCACTATCATCCCGGTAAAGCAAATGTTGTTGCGGATGCTCTTAGCCGCAAGGATCATTGCAACCACCTAGAGTTGGTGCCAGTCAGTGAACCCTTGTGTGAAGAAATGAGAAGGCTCAACCTAGAAGTGGTACCGCAGGGAATTCTTTATGCCTTGACGGCAGAGTCAAGCCTTTATGACAGGATTGTCACTGCCCAGCGCAATGATGCGGATATCCAAACCATCAGGCAGAAACTAGTGGAAGGAGACCCGAAGTACGCTTGTTTCCAGAAGGATCACCAAGATGTGGTCTGGTTTGGAAAACGCCTAGTGATCCCCGTTGACCCAGAAATCAAGAAAATCATTCTAGATGAAGCTCACAAGTCCAAGTTCTCTATTCATCCCGGTAGTACCAAGATGTACCAAGATTTAAAGTAGAACTTTTGGTGGTCTAATATGAAGGTGGATGTAGCCAAGTATGTAGCCGAGTGCGATACTTGCCACCGAATGAAAGCAAGTCATTTGAAATCGGCAGGAGTACTCCAACCCCTGTCGATACCTATGTGGAAATGGGACGAGATTAGTATGGATTTTATTATGGGTTTACCCCCGACCCCTAGAAAGAAGGACTCTATTTGGGTAATCGTGGATCGGCTCACCAAGACCGCTCACTTCATTGCCGTGCATACCACTTACTCCGTACAACAATATGCAGAGTTGTATGTAGACCACATAGTTCGTCTACATGGAATCCCAAAGACTATAATCTCTGATTGAGGGACTCAATTTGTAGCCCGTTTTTGGGAGCAGTTGCATGAGTGTTTGGGAACTCAGCTACTCCGTAGTTCCAGTTATCATCCACAGACCGATGGTCAGACGGAGAGGATAAATCAGATCCTAGAAGACATGTTGAGAGCAAGCATCTTGCACTTTGACAAGAGTTGGGACAAGTGCTTGTCCTTGGCGAGTTCTCCTATAATAACGGCTATCGAGCCGGCTTGAAAATGGCACCGTTCGATGCTCTATACGGACGCAGATGCCGCACCCCACTGAATTGGTCAGAGACCGGAGAAAGAACACTATTTGGACCAGAGTTAGTTAAAGAGGCCGAAGAGAGGGTGCAAGTGATAAGAGAGAATTTGAAGATGGCCCAGATGAGACAAAAGAGTTACCATGATAAGGGAACCGCACCTCGACACTTTGAAGTGGGAGACCATGTATACTTGAAAGTATCCCCCACCAAAGGTGTGCAAAGGTTCGGAGTCAAAGGAAAGTTAGCCCCGCGCTACATTGGACCCTACGAAGTAATAGAAGTATGTGGACCCGTGGCCTACCGTATCCAATTGCCAGAACGGTTTTCCGCAGTTCACAATGTGTTCCATGTAACTCAGTTGAAGAAGGGAATGCCTGTTCCGGAGAACGAGATCATCACAGAAGCTAATGCTTGGATCGAGCCGGATTTCTCGCTCGTCGAGCATCCTTTGAAGGTACTAGACCAAAAAGAGCGAAAGACCCGGAGGCAAACCGTGCGAATGTACAAGATCCAATGGAGACATCACACGGAAGAAGAAGCCACGTGGGAGACGGAGGATTGTCTTAACACCAAGTATCCGGGCTTCCTCCAATCCCGAAACAGTGAGTCTTTTTCCCCATCTCTTCGTTGTCAAATCGAATCTCGGGACGAGATTCCATTTAAGGGGGGTAGGCTGTGACGCCCCAGGTTTTTAATTATCGTCATTAACATTAATGACCAGGATTAGCTGGTCATTTGGTCAACCCTAGGTCAACCTGGGCCCTCACCCATTAAAACTCCCTAACACACCCCTAGAGACCCCTAATGAATGGTTTTTACACTTGTGGGCCAACCCATGGTCAAGGGGTGGGTCAAACCCCCTTGCCATCCCAGTGTCCACAGGTGCCTGCCGGAACTTTTGCCGCGTTCTCCAAAATTCACCTAAACACTTAAAATTCTACCTTTAGGAAAGTTGTAGGTCTTGTTGAGGGACACAACTTTCATGTAGAGTGGCATTGCAAATTTGGAGGGGAAAATTGTGAAAAACCCCTTGCAAACCAGCTTTTACTGTTGCCAGACACAGGCTGACATTCAAAGTTGGCATTCAAATAGATTCAAATCTAGAGAGTAAAACCCCATACAGCCTTTGTAAGAATTGTAGCTGGTACTTAGATCTACAACTTTGGTATTTATTGCTTGGTCAAGTTTTATTCAAAATTTTGGAGAAAAAGTTGCTCAAACACAAGCACCGCAACACCGCCGGGGCCGGTGCGCGACGTCGTGCGCGACCCGTGCGCGCCGCCGCCGCCGCCGCCGCCCGCGCTCCGGCGTCCGCGCCCGCGCGCCTCCCAACGCCCGCCGCCCGAGGACGACCGCGCCCCTAGGAGCGCCCGTGCCGAGGCGACCCGCGCCCCGCGACGCGCCGGGGGTCGCCGCGCGCGCGACGCGCGCGCGCGCGCCGTGCGGTGGCCGGGACGCCCCCCCTTTTTGGACCGGCGGTCCGTTCACGCCCCCCTCGCCCGCGTGCGCCGTACTACGGCCAAGGATCACGCCACCGTCATCGCCAGCCGCCCCCAAGGATATTTAAGCGCCGTCCCCGCTCCTCCCCGCGCGCCACCCCCGAGCGCCCCCGCCGCCATTGTCGCCGCCGCCGCCGCCGGAGCTCGCCGCTCGCTCTCCCCACCGGCCAACCGCACCACGAGCTTCCCTAGGCCCTACTACACCTCCCGGGGTCACGTGTTGTCCAAGCCCGCGCCCTCCTCGCCGGGAACACGAGCCGCCGCAGCGTGCCCGCCGGCCGCCGCCAAGCGCCGCCGTGCGGGGGTCTCTCCGCCCCAACCGCGCCTACCCGGCCACCCTAGGTGAGCATGTGGTCCTCCACGGCCGCTTGCCCCGGCCGGGATCGCCGCCGGCTCGCCGGAATCGGCCATGCCCGCGCCGCCGGCCTGGCCAGGGACCCAATTGCAGGGATTCAATTCTTGTTAGGGTGTTTTGAGTAAAAAAGCAGGACTAGTTTGTGAAGAGCCCTATCTAACTTTTCTTGCAGATCAGTCCAAGGTCTTAGAAAATTCCTAGGAATTCACAGAAAAATCAAAAATTTCCAAACCAATTTTGTTAGGTACAGGATGTTAAACCCCACTTCTTTGTTGTACACTTATGGCTAGATTCAAAATAGTTTTGGCAGGAAAATTACAAATGTGTTATACATGGGTCTGTCATAACTCGCAAAGTATAGCTTCTCTGTAGCCAAGTTTTGGATATGTTGTGAGTTAGGATGTGACAAGATGCTGTGCCAAAATTTGCACAAAGTTATGTAGTAGATTTTGCTAGACAAATTCTTTTCCATTCCTGCAGTAACTGCCTAGATGATTTTTCATGTTAAATATATTCATGTTCTTGAGCCCAACTTGTGCACACTGGCTTGTGATGTCAAAAGGCACATATTGTGAATTAATCATGAATTTTGGATTAACAGAAATTATTATTCTTGATTTATGCATGTTTTCCTTTGTAAATTAATAAACCAAGTTTAGTAGAGATTCCATGTGAACATGCTGGCTTTTTAGACTTGTTTAGGACCAGAGAACATGCACAAGAAAGTTTGGATCATTTTGATGCTTAATTATTTTTATATGCATTTAAGTTGAATCACTAGCTAGCCTTTGTTATTTTCCATAATATTTATTTTCCTAGCATCCAACCCTTACATGTGGGTCCAATGGACCAGGATAGGTGCTAGTAGGCTTAAGAAACACTCATGTAATTTTTGGTAATTTAATTGATTAATAAATGGCTTAAATGCCCTTTTAATATTAAAGGGAAATTAAATAAAGAAAATCCTTAAATAAATCTTTTTCCTTTTTGAAAGAATTATTTAATATAAATAAAAGAAATTTAATTATCATCACTAATAAGAAATTAATTCATAAATAAAAATATTAATTACACCTTTATTAGTGAAGATAAAAGGAAATGAATTTTTCACATGAAATGATAGGCTTAATGAAAACCTTTATTCAAATGTGGAATAAAAGAGTAACCCATGTACAACCGATGACTTCCTAAAAGGGAAACCTTAGATAGATGCTTGTTAAGGTGAATATGACCAACTAGAGTTGGATAAGACAACAACTATCACATCACCTAAAGTGCATTGCATTCCGTGTAGATCTTCCGGACGGAGATTACTCCCTGGTCCCGGAAACCGAGGAAGGCGGAGCGGAAGGTTCGCTGCAGTACGTGGAAGTACTCGACACCAAGGGTGCCCAGGCTAACCTAGCTGACGAAGGCAAGCTCCGGTGCATCTAACCCAGTTTTAAAAGTTCTTTATTCAATTATCTATGAATGATTGTGCATTTACGATCAGGAGTTGAATGAAACCCTAGATGCATGATCCATAGGTACCTTTGGTCCCTACTAGTATGATAGGTCGATAGCTGCTAAGCTATAGGACCGTTACAAGTCGGGTGATGACCTCACTCGTGAGAATAGGTTCCTAGATAGGAATCATACTATATCCTTAAATGGATTGCTCACGTGGTAAGAGCATGGGATCTGGGCTCCGGTCCAGTGGTTATGTGGGTTAAGTTTTTGAACGTACTAAGCACATGCCGGTTATGGGGCCGGTAAACCTAGTACCATAATGAGGCGGCTAGGGATCCTACCGTTACTACTCTTGGGATTCGCTCTCACGGCTCGCCACCGGTGGTGTACGGTGACTCCGGTATCTCGCGGGGTATGCGGATAGCCCGCACCAAAGACTGTAAGATTCGATCCCGACCCGAGGATTTATGGGGACGGTCTGGGGAGTTGTCCTCGCGGGGGCAGCCGACCGTGTGTTTGGGTCTACCTTGCAAGGTTTAAATCAATCGATTGTCGGCCTCTCACCGTTATCCGAGACTACTTACTCCACTAGTCATGTGATCCCTAATGATGGAAGTTGATGAAGATGATGCTTGATTAATTGTTTTGTACAACTTTGTTTGTACTAGTTGGCTAATGTAGTAAAGACTAAACTACTATAACTTGTGCTAAAATCTTGAAAGTAAGGACCTACTCTTTGTTACTTTTTAGCAAAAGCAACCCAGTAGCCAAAAAGCCTTTCATGGTCTAGAATTGGTGAAGTAGTTATCACCGACGGGTAAGTCTTGCTGAGTATTAGTATACTCAGCCTTGCTATAATGTGTTGATCCAGGTAATGCCTTCAGTGATGTGTGGCCCGGTGAGATCCCGCCCGGCTGGGAGCTGGAGTGGGTGGAGGACGACTACTGAAGCATCATGGATGGCCTCCCGTGGTGTCTTTACTTCCGCTAGTTAATTTCCGCTGCTTTTCAAAACTCTGAACTATTTCGTCATGACAAAAACCATGGTTTGTAATAATTAAACCCTTCGGGGTACGAATTTGAAATTGAATGTTGTTGTATCTCTGGACTCGCCTTCGAGTGAGTTTTAATGCATATATTCGATCCTTGTGCTATTCAAGTGATTTACCGGGCGTTAACCCGGTGACTTACGACAGGATGGTACTTTATTATTGCTTAACGACCAAAGTGGATCGGTCTTAGGCGATAGTACGGTACTCTCCTGGGCGGGTTGTCACATATCTGTAGGTCAACTTTTTATTTATTTATTTTTACTTTCTACTTTATTTTTTCTATTTTCATTTTTATATTCTTTCCTTTTTAATATTTCTTCCTCCATTAATATTTTTATTGTTCGAGATCAGATGTAAATTTATTCTCACCAGAATAATAAGTTGGTTTGGCTACAAGTATCTTGTTCGGGCTATAATAACAACTTGTTCTGACAATTGTTCTGATTTGTTTTGTCAATACATCTGTTTTTGTTCGAGATGACACACAAAATTGTTCCGACTATAACAGGATTTTGTGCTAACAGTTGTTCTCATTTGTTGACACTTTTTTTCGAGATGACATACAATCTTATAATAATAACATGTGTCTGACCCTTGTTCTGATTTGTTCTGACACCACATTTGTTGTTCGGGATGACATATAAATTTGTTCTGGCAGTTGGTCTCGTTTGTTCTCGCACTTCATTTGTTTTGTTCTAGCAATAACAGAATATATAACCACAATTAAAAAATACGAATAAAATAATGTTTGTCAAAATAGAGTTTAGTGGGATCTTGTTTCGAAGTTTTTATTGTCAGAAATCCAATGATGCGATCGGAATTTAATTTTGATGTTTGGTTGGTGATTTATAGATTTTTTAAGTTTCAATTAATGTTGCATGTGGCTGATGATTTTGTTTTTTCTTTTGAATACATGCACTCCTCCGCGGTCTTCAACGATGTGTTGCTATTTTGTGGCTGAAGCAACATGTAAGAGCTACCGTGCCGCACTATCGGAAAGACGGCCTTTGTCGTGCGCCAAATGATTTGCCGGGCGCTTTCTATCGGGCGCACGACAAAGGCCACTCTTTGCCGTGCGCCTACGCCACGCCGCACGGCTCCAATAAACGCACGGTGCAGATCTCTCTGTCGTGCGTCGCTCCCCAGGCGCACGACAAAGAGCGACCTGTGTTGTGCGTCGGACCATAGCGCACGGCAAAGAGGCCCAGGCACGTGCGCCGCCCGTGACACGACGGACAGCTAGGGCGGACGCTAACGGTCGTTAGCCTTTGCCGTGCGCTCCACATGAACGCACGGCACAGATGTATCTTTGTCGTGCGTCCCACGTGAACGCACGGCACAGATGTATCTTTGCCGTGCGTTTCGTGCCGGCGCACGGCAAAGATTATTTTAAAACTTTGTTTTTTTGATTTCTTTTGATTTGTCCACTACAAATGCATTACTTTGTACTCAGGATCTCAAAATTATACTCATCTCGATTTATTTGGTATTTTTTATGAATTTCTTTCCTTAAAAGGATTTTCTTCACATAAATCAAAGTTGAACTGCAAGTACATGAAATGATAAGGTAAAGTTCGTGGAAAAATGATATTCGTGTAATTGAGTCCTTTTTAAGACCTTACCGACCACATTGGTTGAAATTATGTACATTTGATTCACGAAGGATGAGAATCGACGTTCATTGGTAAAGTTTTTTAATTGTAAAAAATGCAAACGAAGTTAGAAAATCATGAGATTCATCGAGACGTCATGATATGGTATGGGAAAGTTGTGATAAAGAGTAGGGAAGGTTTTGAATATTTTGTCACGCATAGTGTTTACAAACTGAAGCATCTCACTAGAAGTTCTAAAGTGTTTAGAGTGATCTCCTTTGGTTTGTAAACTTAGTAAAATTTGAATTTTGTTTTTGACTTCAAAACGTTTTCTCTAGTGAACATACAACATGCAATTGTCTCGTGTTAGTTCATGGTAATTTTTACATCCATTTAAACATTTATGCATAATATTTACAAAAAATTAAAATTCAATGTAGCCTCTTTGCCGTGCGCCACCCCAAAGAGGCGCACGGCAAAGGCTGCGGGCCCACATGCAGTCAGGCACTTGGTCACTTTGACTGGCATGTGGGCCCGTCTGTGCCGTGCGCCATGCCAGCGAGGCGCACGGCAAAGACACTGCTGGGCACCAAGGCTGGCAGGTGGGCCCGTCTTTGCCGTGCGCCAGACCCCCGAGGCGCACGGCAAAGGCACTGCTGGGCACCAAGGCTGGCAGGTGGGCCCGTCTTTGCTGTGCGCCAGACCCCCGAGGCGCACGGCCAAAGGCACTGCTGGGCACCAAGAGGCTGGCAGGTGGGCCCGTCTTTGCCGTGCGCCAATCCCTTGAGGCGCACGACAAAGATTGTGGGGCCGATTGGGTCTGATCTTTGCCCTGCGCCGTGACCAGAGGCGCACGGCAAAGACTGGGGTTAACCCTACCTCCCAGCCCCGTTTCTTCCCCACAATCAAACAGCCCAACTTCAACCCGCCGCCGCCGATCCGTCACCGCGCCTCCGCCTCCGGCCTCGCCCCCGCCCCCGCTCGCCCCGCCCCCCCCCCGCCCGCCCCCGCCCGCCCTCGGCTCGCCGCCCGCGCCCCGCCACCGTCGCCGCCCACCGCCCACCGCCCCCTCCCCCGGCCGCCTCCCGGCGTCACCCCCCGCCGCGGTGCGCCCCCGCCCCCGACCCCGCGCGCGCCCCCGCCCCTGCCCCCGGCTCGCCCCCCGCCCCCGGCCCGCCAATGCTCCGGCCGGGGGCGCCCCGAGCCGCGCCCCGGCCTCCCCGCTCGGCGGCGGCACCCCCGGCGGCGGTGCCCCCGGCCGGCCACCACTGCAAGAAGGAGGAGGAAAGGAAGAAGGGGGAAGGGAAGGAAGGGAAGAAGGGGGAAGGAGGAGAGGGAGAAGGAGGATGGGTGGTGCTCTCCGGCCGTGATCTCACACCACGCCGTCTCGACACGTACGCCATCCTCTCGGTGAGCACTCCCTCAACCTCTATCGCATTTAGATGAAACTACTATGATGATCTATCGTTCGTTACATAAATGAGTAGTGATGCATAGCTATGTGATGACCTATGTAAGATTAAATTTGTGATGAGTAGCTTGAACTCAAAAGAATAAAATTTGAGTACTACCGGTATATGTTGCTTATGCTCAAGTGGAAAGAATGACAAGTCTCATGTGTCCGGCCATCGAGCCGTGGGAATAGCATTTGTTTTTTGGCCCGACCTTCGTGTCGTGGTCTTTTCTTTGCAGGTGTTGAAACCTTCCCGTACAGGGGAGGTGCTGCCGAATTTTTTATCTAACTACTACGTTGGCTTGGTCTAATTTTGCAGGAGAGCGCCCACCGCCGCATCCACCGTCGAAGGAGTATCCGGTCGTTTCCTCGGACGTCCACCGTGTTGCTGTTGCCTGTTCGAGCTACTAGGTGAGCATGTGCAGATGACCCCTCCTCCGCAATTTATTTACCTAGGTCTCGTAACCCAGTTAGGCGTCTCCCGTTCGAAAGGGATACAGTTGTAGATATGCATATGCTTGTATATCTATGATTGTATCCGTTTCGAATTGTCCATGTTTTTTGGACAACCTGAGGATGTGTAGATGAGTTTAGTTTCCATGTTCTGCCCTGATCTTGGACAGAGTTTCGGCACCACCTTCCCGTTGTTCTCTGGTTACACAATCTCCTTTCTAGGACGTGTATCTGGAGAACAGCGGGGAGGTGCTGCCGAAATTCTGTCTCAGATCGGAGTAGAGCATGGAAACTAAACCCGTCTACACATCCTCAGGTGGGATTAGGACCTATCTTTACCTACTACTAGCATGATAGACAACGTGTAGAAGCAATCTACTTTATAAAATCTTCTAAGATTTCGTTTTTTGCACCAACTTGTTATATCACTTGTTAAAGGATGGATAACGAGAGTGGATGTACACGGGTTGGAGGAATAAGCGAGACTACTCCGCTGAATTCGCACGCAACATGGATGCATTCTGTAAAAAGGCATTTGAGAAAGGACAACATAAAGCTCTGTGTCCCTGTAGTAAGTGTGAAAATACGAAATACCAATCTAGGCTCAACATGGGTAAACACATTGTGGCGCATGGGTTTGTGAAAAACTATACCCGGTGGATTTGCCATGGTGAAGCACATCGTGCGAGAGAAGACGTCTTGAGGCAACGCATCGAGACTTTTGATGCTGAAGCCGGGTGCGGAGACATGATAGAAGACTTTTATCAAGGGAACTTCAATAAAGGGCCTGACCAAGTTATGGAAGAAGCTCCAGAGCCAACCGCGAAGGCTTATTACGACATGTTGTCTTCCGCACAAAAACCACTTCACGAGCACACTGATGTGTCTCAACTTGACGCACAGCACAGGGAATGGTGCACCGGTGCCCTGAACCAACCTTTGCCGTGCGCCTAGAGGCACGACGCACGGCAAAGGGAGTAGTCCACCGTGCGCCATGGACCAATCTTTGCCGTGCGCTGTGCCACGTGGCGCACGGCGAAGAGCGGGGTCAACCGTGCGGCTTGACCATTCTTTGCCGTGCGCATTGCCACGTGGCGCACGGCAAAGAGTACTACTGTTCCCGTGCGTGCTCAGCGGCGCACGGCAGAGAGGGTGTGACGCCGTCTCCCAGCGGACGGCCGTCAACACCTTTTCTTTGCCGTGCGTCGCGTATTACGCACGGCAAAGAACTGTGTCGTGCGTTTCCTTTCCCCAAAGCGCACGGCAAAGTTCTTTACCGAGTAAAAATGCGTCGGGCGCCCTTTGCCGTGCGCTTGGGCAAAATGCGCACGGCAAAGGCGGTGCCGTGCGTTTTCCTCTCTTTGCCGTGCGGCGTCGGTAGTGCCGGCGTGCGATTCTATCTGTGGGAGTTGCTGCTATTCACGCCGGATACCAAAGGCGCTCAGCTTGAGTCCTTCCTTGGGCGAGACTGGATGGCAGCGACGATACAATAATATATAATCGTTGAGCAATGCTAACAACTAGCAATAGTATTGAGGTATTCACTTGAGCAGCATGTGAGTGAAGAGTTCTTTTTGGCTGCTAGCTATTTGCATCTATGATACGATAAAAACGCACAGTTCGAATCGATCAGCAGTGTTTGACGGTGATGATGATCTGTGTTTTGCACATGCTTTACGACCATCCAGCACGGATTGGTTGGCTTGGCAAGGATTGGACTATTGGAGTGGCTATTCGACTTTACCCCAACTTGGCTCAACAATATTATCCTCGATGCTGACTCGTTGCGTATGAAGTGGAGACTTAGGTTCAGTCAGTGTCAATATCAACATGTCACTCGCACTAGGAAACGTCCTCTGGTCATTTGAATATTACTAGCTGCTAGTGGGTGTTGTGTAAGACGTGTGCAACTATAGTATACATGTATAATCACTACAGGAAACGCGTGCTTCGCCAACAGCTTAGAGCTGTTGGCGAAGACTCCAACCCTGTTGGCGAAGGCTTTCCCAACAGGGTTTCCGAGTTCCTGTTGGGAAAGAACCGTTGGCGTTAAGTGATGGGAAAGAGCTCTTCGCCAACAAGAATTCCGGCCCCGTTGGAAAAGCTTCGCCAACAGCCATGTGTGCCGTTGGCGAAGAGGGGACGCCGTCAGCTCGGATGCCGTTACCTTCGCCAACGGGGAAGCGATGGCTGTTGGCAAAGTCCGGTTGCCAAAGGGAACGGCAGCTTTGCCAACAGCTAGCTTTGCCCGGGGGTGGGCATTCGGTCGGACCGAACCGATCCGTTCGGTTCCTCGCTCATTTGCAAACTTCGGTTAGCTGAAAACGTGAACCGATCGGTTAGTGAAATTTCTGGAGACCGAGGACTTCGGTCTCGGTTAGTTCGGTCCGGTGTTCGGTCTCGACCGAACTAACCGAGGTACCAAAGTGAACGATAGAAAAAATGAGAGATGCAACATGATTTCCGGGGGAGACAATGATTTCCGGGGGAGACAATGATCCAAAATCAAACATTAAACAACACAATGATACACTCGTCCGGGCTCCCAGCAAACGGCGGGAGCAAGACAGAAACAAGCACGCACTACACCAGAGTACCAATCGGCCAAGAAGAAAATGAATATGTTTATGTCTATTCATACTAGATCAAGGAGAGCACGCATAAAAAAAAGCTGCAAGGCAGAAAGCCGATTCCACTCGTCATGAGCAGATGCCAGAGGAGAGCAGCCAACTCGTTGCTAGATGCCAAAGGAGCTGCCTCGCGCGGCGGCGCGCGGGGCCGCCGTCGCCCGCGCTCCGCGTCTCCGCAATGCAAGAACCCGCCGCCGCTTGTCCCCGCCCGCCGTGCCCGCGGCCGCGCGCGGCGCCGCCTTGTTGCCTTGGGGTGGGGAACCGATGGGGATAACCGCACTTGCGGTGGGAGAAGGAAGTGGCGGCGGTGTTAGGGAGAATGGACGAGAGACGTGTGACTCGGGACTCGGGACTCGGGAGGGGGCCGGGAGTTAGGGTTGCACATGTGTGCGGTGAGGTGGGCCGCTTTGGGCGGTATTGGGCTGATTTTGGTCTTGACGCGGATAGTTCGGTCTCCTCGGTTATTTCGGTTAACCGACCTCTAAGACCGAATTAACCGATGTTAGTTCGGTTACTATAAACCCGAGACCGATCTTGTGACCGAAATTTTCGGTCTCGGTCTTTTCGGTCTCGGTCTTGGTCATTTCGGTTCGGTTCCTCGGTCTCGGTTAATTATGCTCACCCCTAGCTTTGCCAACAGCATCGGGTGAAGCTGTTGGCAAAGCCGGCGCGTGCTTCAGGGGAAGCCCAGCTTTGCCAACAGCCTGGCCCAAAGCTGTTGGCAAAGCTGGCAAGGCTGGTGAGGAAAGCCCAGCTTTGCCAACAACTTTGGCCCATGCTGTTGGCAAAGCTGGGAATTCCCCCCCTTTTTTGCTCTTTTCTAGCATTTAATTCACACATCAAATCCACACATCAGTATATGAACCAGAATACCACATATATTTCAACAATATAGCATATAAACCACATTTCGGCATCGGTTTCGATCTCAACATGAATCCACACATCAAATCCTTCGATACATGTCCATAATACACATAAAGTTACGAAACGAGTGCATACATGTCCAACATACATGTTCAAAATGTCCGACAAGTCCAACATACATGTCCAGGGGTCTAACATGCATCGCTACTAGTCCATAAGAGGTAGTCACAGGTACCTAGCTCGTGGCGCCGTCCCCAGGGGTCCCGGCGCCGTCCCCAGAGGTCCCAGCGCCCCCACCTTGCTCCAACGCACACCACCCTGACTGAGGTTGTGGCTGTGGCTGCGCCTGAGTCCACCCTGACCCCTGCGGCGGGTCGTAGTGCCAGTAGGCACCAACCATTCAGCATTTTCTGGGTTTGTCTGCTTCCTCTGCCGGCCTTGGACATATCTCTCGCCGGATCCGTTGTATTTCATGTGGCTCGGGACCGGATGGCCGGCGGCACAGGCGGAGATGAGGGACGAGCTCCCCGGCCGAGGACCGCACCGGCAACCACCGAGGCCGAAGCCTCGCGTTCGACCCCCGGCGATTCCCTGTTCGCACCTTTGACGCCGAGTAGGTCCAAGCGGGCGGACCGTGAGGCCACCGTGTGCCTCCCCCAACCGTGCCAACTTTGTGTTTCGGTTAGGACAACACCTCATCGGTGATGGTGTATTGGATGGCAATAAGATAATCACACTAGCAAACAACTCTTCGCAAGTGTCCAGTGCTAGATGACAAGATTACTAAGCACTAATAAACTCTTCGCAACTCTTCGCAAGTGTCCAGGAAATAATTAAGAGGTAAGGCCATGATGGCATAGGCATCATCAATTCTAAAGGTCATAAAAACAGCTTGTAGGCATCACCATTGTACAAATGGCTTCATAATGAAATTCCTAGGTTCTGTGTGTACTTAAATGAAGGCTAGCAAGCAATACTGCAATAATATTAGCATTACAGTACCTGCTTCTTGTTAAGGTCAACAAAGTATTAAAAAAAGGCACTTTTCTAGTCCTCGAAACAATAATAATTTTCCCTAGCAAACCATGCACATAATGCAGAATCACCGAGAGGAATTACAGCAATGATAATTATGTGATGTGAAGAGCAATCGAGCTTCACAACCGGGCACATAATGCACGACATGCAGCTCGGGTCTTCGAGCCCGGGTGGGGAGGCACCACAACCGGCGGCCTCAACCATCGCGCCACAAGCGCGTCCGCACCTATCACCGGTATCGGCTTGTCGATTCGATGTCATCGCGCGCAAACCCGCACATGCGGTGTAATGCAATGAGAATTTTGCTCAAATGTAAAAGAAAACAAAAAAACACCTTTAATTTAGAAAAGCATTTAAGAACGGGGTAAATTAATGACAAACATATCTTTATGATCTAATATTCCTTTACTCGTCACCAATGGGTGTCCCACGGTACTTGACCTCATTAAGCGGAAGCACCAATATAAGTGTCACAATATTAACGGGTCACATCGGGGTTCCCGAGTAATATAAATATAAATATAAACAATACAAATGCGGCAAGTTGGTTCGCAAACCTCGGCGAAGCAAAACGAAGCTTCGCTTCATCAAATTCCTTCTTCACGCCCCTCACGAAACCCACACAGACCGCACGGACCAATAGGTATCGAACAATTGAAAGAATAAAATAGCACAAGAAAAGGAAAAGAGTATACGAGATACAAATTCTAACTTGAACAGACAGAAATGATGCTATGGTCAATATCTCATCAGAGCATCCAAAATCATTTGCTGACAAGATCATTTTCGAAATCATGGGGTCCTGCACGAAATTATTTTGTTAATGCTACATATTAATATGTTAACTTGGGCAGAGAATGTTCTTCAGTGCAATTGTAAGAATAAAAGACTAAAAAGGGCCAAAACACTAAAAAGGGCCAACAGGACAGCACAAGTTTCAGGTTTTCAGATGCTTTCAGAGCGTTATCAGTCGCAATTGAGCTAGTAACAATGTACACCATATGTGAGGGTAAACATTGGAAGCGTTATCTGAAAAAAATAGTATACGGCGACAATTGCTCAAAAAGTCTAGCCACAAAGTAAAGCATGTCACTATTGGATGCATGGCTACATCACATACTTCACTACACTACGATTTACGTTAGTAGAGTTTAACTGCGATCTTCCGGGCAAAAAATACATAAGCAGCAACCTGAAAAGTATTATGCCGAAATAATAATTGCGAAAACAATGCAGGTCCCTGTTTTTATTTCAAAACATTATACTCGGTATTTTTCTTTGCAATTAATTAAGAACTGCAGAATGCCCTTGTTTTCTTTTGAAATATTTCATTCCAACAAAAGGGATTCGAGATAACACAATCATTTTATCCTCGCTTAATAAATTTATCCGTGAGAGCTAACAGCATTCAGAATACTTTCAAAGAGGTTTTTGAAAGGTGATGAATAAATATATATGTACAACTCAAATCCACCAAGAAGCAAGCTTACAAGTTTACTTATGGTTGAACATAACAACAAAATTTCGTTAGTCGCCAACTATTACCCTGTTTTTATTTGTTAATAGAGTCGGCTTCCTAAAATGCGAGATAGTACCCCACCACCTTTTTCCCCACCAAGTGATGCTACTTTGAAAGCTAGAAGAATCTCGGTAGTACTATTCAACGAGTATCAATCACTTTGCCGTTAAATTTGGACCACTTTGATGCATAACTGCGCAGAGATTTCCGGTTGATTCTTTAAGTCAGATGGAAGCTTCAGAACATACTAGAGTTCCAGGTACCAAACATTCGGACCTTTATCGAAGCAAATTGAGAATTTGAGATCACTAATCAGCAAAATGAAATTCAATCAACAGCACTACCTTCCGCGTCCTTGGGGCTGAATTCGACATGAGGGCACACGAGGCCGCGGGCGTAAGCGACCATCTCCCTTGCGATGGCCACGACACCGCTCGGGCGTCTTCCCCGAGCTTGTGCCGCATATGGATCTCGGCCGGTGGCGATGAAGGTGTGTATCCCGGGGCGTCGGCGGGGAGGAGGACGACAAGCGGGGGCGCGCGAGGAGGAGGAGCGGCGGCGGCGTGGTGGCCGGGCGGGGGCGGGGCCGGCGGGCGGAGCGGATCCGCCGCCGCCGGCGGCGCGTGGTGGCCGGGCGGGGGCGGGGCCGGCGGGCGGGGGCTGCCGGCGGCGGCGCGCGGGGTGGGAGGTGAGGGTGGCGGCGCCGGGGTTGGGTGGGGAGGGAGGGGGCGGGTCGGTGGGAGGGAGGGGGGCCGATTTGTTTTAGGGCTAAAGTTCTTTGCCAACGGCCTATCGTTGCGGTCGTTGGCAAAGCCTTTTTTAATTTTTTTCGCGCCATACTTCGCCAACGGTACAACGGTATTAAAGCTGTTGGCGAAGACACCTTTGCCAACAGCATCACAAGGCTGTTGGGAAAGAATTTTTGCATTTTTGTTTTTTTCCTTTCAACTTTTTTGTGGGTGCTTCCTACTATAACTACATCTCAACTTCAAAACTTGGGGATGTTTTGAGCTATTTAACTATATTTCGTTAATTATTTTCGTTCACTTGAATTTTCCGGCATAATTCAAATTTGAACTGCAGGTGCGTGAAATAATGAAACTTAGGCGTTCGAAAAATGATATTCATGTTGGGGAGTGTGTTTTGAGGTCGTGTCCCAAAGCTCACCCGAAATTTCGAAGTCCTTGTCCACGTAACACGACGGTCCAGGCGTGGTACAACTGTTTTTTAATTATATAAAATCCAAACGAAGTCGAAAAATCACGAAACTTGTCGGGGTGTCTTGTTATCGCATGTGGAGGCTACGATAAACATTTGAGAAAGTTTGGAGCAAGTTGCCGCGTCAAATGCTCAAAACCTAGACATCTCTACCATGTGATCACTTGTGAGCACATGTGGAGCTGTCTAGGTTTTGAGCATCCGACGCGGTAACTTGCTCCAAACTTTCTCAAATGTTTATCGCAGCCTCCACATGCGATCACAAGACACCCCGACAAGTTTCGTGATTTTTCGACTTCGTTTGGATTTTATATAATTAAAAAACAGTTGTACCACGCCTGAACCGTCGTGTTACGTGAACAAGGACTTCGAAATTTCGGGTGAGCTTTGGGACACGGCCTCAAAACACACTCCCCGACATGAATATCATTTTTCGAACGCCTAAGTTTCATTATTTCACACACTGCGGTTCAAATTTGAATTATGCCGAAAATTCAAGTGAACGAAAATAATTAACGAAATATAGCTAAATGTTGCAAAATGGGCCCACATTTAATAATGTGCTTGTAAACAATGTAGCCAGGCTACCAAAAAAGTTTGAATTCAAAATTCGAAAAAAATGAAAATTCTTTGCCAACGACCGCAATCTTCCCCAACGGCCCCTACAAGGCCGTTGGGAAAGAAGGCTCTTCGCCAACAGCTTGGTAGCCCCTGTTGGCGAAGGGCTGCTCCCTTTGCCAACAGCTAACGGCGAAGGCGTTGGCGAAGGCGACGGCGGCGGTACCGTTTGGCCGCGCGGGGCTTCGCCAACGGCTTTTCTTTCCCAACGGGAATGCTTTGTTGGGAAAGAACCCCTTCACCAACAAAGTTAACTTTGCCATCAGTCATTGGATTTTGGGCTGTTGGCGAAGATTTCTTTCCCGACAACGGAATTTTCCTGTTGGGAAAGAGTTTCTTCGCCAACAGCTCAGGTCTTGGCTGTTGGGAAATCTTTGGGCTGTTGGCGAAGCCACAGTTTCCTGTTGTGAATGCCAAGGGGGAGTCCATATTTGTTTCCCGCATCTCCGAAAGCGAGAGGAAAAGCTGGCAAGAGATCGAGCTCTCTAGTGAGGAGCGGAGAGCCGGAGAAGGTGAGAGACAGACGGAGAGATGGCCGGAGGTGCCATTGCTCCGAGTGATGGCCCCGCCACGGACTACGGCGGGAGCCTGACGCTCTCCGTGTTCATGACCTGCCTTGTGGCAGCCTCGGGCGGCCTGATCTTCGGCTACGACATCGGCATCTCTGGTGCGCTCAAAACTGCCGCTCCTTTTCTTTTTCTTGCCTTATGGAACAGTTGCCGAGCTCATTTCCTTGCCTCGATTCTGTGTTTTCTTGCTCTGAACTCTGAACTAATAACGGGGTGACTGCGGTTGAACCTGTCGATTCGTATGAAGGCGGCGTGTCGGAGATGGATCCGTTCCTGCGGCGCTTCTTCCCGCACGTCCTGAGGCGGATGGCGGCGGCCAAGAGGGACGAGTACTGCCTCTACGACAGCCAGGCGCTGACGGCCTTCACGTCGTCGCTGTACGTGGCCGGGCTGTTCGCGTCGCTGGTGGCCAGCCGCGTCACCAGGGCGATGGGCCGGCAGGCCGTCATGCTCATGGGCGGCGCGCTCTTCTTCGCCGGGGGCGCCATGACCGGCGCCGCCGTCAACATCGCCATGCTCATCGTCGGCCGCATGCTGCTCGGCTTCGGCGTCGGGTTCACCAACCAGGTCAGTCGATCGACCCACCCCCATGCATGATGCATCTCTTCCGGAGAGCTAAGCGGCGCGTTTTTCTTTTCTTCTGCAACATGCGTCACGCACATGTGTGTGTGCACGGCGGTGTGCCAGCGAATAACTGTCCCAAAGTCTTCGGCTGATGACTCGAACGCTCCTGTCCTGTTCTTCACTGAACTCAGTTGGACCTTACTGTAGACTTTTCTGCTATTAGTTCTCCGATAACGAACTCACAGTTTTTTTTTTCATAGAGAACATAAGAATCGCGAAGATATTTTCCGAAGGCACAGCAACTTACGTTCGGGCATGTTTGCTTAAAATATCTTCGCGGTTATTTTTTTGTTGGCATTTACTTTTTTTTGTTGCTTAAATAAGTGCGCGTGAACGGCAAGTCCATGATAGAGAATTAGCGAGTGCCAATTGAATAGCCGCAACTGCCTAGCTAGTAGTGCTTCAAATCAAACGGGTGATGCAGACATGTGCGTGGGCTCGGATGATCCACGGGAAGAAACAAAAGAAGGAATGTCGTCTCTGTCTTCCCTTATCCCTAATCTTTGTTGACTTTGCTAGTCGATGCAAGCAGCTTGAGGCATCCGGTACTTGTATTTATAGACTGGATAGTTAATAGTGATCGCTACGGCAGGTGATGGATCGCCAGTCGCCACTAGCTGATTGCGTAACTGTACTCGTCGTCAGTGGCGTGCCAAATAAAGGCTTTAGATAGAGAGAGTACGGGGTGTTTGGCAGCCTGCATAAGTTGTAGCCTGCCTACCATAAGCCCATGGCCAGCCTAAGTATGGCTAAGGCTGTCATTTCGGCCTGTACAAGTATGTGATTGGTAAGGTGAATATCTTGAATGGGCTCACCAGTTGCACAACCCAGGTAATGTTACCCTCTCCTCTTCCCGAGCTCCTTCCTTCTCTCCCTCATCCCCACCCATGGAGGTCCCATGCGCCGCCGCCTCTGCCATATGCACCAACGCCCTCAAATCTCCCTCATCCTCCTTCTCCTTCTCCTCCCTGCCGAACGAGGCCTACTCGAGTCCATCTAGCTCCGCCATCCTCCACTGCGCACCACCGTGACCTTTGTTGTGAGCACTTCTGAGCTCGCGTGACGCCGCGACCTCTGCTCCACGCACCGCGAGCTCGGCCATGGAGGTCGAATCGGGCTCTGACGACATCGAATAGGGCTCCGACGGAGTCGAATCGAACTTCAGCGGGCTCGACGGCCAGACAGGCGGCGCTCCCGGTAGACGCGCCCAAGCGGCGGCGTGTCGAGGTGCGGCCCCGATGGCCAGACAGGCGGCGACGGCGAGCTGCTCTCCTTCCCATGCCTCCCTCTTTGCCAGCTCGTCCTGCCTCGCTCTACACCTCGAGCTCTCTACCGCCGGCCAGCTGTGCAGGCGAGCTCATCTGCGCGGGCCGCCGCCGCCCAGAGTGGGGGTGAGCTCCGCCGCATGGGGCCACCGCCGACCGGAGTGGTTGGTGAGCATCGCCGTGCGGGGCCGCCGCCGGCGGATGTTGGGTGAGTGTCGACGGATGTTGGGTGAGCTCCGCGGTGATGGTGGTGGCCCAAAAGAAGGTGAGGCGAACCACCGGTCTGGGCTCTCGTAAGCCTGCATTGCTGGAAACGCTCCTTCGACCCGTTTCCAGGAATGCAGCTTGGGACTCCATTTTGCACAACCTAAGCCTGCATAACACCCCTATGCAGCCTACCAAACAGCTGTGGGTTGCATTCCAGAAGCCTGGATAGGCTTTATACAGGCTACCAAACACCCCCTATATGGATTATTTCTAATTCTTTAAGAGGCATTTTCTGTATATTACCTCCGTCCTTAAATATACGAGGTTTAACATAGACTAGTTAGTTCAAATGAACTACTATGCATGTCCTAAACGTCCTATATTTAAGAATGGAGAGAGTATTATAGTTTAAAATAAGGTTAATAATACCGTTTGTTGTTGACTGTATATGATCCTTGCAACCAACTATTAGCCCACCTAGATATATGTTCACTATTAATGCATATCCACCGCACCATTTGTCTTTCTCACATAGTTTCTTAATTTTTGTACTTAAACCAGCTGTAAGTTTACTTAAATACTCTAGTTTTGTCGATAAGGGATGAATGTTAGACTTAAGCAATAGATGAGATGTCAAAAAGGACATTTTCGTTTTCCTTTTCGGGTTGAGCACGAAAAATGGGCCTAAAATTTCCGACCATACATATGGATTGGGCCTCCAATAGAACGGAACTGACTATAAAGCCCAATATATTCTACAGTAATGCTTGGACTCGGACGTCTGGAGGGAGGAGAAAACATGGGACACTTCGTTCTCCACCACGAAAGAAAGGGTCAAACGCCCACCATTTCTCTCTCTTCTTTTTTTCTTCTTCTCCAGCAAACAGAGCTCCTCCACCGGCAACGACGGGCAGGGTTAACCGAACCGTGGGAGGACCGGTTCCCACTCTTCGAAAAAACCGACCGGTAAACCGGTCAAACCGGTCGGTTTACCAAGAGGTAAAAATTGTAGGCACGGTTTAGAGGTGGGAACCAGACCGGTTCATGTACCGGGCCGGACCGGTTCCTCCGGAAACTGGTCGAACCGGATCGGTTCCCACCGGTTTTGCGAACCCTGACGACGGGCGCCGGCGGGCTCTCCTCTGGCGGTGGTGCGCGCCCCCACGGCCGGATGCGCCACCGCGCGCCCCCACGGCCGGATGCGTCGCCGCCGCCCATGGCCTCCTCCTCCCCTTCTTCTCTATGTGCGGCGGCGGCGGCGACGCCCGCGCACGGAGCTCGCGGCGGCGCGAGGCTCCTGCGGCTCCCTCGGCGCTGAGCAGCAGGGGATGGCTTGAGGAAGAGGGCAAGCAGTCACAGCGACGAGGAGACATTCATGGCGTGCGACAGGATTTGTGCATGTTGCAAGTGTGTGTTCTACGTGTTTCAGATCTTTTGTAAGGATGTTGCAAGTGTTTCGTGCGGATGTTGCAAAAGTAGATCGGGGTGTTTCAGCGTTGCGACATGAGGGAGGCATGGAAGATGTTGCAGAGCCTTGGGCTGCGTTTCCGATGTTGCATGAAGCGTTTCGAGATGTTTCATCTAGTGTTATCTGATGTTACACGAAGTGATTTGAGATGTTTTCATCCAGTGCTATTCGATGTTACATGAAGTGATTTGAAATGTTTCACTATTGTTTTGATGATGTTGCAACATTTTGTTTCTCGTGTTTCATCTACTACTCTAACCTGTTGCGACATATGCATCTTAATGTTTCACTGTGATTTGGCAAATATTGCGGATGTTGAGTTTCGATGTTGCAGACGTGTGATGTTGGGTTTTGTGTTGAGGAGGAGAGAGGAGAGCTCTTGATGTTGGATGTTGCACGCAACACTGGTCGCAACATATTTGTAATATAGTCGCAACATGAGGGAGGGGAGAAAGACTCCTGATGTTGGATGTTGCACGTAACCGCGTTCGCAACATGCTTACAACACGTTCGCAACACGCTCGCAACATGTACTCTTTGAATGTTGCAAGCACCACGGTTCGCAACACGGGAAAAGTTCTTCGCAACATCGCAAAAGTTGTTCGCAACATCACTAGCCTCGCAACGAGATCGACGGCTGATACGCTCCCTCATCTGAATCGTGCGGCCGCGGACCTGTCCGATGCTAGCGCCCGGACCGGACGTCCGGACGCTAGCAGTTCCGTATATTCTACTAGCAAATCGACATTTTGTCATAAACATTCGCGTTTCGCAGCAACGCGTTTTTCCAGCGCTCTGCTCATGGCCGTGGTACATGGACTGGCAGTCGTTATTCGTTAATGTTCGTTCGCCACCATGCTTGTCACAACGCAGGCCGCTCCTCTATTCCTCGCCGAGATGGCCCCGTCCAAGTGGCGCGGCGCCCTCACCGCCGGCTACCAGTTCTTCCTCGCGCTCGGTGTGCTCACCGCGAACCTCGTCAACTACGCCACGGCGCGCGCTTCCTGGGGCTGGCGCGTCTCGCTGGGCCTCGCGGGCGCCCCGGCCATCGTCATCTTCGTCGGCGCGCTCTTCCTCACCGACACCCCCAGCAGCCTCGTCATGCGGGGGCGGCCCGAGAGTGCCCGCGCGGCGCTGCTCCGGGTGCGCGGCGCCGACGCGGACGTGGACGCCGAGCTCCGGGACATCGCCAAGGCCGTGGAGGCCGCGCGCCGGAGCGAGGACGGCGCGTTCCGCCGCATGGCCACGCGGCGCGAGTACCGCCCGCACCTGGTGCTCGCCGTCGCCGTGCCCATGTTCTTCCAGCTCACCGGCGTCATCGTGCTCGCCTTCTTCGCGCCGCTGGTGTTCCGCACCGTCGGCTTCGGCAGCAACGCCGCGCTTATGGGCGCCGTCATCAACGGCGCCGTGAACCTCGTCTCCCTCCTCCTCTCCACCCTCGTCATCGACAGGTACGGACGCAAGGTGCTCTTCATGGTCGGCGGCATCCAAATGGTCATTGCCCAGGTACATACGTACATATTTCCAGTGCAGCATGTATACTTTACACTCCTTACTGAACCAATGTGTCATCTTCTTTTGATATGAGTTCCTTTCTTGATCCATAAAGGTTGGGATTGCATGGATCATGGGCGCAAAAATAGGCAAGAGCGGCGAGGCGGCCATGGCGCACCCCTACTCTGTGGCGGTGCTGGTGTTCACCTGCCTGCACACCGCCGGGTTCGGGTGGTCATGGGGGCCCCTGGGGTGGGTGATCCCGAGCGAGATATTCCCGGTGGACATCCGGTCGGCGGGGCAGGCCATGAACGTCTCCATCGGCCTGTGCCTCACCTCCGTGCAGACGCAGTCGTTCCTGGCCATGCTCTGCCGCTTCAAGTACGCCACCTTCGCCTACTATGCTGCTTGGGTCGCCGTCATGACCGTTTTCATCGCGCTCTTCCTGCCGGAGACTAAAGGCATCCCGCTCGAGTCTATGAGCACCATTTGGGTGAAGCACTGGTATTGGAAAAGGTTTGTCCAGAACAAAGAAAAGAGAGGCGTGGCACTAACCTAAGGCAATAGGTCATTGTACCGGAAGAGGTTCGTCCAAGACAACAAAGAAGAGTCTTGGGGATAATAATTAGACGGTGCGAGGTGTAGTTGTAAATTGTAATACTTCATATCAGTGCAATGTGTAGTGTTTGTATAGCCGTTGTGTGATATATGGTTATGCAAGTTCATTTTCCAAAGCGGTGTAGTACCATAGTACCTACTTCATCATCAAAATTAATGTGATGAGGACGTAATCTCTTTTATAAAATTTCAAAGTGTTTTCCTTACCTTAGTAAGGTAGAAAAGATATGAAAAACAAGGAACAAGTCTATTTCTAGCCATCCAATTATAGCCGAAGTTCGATTTTGGCCATCGAACTCGAAAACTAGGAATCTTCGAACACTAAACTCTACAAACCGTGTATAATTGACCACGAAGCCCTGTTTTGATTGGTTTTAGGTGGTTTTGACCGTCACGTTGGACTCCGCCATCACATCACCAACCACATCACTTGCTTGACTCAATTGCAGCCATACTCCCCTCCTCTCTCCGACGCCTGGCCACGTCGTGTCGCCCTTCCCTCCTCCCCCCGCATGGGAGAAGCAGGGGCGCAGTGGTGGCTCACAGGCTCGGACACGGCCGCAGTAGAACAAGCTCGCACGCGCGCAGTGGAGCCGACCTCCATTGGCTCCCCCACATAGTAGTGCGGGCGTGCGCGTCGCTGGCAAGCTCGGGCCACCCTCCTCCCTCCCTCGGAGCTCCGACGCCGGTGACACAAATATCCGCTCGCCTTCCTCCCTACCAAGCCGTAGCCTCGTCTTCCCCTGTGACCGGCGCACCTCCTCCGTCGGGCAGGCGCGACTCCTCCTCGCCTCTGGTGGTATGTGCGGGTCTGAGCCCTTGCGTTCAAGGCTCGGCGATTCGTTTCCTAGCGGCTTCCTCCTGCTCCCCTCCCGGCAGCCTGCTCCTCTCATTGTGAGGTCCAACATCGGCTATACCTGATCATGGTCTGCCCGACCCGACCGTGCGACGAGTCGGACGCGAGGCGAAATTTTCACCCGAACTCAAAAACAAAAACCCCGACCCGACCCAACTCAACCTGAACATTATAACTAAAAACCCGAAATCCGACCAAACCCGACCTGACCCACACGTGTGATGGATCGAGCGCGGGTCATGATTTTCGACCCGACATGACCTGACCCATGATCAGGTTGAGCATCTACCTCCGCCCTGGTGGGCAACTTCCTCTTGCTCCCCTTCCCAACGACTTGCTCCTACCAGCGCGAGATTTGGCCTCGGCCTCCATCCTAGCAACACCAAATACTGCTCTCCTCCCGGCGGGCGACTTCCTCCTGCTCCCCTCCCCGATGGCTTGCTCCTCACCACCACCTGGACCCATATGCATTAACGTGGGAGATGGAGGGGAGTGCGGTGGAGACGTGGAGAGGGAGTCCGACGCGAGGACCTCTTCTTCCCTCCCTACCAAAATTATAGGGTTTGAATTTTTGGCATGCCAATATTTTGGCCACTATTTAATTGCCTACCAAATTCTACTCATGTCTCCCATTCATCCTACCAAACTGTTGGCAATTTTTTTGCCCAACTTTTGACTAGCCAAAACTCTGTCATGTCAAAAATTTGCATCAAAACAATCAAGCCCGTAACGACGTGTGCAATATGTTAAAGGGTTTTGGTCTGCAGCACATCCTCAAAACGCAGTTTGGTGCGCAACACACATTTCACTCCTTGATTTAGTCTATGGGACACCGTGAATGGTTCATTTTGTGCATAGCACATTGCCCCTTAAACAACTCTTTTGCAGCTTGGGAGGTGAGATAATATCTTTATGCATTTTGACACTGTGTTTTGGTATTCATTGAGTCATTACATGTGTGTAACTTTGATTCTAACGCACATGTAATATATGCACTGGTTTTTTCCTTTGAAACCAAGTGTGACTATTGACGGTGAATTTTCGTCAACCTAGCCATGAGTTTACCTTCGATGTTGGCATTAATTTTATATCTTATACATTGGTACTAACCCCCTTGATATAAGGCTGTCCGCACTCGTGAACCTCTATAATCGACCTCCAAAAGGAATATTCTTACCTCGTCATCAAATTTTTACAGTTCAGTACCAGTTTTTTCGCACCCGTTGACCTCTATATCCTAAACTCCATACCAACTACCAGCTGCTGGGCCCGCATGTCACACACACCCTCTCTCCCCCCTTCTCTTTTTTTTCTCCACCTCTGCTATCTTCTCCGCCGGCCACGCTTCTCCTCTGCCCCCCACTCTCCCTCCCTCCCGCTCGTCTCCACCGGCCTTGGATCCATGGCGGGGTCAACGAGGTGGCAAAGCCGCCATCTGCCGACCCGTGCGTCGAGAGTGGAGGTCGGGTCCATTGCGGCGCCGCGAAGGCAGGGAGGCAGCGCCCATGGCCTCGAGCTCGGAGCTCGCACGGCCGCGGTGGACATCGCGACGGCGGACGAACGCACCTGCGTTGGATCTCCGGCGGCCTCCTGCTCCTGCGGTCAAGCTCCATCGGTGAAGCAGTGGCCCACCTCCTTGTCTTCCTCGCCGCACCTGCCCGCCTCCTCGTCTTCGTCGCCGCTGCGGCCAGCTCAGGCGGCACAGATCCGGTGGCGGAGGACCAGGTCGTGTCCGGCTCCTGTCCCAGTCGTGGATCTGCGGTGGAGCATGGTGCCGGAGCACGGCGGCGGCGGACTCCGAGCCGGCGGCGGCCTCACTTCCTCGGCATCCCTCTCTTTCCCTCGTCGCGGCGCTCCTCCGGCCTCCTTCCTCTCCCTCCCCTCTTCTCCGGCGTGGCGGCGGCGACCCCGAAGCTCCCGGCGGCGACCCCGGCGGGTGCGGTGGAGGACGGGTGCGGCGGCGAGGTGGGGATCTCGAACGGGGGAGGAGCGAGGGGGATCTCCGGCCGTGGCGCTCGTCGAAGGCGCGAGTCCTCTTTCGGCGGGCGGCGCGGAGGAACCGTCGGTGCACGGGACCCACGTCGCGTCGGGCTTTCCAGTTCGACGCCAAGAGCGCTGGGTTTCCAGTTCCTGCGCCCGAACGGAAGCATGGCGTCCGACCTGCAGGCCCCCGGTGCAGCAAAAGAAACGCCAAAAACAGACTCCAGTTCGCTTTACCGGCCCTTTCCAGGCCCCAGTGCGGACAGTCTAACAAGTTCGCTCGTGCATGTCGGTTTTGGAGTTTAATATTTATGCAGGGTTTTAGCGCTAAATGCAAGACTTTCGGGCAAAGTTCATCAAGCACCTAGTGAGAATACCATGAAGCTCGACATAAGTCAAGCAATGAAGTGAACATGACTCCAAGAAGCCCAAGGACCAAACTGTGAAGGCAGAAAACTCCGAGGACCTGGACAGAAAATGCTGAAACTTGCGTGACAAGGAGCCCTATCCAAAGTGCGGAGAAAGTGACGCCAAGGGCCCACATGCAGAAGGGGGAACGTTCTAGAAGACACGAGAAGAACTGACAAAGGAGGTCGCGAAGTGGGCCGAAGGGGCCCTAGGCCGGCCGACCTAGCCCATTTCAAGCACAATTCGCTGCCCCCTTTGACCTAGACGACCCTCGGACTATTTATAGTCCCCCTGCCAAGAGCCACGCATCAATTCATTTGCCATTTGCTGCCGAGGAGCAGAGAAGAGAGGGACACCATACTGGAGAGGAGAGGGTCGAGCTAGTTGTCTAGGGTTTCTCTAGCCGGTGTGGGAACCTTGCAAGGAAGACCACGTCGGAGTTCCAGGAGCTAGGAGCAAGATCAAGGTAGGATCCCGATGGTGATCTTGTCCATGTATAATTTATGATGTTGAATTATCAAATTGCAATCCGATTCTTAGCGATCAAGTGCTTTCTCTACGACTTTGTCTTCGTTTGGTTTTTCTTACTTCACGATCTATCATCGAGATAGATCACATAGGGTGTTCTTGTAGCCGTGGTGGCTAGATGTGCACGCCTAACCTACAAGCGATTTCATCTTGTCGTTCGGACTCACCCTAGGCTAACCCGCACGAATAGGGGCGCGTCATGACAGGACGAAGGTTCCAAAAGGCAGGCGTCTTCAGAGTTGGAACGGAAGCCGCAATTTAAAGAAGCTTTTTATGAGATTCAATTTGCTTTGTTCATCTTTGCTTGGAACTTCAACAAGAGCTTGATCCAATCTCTCTAGATTGGTTTTATACCCTCTCTATCTCTTGCTACCTCCAGTGTTCATTAGATTAGATTCATTTTCTTGATGTTTTCTAGATTAGATGCAAAAATACTCCCTTTGAAGATCGAAGTGTTTCTAGCTTTATTAGATTGGTTCTTGCATCACACATTTGTTGCACAGATTTGATACATTGGGTTCACACTTAAGGAAGAAGGGTCCCTTTACTATGACAGAGGATTTGTCTGCTTGCAATCCAAACGAACATTGATACACATATATACTGTCAACAGTGACAAAGTGGTACCAGAGCCGTGTTGACTATAGGACATTAGCCTAGTTAGAAAATGATTGGAAAAAATTAAGAATTACTATATATTAGAAGCCACACTTAATGCTTGCTTTTTATTAGAATTATTTTACTATATTTATCCTTGATTTTCTTACCCCACCCTTTGAATTATTCTATTCTATTTTATTTTTGTCCTCTATGCACAATCTCCTAGTTTTAGTATATGTCCTTATCAACACCTGTTTCTTCATCTCTAGATTTTTTTTAAGAATTACACGATACAATGCACACGCTCATAACATGCACGTACACTCACCTCTATGAACATATGTACGCAAACCCTACCCCTATGAGCACCTCTGAAGGACTGAGCACCCAACAGATCTGGAGATTCCCGAAGTCACCATTGGCGCCTCGTTGTCGACAGGAACACCACTTACCACTTAATGCATAATGTTGGTAAATCCTGGGAAAATTCCAGAAAAATGTTCAAGCACCAGTATTTGAACCTGATGGGTAGTGTCTCACTGAACCGTCCTACCATTGGACTACAAGCCAATTCACTTCTTCATCTCTAGATGGTTCGCACCAGGTTGACTACATGCAAGAGCTCAATCTCTCAGCACCACGAGGACTACTACTATCACCATGAGGGAAGAGGCGGAGTTATGACTAGGGCCGCCCAGGTTGAGGCCCTAGTCGTGGCCTAGTGAAGCCCATAGTCAACCTTTTGTTTTTGGGACAAAAATCACGTCTTGAGGCCCAACAAACTGCATACGGCAAACAAAAAACAATTTGTCCGCTCGTCAGCCAGCCCTCGACCTGCCGTCCGTGAGCTGCAAGGGGATCCCGCCGCCCACAGCCTCTAGGGCTCCACCTGTAATGCCGCCGCCGACCCGTTCTCCGCAAGTCCACCAGGCTGCGAGTTCATTCGTCACCGACCACTTCTTGGCCCCATCCCGGTTGTGAGCTGCCCATGGTTCTTATGTGCTTCTTTTCTTTAATTGTACCCTTTACATTTTCTATTCAATTCATTAATCAATATTTTTTATTAAAAGTTGAATCATTTATGCTCTCCAAAATTTTAGAATTAGGCTTGCAACTGGTTGGAACTTTGGAATCTTATTTTACTATGTTTTTTATAGATGCTATTCTTAATTGTTGAATCACATGATTAATTCATTTAATTTAAAACTTCTTCTCAAGTTGGGTCATTTTCTATACAAGTGTTGTTGTTCTAAATACAATATATATGTCTTGTTGGATGGTAGTTTTTTAATTAAGCTAAATTTTGGCTCTAGTCGTCGCCACTGAATGAGGGTGGCACTAGGGAGGAGACTGAGAGAGAGAGCCAGTTCATGTGCTAGTTCCGGCACTTGCCCCAGTGCCTGATCAAGAAGAAGAGCAAGGGGATGAGGAGGAAGAACAAGCTGAGGAGTCTGGAGAGCATGGGCAAGGAGGTGAACCCAGTAACCCTTCAGACCCAGAGGGTGAGGACCCATATGATGAGGACTACATTATAGAGGAATGGAAGGTTATGGTCTATCACAAGGATGGAGGTGATGCACACTTCCCTTCGATGCTCAGGTGACTTCTTCGTCACTTTAAGTACAGCATGAAGATTGACTATCTTGGAAAGAGAAGGACACATCCCAACTATCTGGAGGAGTGGAAGGTGTCTGTGCACATAATTGAAAAAGACTCTCACATTGGACGACAACGGGAGATTGGAGCATCAGAAATCTAATTTGCATCACTATATCCTTCTAAGACCTTGGGTCTCCAGTGAATTCCATAGTTCATTGTTCCTAATAGATAGCACATCACCCTTGTGCATGCTAGTGTTCACTTCTCGGGTTTGCAACAAACCGACTAAGTTTACTAACCGCATAGGCTATGTCGGATCTCGTGGCAGCATGGCACTAGTTAGATACATTAATGAACCAATGATCCAGGAGTATCTCAGTTGATGTACCATTATTCTTTTGTTCTTTTTTCAGAATCAAGTTGACATCATGAGGAGTTGGGGCGGCTTTGTGATCGCTATAGCCAAACCGACTCAGGATTTTCTCAACATAGTGAGTCTATGGTAGAGTCACCCTACCATTTTCTCCCTTTATCAGCATTATGTTAAGAATAACATCAGCTTCTCCTAAACCTTTCATCTCAAAATTCTGAGACAGAAAGTCTTTGACCTCTTTAATCACATCAAGGTTCATGCCAAAAATGGGTATGTCACCTACATACAAACACACAAGATCACTCCTTCGCCCCACTAAAGAGATAGTACACACATTTGTCAGCTTCATTCGCAACAAATCCAATAGATGCCAAAGTTATGTCAAACTTATCGTGCCACTGCTTAGGAGCTTGCTTGAGGCTGTAGATGGACTTCACCAGCTTACACACCATTCCTTCTTAACCCTTTTCTATAAACCCATTTGGCTGATCCATGTAGATCTCGTGTTCCAACTCTCCATTCAGGAAAGCTATCTTAACGTCCATCTGATGAATGAGAAGACCATGAGAGGCTGCCAAAGAGAGTAGCACTCGTATGGTAGTCAATCGAGCAACTGATGAGTAAGTATCAAAGAAGTCTTCCCCTTCTTTCTGGGTGTAGACATTAGCCACAAACCCAGCCTTGTACTTATCAATAGTACCATCGGGCCTAAGCTTCTTTTTGAACACCCATTTCATACAACGGGTTTGCACCCTAAGGGCATTCATGGTGATAGATTCCATCTCACCCCTGACTGCTTCCTTCTAGTAGTCGGCATCAGGAGATGAGTAGGTCTCTTCAATGGTCCTAGGAGTGTCATCCACGAGGTATATAATGAAATCATCACCAAAGGACTTCCCAGTCCTCTAGCTCTTGCTCCTCTTAGGAGCTTCATCGTCATCCTCTTCAGGATGTTCAATGAGTGTAGGTACGTCGTGTACTATCGACTCGGTAGAGTTATCCTCCTTGACTATTTCCTAGATGAACTTGTCTCATCTCTTATTGGAAATATGTTCTCAAAAAATGTAGCATCTCTAGATTCCATTATTGTATGACAAGCAAGTTAGGCATTTTACTACCAAGAATCTAGATACAACATTGTGAAAAGCATAACCTAGAAAGACACAATCCACAGTCTTTAATCCAAGCTAACGTTTCTCAGTGTTTGGCACACTGACTTTGGCCAAGCAACCCTAGTGAAATACATCTATGCCCTTAAGTGGGTTTTGGTGTATTGATTGACAACTAGATTAAAGATCTAATGTCTTTGTCAAGCATGCGAACAGGTTGATATATATGACATTGGTTATCTACATGGTGAAAACAAGCTACGTGTATACAAGATAAGTTGAGGCATGGTTTTAGCCTCATATTGTGAAATGGCTTAACTCAATGGTGAATGTCATGATATTTGATATGTGTGTTCCCATGAAGCATATAGATGGTATATGACAAGCTAATGAAGGATAAGAAAGAGGCATATTGATTTTGAAACATTGGATGACCTCTTATTGAAGGAAGAAACTTGTTATAATAAAAAGGGATATTTAAATTAAAAGAAGGCATGATATTAATAGAATTCCACTCTTGATGTTGAATCAAAGCTTCACTCAAATTGGTAACGAATGGATGAAGAAATCAAGCAATGGATTAGCAACGAGGTACTAAGCTAAGGTTGGCAGAGTAGTGACTTGGACCATGTGCTTGGCTAGGGTGAAGTGGCTATAGCTTGGAAAGTTTCGAGGTATCAAGTCGAGCCTAACTGAGTGAAGCAATGAAGAAGCATTACATATTCGTTGAGTCATGGGAAGGGTGACTTAATCGAGAATTGGTTTTCATTCTTATATAAAGAACAAAGTCACTAGCTCAAGGTAGTTGCTCAAATCAATGAGGCATTGATGGATGGATCTCTCATGAGGATATATTGATCAAGTATGGCCATTCTTGAAGAAGAAGCTCAAGAGTTCTAATATTAAATTTATATTTGATCTTGAGTATAGGTACGCCGTACTATCAAGAGGGATGCAACATGATAGCTTTGCTTATGTCTCGGTGCTCACACCTAACCTCCCAAGTGCTATCATGAGAGAAACACTTTTCACAACACATGCACCTGATGGTTTTTGAGCTTATTTTCAGTTGGAATGGATGCTCCTCTGAATAAGCTTTCCATAGTGTCCAAGATCAACGAATTCGGAGTCCGGAGTAAAAAGTTATGGCTTTTTCTCCGAGGTGACTTGTGCTGTCTAGTGAAGCTTCGGATATTCCGGGGAATTTTCCGGAGATTCCAGACTTTCCAAAGATTCCAGAAAAATGTCCGAAATATTCGGAACTTTTGAATCTAACGGCTAGTTTTGGGGATTCTGGAGTATCCGGGGATTTTTCCGGAGATTCCGGGACTTAACAGCCAACGGCTAGTTTTGGGGTGATGGGTATAAATACCCCTCACCCTCTCCCATTTGGGGCTGCTGGTTCCCCACATGAAAAAACACATATGCACAGCCCTTTTAAGCCCTCCCATCTCTAGTATAGCAAGAGATTTGAGAAGAGAAGAGATTTGGGTGAGGGATTGAAAGATTGAGTGAAAGTTGAGCTAATCCATCCTTGAGCACTCGAGTTCATAGCAAGAGATCTTCGTGCCATTTGTTACTCTTGGAGGGTTGCCTCCTAGATGGCTAGGCGTCGCTCATAAGCTCCCAAGGTGTGGTGAGCTGTGGGAAAGTTTGTGAAGGTCTTGCTTCGCCTCCGCAAGGGAAGAAGCCATCTAGTGGATCGGGAAAAGGGTTGAATGCAACCCGGCTTCGGTAGGAGAAGCACCCAACGGAGACTAGGATTCACACTGTCAGTGCAGAATGTAGTCCCGACTCTAACTAGTAATGAGCGCTGAGATCTACCTCTCGATGGGTCGGTGCTAAGCAACTAATGACACTGGTTTTTATCCTGGTTCCGGCCGGGGCCGTACTTCCAGCAGTGGCGTGCTCGGGGCACTATATTGCGTTGCACCGTGGTGCTCGTAGAGGGGGGCTACAAGCGTGGCAGGAGAGGAGGTCGGGCCTCTAAGTCCCAGAGGTATTGATTGAGGCAAGTGCCAATATCGTGGTGAAGGCGGAAGCGTGCGCGTGATCGCTATCCGTCGTCTCCCCTGCGGCTGGGGGACTGCCCCTCCTTTTATAGGCCAAGGAGAGAGCAGTTTACAGGCGTTCCGCACTGTTTTCCTACGTGTGAAGGCATGGCGTGCAGTGCCACAGAGTTGACGATCGTCCTGGCGAATCTCGCTCCTGTTGGGGCACCGTGGCGAGTCCTGTGCCCGTACAAGGGCGGCTTCGAGGGTGGTGGTGTAGAGGTTGGCTGTCCGGCCGCTGCCCATGGGCCGACTTGAGGGTGCCGTCGACGGGGGTCCGTACGAGGTACAGTGGTGGGCGTGGCGACGTCCTGTCCCCGTGCGCTCCAACAGCGTTGGGGATGTCGTCGCAGTACCTGGCGTGGCGCTGCAGTGGCGGGGATGGCCGCACGGGGGCGGCGGCCGACGGAGAAGACCGTTCTCGGCCGGCCGATGTCACGGTGCAGTCCTGTGTAGTCATAGAAAAAGCATTCGCCCCCATTCGAGGGTTCCGCCGGCCCCCCTTCGAGGGCTCGACGTGTTAGCCGTACGAAAGTAGGCGGCATAGTGCCATGGGGCTGCCACTGGCCTCTCCGCACAGTGTTGTATAGTGGCGGGGATGGTCTCCCCCAGGGAGTGGGTGGAACAGCAAAGGTGTGATTCCCAGGCGTGTCGGGGTCGTGGCGTAGTCCTGCGGTGTCAGAGCATTAAATGCTCGGACGTGCGAGCAAGAACGGGGGCATCACGTGCGTGGGGGCCCTCGAGCGAGGCGAACCTCGCCCGAGGGGGCGGTCAGCCCTCGAGCGAGGTGGACCTCTCCCGAGGGGGCGTTCTGCTGTGCCACTCTGGCGGGCCGCGAGGGCCACCAGGGCTGTGAACGTTTAGTGCGTCCGTTTTTAGGCTCGTGAGTTAGTTCGCGTTTTGAATTTCTTATGAGTTTTAAGCGGGTTTCCCCTGGTTGTTTAGGGGACCCTTATGGCTGTCCCCGACAGTAGCCCCCGAGCATCTGTGGGTGTACCCGTTAGGGTCCCGCAGATGCTGACGCTTGCTGATGGGACGTTCTTCCCTCCTAGTTGCTAATGTTGTTCCGTGGGGCCGCGTCAGCGGACCCGCGGGCCTAGCCCCCGAAGCCCTGTAGGAGCGTGAGTGCTCCTGCAGGGGTTTTTTCGCGAGATCCACCAGTGTGCGGGGTGTTAGTTTCAACCGACATCGACAATGTTCCAGCCGGCCTCGGCGGTGCCAGCGCACATAACTGGCGCTGCCTGCATTCGGTGCACCCTAGGAGGTGTAGCCGTGCGTCGAGCCCCCGAGCCTGGGCCCGTTCGAGGCAATCGGGGCGAGCTCTCCGACTTGTTTTGAACGCTCCCTCGCCGTCCCTCCGCGGGACGGAGGGTGAGGTTTCCGCAACCCCCATTGATCGGGTCGCGGATTGCGGATTCCTCGTCGAGCTGTTATCGGGTGATTCAAGTGGACGCCCATGCCCCGTTCAATAAAGGTTGGCTCGCGGTCCGGAGACTCGTCCATGAAAGCGCTCGCGTGGGTTTGCTAGGTGGGGCTCGGTCCCGTTTGCTAGGGACCGAGGGCGCAGAAGCTCTCCCTTGATGGGATCCCCTCGACTGGCTGCCTTCGCTGGCTCTTGAATACGACATGTGGGGCGCCCTCGAGCCGGTGGGCTCGCGGATAGGCTCGAATGCGTGCGCCCTAGTCATCCCTGACTCTGTAGATCTGGGGTGCCTGTTCGAACCCTTCGAGGGTCAGGCTTCGAACCCCTGATCAGTAGGGCCACTGCAGGGTGGTGGTTGGGTTCCCCCGACTTTTTGCATCTGCAGGACTCGAGGGCTCACGGTCGGATTGGCCCATGAGTTGCTGATCAGTAATCCTCGTGAATCGAGGGCACCTGTGGCGCCCGCTTTCGCTGAGTGGGCTTCGAGACCACTGGTCGGTAATCGCACCCTTCGAGGGTGGCTTTTTTCGAGCTTCATGCCCGGGCCGCTCAAGGGTCATCCTTACTTGGTAAGGGACCAGGCCATTTAATGCCCACAGTCGCGGCCACAGTTATGTGCTGCGGGCGCGCCTTTTCATGCGCCGCGGCCGCGCGTGTAGTGGGCGACGTGGGCGGGCGGACGTGACGGCCCACCGCGGCTCTTCGGTTGCCGCGCCGTAATGATCGCGCGCGTGCGCGCGCCTGGCCGCTTCGGTCGTGGTGGGCCCTGCTTGTCAGTGACGGGCGCCGTTCACCTGCAGTTAATGCGCGCAGAGCGTGTGATTCGGGGGGCGTGGCTCCGTGGATCTATAAATCCGAGATGAGGGTGAGGCGCGTTCTTTTACCTCAACGCTTAGCACCCATCGCCCCCGTCTCTCTCGCTTCCGCTTCAGAGCACCGCGTGCCCCTTCGTCTTGCATAGTGTTCGCTTCGTCTCCACACTCCTTCGCCGATCGACATGGCTCCCCCGCAATCCATCACCGTGATCGATCCGCTACCGTGGCCTCGCTCGACGGTGACGGCGTTCGCGCTGCACAAGCTCGCGAACGGCGGCCAACTGGCGCCGAACGTGGACGGGCAACTCCCGGCGTGGATCGTCCCGCCGGTGGTGGACCGGGAGCCCAACCCGCTGTTCGGCTACGTCGTCAGCTTCATACGCTTCCACAAGCATCGCTTCGCGGCGCCGGCGAGCCGCTTCCTGCGCAGGCTGTGCTACCACTACGGCGTGGAGCTGCACAACTTCACGCTGAACGCGATCTCGCAGGCGGCCACCTTCGTTGGCATCTGCGAGGGGTTCCTGGGGATCTCAGTGAACTGGGATCTCTGGGTCCACCTCTTTCGCGCAAAGTTGCACACGCTCGTCACGCCGGAGTCACGGGTGCGTCGCGCGGTGCACGCCGGTGGCCTGTCGATCTCGCTGTGGGAGACACGCAGGGAACTCTACATTCCCTGCACGATGACCTCCAACAACCCCGAGTGGGAACGGGGGTGGTTCTACCTCCGCAACGACGAGCTTGGCCTTCCGCCCTACACCGGCAAGGTTGTGAAGGAGAATGTCGACTCTTGGTGGCACGGCGTGTCGCCGTCTTCACGCTAGGACCGTCTGGAGTCCGCTTTGCTCACGCTGAAGAACTTGGAGAACATCGGGCTGGACGCGGCTTCGGTCCTCGCGAACCTCCATCACCGGCGGATCATCCCCCTCATGGAGAGGCGGCTCCGCATCTTCAAGATTTGCGAGGCGGCCGGCCCCGTGGCACTGGCGCAATCGCGGCTGGCACACGACCCCTTCCCGCAGAAGTACGCGGCCATGAGGGCGAGGCGTGCCATCAACCTCAAGGCCGTCAGGCACGGCAACAACGACCTCTGGTCGTTCGTCATGCTCCCCCACGGCCCTCTGGTGAGTGGAACTTCTGTCCTCTCCCCCGCCATTTACTTGTGGTGCGCCGGCGAGGTCTGATCTTTCGCTCGTCCCCTGCAGATGGTGACTGTGAACGTCGCGTGGTCCGATCCGCCCACGCCCCGAGCCCGAGTGCGCGCACGCGTGGCGCAGCAGCGGGAACAGGAGCGGGCGACGCGCAAGAAGGAGAAAAGGATCCGATGACGGGAGCACCGGGGGCAGAAGAGTGAGGAGTTCCATCTGCGCGAGCAGCAGGGACTCTTTTCCGCGGCGACTACGGAGTACTCGCCGTCGGATGAGGAAGAGGAGAAGGAGAGCGATGGGGGATGAGCTCTCCCCGAGAGGTGGGAGCCTGCGCCCCCCTCGCCAAGAGCCGTGGAGGTGGCGGAGGAGACAGCGCCTAGGGTGGACGAGGGAGCGTCCGTCGCCAGGAAGCCCATGAGAGAGGCGGCGCGCACCGCGGAGGTGCCGCGCGCGCGCCGCGGGGCGGCGGCGCGCGCCGCCGAGGTGCCGTGCGCGCCACGGAGGTGACTGGGGGTGTGGCGGTGGCGACGTCGGCCACAGCCACAACGCCCGTCGAGCCCCCAAGGAAGAGGAAGCGGGGCTTCTCCACCCAGAGGTAAGCAACTGCTCCCCCAGACGCCATGTCTTCGAGGGGCGGGAGTTTGATTTTCTCGTCTTCGCGTTCGCAGGGTGGCGCCTACCGTGCCCCGCCTACCTGGCGCGCCAACTATCGGTGTGCAATATAGTCCCAACACTAACTAGTAATGAGTGCTGAGATCTACCTCTCGATGGGCCGGTGCTAAGCAACTAATTACACTAGTTTTTATCCTGGTTCCAGCCGGGGCCGTACGTCCAGTAGTGGCGTGCTCGGGGCACTATATTGCGTTGCACCATGGTGCTCGTAGAGGGGGGCTACAAGCATGGTGGGAGAGGAGGCCGGGCCTCCAAGTCCCAGAGGTATTGATTGAGGCAAGTGACAATATCGTGGTGAAGGCGGAAAGCGTGCGCGTGATCACTATCCGTCATCCCCCCTGCGGCTGGGGGACTGCCCCTCCTTTTATAGGCCAAGGAGAGAGCAGTTTACAGGAGTGCCACACTGTTTTCCTACGTGTGAAGGCATGGCGTGCAGTGCCATGGAGTTGACGACCGTCCTAGTGAATCTCGCTCCTGTTGGGGCGCCGCGGCGAGTCGTGTGCCCATACAGGGGCGGCTTCGAGGGTGGTGGTGTAGAGGTTGGTTGTCCGGTCGCCGCCCATGGGCCGGCTCGAGGGTGCCGTCGACGGGGGTCCGTACGAGGTACAGTGGCGGGCGTGGCGACGTCTTGTCCCCGTGCGCTCCAACAACGTTGGGGATGTCGTCGCAGTACCCGGCTTGGCGCTGCAGTGGCGGGGATGGCCGCACAGGGCTGACAGCTACGGAGAAGACCGTTCCCTCTGGCCTGATGTCACGGTGCAGTCCTGTGTAGTCATAGAAAAAGCATTCGCCCCCATTCGAGGGTTCCGCCGGCCCCCCTTCGAGGGCTCGACGTGTTAGCCGTACGAAAGTAGGCGGCACAGTGCCACGGGGCTGCCACTGGCCTCGCACATTGTTGTATAGTGGCGGGGATGGTCTCCCCCAGGGAGTGGGTGGAACAGCGCCGGGCTGTGATTCCCAGGCGTGTCGGGGTCGTGGCGCAGTCCTGCGGTGTCAGAGCATTAAATGCTCGGACGTGCGAGCAGGAACGGGGGCGTCGCGTGTGTGGGGGCCCTCGAGCGAGGCGGACCACACCCGAGGGGGCGGTCAGCCCTCGAGCGAGGCGGACCTCGCCCGATGGGGCGCTCAGCCCTCAAGCGAGGCGGACCTCGCCCGAGGGGTGTTCTGCTGTGCCGCTCTGGCGGGCCGCGGGGGCCACCAGGGCTGTGAACGTTTAGTGCGAGCGTTTTTAGGCTCGTGAGTTAGTTCGCGTTTTGCATTTCTTATGAGTTTTAAGCAGGTTTCCCCTGGTTGTTTAGGGGACCCTTATGGCTGTCCCCGACACACATGGTGGTGAATCCGAACTTCGGTAAAACAAATCATTGTGTCTCTTGTTGATTTACCTCACATTTACCTTACTTCTTATTCCTAGCTTGCTCTTTGTCATATTTGTCGATCTACTGGGGTGTTTGTGTTTGTGAAGTGCAGGCATTGAATATTCTTCATAGAACTTCACTCTGAACTACTCACCCAGCTTTAGTTGATTTCAAGCAAGCAATCAAGAAGGAGGTTAGAGGGGAGTCATCGCCGAGCAAACCGGTGGCACCAGATTTGCAAAACCGGTGGCACTGGGTTTGGGTAGTGTGCATATTCCGCTGTGCAGGCGCCAGTCCAAAGATTCCGGAGATTTTTCCAAAGATTCCGGACTTTCCAGAAACTCCGGGGAAAGGTCCGATTCGAGCTTAACCACTTGGAGTTAAAAGGATGTCGACTACTTGTGAGGTATCGTTTGAGCCTCTTCGGTTTAACGGCTCAAACTACTCTTCTTGGTCTGCTCATGTTCTTCATGTATTAAATACTTGGGGTCCTCTTTTTGAGCGAGTTGTGGTTGCTAGCATCCTTCCCGAGGATTTTGATAGTGAGGACACGTCCAACCTATCAAAGGAGGAAAAGGAAAGTGTGCTCCATAACTACTCTATTACTAGCCTCATGTATAATAGTGTGAGCAAGGTTATTCGAGAATTCATCTTCAACAATGAAGACATTTGCGATGATGCACATCATATTTGAGTGGCACTCAAAGACATGTATACTAGTGCCGATGATGACGATGATGAAGATGATGAGGAGGAGTCACTAGAGGAGTGCTCAACATCAAGATCTTGCATCCCTCTTCTAAAGACCTCATCTACGAAGCAAAAGAACGATAACATTGCGACCGCTGCCTCTGACAAGGCAAACTCGGTTGCACCGAGTTCAAAACTCGGTGGCACCAAGTTTGGCAGTGATCAACACCAACTTGCTTCGTCGAACTTCAGAGCAGCATCGCACAAGACTATTGAGGTATCTACAGCCCCTAGTACTTCCTTACTATGTACTAACAATTCCAAGTCTCAAGTGACTAAAGGTAGAAGGAAGAAGGGAAGTGAAGTTGAGCAATTTAACTTCGAGCTTGACAAGACGACCAAGAAAGACAAGAAGAATGTGCCAGAGCTCATAAAGAGAGTAAGAAGGCAAGAAGATGAGGTCACAAGACAACAAGCTTATCGAGACTCCTTTGAAGAAGAATTGAAGAAACTTAAGGACTCAAATGATGTCTTGTCTAGAAAGTGCAAGGAGGACATTACCAAGGCATATGCTTGTGCTACTAACTCCCTATATTGTGCAGCATCCTTAGAGAAGGAAAATCAAGCTCTCAGGGATCAACTTGAGGAGATCACTCGTAACCTTGTGAAACTACAAGGCACTTACAAAGAACTTGAATATTCTTATGAGAAGCTTGTAGAGTCACACACCTTGCTAGCAGTGGCAAATGAGGTTATGGTAAACTCAGTTAAATCTTATACACCTCATTGCACCACTAGCACATGTACTCAAATTGAAAATAATGACTATTGTGCTAACCCATGTGGCCCAAAAGGTAAACCTTCTTGGTATGATTGTGTGATTGCAGAATCTTGTGATGACTTCATTGCTCAAGAAAATCATGATCTTATGCAAGAAGTTGAAAAGCTCAAGAAAGAGGTGGCTAAGTTGAAGGGAAAAGAGAAGGTGCAACCTTCTCAAGATAACTGTGAGCCCATGGTGAAGAAGCTTGAGAAGAGGATAATCATCACTCGATCAATCTCTCAACAAAGCTACAAAATCAATGATCACAAGATTAGCAACAAAAAGAAGCTAGATCCCATCAAGTGCTACAAGTGCTCACACATGGGACATTATGCATCCATGTGCTCATTCAAGGAAGAAGACAATCCAATCCAATCAAAGAGGCAAAGAAGTATTGCTCAAAGAAGATGCTTTGGTTGTCATGAGAAAGGGCACAAGATTGAAGCTTGTATCAACCGGGCAAAGGTTCCCTCAGGGAAACCCGGTGGCACCGGTTTCCACTGAGAAAGCTCAAGTGAAGCTCAACAAAGGATTTCTGAAGGCTCAAGCAAAATTCAGAGAGAAGAATGGCTCAGTGACAAGTGTAAATGGCAATGGCAACATCAAGCACAAAATTTGCTACACTTGTCGTCAAAAGGGACATCTTGGTAAAGATTGTCCCAATAGTAAGAACCCTAAGCTCAACCATGTTCATTATAGTAATGAGAAGCTTAGGAGTAACTCAAATGACTCTAGTGCCCCCAAAGTGGTTATTTCACAAAGGAAGGGCACAAAGGCCATTTGGGTACCTAAGTCCTTGATCACTAACCTTGTCGGACCCAATGCACGTTGGGTACCAAAACATGCCTAAAAGGACTTTGCAGGTACTTGGAGTAGCATTGGAAGCTTGGTTCACTTGAGAAGATATTAATTTTCATTCATCTATATCTCAAGAGAAATTTAGTGACTCATCAATAGAAAAGGACCAAGTGACATAAATCAAAGAAATCTCATTCAAATGCTCCTCCCATGATAAGTACCTCTCACTGTTGTTGTTCACTCTCATATGCAAAACTTGCTCAGGTGCTAGTTGATCATATGAGGTGGACAACTTACATATGTTCTCTTTGGCAAAATTATGTCAAATACCATTCGATGCTATTAACCGCTTCATCTAGAAGCTTTGAGTGGTTGTTGCATGCAGGAACATATATATGAGCAAAAGCAAAAGGAAGAATCAAGAGAAGGATCAGTTAGATCTGCAAAATGCAAAAATGCCAAATTCTGGAAGAATCCGGTGGCACTGGATTCATAAACTCGGTGGCACCGAGTTTTCCAGAAACGGCAAGGGATGGAGAGGAAATTTTTGCAAATACCTCAAGGCACATTATTCTTGATTCAAAATAAAAGGAGACTAAGCAAATATAGTTTGTGAGCTACTCTTGATCTCATTTCACATATTCTTATTTGCTTATGAACTTTGACAAAAAATGTGGAGCTTGCTACCCTAGTGCTTTAATTGAGTCAAAAGTGCACTTCTCAAGATTCAAATACTTGATGCACCTATTTAGGGGGAGCTCACTTCACATTTTGTGTCTATTGGTACTAACATCACTTGCAAGAATTCATGTGTGTAGTTCAAGTGTGAGGCGTCTCAATATTTTATCTATACTCTTCACTTGAATAAATCTTATGGCAAGGGTGTTGGTTGTGAGCAAGCCACATGACAAGGAGGTCACCAATCCATATATGTAATTGTATCTCCTCTTTATTTTTTTGGATTACATTTATCTTTGGCTACTCACCATAGCATGGTTTAAATTCCTGAACTTGGACATATTTGACCAAGGTAGTGCACATGTCCCTTCCATTCACGTATCCCTGTGTGCACTATATCTTTGAGGAGTTTAGCCCATGCTATGAGGTTTCATGTTGGGTGGCTTACTTCCATTCCACTCTCAAAGAGTCATCCAATGTGAGACTAGAGCTTGTGCTTTTAATATTTGTGTTCTCTTGTCATCTTAGCACACAATGGGTATTTCTCATCAAAAGTGACAAGAGAAAGTTATTGAAAGACTAAAAAGTGCAAGTTAACTTATGTGAGTTTCTCTAAGTGAGAAAATCTAGAATGAAGACAAAGTTATGAATCCTAAATTCAAGTTATTAATTTGGGCATCTAGGCCCTATTCTTGCTAGTGTGAGTTTTGGTATGCAAAGGGAGCTAACATCACCTTGATTTGTTGCTTGGTGGTAGTGATGAGCTTTTAGATATTTAGTTGATGCCTCACAAGTTTTTGTTGGAAATTTTGTTTTTCTAACCGTGGCTGAAAATTTTAGTAGAGGCATGAGCTAAATATGCTAAGACCTATCTTGGCTAGTAATCTTTGCATACTCTTTGTGACTTAGGATAGACTTTCAAAATTCACTAGCATGTGTAGGTGGTGTGCCTTCTGCAAAATTTGTGAGTCTTGATCTTTTAGATCATGTCTTGTTGTTTATGGTTATTGTTGCTCATGTTTGAATGTTGGCTAACCATAAATGACAAGATTCTCTCAAGTTCAAAGGAAGCTACTCATTCTTATCTCAAGTGATTGCAAACTTTGGATTTCTCACATTTCATCAAAATCTCTCAAATCCATATCTGAGACAGAGGGCTATTCAAAAATGAATATAAAGGGCAGAGAAAGAAAGGGGAATGAAAAGGGAAGTGCAGTTTTGAAAATATGGACAAAAGTCTGCGGGTCAAGTGAAACTCGGTGGCACCGGTTTCTGAAAACCGGTGGCACCGGTTTCTGACGGTGGCACAGGATATACCCGTGACTTACCCGATTATAGTTACCTCTTCACCCCATTTACTCCCCTCTCTCACCCACGAATCAGAACAAGAAAGGGAGAGGCAAGAGGGGCGATTCCATGGCGATTTGAGGGCTCAACCGTGGGATTCAAGGATTGAAGCAAGAGTCTGGTCCTCCAATCCGGTGGGACCGAGTTCCCCTCGATTTCTAGGTTGCAGCAGCACTCTCACCATGTCGGGAGATACCCCATGTCTAGGTTTTGCCCGATCTACTTTTCTAGGGACTATCTCTTGGATTCCTTTGGGAGAATGGCTTCTATATGGTCCTAGAACAGATTCAAATCAGTGGCTTAAGTGTTTCTTGGCAGCATTATCAGGGGCATATTCTAGGGTTCATACTGAACCCGGTGGCACCGAGTTTCCCAACTCGGTGGCACCGGTTTCAATACATGTTTTCTGATTTAGTTGCAAAATGGGCTCCAGAAAATTCAATTGCATATATTTGTGGCAGAGAATTGTTCCTAAGACACATATGTATCTCTTTTTGTCACAAATCCATGGGTTGACATGGTTTATGGGAGAAGGCAAACTAGAACGAAGAATGTAAATTTTGAGTTCAGAAGAAGAGAAGGGTCTAGCAGCACTCATGAAATTACAAAAGATGTTCCAGAGCCACCTAGAAGGTCAAAGAGGGTAGCAGGAAGAATCAATCTTCCTAGAGGTGCTATGCGCATTGAGGACTCCGAGCCGGAGTCAATCTCTAGTGATGATGATGAGGAGAGCCCATACAGGTAGGAACCCTCCCCTCCTGAGTCACCTACAGCAGCTACTCAGCGTAAGAGAAAGGGCAAGAACATTCGCACAGCTAGCCATGAGCATAGTCAGGGCACCCGAGAGGATGATAGTGATGGTGAGTATGAGGGCATCTCAGTTCTTGGACCGCAGCCCATTGAGAGTGGTGATGTGACTCACTTCAATGTGAGAATGAGGCCACCCGTTGACCCTGAGCACCATAACATAGTTAACTATAAGGGAAGGGGTATGACAGAGAGGGCAAGAAAGAAAAGGGAAAAGAATCCTTTGGCCGTTGGTGGAAGGAATTCGGATTATCTTTTGGCACCAAATTTCATCAAGACTATTATGCAAGTGCCATCATCAAGAAAGACTATCCCATTGCTCGCTCAGAATACATTGATTGGGGATTCTTATCAGTCATGGAGGATCCGAAGATTACTGAAATTATTCGGGAGTGCAAGAGGAAAAATGTTTATGACATCATGGGGTTTGCCAAGTCATGGAACAATGAAGTGATTGCACAATTCTATGCCACATGTTACTTCACCACTTGGAAGAATGACAAAATTGTGCATTGGATGACCGAGGGAAAATGGTTTGGTATCACTATCACTGAGTTTGCCTATCTACTTGGTTTTGATGAAGAAGATCTTGGAAGGATGAAGATCCATAGAGATCATGACATGGACAAGGTAGATATGAAGTTAATGTATATCCCGGGACAAGAATGGAACTTTGGACGAGTCAATGGCATGCTACCATTCTATGCATACTTGCACCGCATGTTTAGAAAGACACTTGCTCCTAGGGAAGGGGACCAATCAAATGTGTCAAACTATGGAAGAGATTTGTTGAAACGCATGTGTCCTAGTGAGCCGGAATTTAGTGTTGTGGACTGCATTTGGGAGGAAATTCATTCCATCTCCGGCTCGCCACAAAAGAGTTGTGGATATGCTCCTTATCTCATGCATGTCATTGAGGCTATCACCAACTACACATTTGTCTATGATCATGAGCATAAGCCCTTCCACTTGAAGAATGATGTTGTGCATGTGGGACCATCACTAGCTAATTTGGCAAGGGCTCAGGAAAATATTGGAGGCCAAGAAGCCCCCGAACAGCCCACTACAGCTGTTGCACCATCTAGGGCAGCAAGGCCTTCACATGGTCGAGGGCGTGGACGTGGGCAACAACAAGTGCAAAAGCCCCCTTCCCCACTTAGAAAATTGTTCAACTTTTGGTGTGGGTCTTGCATGAAAGCAAGTGATGCAGTTCACAAGGAAAGACAACTTAGGAAGAGGGATTCAAGGATGATAAGGCTCATGTATGAAAACCCCTCTCCCACAAATAGGCCTCCCATGCCACATGCACCATCCGATGAAAAAGAGAGTGAGCCGGAGACATTTGAGAGCATTTGGGAAAGATCACAACAAGTTGATCCGGCAACCAACAAGGACTATTGGGATAGAGCCTATGGAAACTCATATTACAATCCCACCTTTGGAGGAATGTATAGTGCTCGATCGTCATATTCAGAGGTTCCTTTCATGGGCACACAAGGACAAGGCACATCCTCTAGCATGCCTCTAGTGGATCCTAATGCACAAGGAAGTTCAAGCGTTGTTGGTGGATACTACTATGACAGTCTTTTTGGCTCGGTTAACCCATATGAGGGAATGGCTTCTCATCTTCCTCCATTTCCACCACCAGCATCTTTTGTGCCTCCAAGCCAATCTGTGCCACCGCCTCAAGATGATGATGAAGAAGAACCATGAGCAGATGTCCAAGACCCCCCAGGACCTTTTTGAGTGATAGATGACAAAGGGGGAGAGAATATGTTGATTGAAAGCTTGTTGATCTACTCTGTCTGTCAAAATCCGGTGGAACCGATTTCAGTGTGTCTCAGCCTCAGTATCCCTTCTGTCAGGCAAACTCGGTGACACCGAGTTTCCAGAACCGGTGGCATCGGTTTTGGCTGTTGTATGCAACAGGCCCTTGTAATAAAATTCTCCTAGCTTCAATTGGACTTGAGAACCTTTGTTATGTGTGCTTAAATGTGTGGTGAACCTTTTAATGCTTATTAAGACTCAATTGCATGTTAGTGTGATTTTATATGGGTGATGTATTGCTTTTTGACAGGGCTGCCTGGGCAAAATCGGTGGCACCGAGTTTGGCAACTCGGTGGCACCGAGTTTGGCCAGACAACACTGCCTTTTCTTGCTTTAGGTGTTGAAGTGCTTATTTAGTGCTTGCATCACGGTTTAATTGTTCAAACACTTTTTTCGCACCCCACTATTGCTAAGATTTAGGGGGATCTCCATGGTTTCTTGAAAATGTGCAAAGTGGCATTTGAAGCCAATTTTATGAATTCCACTCATAGCACATATTAAGGGGGAGCTCAACCAAAATCTGAGTTTTTAAGCTTTATTGAATATCTTTTGTAAGCTTTAATCGATGTTGTCATCAATCACCAAAAAGGGGGAGATTGAAAGACATCTAGGCCCTTAAGTGGGTTTTGGTGTATTGATTGACAACTAGATTAAAGATCTAATGTCTTTGTCAAGCATGTGAACAGGTTGATATATATGACATTGGTTATCTACTTGGTGAAAACAAGCTACGCGTATACAAGATAAGTTGAGGCATGGTTTTAGCCTCATATTGTGAAATGGCTTAACTCAATGGTGAATGTCATGATATTTGATATGTGTGTTCCCATGAAGCATATAGATGGTATATGACAAGCTAATGAAGGATAAGAAAGAGGCATATTGATTTTGGAACATTGGATGACCTCTTATTGAAGGAAGAAGCTTGTTATAATAAAAAGCGATATTTAAATTAAAAGAAGGCATGATCTCAATAGAATTCAATTCTTGATGTTGAATCAAAGCTTCACTCAAATTGGCAACGAATGGATGAAGAAATCAAGCAACGGATTAGCAACGAGGTATTAAGCTAAGGTTGGCCGAGTAGTGACTTGGACCATGTGCTTGGCTAGGGTGAAGTGGCTATAGCTTAGAAAGTTTCGAGGTATCAAGTCGAGCCTAACCGAGTGAAGCAATGAAGAAGCATTACATATTCGTTGAGTCATGGGAAGGGTGACTTAATCGAGAATTGGGTTTCATTCTTATATAAAGATCAAAGTCACTAGCTCAAGGTAGAAGTGCTCAAATCAATGAGGCATTGATGGATGGATCTCTCATGAGGATATATTGATCAAGTATGGCCATTCTTGAAGAAGAAGCTCAAAGTTCTAACATTACATTTATATTTGATCTTGAGTATAGGTACACCGTACTATCAAGAGGGATGCAACGTGGTAGCTTTGCTTATGTCTCGGTGCTCAAACCTAACCTCCCAAGTGCTATCATGAGAGAAACACTTTTCACAACACATGCACCTGATGGTTTTTGAGCTTATTTTCAGTTGGAATGGATTCTCCTCTGAATAAGCTTTCCATAGAGTCCAAGATCATCGAATTCGGTGTCCGGAGTAAAAAGTTATGGCTTTTTCTCCGAGGTGACTTGTGATGTCCAGTGAAGCTTCGGATATTCCGGAGAATTTTCCGGAGATTCCGGACTTTCCAAAGATTCCGGAAAAATGTCCGGAATATCCGAAACTTTTGAATCTAACGGCTAGTTTTGGGGATTCCGGAGTATCCGGGGATTTTTCCGGAGATTCCGGGACTTAACAGCCAACGACTAGTTTTGGGGTGATGGGTATAAATACCCCTCACCCTCTTCCATTTGGGGCTGCTGGTTCCCCACATGAAAAACACATATCCATAGCTCTTTTAAGCCCTCCCATCTCTAGTATAGCAAGAGATTTGAGAAGAGAAGAGATTTGGGTGAGGGATTGAAAGATTGAGTGAAAGTTGAGCTAATCCATTCTTGAGCACTCGAGTTCATAGCAAGAGATCTTCGTGGCATTTGTTACTCTTGGAGGGTTGCCTCCTAGACGGCTAGGCGTCTCCCATAAGCTCCCAAGGTGTGGTGAGCAGCGGGAAAGTTTGTGAAGGTCTTGCTTAGCCTCCGCAAGGGAAGAAGCCATCTAGTGGATCGGGAAAAGGGTTGAATGCAACCTGGCTTCGGTAGGAGAAGCACCCAACGGAGACTAGGATTCACACGGTGGTGAATCCAAACTTCGGTAACACAAATCATTGTGTCTCTTGTTGATTTACCTCACATTTACCTTACTTCTTATTCCTAGCTTGCTCTTTGTCATATTTGTCGATCTACTCGGGTGTTTGTGTTTGTGAAGTGCAGGCATTGAATATTCTTCATAGAACTTCACTCTGAACTACTCACCCAGCTTTAGTTGATTTCAAGCAAGCAATCAAGAAGGAGGTTAGAGGGGAGTCACTGCCAGGCAAACCCGGTGGCACCAGATTTGCAAAACCGGTGGCACCGGTTTTGGGTAGTGTGCATATTCCGCTGCGCAAGCGCCAGTCCAAAGATTTCGGAGATTTTTCCAAAGATTCTGGACTTTCCAGAAACTCTGGGGAAAAGTCCGGAGTATCCGGGTTTCACTAATAAAATTGTTTTAAGTGGTGATTTTCAGGACTCTCCTATTCAACCCCCCTCTAGGCGACATCAAGATCCTTTCACCTAGGTACGTAAGTATGAAAGTGTTAGCCTCTTATTCTCCCATTTCTTGAATGGTGTTACTTCCTTATTCTTCAGAGGTACATGATTTAGAACATGACATGATGTCAACATCCATCACCCCACCATTCCTTGGAAAATACCATAGTTTCTAACATGAGATTCACCAAGTCAATCAGCGTGCAGTTCTGACTTTCAGCAATCCCATTAGATTTGGGTGAATAAGGCGGTGTCCTCTCATGGGCAATACCATGTTCCTCACATAATAAGTCGAAAAGTATTTGAGAAGTATTTGCCTCCTCAATCAGACCTAAGATGTTTTAATCTTTCTATCAAGTTGGTTTTCTACTTCAACCTTATATATTTTAAAGTAATGCAATGGTTCATCCTTTGATTTCAATAAATAGATGTAACAAAATCTAGTATAATCATCTATCAAAGTTGTGAAATACATTTTACCTCCTTTTGTCAACAGACCATTCATTTCGCTCAAATCAGATTGAATTAGCTCTAAAGGTGCCAAGTTTCTCGCCTCTGCAACCTCGTGAGGCTTGCGAATTTGTTTGTTTCAATGTTGACGGTGAAAATCCGTCAACCTAGCCATGAGTTTACCTTCGGTGTTGGCATGAGTTTTATACCTTATCCATTGGTACTAACCCCCGTGGTATAACAAGTTCACGTGTGCATGTCGGTTTTGGAGTTTAATGTTTATGCGGGGTTTTAGTGTTGAATGCAAGACTTTCGGGATAAGTTCATCAAGCACCTCATGACAAGACCTTGAAGCCCCGTACAAGTTGTACAATGAAGCAAACTTAACTCCAAGAAGCGGGGACTTGATCCGAGAAGACGACGGACTCCGAGGACACCGATCGAGAAAATGCTTGAATCTTGCAAGACAAGGAGTTGAGTCCAATTCGGAGAGAAACCGACGACATGGACATACATGCGAAGGGGGAAACATCCGGGAAGCAAGGGAACCGACGTGGAGCGAAGGAGCCCTCGGGCTGGGCCTAAATGGGCCCAGGCCGGCCGGCCCAGTCCGGTCGGCCCAGGCCCATTTAGGGCCCAAACGCCCCCTCCTTTGCCCTAGCCGCCAATCGGGCTATTTATAGCCCCCTGACCGAGAGCCACGCAGAGAAGAATTCGTCATCGGCCGCCGAGGAGCAGAGAAGAGAGGGACACCATCTCGGAGAGGAGAGGGTCGAGCTAGTTGACTAGGGTTTCCCTAGCCGACGTGGGAACCTTGCACGGAAGACCACATCGGAGTTCCGGAGCTAGAAGCAAGATCAAGGAAGGATCCCGGTGGTGATCTTGTGTATGTATCATTGTTATAGTTGAATTATCAAGTTGAATCTTTTCCTAGCGATCAAGTGTTTCCTCGAAGATTTCGTTTTTCGATCGGCTTTGCTTATTCCAATTCAATTCTCGAGATAGATTACATAGGGTGTTCTTGTAGCCGCGGTGGCTAGAGGTACACGCCGGATCTTCCGAAAGAATCTCGACTTGTCTTTTGACTCGCCCTAAACTCCCCGCATGAATAGGGATACGTTGTGACGAACGGGGGTCTCGAAAGGCGGATGTTTTCGGATTTGGATGGGAAACCACGATTTAAAGAGGCTTCTATTAAGATTCGATTTGCTACTTCTTCTCTTGCTTGGAACTTCAACAAAAGGCTTACCCCGATCCCTCTAGATCGGTTTATCTACCCAATCTTACTTTGTTTTCTCCGGTCTTTAGTAGATTAGATTCGTTTTGTGTCTTTTACTTAGATGCATTAGGGTTTTATCGAAGATTGAAGTTACTTGGCTTTAATAGATTAAGTTTTGCATCACACATTTGTTCCACGGATTCGATACCTTGGGTTCACCACTCGAGGGAAGAAGGGTCCCTCTACGACGGGAGACTTGTACGCTTGCGAGTCACAAACGAACTTTGATACAATTATTAATCGTCAACAAGCCCCTTTTTCTGGCGCCGTTGCCGGGGAACAAGTGATCAAGATTTGATTTTTTATTGCCTTTTTGTAATTTTCAGTTTTCTTTTTGTTTTTATTTTTGCATCTACTAAATTTTGATCATCCTCAAATTACATCTAATCTAGTTTGTCTAACTCTAGTCTTTATAGATTTGTTTTTGTTTTCTAGTTTTTGCATACTTTGTTTATTGCTAACCCTAACGAGGAGATGGACGGCTACCTCTCCAACAAACCCAATAATTTTGTGGATGGTCCAGAAAAACTTTACGAGGGCTAAGGAGACGCGAAGCACATCAAGCTAAAAAGCTGGATTTTGTAGATTCGGAGTCGGAAGACAAAGGATCACGGGAATCTCCGAAGAATTCACCACCTCAAAGTCCGCGGGAGAATCGACCTCCACCAATGGGTGACCAACCACCACAAGAACGCAAGATTGGGGAGCTATGCACCCCAGACATCATCGACCTACCAATCTTGAACCTCGAGGAGATCGGAAGACCGTTCGAGATCAAGACCTCAACAATCCGCATGGTGCAACATTCACCCTTCACCGGCAAAGAGGATCCGAACCTTCACCTCCAAGCATTCATTCAACTATGTCAGACTTTCAACATGGATGGGGTGACTCAAGATCAAATGAGGGCAAGGCTTTTTCCGTTTTCACTACTCGGGAAGGCTTTGCAATGGTTCCACTCTCAACCGGCGGAGACGGTGCAAAATTGGAACACGTTGATGAAGGATTTCATGAAGGAATACTACTCACCGGGTAAAACTCAAAGTTTGCGTAATAAGATTGCCACCTTTGTTCAATATCCTACAGAAACTATCTCGGAGGCATTCGAGCGCTTCAACGAGTACACCCAGGCGGTTCCACATCACAAGTTCCCGAAAGAAGACCTCGTGCAAAAGTTCTATCAAGGACTCACCATGGCGTCAAGGACGATCATCGATGCATCGGCGGGAGGATCTATCATCGAGCTTACACCGACGGAAGCTTTCACGCTATTCAAGAAGGTCGCGGACAATGACACGTGGGCGTCGTCCGGCGCCTACATCCGGTTCAACCCACGGGGAACGTCAAAGGAGTCTTGCAAGTGGAGAAGGAGGACATACTTGAAGGCAAGATCGACTCGCTCATGAGGAGGTTGGAGAAGATGGAGATGGAAAAGAAAGAGGCTCAAGACTTGAAGGCCGCCGAAGCAAGGTCCACATGCGAAGAATGTGGAGAGTATGGCCATGTCCGCAAAGATTGTCCGGAGGAAGCCAAAGTGCTCGACTACATGAGGAAGGGAGAATTGCCGAACTTCCGCTACGGGCAAGGTAGGCCTCAATTTAATGTAAGCTCATCTATTCCTAACGCGGTTCCGCTTCGTATACAATTGAAGGAGTTCATGGATGAGTAAGCTAAGATCAACAAGGACACCGTCACCAAATTCAAGACCATAGACAAGGTGTTGGAGAACATCGATAGCAAAGTGACGGAGGTCGGAAGTTCCAATCATCAAGTGCTCAACATGATGAAGATGCTCGAGACGCAAGTTGAACAACTTGCGGGGCGCCTCACCAATGATTAAGGGAAGCTTCCGGGACAACCCAAATGTCCCGAATCGGCGAAGGCCATTCAAACACGTTCGGGGAAGGAGACCGAAGATCCGGAACGTTCCGCGGGAGCAAGGAAGCTTAAACCATCCACCGAGGTGGAAGGAACTCGCTAAAGAGAAGGTTACGGGGATCGTCACCGAGGAACCCGAATTCGAGATGCCGGAGGAAGACACGAGGATACCGCAACTCAAGCCACGCTACTTCCGAGGTAAACTTGACAATCACTTTGAGAAGTTTGTGGAAGTTATGCGTAGACTTAGCATCAACATGCCATTACTAGATGCCCTACAAGTACCTACATATTCTCGTTACTTTAAAGACATACTTGCAAATAAATATGAGATAGCAACACTCGGGGTAGATCATGTCAAGATGTCCGAGGAGTGTAGTGCGGCTATTGCTAATGGGCTAGAGAAGCAAAAAGACCCCGGTGCCCCACAATTCCATGTTCGGTTGGTTCTCAACTTCGAGAAGGCGTTATGCGACCTTGGAGCTAGTGTGAGTGTCATGCCGAGGGATGTGTTCGAGAAGCTACGCCTACCGATGGAGCCTACGGGAATATGTTTGGAGTTGGGAGACAACTCCATTCGCTATCCCTTGGGCATTGCTTGAAGATGTACCCGTGAAGATTGGACACCACTTCATCCCCGTCGACTTCGTTGTGCTCGAGATGGGAGAGAGGGAGAAGCCGCCGCTCATCCTAGGGAGGCCATTCCTCAAGACCGTGGGAGCTACTATTGATGTTGGCAAGGGGGAGATCATGTTCGATATCAACGGAGAAAGGAGTTCCTTCAAGTTCCGTCCAAGGATTGAGGCATGCAACATGATTGGAGTGAAGGGAGAACCAAAACAAATGGAGGGGCTGAAAAAGAAGAAGGAGCCGAAAAAAATGAACGTAAAGAAAATCAAAGAAGGTGTTGCATCCGTCAAGACAAAGGAAGAGAAGCCGCCTGTGAAGACAAAAAAATGACTAAGCCGACTAAGCCGGAAGACAAGCCCGCGCCCAAGATGGTGCGGAAGTGGGTACCCAAGATTGCAACGCCCGCAAAGAGCGTTGATCCGGAGTAATCAAGTGAAGAAGTCTAGCTATAGACTATAAACAAAGCGCTAGGCGGGAGGCAACCCGTTTCGTCGAGTCAAGAATAAGCTACCGGGAGGACAACCCGATTCCGGGTTTTTCGAGTATTTTTAATAATTTAGTTTTTGAGTTTTATTACGCAAAGACATTAGACTTAGAAGTGGTTGAACAATATTAGAGACATAATTCTTGATTGAATCTTTGCTTTATCATAAACCCTTTGCATGAACCCTCCTATGTGCTTGTTTGTTCTTTTCTTTTCGAGAAACCTCAACCAAATAATTTCAGAACCTAACTCAACCTTTCACCCTCGTTATGGTGCTGAGGTTGACTTATTTTTCATGCTAAAACCACATGAGTAGAGCCACGATTTATATTTAAGTGTTAATAAAATTCAGCACGTGGTAGGACTCGCGTGAACCTAGAAATCAAAACTTTTGGTTGGTTTTAAAAATCTTTATCCTTGGTTTCTCTAGGATTAGAATTTTTCTAAGCCTATTCTAATTTTATTTTATTCAAAATCTTTCTTATTTAGCCAAAATTAGAACCTAAACCTATGCCCCCATGATCAAGCCGGGAAAATGTCTGCTCTCAACCAATGAAGGCAAACTATACCGGTGAGACCGAAATCGACGTAGTCGAAAAATATTTTCGACTTACATTTGTTTTTAATGGTTTAAAAACTTCTCTAAAATTATGTTTGAGCTCTTGCATGGCTCTGAAAAATAATTTAAATTTCAAATTAGAGGAGTGCTTAACCTTAAACACACCTAAATGGAGGCAATCTAGTTTGAATTAATCATGCATGCACCATTGGATTCCCTTTTATCAACTTTCACCAATTCCACATGCAAAGGACAAGCATGGTGGGCAGCAACCATCAACTTTGCAGGATTTTCATGGTGGCATGTGAAGCAAGTGGAGCTAGGGAGCATGGACATGACCCAAAGCATGGAGCATCAAGTGGAAGGACCAATAATGCAAGAAAAGGAGTGGACGAGAGCGTTTGGGCGGTGCAACTCGTGGAGCACGCGGGCGGGGAAAGTTGCGGAGGCGAAATGATCGTCTTTGGAAGAAAGACGCGGCGGGGAGGAGCCAGGAGGCCCCCAGGCCGGCCGGCCCAGGCCGGCCGGCCTCACCTACTTAAGGAGCCCCCCGGCTCCCGTTTTCTGCAGGCAAGCTTCCCTCTCCTTCCCTTGTTTGTGTGTTCAAGTTTGTGTGCTCAAAACCTCCGTAGACATAGCCAACCATCCCAAGCTTGATAGCTCAAGAAAAAATCCACATCCTTAATCCACTCAAAGTCCACATCCGAAGCAAAGAGTTTAAGTGCCTAGTTTACCGGTTGCAACCCGGAGTTTTAGTTGAAGAAAGAGTGCAGCAACCATGTGGAAGAAGACCACAAGTCTCTTCTCCAAGAAGAAGAGTTCGTCGTCGTCCAAGCCGTCATCAACCACGTCTTCGAGGAGGCACTCGGTTTCCGAGTCTCCCCGGAGCATGGAGACGGACACGGCGCCACCGAGGAGGAACGATGCTCTCCTCCTTGGTGGTATGAGGGCTGCAAGAAGCACTTCCATGAGGTTCACCGAACCTCGTGGGCACACGGAGGAGCAGCCCGCGCCACCACGACGATCGACTCGTTTAACCGCGCCACCTCCTTACACCCCGACATACTCTTCGTACGGCTTCATCATCTTGTCGGCGGAGGAGGAGGAGGGGCTCTCTAATCTTGAGAAGAGGCTTGTGCCGAACGTCGAGTTCGACGACCAAGCACTCTACACCTTGGGTTTTGGCACCGACATATACTATATGTTGGGGCACCTTGGATGGGTGCAGTTCTCCAACGGAGTATCGGTGGACACCCATTTGGGGTTCGCCTTGGAAATTTTGATGACTATTGCACCCATCGTTGATGATGATGGGGTGCAAAGCTTGTCATTCCGTTTGGAGGGAGTCCAACAAGTGGTTCCCTACGAGCACGTTAGGGAGCTGCTTGGATTCCACAAGGGAGCTCCGGAGAAAGTTGACGTGCCACCCGGCATGTTAGCGGATTTTGGAATATGATCTCCGGAGAAGCCCATCAACAACGCAATTGCATCCGCAACCCCATTATCCGGATATTTCACTCTTGGATGTGCAAGAGGGTATTGGGGAGGATGAAGGAAACAAAGGTGACCGACACGAGTTGAATTGGCTATATTCGGCTTTAATTGCCGGGCAGCCAATAGACCCCTCTTACCTCATGATCAACCGTTGGTGTTGTGAAGCAACATCGGGGGCGGGTAATATTGGTTCGGGGTGTTACCTCTCCATGTTGGCCTTTTCCTTGCGTCCGGGGATCGCAAGAAACCCCGACCACCTTTTGCGTGGTACCTCTCTCGGCATTGAGTATTTGCGGCAAGGCAAATACATTAGTGGAGATGAGAGAGGAGGTTATCGGTTGGCCATAGTGAACCTACCCCTTCCCAACGAGAGGCTTAGGCTTTTCAACGAAGGGAGGGAAGATTGGTTGGAAGAGGGACTACTTGTCCCTGCAAGGAAGAACAAAAGAGGAAGAATCGTAGAGGAGGGAACATCCTCCGCACAAGCGAGTGGAGCACAACCCAATGTGCAACCATTCGGCGGGGTCCCTCCTCCGCCAAGTTATTACGGAGGGCCACAAGAGCAAGCATGGGGGGTGGTGCACCGGTACCCCCACCAAATTATGTTGTGCCCAACGCTAACTTTGCGGAGTCCTACGCTCATCATCCCCAACCACAACAAAGCATGGCCATTATTGGAGGGTATGCTGCAAAAAACGCTCAAAACATCGCAGCCATCCAAGCTAACGCAGCTCAACTCGGTGAAGGCAACGCAAATATTGCCTTTGAACTTGGACGCCTTCACCTTGTGGAGCCAAATCAATTCGTCGGAGGAAGTGTCCAATCATATTATGAGCAAGGGTATTATTATCAAGATCATCAACATCAACCACCGGCGGAGGACTAGAAGATTTAGGAACTTTAGTTTTCTTTTCTTTTCTTTTCCTCTCGTAATTTTCAGCTTTTGCTTATGTGTGTTTGCGTAGTATTTTTCTGTTTTTTATTTAAATTTCAGCAAGCATGTTTGATTATTTTCAGTATGTATTTCAACTTGATGTCATCATTAATAAAGACACCACCTTGATTATATCATTGGAAAAGTTACAAAATTCGTGCCATGATGATATATGGTTATAATTGCAGCTTTGTTCATCTTTGTAATTGATTTATACATGTTTAAGCTAGTGCTCTCTTAAAAATACAAATCTGAATTTATTTAAATGCTAGCTTAATTTTCAGCGGAGGTTATGATTAAAATAAAGACCCATAGTGTTTTATGTGCTCTCAAGTTATGAATAGATTAAAGATGTCTTTTATGCTAAAAAATATCTCTAACCTTGTCACAAATATCGCTTGTGTGTTGCTCAACCTATCCAAAGCCTTATATATATTTGAGTGCATAAACCTTAGTGTACAAGATTTATTTTTGAGTGAGTTATTGCAGGCCATGATTTCTCTGGCCCGAGACTAAGAAGCTGGTCATTCCGTTTTTGCGTATCTATCTTTTTGCTAGCCTTTTATCCGTGCATTGTGTATCCCCGCATCGGAGATCTCACAAACTTCGCCGGATATCCACTCTTAAACCAAATATCATCTTTTGTGATTACCTCCTTGACCCCAACCTATCGTTGAGAATGGATCATCAATTCAAGGAAGATCGCAAGACGGTGCCGACATTGAAGATTTCAAGTATCTCTCCAAGGAAAAATATTTCCGGTACCTACCTTATTTTTCGCCTCTTTGCTCGAGGACGAGCAACGTCTAAGCATGGGGGAGGAGGTAGGTACGGTGCAGTTTTAGAGTTCAAAAGGGAGTATTTTTAAAAAAAATAATATAATGATGAAAGAAAAAAAATTCGGCGATATACGTGACTTCCAAGGTGAAGAAAGAAAAAAAAATATATATAATGAATGAATGAAAGAAAGAAAAGAATGAGAAATATGAGAAAGAGAAAAAAAATATATGTGCGTAAAGTGAACTCCCCGGTTTTCTAAAAGTGCATTCAAGGCTTCAAGTTAAAAAGATCCATTCTCATTTTCCAACCATGTGCAATCCGATAACGAGGACTTCCTTTGTGCCTCGGGATCATTCTTTGCCATTTGCACATGTCCACTCATCTAAAAGTGTGTGTATTTTTCTCTTTCCCCTCCTTGATTTAACATTATTTTCCAATGACCTTTTTGACGAGTCTCGGTAAGACCATGAGAAGCTTGTCTTGTTTTGACAACACCTCATTTATAAAATCTTGTTAGGACTAAACTTTCCCAAAGCTCCATATAAAACCTACCACATATATATGAGAGGGAAAGGAGTAGAATATATAGGCTTGAGAGACAAGTGAGATAAGAGTTCATGAGCAATATACGAGATGATTTAAATTTGTGAACTTGGTTTAGCTTTTCTTTATCTCATTCTTTATTTCAAAAATTCTGAGATCTATTTAAAACTTTGTGAGCATGTTAATACTTGTGGGATAGGCTTAATAAGAATCTACCCTCCGTAGAGATGAAGTCTAGCACATTATGGAACTTTAATGAATTAAAATTTTGAGAGCATTATGTTTTCTCATGTGTGATCAAGTGCAAAGTTTAAACATTGTTTGGCAATGATGATATCCATCGAAGGCTTACTCGAGGACGAGCAAGGTTTAAGCATGGGGGAGATGTTGACGGTGAAAATCCGTCAACCTAGCCATGAGTTTACCTTCGGTGTTGGCATGAGTTTTATACCTTATCCATTGGTACTAACCCCCGTGGTATAACAAGTTCACGTGTGCATGTCGGTTTTGGAGTTTAATGTTTATGCGGGGTTTTAGTGTTGAATGCAAGACTTTCGGGATAAGTTCATCAAGCACCTCATGACAAGACCTTGAAGCCCCGTACAAGTCGTACAATGAAGCAAACTTAACTCCAAGAAGCCGGGGACTTGATCCGAGAAGACGACGGAGACTCGAGGACCCGATCGAAAAATCTTGAATCTTGCAAGACAAGGAGTTGAGTCCAATTCGGAGAGAAACCGACGACATGGACCTACATGCGAAGGGGGAAACATCCGGGAAGCAAGGGAACCGACGTGGAGCGAAGGAGCCCTCGGGGCCGGGCCTAAATGGGCCCAGGCCGGCCGGCCCAGTCCGGTCGGCCCAGGCCCATTTAGGGCCCAAACGCCCCCTCCTTTGCCCTAGCCGCCAATCGGGCTATTTATAGCCCCCTGACCGAGAGCCACGCAGAGAAGAATTCGTCATCGGCCGCCGAGGAGCAGAGAAGAGAGGGACACCATCTCGGAGAGGAGAGGGTCGAGCTAGTTGACTAGGGTTTCCCTAGCCGACGTGGGAACCTTGCACGGAAGACCACATCGGAGTTCCGGAGCTAGAAGCAAGATCAAGGAAGGATCCCGGTGGTGATCTTGTGTATGTATCATTGTTATAGTTGAATTATCAAGTTGAATCTTTTCCTAGCGATCAAGTGTTTCCTCGAAGATTTCGTTTTTCGATCGGCTTTGCTTATTCCAATTCTATTCTCGAGATAGATTACATAGGGTGTTCTTGTAGCCGCGGTGGCTAGAGGTACACGCCGGATCTTCCGAAAGAATCTCGACTTGTCTTTTGACTCGCCCTAAACTCCCCGCATGAATAGGGATACGTTGTGACGGAACGGGGGTCTCGAAAGGCGGATGTTTTCGGATTTGGACGGGAAACCACGATTTAAAGAGGCTTCTATTAAGATTCGATTTGCTACTTCTTCTCTTGCTTGGAACTTCAACAAAAGGCTTACCCCGATCCCTCTAGATCGGTTTATCTACCCAATCTTACTTTGTTTTCTCCGGTCTTTAGTAGATTAGATTCGTTTTGTGTCTTTTACTTAGATGCATTAGGGTTTTATCGAAGATTGAAGTTACTTGGCTTTAATAGATTAAGTTTTGCGTCACACATTTGTTCCACGGATTCGATACCTTGGGTTCACCACTCGAGGGAAGAAGGGTCCCTTGACTACGACGGGAGACTTGTACGCTTGTGAGTCACAAACGAACTTTGATACAATTATTAACCGTCAACATTCAACACAAACATGGCACCTAGAATTTTTTACAAAAGTAAATTTTAGGATTAAACTCAAACTAGCTAAGAACATCATACAACCAAAAATTAACATGACAAAGCCTCAAATACCAATCATTTGATTTATCATAGTTAAAAACATGGTTCACAACTTTATTACAATTATCATCTAATAAAGAAAAGCGAAACAAGCCTACGTTGTCATAGTCATTTCGAACAAAGGTACCAAATCTAGATATGATACATTTATTTGACTCAAAGACTAATTTAAACCCATCTCTACACAGTAGAGAGCCCCTGACCAGATTCTTCTTGATACTGGGGACATAATGCACATTCTTTAATTGCACGATCTTTCCCAAAGTAAATTTCAAAGTGATTGTACCAATACCATGAACACGTGCATGGGCACCATTCCCCACCAGCAAGGAGTCAGTACCTCCAACCTAGTAAGAAGAAAACATTAAGATATCAGCACCAAAGCAACCCACCACTCAGGTGAGGAACAAACTGAAGGAATTGTAGGTAAAATAATTACCGTAACTCATTGTTCCTCAAGTCTCACTAATAACCATGTTGGCAGACTTCTTGTTGTCTTTATGGTCCGGACACTGTGGAGCAAAGTGGTCCTCACTCCCACACACATAGCAGGCGCCTTTCTACTTCTTCTTGGCTGGCTCGTCAGCTTTCTTAGCCTTGGGTGGGTTTGTGGAGGCTTCTTCTTCTTGTTTTGAGGCTTGAGATTACTTTTGGGATTGCCCCTTTGCACAAAGTTTGCACTCGAGGGTCCCCACACTCCCTTTCCACATGTGTCCTTTGTTCTTGCCTTCTCCTCAACATCAAGAGTCACGACAAGGTCATCAAATGTGAACACCTATCTCTTGTGTTTTAGAGTTGTAGCAAAATCCCTCCAATAGTGTGGTAACTTGGAGATAATAGCTCTGGCCACAAACTTGTTGGGAAGCACACATGCGGTCTCTTTGCTGCAATCTTTAAGTTCTTTCGCCAGCGCCTGCATTTCATGGGCATGTTCCACCACAGGACGGTCATTGACCATCCTATAGTCTAGGAACTATTCCATGACGTACACCTCATTGCCGATGTCAGAGACTCCATACTGAGCTTTGAGAGCATCCAAGACCTCTTTTTCCGTCTTATAATGGAAGTATGTGTCAATCAGGTTGTCAACTAGAACACTGATGACAGCACCCCAGAAAAGTCCATCAGCAGCCTCAAAAGCCTCCGCCGAGACACCCTTGAGAGGAGTTCCAGAGATGACATACATCACGTTCATGGTTCTCAACCAAAGGGTGACCAACTCTCGCCACCTTTTAAAGTTTGAACCATTAAATGGCTTAGGCTTGATAGCCTATGCAAAGCTAGTTACCGACATCATCCTGTTATCATAATAAGGTTCTTGGATTGTTAGATTAAATGGTGAAAGCAGGCGGAGAACCTCTCACGCCTGGATGCACATGTATTTTTTTCCACCCATGCTCGGTCGCGCCAAGTAATGTAGCGTGACTCAATCGCGACATTACATGTGGCATGAGTAATCTGTTTCATGTCAACCGCATGTGCCATCGTGAGACTTAGTCATGTCAAGACATGTGGTATGACTGACATATTAGTCGCGCCAAATGGCTTGGCGTGATATTTTTGGAAATATAGATTGATATGGGTTATTTTTTAAAATATTAGTTTTCAAATGGTTAAAATAAAAAATCACTTCATGTGGGGACGATACTGGTAGCGGAGGAGAAGTTCGGTGGTGATGCCTAGCAGGAACATGCCGCTTTTGGTCTAGCCTTTGATCAACTTAGTTTTCTTTCGTTTCTCGTTAGAGTGAATTTACGGGACTAGTTTTAAAACAAAATCTTTTTACTGGTGAAGTCGGAGTTCGGAGATTTTCCATGCTGGGAGAATGTTTTTTCTTATTAATGAAAACTGTGGGGCAGTCTTAACTTCACTAACTCAGTTTTTTTTTTCAGTTCCAACCCAATGGCCGTGCTAGACCGGGATCAAATTAGATTCTGTTCACAGTTGTTGAAATCACCCAGCCTTTTCTCATTCTTGATTGGAAATGATTGGGTATGATCACGTCAAGGATCAAGATCAACATATGAAGTGAGAACAAGATGTGAATGGTCCAGACCTAGCTTGCATATCTTCAAGAAAATAGCTGTAGACAATAGACACATGTCGAGTACTACTCCACCCCGTACTATTACCAACTAGTACCGATTATCCTTCTGGTGACATGATTGATGCATAAAACAAGTACTAAGAGGATAAGCTTTTGTGGAAGTTGAAATAGTACATTCCTAGTAGTATTTTATTTATTAAAGAATGCAACATTTGTGCACTACATCAAGGAATTTTCCGCAAACTATTTTTTTAGACTGAAATTAATCGGTATCCTGTGATTGCAGGGGGGATAGAGAACTATACGCCAAGATATGTCCAGATATGCGAAATTAGAATACAACAAGCGTGCACAATTTTCTACCAGGTAGAATGCGTTGCTCCCCTTGTTGCTGCCTATAATTTGCCAAATTAGTTGACTTCTCAAGCCTCTCCGTCAGAGTACATACGTCTATCTATTTATTTTATAAAAAAACATAGTATATGCCTATAAAGCTGGTGAAACCCTACCTCTCTCCCTCTCGTTTCTGTGCCTCCCAAGTCCCAACCCAAACCAACAGAGGCGAAACCAGCAGCAAGCGAGCTCGTTCCCTGCCTCATGGCAGGAGAGGGGTTCGTCGCGGCGGAGGGCGGCCGGGTGCGCGACTACAGCGGCGGCGTGATGTTCTCCGTCGCGGTCACTTGCCTCCAGACGGACACGAGCCTAGGGCCACTAGGGCTGTGGCCCTAGGTGTGGCCACAAAAACCCTTTATAGTATAGTTAAAATCGGACGACCCATCTATGATATATACAAATTGGCCCTAGTCCTCAGTCAGGCCAAATTCACTCAGCCCAGCAGCCAGCGGCCCAACTACTCCATCACATCTCTAGCCGCTTGGCCCACACGCCCCCACTCCATCCCTTTCTGCCCCGAGTCGCGCACGCCCCCGACCCCGTCCCGAGCGAAGCCCTCGCCTTGCGCGGCTACCTGCGCTGCGTCTAACCCTAGCTCGTCGGCCTCCGGACAGCAGCATGGCTATGCGCGTGCGCCTGCGCCGCCGCCGCACACCCGCACCGCGCCCCCGTGCGCCCGCCGCGGTGCCGCCCACGCCCCACCGGCTCGCTGCGCGCTCGCGGCCTGCGGCCGCCCGCCGCCCGGTCGGCTCGCCCACCGCCGGCCGGCCCGCCCGCCGCCCCGCTGCCTCGCGCCCTCGCCAGAGCCCAGAAGGAGTGACGAACCAGAAGAAAAAGAACCGATGGACAGGATGAAGGGTCAGAGCAAGAAGAGATACGGAACGGCGACACTGACATCTTTCTTTTCTCTAGCGTCTACTCCGGTAATTTCATCAGCCCCATCAATTTTGTTTCCTACTATTGATGAAGAAATGACAGACGAGGATGAGGATTAACCAAATTGGCACTAGTTAGGTAATGCATTACTTTTATGCAATTTTTAATAAACTTCATTGTATGCTTCAACTTTGAATAGAGATATCCTCAAAATCAAGATTTAGTTGTCTTTGTGCACTATCATACCGTATTACCGTTATATTGTCATGAGAGGGCTCTAGTAGTTTAGACACTTGGACAAGTAGCCCTAGGCGTCAACATAATTTCTGTCCGCCACTGCCTGCCTCATGGCCGCCTCCTGCGGCCTCATCTTCGGCTACGACATTGGCGTCTCAGGTGCTCTCTCTGCTGCGGCCTCTGGCTTCAGCTCGATCTCTTCTTTATCATGTGCCCACGGCCCGTATAGCTCGAATATTCCTTGTGAAATGTTTATAAACCTCCTGGCTGCTTCTTGCTAGTTACAGAATGAATTGGGCCCTGTGTGATTTGTGTATTGAGCAGTTAGATAGACCATGCATGTTTGCTGTTGGCCATATAATCGATCGATTGATACATATGTGCTAACAACATTATAGGAGTTGCAGACTCGTAATAGCCAGCAGAAAACAGCTCGAAACCTATGGCAAGCGTAGGCACGCACCTCAACGCTTCTTTTAATTTACTAGTGGTTTGGATATGTACACACTACTACAAACTTATTGCTATCGATTCTGCTAGGTCTGGCTTAGAAATCATAAAAAAAAGTACTAGTAACGTAAAATTAACTCTGACGATGAATCCGAACACTATTTCTATACTCGCCAAGAAATAATGTTCTTTCGTACGTGAATGTATAACGATGTTATTATAATGACCAAAGTTGTCTGAAAATCGATTCTAATATAATTAATTCGGGATGGCATCATGGGCTCATGGCAAGTAGTAGCTAAACAGGTTGGACTACTCGCTTTAACTTGGAAATTTTTTTGATCAGTTCATACTTTTTCCATGACCGAACTCTGACTTCTTCTACGCCTCTCATCTTCCAAGGTTTATTAATTAGAAGTATTGAACGCGCACTAGTTATAAAAATAATTGCACAAATGGAACAGAAAGTGCGAGATGAATCCATAAAGTCTAATTACTCAGTCATTAGAGATTGTTTACTGTAGCACGACGTTATCTAATCATATCATAATTAGGTTCGTTAGATTCGTCTCAAAAATCAAGGTAGGGGTTGTGGAATGGGTTTGTCATTAATCTACATTTAGTGCTCCTAATTAGTGTTCGGGATTTGATTTGATGGGTAGTTGGTGAAATTTTGGGAACTAAATTGAGCCAAAATGGATGTTGACTGCTATGGTTGGAGATTTTCCTTGTGGGCCATGCCTCTGCAAGAGAAATGTCTCCCGCTCTTATGATATCTTTGTCCTAGCAAGATATGTTGGTAAACAATTGAGAGAATTTAGATTTGATCTCCTATGTTAGAAATTTATAATACTGGTAACATTTGATCTACTATTAGTTGAGCATAGTGAAAGACCGAATTGGCGACCAGAGGGGGTAAGTGAATGGGAGCTGATAAAAATTATTCTCGAAGGAGATGACTTCTCCAACAATATAAACTCAACCGGAAATCCAAAATCAGTTCCTCTACACACTTCCTTCCGTTTGCCAAGACCACGCAGTCACTGTATTGCTACTAGTCCTAGGAACAAGCCATATTTCCAACCAAAGCTTCTACACACAAATCGCAGCGGAAACAACACTAAAGCTCTTTGCCCAGCAGAGGCGGTCAAACCGCATTGGGCGGTTAGACCGCCTGCTCCTGGCAGCCGAGAACAACATCAAAACCACTTTTCCGAGCTCCAAAACTCTCCACAACTTCAACGACGGGATCCTCTGGTCAAGGCCAAGAAGACTGGTGTCTAGTTGTACAAGAACAACTAGGTCATCAAAATTAAATAAAACACACCAGGGGCAAATCGGAGGGGAAGCTTCATGGATAGAGAGAGGACAGTAGAAAGACTAGCATGGGGGTAGCCGATTGTGAGATGCCACATTGCTAGTGGTAGATTTGGAAACGCCATGGCTGTAGGTAGGAGATAGAGTGAGATGGGGAAGAAAAAAGGGGAAGGAGATGAGTTGTGCTTTAGTGAGTGCCTAGCATGCGGGCATGCGGGCGCGCCCGCGGGCATGTGATGCCCGCGGATGGAGGGTGCGGGCGTGATTCCTTACCCGTGGCAAGTCGCGGGGCGCGGGTGCGGGCAGAGGATTTTAGTTGAGGGCGCGGGCGTGTGACGCCTGTATCCGCGGGCATTTTGCGTGTTGTCATCTTTATTATATAAATACCGGTTCATACAAGGTCTAGCAAGCCGCTCGAACATCCAACGCTCTCTCAAAATGAATCATGAAGCTCTCATGCTAGCCTAGAGGAAAACTAGAAAGGGGAAAGCTAGGGAAGCAAATGACTAGGGTTCCAAGAGTTGATTGTCATCCCACATCTCTCAAGTTTATAGGGGCAACGGAAAGACTAAAATACCCCTACTAACATAATAGTAGATACACGCTCTCGAAGGGCAATTTCGGAAGTCTTTATCATAGCACCATCAGACGAATGTGCATCCACCGCAAGTATGCGTAGCACCAACGTAATCCCTGCGATCATGTCGCATGTCCTCCGCTTCGAAGCTTCTCGGCGCTGCGGCCCGGGCGGTCAGACCGCCCCATGGGCGGTTTGGCCGGTTTGGGTAGCCGGCCATCCTCCATCGAGTCTTCGGTCTCAATTTTGTGGCACAACTGAGAAACACAGTGGTTTTGTGATGAATCACTGCAAACCCCGCGAACTTGGTGCCGTCTCACGCCAATCTCCACTCATGACTTGGCCGCCACGGTCATCCCGGCTCTATACCTGATCATGGGCTGCCTGACCTGACCCAGCCGAAAAAACCCGACCTGACCCGACCCGTACGACGGGTCGGGCGCGGGCCGAAATTTTCACTCGAACTAAAAAACTCAACCCAACCCGACTCAACCCGAAAATTATAATTAAAAACCTAAAACCCGACCCAACCCACACGTGTAACGGGTCGGGTGCGGGCCATGATTTTCGACCCGACATGACCCGACCCGAATCCGACATGACCCGACCCATGATTAGGTATACCCGGTTTGACCTTAGTTTCGAGGCTCAACCAACAAATCATACACGACTTCGTCTCGCTGTTGTTGCCACCATGTGGTCCGCACTTGACCCCGTCAGCCACCGGATTCCTCGAACCAAGTCTACTTTCTGCTCCACACCTGGAGGCCTACTGATATACACCTTTCGCACTTATTTTTCACATGCACCAACACCAATCAAGCCACAAACTGCATTTGCAATACTTGTCAAGACTTAGTATATACAACGTTGTTGATCACTCATCACACCAAGAAGCGACCACCCACCGGTTCTCGAACCACATATTCTTTCACATAGGTTAGGGCTTGAGAACCCGACGTGCATATAGGTGTAGTAACATCGAAAATGCTGTTTGGTGACACGCCATCATGGAACGGTCTATCCGGACCGCTCATCCGGCTTTGATCCCCGCGTCCTTTTGTCTCTTCCGACCGTATGCGATTGTATTTCGGTTATAATAGTGGAGTATCGGTCAAAGTGACAGCGGTAAGAGCAAGTATAGTGGGCCTCGTCAGCAGGCGGAACAAGCCCACCACGTCAGCTTTCGTCCGAGGTGGAGGAGTGAGAACGGCAGCGCGGGCGTCTTGCGACTCCCTCGTTCCTGGCCGCAGAACCGAGACGCAGTCACCCGCTCGCAGCCCGTCATCGGCGATTCAGCTGGCGACTCATCCCCTCCCTCGATCCCATGCTCCGCCGCATCCCTCTATTGCTGCACTCCTGTTAGCCAGTCTAATAGCCAACCTATTATATGTGCTGGCTGTTTTGCTAGCGTTTAGCCAGCATTTAGCCGGCTGTTAGCTAAACCATTATCCCTGCTCTAAAGGTGGGAGGACCCGCAAAATCTGTCAAACCGTCAGTTGCTTTTTGACTTTAACCTGTGGATGCAGCTGAGTGACAGCGGTAAAGGTGGGAGGACCCGATGCAGCTGACCGGGGCACGGTCGCGGCCTGTACGTGGTGGGTCACATTCTTAAGTGTGGTTCTTGTCGATTGAACTTTTAACATTTTTTTAGGCAAGTAGTACACCGTAGGTACCGCGTATGCTCACCATGTGAGCACACCATTGAAGATTATGATCAAGAAGAAGAAAATAGAAAAAAGAAGCCCAAAAATAGTGTCATTCCGCACAATGAAACAGTGTCATTCTGTACACAACATGATCCTTTGCACATCCCGAAGCTATGTGTTCTTTACAAATAAATCATTCACCTTTATTTTCTCTCATCTGTTTTGAAAAGATAATACTCACAAAAATAACAGAAGTATAAACACTTCACACAACTAGTCCATCCCAAACCATCGTTCTTTTTTCAACTTCTAATAACAATACTAATTGGAAAAAATGCAAGAAGAAGTGGATGAATGGCACCGGACTAAATCAAGCGCCTTAAGTGATCAATCGATGTACACCAAAAAATATTGAGTGAGAAGAATGGAAAATCGGATAGATCGAGAATTCAGGCAAAAGAAACGGGAGAGTGACCGGGGAGCTCGCCTTGGAGATGGCAAGGACGGGGTGGCACCACTAGTTCTCGTTCCGCTGCTACTGCAAAAGCAAGCTCAGGCACTTGCTATGACCGCGGATGGGGAGGCTGGGAGCGAGTCGGCAGGGGAAAAGATCGTGTACATCGTCAGCGCCTTGACGAATCGCTCCTCGCGTCCAAACCGTGGGAGGTTAGGCGGCTGCCACCCCATGTCGCCGCCCGTGCAGGTGCCGTGAGGAGCTCTCTGGATGTCGCCGACTCGGGGCGTCCCAGCACTACAGCATCTCGTGGGACGAGCAGGAGGCCCGGCCGGCGGTGGAGCAGAAGGTGAGCACGGGGCCACGGGCTGAGGTCGAGGACGCGGTGCAGGCCGCCCTGCCGCGCCCGCGCGTCGACGAGGACGAACGACGTCGCGACGAGCATGGCCAGCGAGCTGCGCTGTGCGAGGGAACGTTCGCGGGGTGGAAGCGGAATGGGAGGTTGAGGTAGCTCGCGGAGGCGGTCGCCTGTGCGGAGGAGAACATCGTGGTGGGGGCCAGCGCCCATGATACGTACCTCGGGCGGTACGAGGTCAGGGTCCGCGCGGTCGGCGATGGACTGCAGGAGCGGCGGCCACTGCACGCCGTGCGCGGCGTCGAGGTCCCACCGGGGCTAAGTGGTGCGCGAGGTCGACGTGCGCGAGCATCGTGGCCTTGGCCTCCCCTTCGCATCCCGCGCGCGGCTGCACACCGGTGCTGAGCCAGAGCCGGCCCCCGCCGCCGCGCCATGGAGGAGGTGACGAGCACGTGCCGACACCCGCTCGCCCCGCGGCTGCGTCGCCGCCGACCGCCCGGATCCGACACCGGCAGCCCTGGTCGGCCCCACCGACGCGCGGGCGTGGCAGGCGACGTCGATGTCGGCCCTGCGCGAGATCCGGCCTGCACAGTGCACACGACGTTGAAGACGTGCGTGGTGGGCGCCGTCACGGCATGGAGGAGTGCCCGACACCTCCTCGAATCGCGCCCGACCGCAACCGGATCCGGACGCCGCCGACGTCGACGCATGCAACGCTTTGAGATTTTTATTATTTTGACCACGAAAGCGTTGGGCTTCTCTAAAATGACCACGATATGTTGGGCGTCTCTAAAATGATCACAAATCCGTTATCGATATGGTAGAATGACCAAATCTGAGTTTTAGAATTTTTGTAATCTTTTGTTAACTTTTCCCTCACTTGAAGGGACCAAACTACCCTTGACTCCACCGTGTTCATCTGCTCCGCAGGAAAAAAAATCCTCTGCCTGACCCCCTCTCTCGTTCTTCTCTCGCCCCAGCCCGCAGAAATCCTGCCGCCGCCCCGGATGGCGCCGCCTTCGGCGCTAGCGCCGCCAGCCCCCACCGCGGCCGTGGCTCGCGGCGAGATGGCGGCCCCACCCGCGACGACGGCCGCCGCCGCCCGCCCACGACGGTCGGTACTAGGCGGCACGAGCGGAGGGCGCGGAGGAGCGGGAGCAGCGGGATCCGGCCGGCAATGGCGCGGACGGCGCAGAGGCGGCCGAAGGTGTCGTCCTGCCTCATCCTGCCGCGTCTCAGGCCGATCCGGGCACGGAGCCCCCTACCGGCGTGCCAGCAGTGCTGCTTGGGCCGCCACCGCCCCTTCTTGTACTGCCAGACGCTTCTGCGGAAGCCGAGCAGACTCCCGTCAGCATGCTTGCCCTTCTGAATGAAAGGTAAATTTGTCGTGTTTGTGTAGAGGAACGAATAATTTGTCTTATCAATTTACTTTATACAATCAGTATATTATTGTGCAGGCCTACAAGTGGATCAAATGTCGAACCAATTGAGGTAATTGATTGGGATGCATTAGAAATTATTGAAACCCTTGATGAGGAAGGGAGATTGCAAGTTGCTAGTGATGAGCAATTGTACAGTGCTTTGGGTTTCAATGCTCAGGAGGAAGTGGCAGGGAAGGGTAGGATGGTTGCACCTAGAATTCCACATATAGATATTCATGATGATGGTGCAGCCATTCCTGTGGATGATAATATACCAGATGAGAGGGTCATTGACTATGACTCAGATAATCCTGAGTTCAAACTAGGTGCCTTGTTTCCCTCAATGGAAAAGTTTAGCCTTGCAGTAAGGCAATATGCCATGAACCATGAATTTGAGTTGCATGTAGCAAAAACCACTACAGTCAGATATGATGGATATTGTATGGGCTCAGATGATTGTACTTGGCATGTGCATGGACGACCAGAAACAAAGGGTGGACAGACTATCATTGTAATAATTTTTTCTTTAGCTTCTCCTTTGTGATTGTACTTTGTCATATATGATGTTCCTTGTAGTTATTAATGGTGATTGTTTTGATGTAGGTGGTGGGATGGCACGAGACTCACACTTGTACATCTAGCATGAGGAGGAAGACAACTACTCCTAGTGCGAAGTGGGTTGCTTCAAAGGCAATTACCATCCTTAAGAAAACTCTTGACATGGGACCATGAGACATGCAAATCAAGCTGGAGGATGATCATAAGTGTGTCATTGGATATGACACAGTTTGGCGTGGTTTGCAGAAGGCTTTTAAGGACTTATATGGCATCTGGGAAGAGAGTTTTGGGCTACTCTATAATTGGAAAGCGGAGGTAATGAAAAGGATGCCAGGCAGTGTCATTGAAATTGATGTGGAGGTAAAAGATGGTCTACCTTGCTTTCGTAGATTCTTTTGTGCACTTGCTCCTTGCATTGAGGGTTTTCTGGAGGGATGTAGACCTTATCTTGCCATAGACTCTACTGCACTATCAGGAAGATGGAATGGGCACTTAGCTTCAGCATGTAGTGTGGATGGCCATAATTGGATGTATCCTGTTGCATATGGGTTCATTGATTCTGAAACTGAAGATAATTGGAAGTGGTTCATGACACATTTGCACAAGGCTATAGGAGATCTTCCACTACTTGCTTTTGCTAGTGATGCTTGCAAAGGTTTAGCAAATGCTGTTAAGTATGTTTTCCCTATGGCTGAACATAGAGAGTGCTTCAAACATCTTATAGACAATTACAAGAAAATGCCTTTTCCAAACAAAGAACACATGTATCCCGCCGCCCGGTCATATAGGAAAGAAGTACATGACCATCACATTTCTATAGTGAAAGCTCATGCTGATGCAAAGGTCTTTTTGGAGACATATCACTCCCTCAAATGGATGAGAAGTGCATTCAATCCGACCATCAAGTGTGACTATGTCACCAGTAACATAGCTGAGATTTTTAACAAGTGGATTAAAGGTATCAAAGATTTGCCTGTACATGAGCTTGCTGACCAGTTGAGGGAGATGATAATGGTCCTATGGCACAAGAGGAGAAAGATTGCACAAAGGATGCAAGGTAAGATACTAGCAGTTGTCCTCCATATCTTGAGGGCACAAACTAGGGGTCTTGCTCACTTGATGTTGTACAAGGTGATTAATATGTTCTTGTCCATTGAAGATTTGTGCCTAGCTCACCAATTTTTGTGAACTGTTGCTTTGCAGGAGCGACAACCGAGGAAGAACACTACTGAAAACTGGTTCCCTCCACAACCTTCTTCAGCTAGGTAACAACCTAGCATTGATGTTTAGTTTCTGCATATTGATCTATTTAGATCTAGATATAGTGCTGCAAGATTCCTTAATTGGTTCACAATATTTAACTATGGCAAATTAAACTGTACTGATACTCGCCTGTTTTTTATGTTCCATATCATGCAAATTAAACTGTCCTGATACTAGGCTATCATTTGTTAGCAAACCTTTTTTTAATCAAATTTCCGTGTCATGTCTGTTCTTAATTGCCAATATTCAAAATTCCAACTAGGCCACTTGGTGTGGAGACGGGAGAAGGAAGTTCATCTCAGCGGCCTACTCAAAAATTGGCTCCAAAGAACAAGAATGCCTCAGTTCCATCAAGTGTTGAGTGTTGAATGTTGTTTGGAATGTTTTATTTTGAACCAAATGTTGGGGTTGAATGTATGAACTTGCTGAATGTTGAACTATCTGTTGAATGTTAGACATCAATGTGAGAACTACCTTTTGAGTGATGAATTACTTGTTGTTGAGTGTTTTTTTTAATTTTTCCCCTTGCTGGAACTCCCACCTGGAGTTTCAGACTGCTCCCGAACGATTTTCTCAGGCCTGGGTGATTTTTTCCACGGTCCCAGGAGCGTCGGGCAATTTTCTCGAGCACTTGGAGTTTTTTCCGGTCCTAGGAGCGCAGGTGAAGTTCCCAAGCGCGTGGAGACTTAGGAGGGGTAGTACTGTCTTTTCCTGTGGCTAATTACTTGTAAAAGACAGCGAATAATCTAAAATAGTAGTTGTGGTTTCGTGGTCAAAATAATAAAAAATCTCGAGGGTACTGCCGCGGGGGCGGGGGGAGGGGGGGTCCGAGCGCGCGGGCACACGCACGACGCCACGCCAGCTCCTCGGTGCGGCTCGACGCCCGACGAGGCACGACGTCGCCGCAGCGGCAACAAATCCAGCCGCCTCGCGCCGACGAGTCGTACCTCGTGGTGGCCATGCATGAGGGAGCCATCTGGCCGCGCCGGATTTGGAGGACGAGGAGGTTGCGGCTCGAGGGGACGAGGCCGCCCACCGTGGAGGAGGATGCTAGGGAGCGCGTCGTCGTCGAGGTCGCCGCTGAGGAGAAGCACCGCCACTGGTTCCAGCCGTCGGCTCCACCCGGTACAGCCCCGCCGCAAGGAGCAGGGCGAACCGCACGTCGCGCATGAGGACAGGCGCCGCCCCAAAGTAGATCCTCCCCGGCGAGGGGCCGCGGCTTGCCCTCACCGCGCCGCCCAAGCTGGGCCTTGCTGCGCCGCCGGCCAGCCTACACGCACCTCCTGATCTAGATCTGAACGGGAGAGAGAGTGAGGGATGGAGAGAGAATGGGGCCAAATGATTTCAAAGTGGTGGGATAGATATTTTGTTTCCAAGATTAAGGTCTCCAACCGGCATTCCGTCTCATGTACACATCCTGCATTCCTGCACAGCTTCGTTCAAAACGCGGTACAAGGCTTTTCCGGTCCCCTCCCGGTCTCGCGCACATACGTATTTGCTTCTACCTCCCCGTATTCAAGCTGACAACTGCTGTAGCACTCTGACGACGCGCGGATCTCAAAACACACCCTGAACCACTTCTGAACAGGATGGGTGATCCGGATTGACCGACCCATGACTTCAGGTCACTAAAATCATACTCCCTCTTGTTCCCTATTAGAAGTCGTTTTGGACCAGGTTGGAGTTAAACATTGGGAATAGATTTCATTGAGTTTGAAAATGTGGAAATCATATAAATAGATTTGTCTTGAACATTACTTTAATAAGAATATACATATATAAATTTTCAATAAATATTTTTATAGAAAAAGAAGTCAAAGTTGTGCTTTGGTGACCGTGTCGCTGTCTAAACGACTTCTAATACGGAACCAGAGGGAGTACTCTAGAGCAACACTGCACCATCACCAGACACTTGAAACTGCTGTTGGGTTTAGATTCGACAACGGCGCCTCGTCCGGAGATCTAGCTGACATCTGGCGTCTACCATTACTGGGCATCCGACAATCACACAGCAATGGTCGTGTAGTGGTGTCCTGTCCTGTCAGTGAGAAGAATCGTTCTGTGAAGGCTGCAGCTGGAACGCCTCACAAAAAGTGCAGCCGCATAGTGCTAGATGCGTAATCCAGCAACGAGAGGCAAGGAGGCACTCAAGGAGTCAAAGCCCTGCTGTCCAAGTACGCCACAACACGAGTCAGCTGCTTGCAAAAATGACAGGACATGTCCGGCCTTTATTTGTATCTGGATTCAATGGCCAACGATACCGATCAACACACACCACCGTGACTAGTCAGGAGGAGACGGGCGGTTCGGTCTCTGGAACGGATACGCAGATCTGACACCACCCGAATTATATCAAACATTGCCGATGTGGAGCTCTGAAGTCCACTGCATTGCCGATGAGAAAGGGACGGAGCCCGACAGTGCTATGCCAAAGCTGGTGGATACAACATCACTCGATGTGGAGAATGTGGCAGTTCCGGTTTACGCCGGTTTGGAGATGCAGGCAGAGGTTGCAGCTGTCCCACCTGCTGCTGACACTATCTGTGGCACTGCAACTAGTTCGTGGGGCGCGTTTGAGATGGACTGTGAGTTGGCTGAGCAGAGGAACGGTGTTGGTCATCTGGAGGCCGGTTCCCAGGTCCAGGCTGATGTTTCAACAAAGGTTCCTTTTGATCTTAATGCGGTGTATTCGGTGACAGAAGATCAGGTAGATGCTGAGAGGGTGCTGAACACAAGTGGACCATTGATGGCAAGAGCTGTGTTGGGCGTGGCGGAGACTCGTCTGAACATTAGTAACAGAGATGTGCAACATCACAAAGGGGGAGCACGAAGCATGGCCAAGTTTGTGGCCCCGCTCAAGAAAGCATTGTTGTGTAATCCAAAAGTTGTGCAAACAAAGAGATGTACAAATGGGGATGCGGCCTGTGTAGGCCTGGTTGACAAGAAAAAGGGCGCCAAAGGCTTGGCTAGGCAGCCAGGTGCAGGCTGCCCACTGGAGGTGCAGGCTACAGCTCTTGTGTTGAAATCATGTGGTGTTCTGGCTGCCGGGAAGCAGCCGAGTGAGCAGGCAGAAGAGCAGCTTGGGGAGCGGCTTACCGCTCCCATGCAGGAAGATCTGGTTCATGACATCAGGGAAGCTTTTGGAATAAAGATCATTGGGGGCACTGATGTCCTCGGTGCACTAACTGGTGTTGCAGCTGTTGACGATGATTGATCCCGGTTCCTTCAAACTGGGGGAGGGGGCCCAGCAATGTGCCCATGTATTTTCAGTATTGCAATGTGTACTCCTGTGTTGTGTTTCCCTTATGTTTTCTGTGCTGTTGTGCTGTACTGGTCAAGGTTGAATTCATCTATCTGTTCTAGCATTTGGGCATGTGGGCAAGAGGTGGTTTTGGGACAAGATGGCAAGAGGCGGTGTTCCTGTGTCTCTCTGTGTTCTGTTGATCTGGAAGCTCTTGCTCGGTCTGAGGGTTCAGGATTTTGGTGCTTTCTAGTTCTTTATGGCTGATCGGCATTGTGTAATTTTCAACTGTAATGTTAGGGGGTTGAACAATGTTGCAAGAAGAAAGGTGGTGAAGGATATGGTGGGGGAATACAAAGCAACAATAGTTACTCTGCAGGAAACAAAACTCAATCTGGTTGACAACGCTATGATCTCTGAAACCTTGGGGGCAAAATTCACTGCTAACTTTGTTGCACTACCGGCCGATGGCACTAAGGGAGGCATCATTCTGGCCGTGGATGAGGACTACTATGTCATAGCAAACACTGAATTGGGAGCACACTCTGTCACGACACATTTTCAATTGTTGATCAGGTTTCTTGGACAATTACAACTGTTTATGGTCCGCAACAAGACAGTGAAAAGGTCCAGTTCCTGGGGGAACTGCGATGGATGCATCAGACAACAACTGACAAATGGCTCCTGCTGGGCGACTTTAACATGATTCTTCATTCTACTGACAAGAGCAACAATATACTGAACACAAGGTTGATGGGTGCCTTCAAGGAGGTAGTCAAGGATTTGGAGCTCAAAGAATTAAGCTTAAGGGGGAGGAAATTTACTTAGTCAAACCAGAGGACTCACACACAAATAGATAGAGCTTTCTGTTCTATACCCTGGGACCTGATGATGCCAAATGTTGTGCTTCAAGCCCTATCCTCTCAAGTCTCTGACCACTGCCCTCTCCTCATTGCCGGGGGCGACGCAGTAAAGAACTACCGAGGGTTTCATTTTGAGTTGTTTTGGCTGCAGCTTCCTGGGTTCAGTGATGTTGTTGCAGCTGCATGGGCTCGACCACTGAATATTTTTAACCCTTTTCTCTGCCTCCATACAAAGCTACAGAGAGTGAGCAAAGCGCTAAGGGCTTGGGCCAAATCCATCATTGGTCACAAAAAATTGTTACTGTGTGCTACTAGCAAGCTCATAGGTATCCTGGATGTTGTCCAAGATTACAGGCAGCTCAGTGACCAAGAAATGTTGCTGCACCGAGACTTAAAGGCACGCTTTCTGGGTTTAACAGCAGTGGAGAAGCTTAGAGCCAAACAACGATCCAGGTTGATTTCGATCCGGGTCTGTTCCTAAAACTTGACATCACGAAAGCCTTTGAAACAGTGAGATGGGATTATCTTATGGAGGTACTTGAGAGCTTTGGTTTCGGCCACAGATGGTGTGGGTGGGTCTCAGCTATTCTATCAACGGCATCCACCTCGGTTCTTCTTAATGGGGCTATGGGCAGCTGGTTTAAACATTTTGCCGGACTGCGACAAGGTGACCCACTGTCCCCAATGTTGTTTATCCTTGCAATGGAGCCACTTCAGCGTTTGCTTGACATTGCAACTGCTGAAAATTTGCTAACACCTTTAGCCAACAGAGCGGCCAAGTTGAGAACTAGCCTATATGCAGATAATGCAGCAATTTTCTTGAACCCTAAGCAGCAAGAAGTGGAAGTGGTGGCTCATATTCTTAACATCTTTGGTTAGGTCTCGGGGCTGATACCAACAGACAGAAGTGTGTAGTCTTTCCAATAAGGTGTGAGGGGCTGAATGTGGAGCAGATCATGACACCTTTTCCTTGTCCGGTCAAGAATTTTCCTTGCACTTATCTTGGGCTTCCCCTTCACCACAGAGCTTTACATAGAGTGGAGTTTCAGCCACTTATAGACAAAGTGTCCAACAGATTGCCAGCTTGGAAAGGGAGATTTTTGAACAAGGCGGGCAGGCTGAAACTACTGAATACCGTTCTTTCTTCAATCCCAGCTTACTTCATCACTGTGTTTCCCTTGAAGAAATGGGTCATAAATAAAATTGACAAGATTAGACGAGGTTTCTTATGGAAAGGTGCTCAAGAGGTGAAAGGAGGTCACTGCTTGGTAAGGTGGGCTAAGGTGTTGAAGTCGAAACATCTAGGAGGCCTTGGTGTTCTGGATTTGGAGCTTTTTGGCAGGGCGCTGCGCCTTAGATGGCTATGGTACGCTTGGACCGAGTCAGACAGGCCATGGGTGGGGACTGATGTGCCGTGTAACGATGTTGATAAGCAACTGTTCAGAGCCAGTACAGAGGTGATCTTAGGCAATGGGCGAAAGGCGAAGTTCTGGGACTCAGCATGGATATTTGGACAGGCACCAAGGGATATTGCACCCAATCTTTTCAAGTTGGCATGGAGGAAAAATCAAACGGTGGCTGAAGATCTAGAGAACAACAACTGGACGAGGGGCTTGTGGCGGATGTCTACTGCTACGGAAATTGCAGAACTGATCTCGTTGTGGGAGGCGGTCAGTGGGGTGCAAGCGACGGATGTTAACACCAAAATTTGGTAAGGAGTCCGACCTCGTGGGTCCGGTTCGAAAAAAAGTCCGTCCGGTGGAAGGAAGGATATTTTCGAGATTCTCGGCAAAGATCCGCGGTCGGCTATTTGCTCCGGTTCGGCAAAGGAACAGTAGAGCTGATTTTGCGGGATTGGACGGCGACGTGGCTCAATCAGGGGAGACGAATGGATGGGTAGGCAATCAAGCTTAGTTAGGCAACTAATCCATTCGCAGTTGTACTCAACAGGGTATAAATACGACCCCTGAATGTATGTAACGAACACAATCATTCCTCATTATACACCGGCCTTACGCCAAACCCTAGAGTCCTTGTCGTGTCGTCGAGTTCTTCGAGAGGGCCAATCGATCCGTCGACCTCCGTGAGTACCGGCAACCTTGTATCATGTCTAGTATCATGCGGTGGATTTAGATCTGATGCAAGTAGTCTTGTTACCATGCTTCGTGTCATGCGGTAGATTCAAGCTTGGTTCAAGAAGGTTTCTTGTTAGATCATGAGCCATGCGGTAGGCTAAGATCTAGCTTGGAGCTAGTTATCGGCTCTATTGGGTTTTGGCAAGATCCAATAGATTCATTAAGTTATCCCGTGTTATCTTGAGTTTTTACTTTATGTTTCAATTCATGTAACACACCTTTGCCCAATCTAGATGGATTTGGATCGGCTATATCTCTTTTATGATCCTTGTTCGAGTAGGTTTCATGTTTTGACACGTGGGTCTTATGCTTTCCGATAGCCGAAACCGAATCGATCTAGGTTGTTACGTGTTGCGGGTTCAAGCTTGCTATGTTCGTATAAATCTTGAAAGAACTGGGTATCATGCGGTAGATGCAGGTTTTTGGGTTGCTTTGGAGCTAGTCATCCGGTGGATTAGATCCCCAAATCAATCTGATAGATTTATTCACGTGGTAATGTTTGTTCCTTCTTCATGGACCCCGAATCGGCTGTCCAGCCGCATTCGGTTATGTTTCTTCACGAGTAGATCACGTGCGTTATTTATGTTTTGAATGATGCATGCTTTTAGCTTTCCATATTTAGATTGTATCATGCGGTGGATAGATCTATTTGTGGAAAGTGGTACGGTTTTTTCATGCAAGTTGTATCATGCGGTAGATAAATTTGTTTGACATCGTACCTGACGGATCTTAAGGTAACTAGACATGCGGTAGACTAGTGCTTTGGATCTATGCGTGCTTATTTAATACATGATCATGTCCGTGCTTTACGTTATTTATTTAATGTTAATCTTCATGGGGATCGGTCACAACTTCGCGCATGCATCCATGTCTTTACAAAGACCGATCGCTGTCATGCTTACGTCATCCATTCGGCAGTGTTCTTTCTTCCCTTTTGGTTTCCCGAATGGTCGTGGATCTCTGACAGATAGCTTTCCATAGCTATTGTGTTATCCCATCTGGCTCTTTAGCCGTAAATATGGAACTGTCTGGTACCACCCGGCAAGTTCCAAGCTTTGATATCTAACTGCCTTATCTTTTGTTAATTTTCAGGAAAAATTGACTGGCACGTCATTTGCTCTCCGCGCGTGTGAAGCCAGCTTTGTTCGGCTTGCTGTGTGATTGGCGTTGAGTGCACTTTTTGCGTCAACACACTTTTTGGCACGCCCAGTGGGACCACAGCCGAATCGGTTCAAGATGCCTGAAATCTCAGACCTCATGGATGTCAACATCGAAGAGCTTTCTCCAGAGCAGCATCAGCAGCTCCTAGACGCCGTGAACCAGTTTCAGCAAAAGTGTCTCATGTCGTTTAAGAAGAACAGAAGTGGTGTCCCGTATCTGAAAAACGACCTGCCCAGGGTGCTGCTGCCAGGAGAAAGCGATGCCACATCCCAGCAGGAAAAGGAGGAATGCGCGCGCGTATTCCAAGAGTCAGCGGACTACATGCTCACCAAGCACAACAAGGCTTTCCTCGGGTCGCTCCAGCAGATGATGGTGGCCATCTTTGGCCCGGGCATGGAGCAAGCGTTCGGGAAGGCGCCCGTCCAGAAGAGCACCGTGGAGCTGGGTGAATCAAGCTCTCAGCCGCCGCTACAGAGCCAGCCGCAGCAGCCTCCTCCTCAAAGCTCCGGAAGCCAAGCATTCCAACCTCCTCCGCGGGCGGCGGGGCAGCCGGTCCGGCCCCCGTTGCAAGCATCGGGAAGTCGGCCAATCCTGCGCCGCCACCACGGAGCAAGCATAGGTCGGCCCCCGTGCAACGGCCCGAATCCGTGCCGGCCTACGTACGGAGGAATAGCGTTCGGCTCGTGCGGGGCCCCACTTGATCCCGGCCGGAGGATTGCTCCGTCGACCAACCGGCTCCCGAGAAGAATTTGTACGGCGGCGGTTATCATGAAGTGGGAAACTACGGAGCGTTCGATGCCTTCTCGCACCCGGGGTACGCGCCGGTGCCGCAGCGCGCAAGAAGATGACGCCCTAGCACGCAAGATGGCCGAATTGATGCAAAATCAGTTCGGCCTCAAGCCAAAGATGCAGGGCCCCACCTATAGGCCGCCGTTCCCGCAGTGGTACTATAACGTGCTCTTGCCGCCGAGGGTGAAGCCGCCAACGGAATTCACAAAGTTCTCGGGGCAGGACGAGACAAGCACGGTCGAGCACATCGCCCGTTACCTCATGCAGCTTGGGGAATGCTCGGCCGAGGAGGCGTTCGGGGTTCGCTACTTCCCCGCCTCGGCCGACAGTCCGGCTTTTCGGTGGTTCTCATCCCCCGCCTCCCCGAATCGGTGGCTAGATGGAAGGATTTGGAGCGTAAATTCCACGCTCACTATTTCGGCGGTAGCTACGAGAAGAAGCTAATTGATCTCGCCACCCCGAAGCAAAGGCACGGTGAAACACCGCCGGAGTTTCTTAGAAGATTCGGGAAGTCAAAGGCATGTGCTTCTCGGCGAACTTGCCGGATGATCGGTTGGCCAATATGGCCGTCGCCGGGATGTTGCCGGCCGTGCGCGAGAAGCTATTTGGGATGGAGTTCGAGAACCTGGGCCAGCTATCACAAAAATTGTCTCGATGAGCAATCAAGCATATGGCCTCAAAAAGGACCCCAAATTTGGCAAACAAGACGACGTCGGCCGACATCTACAACCGGTTCTCGGACAAAGCCGATCCGTTCGAGGATTCGAGGACGAATGGATGTAGCTGCAGCGGAGATCATGTGGGGCAAGGAGCCCTTGACAATGAATCAGCGCTGGGTCAAGCAGACCAAGGGGACTTACGACTTTGACATCACGAAGGCTGATAAGCCGTTTGAGCTCTTAGTGAAAGAAGGCCGAATCAAGCTGCCTGAGGGGCATTCTATGCTTCGGCCCGATGGAGTTAAAGCGAAACGTTACTGCGGCTTCCATGACAGGGATTCGCACTCCATCAACGATTGCAGGGTCTTCAGGATGAGGATCCAGAAGGCCATCCAGGAGGGACATCTCAAGTTCGATAACAAGATGAAGCTGGATGGCCACCCCTTTCCCCAGAACATGCTCGGCTTTTCTGTCAATGTGATAACAGCCGAAGAGAAGGGAAAGGTCAAGGTCCTGACCTCAACCAGGTCCAAGCAAGGTGGAGCAGTGGACCCAGAGCGCCAGGTGACTCTGGAGCAAGTACAAGGTGATGCCCCCCGCATTCTCAAGAGCCACATCGAGATTGGGGAATCGTCCAGGCCTAAACCCAAGGTGACGTCGCGCATTCTCCTCAACAAATGGCAGCGCCAAATAGAGAAAGAGCGCTACCAGAAGCGTCGCCACGAGGAGGAGCGACGCGGCAGCCGAAGAAGAGGCGCGCGGGGAGGGACCACGAGCAGACACGCGCGAACGGAGCGCGCACACGGGGATGCGCCTTCTTCGAGCACCGCTTGGAATGAGGGTCTAAAGCTGCCCACATTGAAGAACTATCCTGAATGCAGCGACAGTATGTTGAGTACGAGCGGGGAAGGCGCCGATCGCCGATCCGTCCACGAGAGACTTGGAAGGATCCACCCTAATGGGGATCGGCGCCAAAAAATTGAAGTCACCGATCATCCCAGGAAGCGCCAAGCTGATCTCAGGTGGGCTGATCAAGAAGATGACGAGATTGACTACATCCGGCAAAAAGGGGCGGTGGTGCCCGCCCGCCTACGCAAGAGCCGGAAGAGACGGGTCCGGCGCTTGAGGAACCGTGAGTTGAAGCAGGCGGGATCCGGACGAGGCAGATGTGGCGCCCCAAGGACCAACCTGAGGGATCGAAGCGTTCGGCCCCGAAGATGCATGGTATACTTTCTGCCGAACGAGTTCATGGCTCCTGCTAACCAGGTTATGCAGGAGGAAGCTTCCTTCGACGACGAGCACACCGAGGAGATGATGGCACAACTGGTGCTGGCCAAGCAGGCCATCTTCGACAAGCCGGCCAAGAACCGTCACATGAGGCCGCTGTACTTGAGAGGATACGTCAATGGCAAGCCATTGACCAAGATGTTCGTCGACGGTGGAGCGGCAGTCAATGTAATGCCGTACACCACCTTCAGGAAGCTTGGAATGGGCCCGAGCGATTTGACGCCTACAAGCATCATCTTGAACGACTTCGCCGGGAACCCCTCAGACACCAAGGGATGTGCTCACGTGGACTTGATGATCGGGTCCAAGACGCTACTCACCACCTTCTTTGTCATCGAGGGCAAAGGAGCCTACAGCCTGCTGCTTGGGCGGGATTGGATTCATGCTAACTGTTGCGTCCCGTCCACCATGCATCAACGACTTATCCAATGGGTGGACGATGAGATCGAGGTCGTCCGGAGCGGATGACTCCGTGAGCGTGGCCAACATGGAACCAACCTTACGGGAATACCAAGGCATTGATTGTTTCTCGGGGAAAGACGGGGGAGAAGGTCCCGTTGAACTCGTCGGCGGTGATCAACGTACCGATTCAAGCGATCGGCTCTTATAGTAATTTTTAATGGAGAACCCCGTAGATGGCACCGATGGCAAATTAGGGCGAGGATTCATGTCGGGTCGATAAACCGGAAGAAGTTGATATTGGAAGCGGTGATAAGCCAAGGCCGACGTTCATCGGTGCAAATTTGCGGCGATTTCGGGGGAATTTAATTGAGCTTCTCAAAGAATATAAGGATTACTCGGAGATGCCCGGATTGGATCGTTCCATCGTCGAGCATCGGTTGCCAATCAAGCCCGGTTTCAAACCATATAAGCAACCACCCCGGAAGATCTACAAAGATGAAGTATTGGCCGATGTGAAGAAGGAAATTGAAAGATTACTTGACGCAAACTTCGTTCGGCCATGCAGATATGCGGAGTGGATTTCTAACATCGTCCCTGTGTATAAGAAGAATGGAAAAATGAGGGTTTGCATAGATTTCAGGGATCTGAACAGAGCTACTCCCATGGATGGATACCCGATGCCTATTGCCGATTTGTTGATTGACGCCGCTGCTGGACACAAGGTGATTAGTTTCATTGATGGCAACGCGGGATACAATCAGATCTTCATGGCAATAGAAGACATATCAAAGACGGCCTTTAGATGTCCCGGTCATATAGGCCTGTTCGAATGGATAGTCATGACGTTTGGGTTGAAAAATGCGGTGCAACCTATCAACGGGCCATGAATTACATTTTTCATGAGTTGATCGGCAAAACCGTGGAAATCTACATTGATGACGTGGTGATCAAGTCCTTAAGTCATGACACCCATCCGGAAGATGTGAAGAAGACCTTGGAGTGCACCGGAAACACGGTTTGAAGATGAATCCGAACAAGTGCGCTTTTGGGGTATCACTGGAGAATTCTTGGGGTTTTTGGTCCACGAAGGAGGAATTGAAGTTGGCAAGAAAAGCATGAAAGCCATTGATGAAGTCGTTCCCCCAACCAACCTCAAGGAATTGCAATCACTGCTCGGCAAGATCAACTTCGTGAGAAGATTCATCTCAAATTTATCACGAAGGTGTTGCCATTCTCTCCATTGCCGAAGCTAAAGAAAGATCAAAAATTCACATGGGGTGACGAACAACAAAAGGCTTTTGATGAGATCAAGCAAGTACATGAAGGAGCCGCCGGTGTTGGTTCCTCCTCGGCTAAACAAGCCTTTCAAGTTGTACGTGGCGGCCGATACCCAAACCATTGGATCTGCCCTTATTCAAGAATTCGAAGGAAAGGAACGGGTAGTAGCTTATCTTAGCCGAAAACTACTTGATCCCGAAACCGGTATTCGGCTATAGAGAACCGTGTCTTTGCGTGTACTACTCGTGTACAAAGTTTCGGCACTACTTGTTGAATACCGAATGCACCGTATACTCCAAGTTCGATGTGATAAAACATATGTTATCTATGCCAATTTTGAATGGTCGGGTTGGCAAATGGATCTTAGCTTTATCGCAGTTCGAGTTGAAGTTCGAATCGGCAAAAGCCATCAAAGGTCGGTCATTGCCGATTTTATAACCGAACATCGTGACCCGTCAATTGATCTCGCTTGAAATTACCCCTTGGGCTTTATTTTTTGATGGGTCATCGTGTGGCAAAGGTGGGGGAGTAGGGATCCTACTAATTTCGCCCGGAGGTGAGATGTTTGAATTCGCCATTCCTATACAACCCACCGTCACAAATAACCAGCCGAGTACGAGGCACTACTTCGAGGGCTTCAATATTTGAGAGAAGTCGGGGCCGTTTCGGTTGAGATCTATGGAGATTCGGAATCGGTAATCAAGCAATTGAACGGCCAATACGAGTGCGAAGCGAAGCGCCGAGGAGTTACTACGAGGAGTGCGGGGAAATCTTGAAAAGCTTCCCATTAGTAACCTTGCGAAGACATTCCTAGAGAGCATAACGAGGAAGCAAACAAAGCTAGCTCGGAGCGCCTCGGTTACAAGGAGAGTCAAGAAGCGTTTGCTGCGAAGTATGTGCACTAGGGGCGGATCTTGCGAGAGGATGATTGGAGGAAAGAAGTCGTTGATTACTTGAAAGATCCATCCCGAAAAGTCTCTAGGAAACTCGGTACAAGGCAATTAAGTTCGTTCTTCTGGATGATAATCTGTTCTATAAATCATTAGATGGGGTATTACTACGATGCCCGGGTCCGAAGAAGCCAAGAACATGATGAGCGAGGTGCACGATGGGATATGTGGAGCGCACCAATCGGCCTACCGTATGAAGTGGGTTATTAGACAAGCCGGATGCTTTTGGCCGACGATATTAGAGGACTCGCTTTGAGTATTACAAGGGATGTCGGGATTGCCAAAGGTTTGGGAATATTCGGAGGGTCCCCGCATCGCATTGAATCCCATCATCAAGCATGGCCATTCGGGGGCCGGGGTATAGACTTGATTGGCCAAATTAATCCGCCGTCTAGCAAGGGGCATAAGTTCGTGCTTTTGGCTACAGATTACTTCACCAAATGGGTCGAGGCAATCCCACTGAAGAAGGTGACGTCAGAAAACATGATCGAATTCGTCAAGGAACACATCATCTATCGATTTGGGATCCCTCAGACGATTACCACTGACCAGGGGGCACAATTCGTGTCGTTGGAGTTCAGAGGCTTTGCCGAAAGCATGGGAATCAAATTGTTTAATTCTTCTCCATATTATGCCCAAGCTAATGGTCAAGCAGAGGCTTCTAATAAGATCATGATCAAGCGATACGAAGAAGATCGATCGAAGCCAAGAAGGTGGCATTCGGTACTCGGCGAAGCGCTATGGGCTTACCGGATGGCCCCCCATGGAGCTACAAAGACTTCTCCTTACGAGTTGGTTTACGGGCATCACGCAATCCTCGCCTTGGGAAGCATAATCGTATTCAAGGAGAGTGGTGCCGCAAAACGAGTTGAGCTCCAAGGATTACGGTGGCCTAATGATGGATGAACTAGAAGATTTGCATATGATCCGTCTCGGGGCCCCGGAGAACATCGAGAAAAACAAACTGCGGGTTGCCAAGTACTATAATAAGAAGGTAAAAGTAAGGCAATTTGCAGAAGGCGATCTAGTTTGGAAAGCGCTATTGCCGATTGGAACTAAATACAGTGAATTCGGCAAATGGTCCCCTAACTGGGAGGGGCCTTTTCGTGTGGTCAGATGCGTTCCTGGTAATGCATACATATTAAAAACTTTGCTAGGAGAGGAATTTTCCGCTGCAATAAATGGAAGATATCTGAAGAAATATTATCCTAGCATTGAGATCGATCGATGATTACACACATCTGGCACGAAAATAGCCGGCGCTCAAGAATGAGGCCGCCTTCAGAACAAAATCCATGAACAAGAGAAAATGGCCAGTGCCTGGGTGCATTGCCCTTAGCTCAAAATTACATTACAACAGTTTCTCGCAGGACTACGTCTAACAACCCCGGTGATCAGATCCTCGTGGAGGAGGGAAGCAGAAGGCGTGGAGGAAGAAGCGAAAGTATGATACAATCTTTTCTTTAATTCTTCGGCTGCTTCCTCTTCAGTTGCTCCAGGACCACCGTGACGGCAACCTGGAACGCACGGGGGTGACCATGGTTGGCAGCCTCCACCAAGCTATCCCAAGCCGTCTTCAGGTTGTTGTACCTGTCAGAGACATCTAAAGCGGAGGAATCAAGATTAGGGGCAAGAAATCCAAGTGCAAGCACGAGGTCAAGAAGGAGTCAGGAACATTTACCCCCTACTAATGCCTCCAGAGCCATACGACGCTCGCGCTCGGCTTGGCAACGGGCGGACATGTCCCTGAGGCCGTGCTCCGTGTGCGGACGCGGCGGCGCGGTCCGATGGTTGGTCCTCTCGTTCGGGCGTGGCATCCTCTCGCTTCGAGAGAGGAATCGGAGGAGATGTACTCGGGCACATCTTCGGTCCCGATGACTTCTTCGGGAAGCAAATCAAGGCTGAAAAGGACGAGAGGAAAACATGAAGCGCAAGATCATGCGGGGGAACAAGGAGCAGATCGAGAAAGAACTCACTTCCGAATCGTACGCTTCCTTGATGAGCTGCTCTCCTGGGGTTGTTTACCCTTGTCCATGGCGTTGGGGTTTTTTCCTCTAGAGGCAGGGGAAGAGATGAGAAATGATGGATGAGTGCGCGAGTGGATTTGCAGAGCACCCCGCAGGCTATTTTATTGACCGGAGAGGCGCATTGGGAGTGATGATCGCCGGTACACACCTTGTTGGAATACCAAGCGGCAGGGTTTTCTACCAAGTGCGAAGGGTTTTCTCTTGAACAGTGTTTATGGATTGCCGAACTGGGATCCTCTGTGGATTTTGCGCCAAGGGGCAGTTGTTCTCGCGCGCTCGGCTAAAGATAGTTCCGGATGCATTCAAAGGAAACAAAATTCGCGGATGCAAAATGCAAAAGGAGTCATCACGAACAAAAAGTGCGGAATTCAAAAGTTCTTCATCTATTGCCGATATTTACGCATCCCTAGTACAATCTAGTCGAAGAGCCTGTTCAACACGGATTGGGGATGAGTAATTTCGGCAATGGCGTCGCCATGGCCATCAAGGCGCTCCGGATGAGCTCGATCTCCTCGATGTCCTCTCGGCGCGCCGCCCGAAGCCACGCGGCCCGGTGGAGTAGTCGACGTCCGTGTGCGTCGCCATGGCAGCCAGGCCCAAGGTGGTGCCCAGACGGACGCCGTGGACAGCCACCTCATCAACGCGGCGCTCCACCGCGGCAAGGCGCTCCACTGGTGTATTGCCGAGGGCGTTCACCTTCTCGGCCAGCTGCTCCACCAGCTCCTTCAGCTGGTTGAGCTCCGCGTCGCGGGCTACAAGAAGCAAGAAGAGAAAGATTAACGTCAAAAGCCGGGTGGAATCAAGAACTAATCTCAAAGCCGTACCATCAATGGTTTCCAGCAGCTGTCTGCGCTGGTCCTCCCACTCTAGCTCGGCTATGCCCGCTTTCTTGGAGACGTCCTCCCGGCTCACGCCGGGACGCCTCCAGCTCCTCCTTGAAGCGGATGGCGTCTTCTTCCCCGTACGGTACCGGGGAGTGGCCATCGGACTCTGAGGAGTCATCTGGGAGGGGCTGATTGGCCGGCGCACGAGGCGGATTCCACTGAATCAATCTGAAAAGGGGGGTGATCGTCAAGGCAAAAGAAGATCAAGGATAGAATCAAAAAGGAGAGATCGACGATCATCACCGCATGCGCGCATTGGCGCTGCTCCCCTCGGCCTCGTCGGAGGCACGGCGGCGGTTGAGGCGGCGCACCATTGTGGTTTGGGATGTGCACTGTTTGCAAAAGGGCTAAAGATTGGCAAGGATTCGAGAGCTAGAAGGCCTGGTGGAGAGCTAGGGGCACCTATGGTAACATTTATAGGCCTGGCAGGATGAATCGTGTCTTCGAGTCGTCGCTGTGGATCGTGGCGCATATCCCAAGAAAATCGGAAGGTGGAAAGGTTTCCTTGGCCGGCCCCGCCGACGGGTCGCTTGGAGTTCTAGGGCCGAGCCGCGTGCGCTGATTGGTTCGGCTATAGAAAATCGAAGTGCCGTTCGAGAGTTGGCGTTTCACTACCGAATGGGTCGTTCGACATTATGTTTGAAGGTGCGCGAAGAAAGGAAACGGATTGCAAGAAGATATTACAAGAACGACCAATTCGGTTACACATCAATAAGGACATTCAAGCATTCGAAGTTTGGCAATTACACCACGAGCATTGGATGTTATCGGATGGGAATTGTCCGGCGGCTCTCCCCGGCAATCCCTTTGGGTACGGATAGATCGGCGAGTTCGCATCGCATTGCTCTATCTTGGTAATAGCCGATTTTTTTTCCGCTTGGGTCTTTGCTACCAGTCCGGGAAGTTCGGCTATTCTCTCTTTGTCGATCTCTATCTCCGCCGACGGACTTCTCGGTTCGGCTTCTAGAGCGGCCTTCCGGCGATTTTCGGATCATAAGAAGCCCGCAGTTAGACAATGCATCCTTGTGGCTCTCTCGCTTGGATTTGTGCCCCGTTCATAGCATGTTCGGCATCGGTTTTCCTCTTTTCGATGGCCGGGCGGGAGCGCAATTTCCTCCAAGCGTGCCTTACGGGTGCATAAAAGGCTTCTAAGCCATAGACGGATGATAGAGAAGCTCTGATGTCTTCAGGAAGTTCTTGACTGATAGATTCAAACATCTCTTCGAAGTGATGGAGATCATTGAACTGATCTTGAGCATCCTTTTCTAGCCAGGCAGCGATTTCTTTGAGCTTTGACAATACTTCATCTGGTAAAGGCTGGCATACTCTTTCCATCACCTCGGCGATCGGATTGCTCTCTGATGGCAGGCTTGATGATGATGGAGCCTGATCCTGAGGAAAAAGTATTGACGGATTAAGAGTGCTAAACATGGAGGTACCAAAATTAAGTGCAGATGGATACCTCATGGCTAGTTTCTTGAGCAGGGGCAATCACAGGTGGAGGAGATGCTCCAGGTAGAGCTGAAACTTCCAAGCTAGGGGGTGCTGATGCAGCCACTGGCAGCTCGTGGGTTTCTGGCTGAAGAAGAGTCGGGTCTGCCTCTGTTGGGTTGGTTATCTCTGCTTGGCCAACAGGTGATGGCACCCTTGGAGAACTTATTGGCTCCGGTTGAGTTGGGAGATTCATCTCTGGAGAATTTATTGCTTCTGCAGAAGGTGATGAAGATGAGATCTCCACCGGGATGGGTAATTCAACCCCGGATGGACTCGCTCGTTGAATCACCGGAACATCTACAAGTCGTCCTTCCATGGCTTCTTCGCAAATGTCAAATTGAAAGGGTAAATGCCGTTGCTCATCCTTAAGAAAGAACAAGAGAGGTCATACCAAAGTGGATGGGGCATTGGCGAGTGTGCACCGGTTCGAAGGCCGCCGGGCTCGGTCCGAGAATGCACAATGATATGAGTCATCAAGAACAGAGTAACCTCGGTAATCAAGAAGGTAAAAGGTTTTACCTCAACAAGCACTTTCTTGACAGCTTCTTCTCCTTTTAGCACTTGGAGGGGCAATCGGATGCGAGGCCTTGCCTCCCGTCTGCAGCAAGGCTAGAAAGGCCGGGATCCGTGGTAGCATACCCGGCCATTAGTTGATGCGAGTTGTGGATTTGAATCCCGCACCGAAATTGGGCCTTCGCATTGTAAGCAATTACCCCGGCTCGAGGGGCGGGCACCGTGTTCCGTGGACAAGAAGATGAAGGTCGGGACCATGAATAAAGAGGACGTGCTCGATCCAGGGGCTCACCGTACTACCTCCGAAGTCGGCAAGAAGTCGGACACCAACTCGCACGTAATACATGAACAAAGCTCACCGAAGATGTGATCGTGGAATTCTTGCCACCAGGAGTTAAAGGTGGGGTGAGCTATGGTTGTGGGCATGAAAGGACATGTGTAGACAGTGGGACCGCACTCGCTTGAAAATTCCCCGCCGCCCCGCATCGGCTCTTTGATTTCCTCTCTGGGTTTGAGGAATTCATGCAGGAACAATCTTGGGGGCATCTGGCCGCATCCAAGTTGCCCGGCCATTACATTAGGCCGATAGTACTCATAAGTGCGACATTCAGCCTTCCTCCATTGAACTCGGCCGGCGGATGCATGGGCGGATTATGATATTAAGGATCTCCAAGAATCTCCCATCTTGATGGTCGGGCTCGAAAGAGAATTCAACGGGGAAGGTCAAGGTGTCATTGCCCAAATAAGGAAGCCGAGAGAGGATTGGGGAAACCTTTAAAGAATAGCTCGAAGAACCGGCCGACGTCTTGCCGAACGAGAACAGTTGAAGCCGCTTCTCCATAATTCGGCATCCTCTCGGTAGCTTGGGGTTCTCCTTCGGGGTGATTGGACAAGGGGAAGAACTCCGGAGTTTAAGTCGACACCGATGATCCGATGCATGTGGAGCCGCAGCCACATTTGAACGAACCACCAAGGGCCGTTGACACATGATATTCTTTGGCTAGTATACATCCGAGTAACGAGTTTGGTGAAGCATGTGGTATACACCTGCCGAGGAAGAATTTTCCAAGAGGGAGGCGGTTGCCACCGCCAATTGAGATGCCATCGCGATATGGTTCAAAGTGGGCTCGTTGGCTTTCCCACGAAAAACAAATCCGCACGACCACATATTCGAAAGGCTCGTATTCGACTTCACCAAGGGGATTGTCCTTCATGTGTTTCAAGATGTATTGCTTGTATCCGTTCCCCCGGCTTCACCCCCGTCCGCCGTGAGGAAATTTTGAAATTCCAAGGCCGAACGGATCCCGTAATGTCAAGGCCGGTGATCATATATACATCGGCCAAGGTGGGAGACATCGGACCATGGCCAAAAAGGAAGGCGTTGACGCCGTTTGACCAAAAGTGGCAGGCTGCTATCAGAAGATCTTCGTTCTTAGGGGTCTCAGCCACGGACAGCTCCAAGCACTGGGCAATACGGAGAGCATCCAGGTTGGTCAATCCACTCTTATCTGCAAGAATCTTCCGATACCAAGTCTTCCAGCCTGCAATTGGAGGTAAAGGCCAGTTCTTGAACGCATCTTGCCACTGAGGAGGTGGAGACAAAGCTGCTTTGAAGGGGATTCTCTGGGATTCAGCGGCAATGAAATCTCGAGGATCAGGATTCCCCACAGGACCAAGGTAAGAAGACCTCGAATTGGCCTCGGTGCGAATCAAAAGCTCAGTAGAAGGCTCCTGAAAGAAAGCGAAAAAGGAAAATCTCAGGTAAAATTGAAAACCTAATGCCGAACAAGGTTTGCGGGGGATGAATTTACCTCGGGCATCTTGGTTCGAGTCGCCATTGGAGTTTCGAGCTCGGAATGAGGAGATCTAGGGTTGGATCTGGATGAAGATTCCGGCGGATTGCGAAGAACAGGTGTTGACAGATTTGATTCGAGGATTCGTGGTTGGAGTCAATTGTGGAACAAAATTACTTTTATCCCACAATTGAAGGGGCATGTGTTAACACCAAAATTTGGTAAGGAGTCTGACTCGTGGGTCCGGTTCGAAAAAGAGTCCGTCCGGTGGAAGGAAGGATATTTTCGAGAGATTCTCGGCAAAGATCCGCGGTCGGCTATTTGCTCCGGTTCGGCAAAGGCACAAGAGAGCCGATTTTGCGGGATTGGACGGCGACGTGGCTCAATCGGGGAGACGAATGGATGGGTAGGCGATCGAGCTTAGTTAGGCAACTAATCCATTCGCGGTTGTACTCAACGGGGTATAAATACGACCCCCGAATGTATGTAACAAACACAATCATTCCTCATTATACACCGGCCTTACGCCAAACCCTAGAGTCCTTGTCGTGTCGTCGAGTTCTTCGAGGGGGCCAATCGATCCGTCGACCTCCGTGAGTACCGGCAACCTTGTATCATGTCTAGTATCATGCGGTGGATTTAGATCTGATGCAAGTAGTCTTGTTACCATGCTTCGTGTCATGCGGTAGATTCAAGCTTGGTTCAAGAAGGTTTCTTGTTAGATCATGAGCCATGCGGTAGGCTAAGATCTAGCTTGGAGCTAGTTATCGGCTCTATTGGGTTTTGGCAAGATCCAATAGATTCATTAAGTTATCCCGTGTTATCTTGAGTTTTTACTTTATGTTTCAATTCATGTAACACACCTTTGCCCAATCTAGATGGATTTGGATCGGCTATATCTCTTTTATGATCCTTGTTCGAGTAGGTTTCATGTTTTGACACGTGGGTCTTATGCTTTCCGATAGCCGAAACCGAATCGATCTAGGTTGTTACGTGTTGCGGGTTCAAGCTTGCTATGTTCGTATAAATCTTGAAAGAACTGGGTATCATGCGGTAGATGCAGGTTTTTGGGTTGCTTTGGAGCTAGTCATCCGGTGGATTAGATTCCCAAATCAGTCTGATAGATTTATTCACGTGGTAATGTTTGTTCCTTCTTCATGGACCCCGAATCGGTACGTTCAACCGCATTCGGTTATGTTTCTTCACGAGTAGATCACGTGCGTTATTTATGTTTTAAATGATGTATGCTTTTGGCTTTCCATATTTAGATTGTATCATGCGGTGGATAGATCTATTTGTGGAAAGTGGTACGGTTTTTTCATGCAAGTTGTATCATGCGGTAGATAAATTTGTTTGACATCGTACCCGACGGATCTTAAGGTAACTAGACATGCGGTAGACTAGTGCTTTGGATCTATGCGTGCTTATTTAATACATGATCATGTCCGTGCTTTACTTTATTTATTTAATGTTAATCTTCATGGGGATCGGTCACAACTTCGCGCATGCATCCATGTCTTTACAAAGACCGATCGCTGTCATGCTTACGTCATCCATTCGGCAATGTCATTTTTCCCCTTTTGGTTTCCCGAATGGTCGTGGATCTCTGACAGATAGCTTTCTATAGCTATTTTGTTATCCCATCTGGCTCTTTAGCCGTAAATATGGAACTGTCTGGTACCACCCGGCAAGTTCCAAGCTTTGATATCTGACTGCCTTATCTTTTGTTAATTTTCAGGAAAAATTGACTGGCACGTCATTTGCTCTCCGCGCGTGTAAAGCCGGCTTTGTTCGGCTTGCCGTGTGATTGGCGTTGAGTGCACTTTTTGCGTCAACAACGAAACTGAGGATTCCATCCGTTGGAAGTGGACAGCAAGTGGTCAATACTCATCTCGATCAGCATATAGAGCACAATTGGTCGGTTCTTACTGCTCGTTTGATGCTTTGGCAATCTGGAAGGCCAAAGCCGAAAGTAAACATAGATTCTTCGCTTGGCTGCTTGTTCAAAGAAAGATCCTAACTGCAGATAAACTTTTGGCGAGGAATTGGCCTTGCAATCTGATGTGTCCTCTGTGCGATCAGGAAAATGAAACGGCAGATCATCTTTGTTTGCACTGTGTTTTTGCGCAGGAAGTGTGGGTCTTGGTTGCAGAGTGGTCTGACGGTGCAGTGCATGTTCCTGGGCTCAACAATTGTTGTTGCAATGGTGGAATTCTGGGTTGGCTGAGACTTCAACTGCGTCCAAAAGCAGGCAGGCAACAATCCGAATCTATACGGCTTGGAACATTTGGAAAGAGAGGAATAGGAGAATTTTTGAATCTACCACGTCTAGGCCTCGACGAGTGCTACAACTGATCAAGGATGAAATGGCCTTAAGGTCTAGCGCTTTGTGTTTTGGAAGTGCATCCAGTAGTTTCCTGATGTTACACCTTTTTATGAGCTCCGAGTTTTCTATGTTATATGTAATACAAACTATGTAACACACCACTTGCTTCCTCTTCTTAAATGACATAGCAATACTCCTGCTTTTACTTTCAAAAAATAAAGGGACTAGTGGTTATAAGAGGCTCAATAACACTAGGTCAAGTTTGACTTTTCGTGGGAGCGAATTAATTAAGATTTAACGGTGTTATGATTTTTGTGATAGGAGACGTTTCTGTCGACAGCGAAACGTCAATCTTAAGATGTGCTGGCTCAGTCTTCTAAAATGCTCGTAGGGGATAAGTGCATGTGTGCATTCATAGGAATGGATGTGCGTGCGTTGTGGGTGTCTCCCTTGTATTGTGTAGTTCGAAAAAAGTGGCATAGACGTCTAAGAACAGAGAGGTGCTTAAGAAAGATACTTTTTTTTTTCTTAAGCAAGAGTGCAAGGATCAAAGTCAATTACTCCAACGTTTGATAATTCAATATTGCCTCGGGGCTCTTTCTATACTCCAACGTGATAGAATTTCTGCAGTTAGTTTTTGACTTCTGACTATGGGGTCATTGTCTGTTAGAGTGGCGCAGCGGAATCCGGCTCGGCCCGCTATACCAATGAGTCGGCGCCCACCAGGCCTTAGGTCCACCGGACCACAACAACAAGGCCCTGGGTCTAACTCAACCCAAAAGACTAGCCTGATGGGTGAGGACTGCCCCCACCTATATGTTGTTGTTGACGGTGTATATTCGTATTAAACTTCAAGTGGACTTGCAAGCGGACAAATCCTCCGTCGTAGTCAAGTTACCCTTCTTCCCTCAAGTGTGAACCCAAGGTATCGAATCCGTGGAACAATATGCGATGCAAGAATCAATCTAATAAAGCTGAGAACCTTAATCTTCAAAAGGAGAATCCCATGCATCTAATCTTAAAGAACATCATGAAAACGGATCTAATCTATGAAAGTCGGAGGTAGCTAGAGATAGAGGGGGATAGATAAACCAATCTAGAGAGATTGGATCAAGCCTTCATTAAAGTTCCGAGCAAAGGAGAAGTAAACAAGTTCAATCTCATAAAAAGCTTCATTAAATCATGGTTTCTCGTCCGACTCCGAAAACGCCCGCCTTTTGGAGCCACCGTTCTGTCACAACGCACCCCTATTCGTGCGGGTTAGGGCGAGTCCAAAGAAAAGTTGAAATCTCTCGGAAGGTCAGGCATGCACCTCTAGCCACCACAGCTACAAGAACATCATCAGTGATCTATCTTGAGAATAGATCTTAAGATAAGAAAAGCCGATTGAAATCAAACACGTTGGAGAAACACTCGATCGCTAGAAATCGGATTGCAACTTGATAATTCAACATTACATGATACATGAATTAAGATCACCACCGGGATCCTACCTCGATCTTGCTTCTAGCTCCGGGAACTCCGACGTGGTCTTCCTTGCAAGGTTCCCACACCGGGTAGGGAGATCCTAGTCAACTAGCTCGACCCTCTCCTCTACGAGATGGTGTCCCTCTCTTCTCTGCTCCTCGGCAGCCGATGATGAATGAGTTGATGCGTGTCGCCTGACCTCGGGGCTATAAATAACCCGAATGGCGGCTAGGTCAAAGGGGGGCTGGCTGGGCCTGGAAATGGGCTGGGTCGGTCGACCTGGGCCCACTTCAGCCCAACCAGTGGCCTCCTTCGCCCGAGTCTTCTAGATTCTTCCCCCATCTACATGTGGGCCCTTGTCATCAATTTCTCTTCGGATTGGATGAAGCACTACAAGAAACTATTTAATCTGTGACGTAACCATTTTGTCGCGGATTAAATAAAATTCATCGCAAATCAGCATCCGCGACGATTTACATTTTCGTGGTGGAATGAGCGTCATTGATTTAATCTCTCGACGTTCCCTTAATAAACGTCGCGATCCGTGATGTATCTGAATCGTCACGGAGCAGCCCGAGGCCCATGCAGCCCAACCCATGGCTCACTATCCGTGACAAAATAAAATCGTCACGGATTGCTACGGACTCATGTGACATGGCTGCTGACTTGGATGCCACCTGGATGCCGACGTGGCGTGCCACCTGGCTGCCGACGTGGCATGCCACATGGCTGCTGACTCGGATGGTTTTGATGACATGGACAATGACGCAGTTTGCCACATGGCTGCTGACGTGGCAGCTGACCTGGACGACCGCAATGACGTGGACAATGACGTGGCGTGATGACGTGGAATTTTTAGGACCCTTGTGTGACAGGCCTTATTCTAGCAGTGGGCCACATTTCGGCCCGAAATTTCAGCTGCTCGAAATCAATTCGACCCACGAAAAATACCCATCACATTTAACCAACGAAATAATAGACACAAAAATTTTTCATACGAAATTCAGCCCGTATACAATCAAATTCAGCCCATAAGACAATCACATAATTTTCTCGTAATTTAACATTTGTATCTTTTCCAGTCTCATTTTGCATCACAACACAAATCTGTTGCAAAGTTTGTATCAGCAGCATCTATCTATACAACAGGTCCTCATCAGCATCTATTCAGCGGCAAAAATGAAGCTCCACAAACAGAAGTATGAACCAACAAAAAACTCTATATAGCAGTCACATTTTCCATCAGAAGCAAGGCAAGGCCAACAAAAAAGACATGCAAAAAAGACATGCAGGTCGCTAGGAGCATCAGTTGTACATCACACCATGAGCCAACAACTTCTCACCATGAGCCACCAGCAGGTCACCAGGATGTGAACCTCGAAACCAAAAGAATAAGACAGTTAACTTGCAGTTCTAACAAGACAAAAACAATATTATGTAGCTATTAGCATGCCAGATTGTTTAGAAAAAAACATATAGAACCATTCCTACAATATAGAACCACTGAACCACAAATACACAAATATTAGAAAAACTAGGTGGAACAGATGTGCCCAAATATCTAAATCACAAATCCACATCAAGTATCATGTTAGTATTAACAATCTAACAAGTAACATAAACTTCTAGAGAGCTAACATGCTCGCATGCTGTGTGCATCCATCAAGGGTAAACAAGGATCCAGATCCATGCAAGGACAAGCAAAGGGCAACATATGGCAATCCAACTAGCAAAACAACATATTCTTGGTTCCGGAAAATATAACATACCCTCATGCACGACCAAGCAAACGTTCAATTTTTGCTTCCAAAGCAGCTTGCTTCTTCTCCATATCCTCTTTGTCCCTTATCCTTGCTCGTTCCATTTCCTGCAGCTTGCCTTGACAAAACTTCAATTTCGACACGGCCGATCGCTCACAACGATCGAAGGTCACCATTGGCCCTTATCTCCACTTCTAGTCGTGCTTGAACACTCTTTGCACTAGATCTTGGTTTCCCGGACACGATCCCCGCATTCCGAAGGAATGTATTGTTTTTGCACTTTTCATTGAGGACATCGGCTACAACCCGAGTTGCGAGGCCTTGGTTCTTCACCTTCAATTGGTCTTTGCCGCCAACCGATTCTCCATTTCAATCTTGCAAGACATCAACAAATAACATTTGTAACTTAGAACAATTTAAAATAAGCAACTGAAAACAGCATGCATAGGAGAACAAACTTACAATGGCAGATTGTACATTAGGCATGTAGCTCTTCTTCCTCTTGCTGAAGTGAGTCAGCTTGAACAAACCAAACGCATCCAATTCATTACCCTCATTCTCGCCTGCCTGAAAAGAATGTGCAGCAAGAAACTTAAGGTTTGTGCATCAAGAAACTTCATGTGTGCAACAACGAACTTTGTATTTGTGCAGCATGAAATTAAACATAATTGATTTGCTAAAACCTAACAGAACAGCATGTTAACTTGAACAAAACTGGTTTTCAATTGTTGCAAATAACCATGGCTAACTTACCAGTTTCTCTGCAAAAACTGGATAGCTACATGATCCAGTTGTACCAGGGAATGTGACCAAATCCCGGTTGTCTTTGTTCTTTTGACAACTCACCTACATCATATAAAGAACAAAAGTTAGACAAGTGCCAAAGTAGGAAGTACAAGGAAATAGTTGGTTTTTTGTACCATTTTTTCAGGTTTCTTCCATGCTTCCACAAGGTGAAGCCACTCATCATCACTTGTCGGCGGGTTCATTGGAGAAGTCCTCGTGACCAAATGAAGTGGGAAAGGATCAAAAATTTTTTCCTTCAGCCTATGTCGTTGTTGGCGAACTGCATTTTCATCATCTCAACACAACCCTTTCTAATTGTAGCATCATCGGTGTTGATGTCAAACTTGGCCTATCTAGATGGAACACGTATGAGAACTATAATATTTGAAAAAAGAAATAGCTTGCGGGACATTTAACTTCGACTTATCAATTGTTTTCGGATAAGATAAATATCAAATAGTACACGATTTGTCGTCGGCTTATCGGTTATCATGTCTAAAAACAAGTCATGTCATGAACGAAACAACTCAAAAGTTGTGTATAAGTAGCAGCCACAAAATGAGTACCATTTCACTAATTTAACATAGTTGTAAGCTAAAAGTCATGTCATGATTCCTACCACATTTGGTAGCAGATTCGGAAAGTTTAGAGAATAACTTACACGAAGGCATCCCGAAAAAGCTTTAATCAATGCGGTCTTTTCTTGTACTCCTTCCAATGCAACAACACGGGCACATGGTTTCTAACCGCAATATTGCATTCAGTGGCAAACTTGGCAGCAATGATAGGTGTGAGGGGCACGATGCTTCCTTAAGGTATAATGATGGGTAGCTTGCCAAAGCGAGATCCGTTTATCCTCCGGAGGCCATGCCCCATGTTAGCTCCTCGATTCCAAGGCACCTCTACTCCTTGTAATAAATGATCAATGAAATTGCTATTAGCGTGCGAGCAACATAACCAGCAATGTGATATGTAACATGACAAATAATGAACAACCACCTTCAATGTTATCCTCGTCACCATCATTCTGGGGAATGCCATCAGCTCCATCTTCTAGTAAGAAGATGTAAGTTAGCATTCATCACAAATCAAAGGTTAGCATGAGTGGTACACACATGGAACTAGAAAGAACCACCTTCGCTGGCCATATGAGTGAGATTGTGAGACTGAGAAATGGCATCAGTTGCATCATCTAAAGAGATGTAGCAAGTTAGATTGCATTAATCATGTAAACAAATGTTACAGAATGATAGAAGAACCATGGTACTCACCATGAGCAGCAACTGGCACATGAAGCTCACTTAGTTCAGCAGCAAATGGCACATGATCAATTGGTTGGACAGCTGCCACACGGTCACTTGGTTCAGCGAGTGCCATGTGGTCACTTGGTTCGGCGAGCCTGCCACGTGATCACTTGGTTCAGCGGTTGCCACATGGTCACTTGGTTCAGCCCGGCGGCATGTGGAGGTGGAGGTCACTTGGTTCACAGGGCCGAGCATTGCTTTCCTTTGACTTTTTACGTCTAGTGGGTGGTTCATGTGCAAAAACCCTCTTACGAGACCCAAATCTAACACCACACGAAGGAGCAACTAAAGTTTGATTCTTAGTGCTGTAGCATCTCTTCGTCTTACTGGCCTGGTAGAAATAGAAGCATGGATTACTGAATAGAGTTTTCATAGAAGGAAAAATGTATTAGTAAGCACACAACAATTGAAAGGATTGGGAAGTTGGAAGAATTGGCACCTTTGCAGTGCCATTTGATGAGATGGCATCTCCTTCAGCATCATCATCTTGTAAAGGATCATATTCGGATTCGAGTTTTCACTATGCTTGTTTGGTATTGTTATTTCCTTGAGAAATGGCGGATGTTCGAAAGTATGGATAGTTGTCAACGATTCCTAGGCTTTGCTTTAGCCGTGCACCGTTTTGCATACAATTTCGGAGACGCGGCTCTTCGTACTCCTCCAACGATGTTTCTAAGAGACAAGAGAAAACAAGAACATATTAGGGCCTCCACAAAGATGGTTGCGATGCCCGTAAATAATAGCTATCTACTTCGTGTGAATAGTTTACGGTGCTACCTATACCCATCTCACCTCCTCTCTCCCCGCACTCCTGGTCGTTTCTTTCGAGTGAAGACCGAGTTGAAGGAATGAGCGAGACAGACCACTCCCGGCTTTTGCTTGCTACTAGTTATATATGCCAGCCCAATGATTTCATATACCTGTCTTTGGGTCTATTTATGGCTTGCAAATAATACGACAAGCCGGGCAACAAGCCGGTCCATTATATTGCATTGGCTGCCACCACCACAACCACAATGCACACACACAAAAAAAAGAAACCGATCGACAAGTAGAGTGCAAGTAAGGCAAGTCATCCATTATCAGTACCTCACACTTTACCATAGTTTTAGAACACAGTACTACACTTTACCATAGCTTGCAAATGGTTCAACAAGAATTAAATATTCCATGCTACCAAAGACAAGTGCTACCATCATAGCTGTAATATAACACCAAAAGGTACGGATGCATCACCAGCTTTAGGTTTTCGAGTCCTATAAGGCTTTAGACTCGTCAATTAAACGTTATATGTTTCATCATGGATTTGACCATAGTAATATATGCTAACATTCTTCCATGACTAATTGAGAAAGTCACTGACAAAGGTTTGCAAATCAACTCGCGCGAAATAAACATAAGCTAACACTGACAGAGGTAAATCATTGCTATGCAAGTATGCAATGGCAAGTCATCCCATCATAAAAGTAGGAGATTAACACTGACAGGTAAATCATAGCTATGCACCCTAAGCACTCATCCCATCATAAAAGTAGGAGATTAAACCATACAGAGGAGGTACGTGAAAGGAACACAAACTTGTGATCTGACGTGGTGCTTGTGGCTTCTTTTGCGCACCACCCTTCGCCGACATGGTGGAGGTCTTGGGCTTCGTCTTTGGTGGTCTTTTGGTTCGCGCCGGAGATCTTGGGGTCGGTGCGATACGTCTTGGGGTAAGAGCTTGAGCTTGCCAGTGGTAGGTGTACACCGGCCGCGCCACCATCTTCTGATACTTGTACGCTCGCCGCACCACCCGCTTCTGGTAATCCAATTAGTGTAACTTAGTCAAATAAACTCCACAAATAAACTTAAGGCAATAATCATAGCAGTATAGCAGAAGCATATTGAATGCTGAATACAGAAATAGGAGAACTCATAATCAGATGTGAGCAAACCAGACAATTAGGTTAACAAATATCAGCCCTGAATTTATTTACATTCAGATTAACATGTACACAGATTAAATATACTTGACATCACAACATGAATAATTCTGAACATTGAATATTTCTGAACAAATATCAGCATTGAATTTATGAATAACAACACTAGATTGAGAAGCAAGAGTTTACAAATAATGAGTAACAGTTTGCAAATTACAACTGCATAATTACAAGTGCAAACAATTAGCCCCAGACTAATTACATTTCATGACATTGACATCATATCATTTACATCATTGCCTCAGGTTAACAAATTGGCCTCAGATGATTTGATATTAAAAGCAGTAACAAATGGTTCATGGCAACCATGGAAGCGTGAGACACATCCAGCCCAGTATTTGAAAAACATGGGCATGGATGTGTCACACGTTTTGATGAGTGCCATGAGAGGTAATATACATCTGATCATCATCATAGGCAAAAGTGGAGCAAAGGAAGAACACAGAATGTTGGCCTCAGATATGTTTGCATTTCATTTGAACTTGAACTTGGAGCTTAAGGATAGAAAGCAGTAACAAAGAGGATGTCATGGCAGGCATGGAACCGTGGGAGACATCCATCCCAGTCATGATAGATTGCCTGGGAATGGATGTGTCCCATGGTTTGATGACAGACATGAATAATAGAATAGGAAAAATAAACATCTTCATAGGCAAAACAGAACAGACGACCAACAGCTCCAGTCCCTCACAAGTTCAAGTTCATCAATTCAAGTATCATCATAGGCAGTTAGGTAGACAGTAAAAATTGGCCTCAGCTTGTATTCCAGATAAGGGCTCACACAAATAACCAACTGAAGCTACACAAATAGTATAAAGTAACAGATAAAAAACAATATGGCAGAACAGACCCGCCGCGTCGGCCATCGGTCTTTGCGCCGACCGCCGGTTGTGGGTGTTGCGCCGCCACATCGGCCGTCGGTGCCGCGCCGGCCCTCGATGCCGCACCACCCGCTTCGGTAATCCAATAGTGTAACTTAGTCAACAAATAAACTTAAGGCAATAATCATAGCAAGATAGCACAAGCATATTGAATGCTTTGAATACGGAAATAGTAGTACTCATAATCGGATGTGAGCAAACCGGACAATCGAGGTTAATAAATATCAACCCCGAATTTATTTACATCCGGATTAACATGTCTTACACGGATTAAATATACTATCCGACAACAAGATTTGCATCCTACATTCTATCCGGTACTCAGAACAATTAAACCTACTTCTATCCAGTACTCAGGACAATTACTAGATAACAGCAAGCAAACCTTCCCAAGAGAAAACACATAAACATCATGAATTTCCTGTTGCCACCTGCTGACTAAATAACAACACAAGGTTTTATCTGGATCATAGCAGCACACAAACAAACAGCTAACAAACATTCTACTGCATATGACAGCAAACAAACAGCAGCTCTTGCAACATGGGACATGGCAAGTGTCGATATCCCAAGTGCACAACAGAATTCCACATCGATGGAGTAGGGGGAAGGAGCACAAACTTGTTATCTGGCGTGGTGTTGTTGGCGTGGTGGAGGTCTTGGGGTAGGAGCCATCTTCTCGGTAGGTGGAGACCCGCGCGCGGCGGATCCGTCGGTCTTTGCCGCGCCGACCGCCGGTTGTGGGTGTTGCGCCGCCGCGTCGGCCGTTGGTGCTATGCGGCCCTCGATGCCGCACCACCCTCCGGCCATCGGCCCCGCGCCGTGGTGCCCCGCCATCGGTGCCTGCGCCGCACGCCGGTGGTAGATGGACGGCCGACGAGTCCTTGAAGCGTCGGTCCTTGAAGCGAGACATCGATCTAAGGTTGCGACACCGCGGGCGCGGGATGGGGAAATGCGGGCGCGGGATGGGGAAATGGGGCTAGGGTTGCGGACCGGCCGGGCGTCGTGCGCCGTCGAGGGGCGGACCGGCCGGGCACCCGCGGGCCGAGGAGGCTAGGGTTTCGCAGGCGACCGAGGAGAGGAGAGGCCGAGAGGAGAGGGGGAGAATGAGTGGGTGGGTGGGAGGGATTTGGGGGATTTCATATCCCACACCCGCGCCGTGCGCCCGCGGTGGGTGGGCGAATGACGTTGACGAACTTGCCCTTTGGGTCAATGACGTGTGGGTCCCAACTTGGTTGGGCCCACACGTCAGCCACTGAAGTGTGGGTTTTCATGTCGCACCGACGGTGGGCGGGCGAGCGGGGGTGGGTGGGCTGCCGAGAGGGACGGACGGGGGCCCGGTTTTGAGATGAGATTGGAATGGTATGGTGTTTGACTTTGAACAAATCCATATTTAAAATGTACTTGAATGAAGAACAAACTAAAACGAAACTTGTAGAAATTGAATTTAGAAAAATTTAGAAAAAAGAATCAACCGATTTGGAGTCCGTACGAGGAAGAAAAACAGTTTACAAGTTTTATCCGAAGATTAAAAACGAAATTTACACTTGCTATGAACTGGGATGAATAATTGTGGTTTCTCTTTTTAATCTTTGACTAAAACTTGTAACTAGTTTTTATGCCTCATAAAAACTCCAAATTGGTTGATTCTTTTTTCTAAAATTTTCCGAAATCGAAATCTATCTTTATAATGTGTTTGTTTTTGTCATTTGTCTTTGTGATGAAGTTTTAACAATTCAAGATTAGAAATGTTTTTCAAAGTGGTGATTTCAGACCACGTTTTGAAACCCTGAATGATTTAAGTTGAAGAAGTGATGAATACCAAAGTTTTAAGACTCATCCATATCTACAAACTTATGGCTAATCCAACTGTAAATAATTAGTTTGGCAACAGTTTGATAGGGATAATTGAAACTTACACTTCAAATATACAGTGTAGTAATTCAAATTATATCGTAAAATGCTCCGATGGTTCTACGAATTGACATGGTAACATAATTTGGGTCCATAAACTTGTCATAAAAATTTCAAATGATTTCAATAATGGCGGAACACACGTTGTTTGTAAACAGATACATGTCTTGCACACTTTCTTGAAATGTTACTTGAACATTCAAGTGCATCATACCTTTCTGAAATTTCGAATTCACATAAACTTGAAACTTGACTGTAAGGTTGTGCTTAGTTCATTATTGCAAAATACGAAGTTACATTACTTATATTTGTCGAAAACAAACTCTTTTTCTAATCGGTATTTTTGAGGAACTAGATAAATGGACATAAATAAGATCTGCAAAATTGAATCTGTACAAAAAAACTTCATTAAAGAAAAGAGTGTGATTTTAGAAAAATTCAGGAAAAAAAGCATCGAAATCGGATTATGTATGACGAAGAAATACTAGTTGCAAGATTTAATTCCAGATCAAAAGAATAAATACCAACTATCCATGTGTTCTTCACTGCTAAGATAGCCGAGCCAACAGGGTGCTGACACCTGGTAGACCTTACGGTGTATTGTATGAGTAAGTTAATTTCAACACTTATAAATGAATTTACATATGGCGTAGTGGTGTGACTTCCTCAAGTTGTAGTTGTCGGTCTTGAGTTCGAGTCGCGGCTCGTCCCAATTTTTGGACAAATTTTTTGGTTTAAATTTTTGGACAATTTTAAAAAATTGTGCTATGGGGGCTGAAGAGACATAGCCAGCCCACCCAAGCTCGACCGACGAGCGTGAAGCCCAGCGACAGGAGCTCGAGTGGGTCGAGGCAGCCCACTAAGCCCCACATAGCAGGATAAGCAAGCACTGATGGATATTATGTCGGAATTCGAAAGTGCCAGTACCGCCTGCACTTTTAAGGTGGGTTGCGCTCTCCTACGGCGCCGAGGTGGGACTAAAATCTACACTGAGATGCGCCTGAGATGCACCTGAGATGCGCCAAGGGGGAAATAGTTAGTTGGGCCGGCCCATTTCGTCACCGTCCATTTTCTTTAATTAGTCTCCGTCTAGGCGTCTCCCCATCTTCCCGATCAGCCTAGGCGTCTCCGTCCCCTCCGTTCCCCATCTTCCCCATCTTCCCGATGGCGGGCCGCAGCGAGGAGGGATCCGCAGCGAGGGCCGGCGGCGGATCGAGGGGCCGCACCGGAGCAACCCAGGTGAGCGGCGGTCGCGGAGGGAGGACCCGCGGCCGAGAGATCCTCGGCGCGCGGCCGCGGCGGAGGGAGGGCCCGCACCGACGGATCCGCTGCGCGCGGCCGCAGCGGAGTGAAGGGCCGCGGCGGAGGTAGCCTCCACGGCGGCCGCCACGCGAAGCGTGATGCGCGCGGCCGTTTCACGGCTAGTACACCGCCGACGTCGTCCTCCTCCGGTGGGCGCCGCGGGACCTCCTCCTCTTTGTCCTCCGGTACACGCGGCGCCGGAACCTCGTCCTCGTCTTCATCCGGGATGCACGTCATCTCCTCCACGTCGTCCGAAGGCCAGCATCCATCGGGTCGGGAGGAGGCGCGTAGTGGGACGCAAGCGAGGCCATGGTGAATAGAGGTGAAGTTTTACCGAAGTTGCTTGTGTTCTTCAAGATGTTTTATCAAAATTCAATGGTCGTTTGAATAGCACCGCCCCACTAGGTTGTTGATGTTGCCCGTAGTTGAGATTGCCTGCAGCTTCTATATACACATTTACTAAAAGTTTGTATGTTAGAATCATACCTCTTGTTTATGGACTTGAATCAATAATACCTATTAAATTGATATAATTGTTGAGGTTAAGAACTTGAACCGGACAACCGGTGCTCATACATGCACTAGGCACAAGTTAGCTTCGATCATTCACTTTTCTTTAGTTTGTCATGGCCATTGAGTATCTCTCTTCCGCTTGTCTTCTTCGATGTGTTATCGGGGGTACAAGATGTGTTGTCAAAATTCAATGGTCGTTTGCTTGATTGTTAAATTATTTTTCTACATTGATAATGTGCCCGGTTGCCCTTCACTTGGTCATTGGAGAGTATCGCTAACGGATACCAATTTTGCATCAAGATCGCTAACTTGCAAGTTCTTACTAAATGGGCTAGATTTATTAATAATCAGTTCATAGGCTAAATTCTTTGCTGTCATATGCTAATTGTCACTTCCTGTTCAATGATGAATTTTGTAATTCAGTGGTACATTCAGTCCCTTCTCACAAGTTTATTTTTGAATTTCCTTCCATGTAGTGGTGAGATAGGTTGTTCCAAGCATGTGAGAATCATCATTCCGGACTCAGATGGTGAACAAGACAACAACAACAATCCGTTGCCAACGGAAGCAGCTGGACCGTCGAAAAGACAGGTGAGCTAGGACTGCATTGTATGGCTGCGTTGTCTACGATGCTTGTAAAGTCAAACAACTTATGTGTGTTGTCTTGCTGTAGAAAATTCCCGTACGCCATCAGGTTAGGCAGCTGAAGGATCGCTATGATGATTTGCGTGAGCAGATTGAGGACCTGAGGCTGGACATTGATGGAACACATGAAGTCATGGAAGAGCACCTGAATGAATTCATGGACAAAGTTGCTGACAAGTTAGATGAGATGGGGAAGAAGATCCGCAAGCTTGAGCTGAAAGTCAAGGGCAACAAGTAGTAAAGTTTTAGTACTTAGCATAAATAATTAAGTCAAGGGCAATCTGGGAGTTGTGAAGCTTCTTTTGCTTTTGGCGGCAACAAGTAGTGAAGCTTCTTTTGCTTAGAACCAAGGATCTGTGTTCTGTGATGTGTCATGATGGTTCATGTATATATGTATCAGAAACATGTTGCTGCTAAGTGTAGTGAACTTAATGTGATGGCTGCTGGACAACTGAACATGTGCCTGTTTCATCAGTTCCCAGCATGTGCTATCTATTCCTTATATATGCTACCTATTCCCAGATTGCAATGGTTTCATACAGCCATGGCATGTGCTGGTTGCACAACAATTTAGAACATGTCTTACACACAGCATGTCTTGCATAATTTCTCATTCAAATAATTTAGAACTGCATGTCTTACAACCCAAGCATTACAACTCCCAGGTTATTAACTAGGTAAATAAGTTACAACTCTCATGGACATGTGCCATGGACGCCCAGCAACAGCTGATGCTCCTCCCTGGATGCTAACAACTGTTTCACCCAGCAACTTCACGGATGCTCCTCACTGAAAATAAAACACACAACTAAAGACTTTCAGCTAAATTGGTTCAGTCACATCAAAAGTGGTAAGAAGTAATTCAAATTAATAGCATGGACTTACATTTATTCAAATTAATAACAACAAAATGCTAGAAAAGATGGACTTACATTTATTCATCATCACTATCAACCTCCATTGCAGCACCAGCTTCTTCATCGCTGCAGTACTCCAAAAGTGTGTCATCTTCTTCTTCCTCACCACCACTGACTTGTGCTTCTTCGTCTCTATCTTTAATCAACCGAGAAATATCAGCAGCTTCAAACATAAGGCCTTGTTCATCATCTCTATTCAAGGGCTTATCAGTTGTAGTGCTTGAAACTGGTTCTCGTGTACAATCCTCTTCACAACACTCATCCTCTTGATATGCACGAGCATTATAGTGTGCAGATTCAATTTCCCTCACATTGAAAAGATGCCTATGGTCAAATGTTTGGACAATTTGCCAATTTTTTCCCAACTTGGTGTCTGGTAAATAAAAGATTTTCCTAGCCTGAGTGGCCAAAATGAAACAACCATTCTTGTAACATAGACTTTGAATATTGATGCTTTTAAAAAAACCCATCATATTGAAGTTCGGTTTTCTTCCCATCCGGTTTATACCAATCCACATTTAAACAAAGACCACCGACCTATCATCCTCTGGATATTCTAACCGCACTATCTCTTTCGGGGTTCCAAAGAAATCAATGAGCTCATTATTATGTGAGGCTCGTGCCATTACACCACCGTTTTGTGTTTTCTTGTTCTTGTCTCGATCAACGGTATTGAAGCGAACACCATTCACTATGCATGAGGTGTATTTCTTGACTCGAAATCGGGACCACATGCCAAGGTAAATAGATCATCATCTATCTCTTCTTGACCATCATTCCTCAACTTCATGATATGTCATGCAACACACAGCCCATCAAAATCTATACTACAAAATATGGTTATCTAAAATATTATGGGAGTAAACTCACATGGTTCCTGAACCAAGTCTGGAATCCTAGCCGGGCTGTTTTTTCAATGTTAGCCACCCCTTGTCTCTCTAATTGTTCTTTGAACATTCCGCATATATAAAAAATTAACTAAGCATATGTAGAAGACACAAAGGCATCATACGAAGTATAATGGTCGGAACTTATGTGACATATTTTTCAGCTTGACTAGAGTTGTTCAATACATACCACACCATTTGATCAAAGCAATCTTCATCATATACAAGCTCGGCGCCGACATAAAATGAACTCCATGCCCAAAAACGTCAACACCATAGGCCTCTTCATTAGAAAAACCTATGTTCCTTGGTTCCCGATTAAATCTTGTTTCAACACCATCCAAGTATCTAGAGCAAAATGTCAAACATTCATCGGCAATATATGCCTCAGCTATAGACCCTTCGGTCGAGCCCCGTTCCTCACATAGCGCTTCAAAGTATACAACCGCCTCTCAATTGGGTACATCCACCCATACGCACGGGGCCTCCGAGCAAAGCCTCATCGGGTAAATGTACGGTAAGGTGTATCATCACATCAAAGAAAGCTCGGGGGAATATTTTCTCAAGTTTCACCGAGAATTATAGGGATCTCTTTCTTCATTTCAGCCAACACATCCTTGTTAAGGGTTTCTTTGTAGAGTTCCCTAAAAAACTTCCCCTAATTCTGCTAATGCTTCATATATATCCTTGTCCAAAAAACCTCTCATAGCAGCGAGGTAATATTCTTTGCAACAAGATATGACAATCATGCGTTTTGAGTCCTTGTACCTTGGTTCCATTAGCATTTATACATCTTGAGATATTGGAAGCAAAGCCATCTGGAAACTTTACCTCTCTTAGAAAATCACAAAAGGCCGCCTTCTTTTTTTTGGACAAAGTATATCGAGCATTTGGCATCTCACATGAATCTCCATTCTCTTTAAATTGCAACTCCTTTCTAATTCCAAGATCTTTCAAATCAAGCCTAGCTTTAACCGTGTCCTTTGTCTTCCCAAGTATATTGAGAATTGTCGCAATCGAGGCTCTCACATATGTTTTTCTCGATGTGCATGACATCGAGATTGTGCCTTAACTTCAATTTATGCCGGTATGGCAACTTCCATAAGCACATCATGCGGCTCCATATTTTCACATGAGCACCTTCGAGTTTGAACGTTTCCTTTTCCCACATACTTGTGGATTCATTGCTTTCTCCCGGTTCAGCTAACAACTCTTCCATAGTGAATTGACCTGGTGGATCATCGGTTTCATGAAGGCCGGAAAACGGATTGTTTCTCCGCAATGGATGTCCCTCCCGGAAGGAAACGGTAGTGTCCAAAATAACCAATTTTGGACCTTAGGCCGTAGGAAAGAGGGTGCTTGTCATAGTGAGTACATGCAAAATAACCTTTTGTGGTTCGACCCGAAAGAGTGCTCAAAGCGGGGTAATCATGGATGCACCACAAAGCGTAGCATGAAGGTCAAACATTTTGCGAGTATTGGCATCATAAGCACGCACACCTTTCCAAAGCTCACTCAAATCTTCCACCGCAGGCTCCAAAAATACATCAAAATCCTTCCCGGGGATTTAGGACTCGGTATAAGCAAAGCCATAATAAAGTTGGACTCCTCCATGCATGCCCAAGGTGGAAGGTTGTATGGCACCACAAACACGGGCCACATGCTTTGTATCTTGTGTTCCGTTCGAAAATGGGTTGAACCCGTCAGTAGCAAGGCCAAGCCTGATGTTTCTTGCATCTCTAGCAAATTCCGGATATTCTTTGTCGAAATCTTGCCATGCATCACCATCAGCTGGGTGACTCATTTCCTTCTCACTGGGTTGCCGCTGTCGGTCGTGCCATTGTGCTAGTAGTGATGCTTCTTTGGTTGCAAAGAGCCTCTTCAGCCTAGGTGCTAGCGGAAAATGCCTCAACACCTTCTATGGAATCTTCTTTCTTTCTTCATCCTTCCATCTCGAAAGACCACAAACTGGACACTTGTCAAGGTGGGCATATCTCTTTCTGAACAAAACACAATTATTGCCGCACGCATGTATCGATTCGTATCCAAGACCTAATTCCTTCAAAAGATTCTTTGCTTCATTGTATGATTTGGGGAGTGCATTGCCCTCTGGGAATGCTTCAGCCAACAACTTCAATATTGCGAAAAATGCGAGAATTGCTTATCCTGTACAAGGACTTCATATGAAGAAGGTTAACCACAAATGAGAACCTTGAAAACTTGCTACAACCAGGATAAAGCTGACGCTTTGCCTCTCTCATGACTATTTTGAAAAATGACTATGAGTCATGAGGGTCTGTATCCTCATTTTCTGCATCCTCATTTTCTGCATCCTTTCTTCCTTCTACTGCTGCAGCATGTAGGTCTCCTATAAGGTTCCCCAAACGATCAGCACTGCCATCTTCTCCCACATTTTCCCCACAACCAACACCGCAATCCTCTCCCACATTTCCCCTATCACCACTGTCATGCACATCAATAGGGTGCTCAACAACATCTACATTGATATCCTCTCCATGATGAAACCAACGAGTATAACTACTATCCATACCATTCTTCAAAATGTGCTTCTTCACAACAAGTGACAAGTGATACTTGTGATTCAGGCATCTTGAACATGGGCACAAAATCTCAACATTGTCACTGAACTTCTCTGCAACGAAGCTCATAAATTGTCTGACTCCATCAATGTGTTCAGAGGAAAACAACCTTCCATGAACCCATCTTCTATCCATCTAACCAAGCATTACACAAAAGACACAAATCAACACCTCTGCACCAATTCAAATCTATAAGTACAACAAAGTCAAGAAACAAATGTACCTTTCCTCGGCTGCAATGACACTGGGCGCCTTGGATGCGTCAATGGACTAGCAATGCTGCACGCATTGTCTCACCATCCACCACCACGGACACAGGCACCACCACTCGAACAAGCACGCGCATGGTGGTGACGGTCGGGAGGATGAAGGGGATGTGGTGTTAGCCACCCCTTGTTCAGGCGGAAGCTCGTGGTACCGACGGGAGTTCAGGCGGAAGGGGCAGCGGGAGGAAAGGCGACGGCGGCGCTGCGGGATGGCGTGGTGGGCGGTGGCGTCATGGATGGCGGCATTGGCGGCGGCGGCGGCGAGATGCGGATGGTGGGCGGTGGCGTCATGGATGGCGGCATTGGCGAGGGCGGCCGGCTTGGTAGGCAACGGCGGCGGTGCGGGGCGTCGGTTCGGTAGGCGGCGGCGGCGGTGCGGGGCGGCGCCGCTGGTGGTAGGCAACGGTGGCGGAAGGGAAGTCTGCATCTGGATTGATGTGAAACTTCAATCCTTTTACTCCTCTGGGTAGATAGGTTCAAAAGCATTTAAATGTTAGATACAGTCACAAACAACGTTGTAGCCCAGTGGTAGAAGCGCGCCTGGGTCAGGTGTGAGGTTGGGGGTTCGATTCCCCTTGGGCTGCGGGTTTTCCTTTTTTTAGAGGAACTCATGCCTTGGGTGAGGTGGCGCTTGTGTGGCGGTGAAGTGGGCTCTAGATGCTTGCGTGGCGGTGAGGTGGCATCCGGGTGAGGTGGCGCTTGCGTGGCGGTGTGGTGGGCCCTGGGCGCTCACGTGGTGGTGACGTGGCGCCCGGGTGAGGTGGCGCTCGCGTGGCGGTGTGGTGGGCCCTAGATGCTTGCGTGGCGCGTGAGGTGGCATCGGGTGACGTGGCGCCTGCGTGGCAGTGTGGTGGGCCCTAGATGCTTGCGTGGCAGTGAGGTGGCAACTGGGTGACGTGGCGCTTGCGTGGCAGTGTGGTGGGCCCTGGGCGCTCGCGTGGTGGTGACATGGCGCCCGGGTGAGGTGGCGCTCGCGTGGCGGTGTGGGTGGGCCCCGGCGCTCACGTGGTGGTGACGTGGCGCTCGCGTGGCGGTGAGGTGGGCCCCGGGCACTCACGTGGTGGTGACGTGGCGCTCGCGTGAGGTGGCGCTCGCGTGGCGGTGTGAGTGGGTCCTAGGTGCCGGTGAGGTGGTCGTTTTTTTAGGGATCGCGACGAATGCGCTAAAACGTCACGGTGTTGTGGGCCGTATTGCGACGAATTTAACAAATCGTCGTGATGGTTTGGGCTTCAATATCCATCCATGCACGTCCGTGACGAAAAAATATGAATACGTCGTAGAATCGCGACAAACTAAACAAATCGTCGCGGTGTTTGTGACGAAAAAAGGAATACGTCGTAGAATCGCGACGAATTTAACAAATCGTCGTAGTGTTTTGGGCTTCGATGCACATCCGTGAACAAAAAAGGTAATACATCGTAAAATCGCGAAGAATTAAAGAAATCGTCGCAGTGTTTTGGGCTGAAAACGTTGCAGAGAAAGCGTCACAGATTAAATAGTTTCTTGTAGTGAAGCTCCTTGTCCGGCAAGATTCGGTAGTGTTCTGACTGGGTCCTCAGAGTTTTTCATCTTCTCGGGTTTGGTCCCTGGGCTTCTTGGAGTCATGTTTACTTCATTGCTTGACTTGTACCGGACTTCAAGGTCGTGTCATGAGGTGCTTGATGAACTTATCTCGGAAGTCTTGCTTTCAACACTAAAATCCTGCGTAAACACTAAACTCCAAAACCGATATTCACGAACGAACTTGTTATACCAAGGGGGTTGGTACCAATGGATAAGATATAAAATTCATGCCAACATCGAAGGTAAACTCATGGCTAGGTTGACGGAATTTCACCGTCAACAATTGCGCTCCCCCACCATCAATTCCGATGTGAGACTAAACCCAACTATCTCCTCCATCACACATTGGGCCCAACTCTTCCATCACAACCATCTGTGTGATCTCCCAAAGACGTTATCTAAGCACCGAGTCCAACTCTCTAGTCACAACCATCAGTGTGACCCTCCGGAGACGTTCACGGACTCCCCCATCACCATGTGACCCAGAGATGTTTTCCCAGGTTTTTCAAACCTTTGGCTCTGATACCACTTGTTAGAGTGGCGCAGCAGAATCCGACCCGACCCGCTATACCCACGAGCCGGCACGCACCAGGCCTTAGGTCCATAGGAGCCCACAACAACAAGGTCCTGGGCCTAACTCAACCCAAAAGACTAGCATGCCGTACGTGTAAGAGATGTACGCCTGACATCGGGATGGACTTGCCAGCTAATTAAGTAATTATCTGCAAGCATCGACGAAATTAAGCATCCACATAGTGTCAAGTTTTTACTCTGACGTGTTGTTTATTCTTTCTACCCCCACACACAGGTGGCGTGACGCAAATGGGGTCGTTCCTGAGCAAGTTCTTCCCAGAGGTGCTCCGCGGGATGAGGAGCGCCAAGCGCGATGCCTACTGCAAGTACGACAACTAGCTGCTCACGGCGTTCACGTCGTCGATGTACATCGCCAGAATGATGGCGTCGCTGGTGGCGAGTGCCGTGACCAGGAGGGTCGGCCGCAGGGCTGTCACGCTCATCGGCGGCACCATGTTCCTCGCCGGCTCCGTCATCAACGTCGGGGCCGTCAATATCGAAATGCTCATCATTGGCAGGATCCTGCTCGGCTTCGGTGTTGGCTTCACCGTGCAGGTCTGATTCTCTGGTGCCTCGATTCCATGTCTAATTTACTGATGATTTCACAGTATCGTTCGCAAATTGCATTAGTACATTTTTAAGGTATACAAAGCATTTCAGGTAAATATATCATTTCCAATTTCCATGCTACTCCCCCGATATTATATGCAAATAAGAGTTTTATATAAACAACAATGATCAATTAGACAAAGTCTGCGATTTTAAAAGTAGATGAAACACTATATGGTAGTGATTGGTTGGGTGCATAAACCTCAATGAGACTCTACTTATGCATTTTAGATCTGATTGGTTGGGTGCATATAAGCCCCCTAACATATCCAACTTATGCATCATGACCCTCTTCGGTGGTGCTCGCCTTGCGTGACTGGTCGAGCCCCATGCAACGACGCTCACCTGCTTCCCCCATGAGCAAGATTGCAGTGAGGCCGTTGTACTGAAACTCTTGAATCCCAATCCTCAAAGTAATCCGTATGTGTCTCTCCCCGTAGTGCATTTCATGAATCCCACATTAAGGCAGGCGCAGCAAGGAGGGTTAGTTTGTCCTGTTGGCTCTTATCGCGGACCAATAAGGGTAGTCCCAACGGAGGAAACCGACACAGTTTCCATAACATAAGAAACCATCTATAGAAACTATACTTCACAGTGGTAGTGTCTTCAAGTAATAATTGTTCTCTTTCTCTCTTCCATTTTGACCAATGGGGAGCGTTGCATTAATCTCATAGAAACTAGTGATCTCTTCCCAATGGCAATTTCAAGGTTTCTTGTGCATTGGGTCAAGAGTAGACATGGTTTCTCCCTGAGGGCACTCCCAACCCAGACTCTATAGTAGAGTCCAGAGTCATTAATTACACTGCCACCTAGGCAAATTGCTGATGTGGCAAGCAATTTAATGATGAGAGAGGGGTGAAAACTTAGAAACCAAGTCTAAGTTAGACTCCAAGTCTTCACGCAAAACGAAGCCCGTGCGGATCTCGTGTGGCTGCCCGCATGCACGATGTGTGCTCTTATTTAATAAAGTGGGAGTAGAAGATCCGAGAGGAATATTAGATAGACTCCATGCTAGAAAATCTGCATTGGATAATATAGTTTCTTGTGATAGAGTCTTCGATATATAGACTCCATGGGTAGAGTCTGGGTTGGGAGTGCCCTGAGGAAATCATTTCTATGATTTGTGCTCTCTTTCCTCATTAATTAAGCTGCCACATCACCATTTTGCTTAGTTGGCAAGATAATTAATAGACATAGAAACCACCATAAATGTCCCATTGGACTGCCCTAACCATTCCTCTTGCCACTGGTTCCACTGCGGACGAATATTGTAGTGAAGCTCTTGAATCCCAATTCTCAAAGCAGTCACGTGTGTCTTTTCCCGCAGCGCATCTCATGAATCCTGCACTAAGGCAGTCGCAGCGGGGAGGGTTAGTTTGTCCCGTTCGCTCTCATCACTGACAAATGAGCGAACGAATAATCACTCCTACCACTAGGGTTCCATATTTTGGAAAGCACGGAAGCAGAAGTAGCAGCTCCTCGGCAATGTTGACGTCTCCATCATCTTGCAAGGCTTAGATTTGAAAGGATCCCTATAATTTATTGCACATATAGGCAAAGAGTAAGGGATAGCACTGAATTAGGATCCAAGTAAATTAGACGCTAGACTTGTGCATTTTATGCAATTACTTGGGTGCATAAAGCCCCCTGGAGCTGACCCTAGGGCTTATGCACCCAACCAATCAGATCTTGTAGGCCGCAATGTTCTTGAAAGTGTTGATTGATGATCCAAATTCACTGCAAAGAGGCAGGCTAACTTCTGACGAAGCGTAGCGGAGGCCCGCCGGAGGCTAAGGCCGGAGGCTAAGGCCGGAGCGGAGGCTAAGGTACGGTACGGGTCATTTAAACCCGTTAGGATTTTCCATTGGAGATTGATTCATTCTACTTGTAATCCGCCGCCGTTGGCGTTTGTAACAGAACCCCGATCATAGTGAAGTTGCTTGCTGGCTGGCGATCGTGGTTTTTCCCTCTCATGTTGGGAGGGTTTTCCACGTTAAATCTCGTGTCTCCTTGCGGTTTGATCTCTTTTACTTCTTGTCATTTTCGCCATTGTTTATAACAGAAAATTGAAGTCTAACCCTTTTTGTTGCCGAAAAGATAAGTCCAAAGAATTGTATTTAGATATAGTTCTTACTGTAAGATCATTTCAAACTATTTTGCTATTTACATAATTGCCCAGTGGCAGGTAATAAGTGTCGGTGCGGAAAATGGTCCCGACACTAACTAGTAGAAGCACTGAGATCGGTCTCTCTATGGCCGGTGCTAAGCAATGCTGGGACACAAGGTTTATCCTGGTTTTGACCGTGGGCCGAACATCCAGCAGGGGTGCGCTCGTGGCGCTGTATTGCAAGGCACCGTGGTGCTAGTAGAGGGGGGCTACAAGCAAGGCGGGAGAGGAGGAGAAGCCTCCAAGTCCCTGAGGTTTGATTGAGGCAAATGCCAATATCGTGAGTGAAGGCAGAAAAACGAATCAGTGTGCTATCTGTTGTCCCCCCTGCAGCTAGGGGGCCGCCTCCTCCTTTTATTGACCAAGGGGAGGTGGTTTACAGTTGTGCCGCATGGCTTTAGGTGTTGTGTGGTGGCAAAGCGCACACTGCTGGTGATTCAATGGTCGTCCTGGCGAATCTTGCCCCTGGCAAGCGTCGTGGCGGCTCCTGTGCCTGTCCAGGGGCGACTTCAAGGGTGGTTGCGCCGGAGTCCTTGTCTGATCGTCGTTCATACACCAATTCGAGGTACTGGCTGACGGGGGAATGGAAGCTGCGCCGCGGCAGGCGTGGCGACGTCCCGTCGGCCTGGGTTCCCATAGTGCTAGGGATGACCCTGGGCCCGGGATGGTGGCACAACGACGAGGATGGTTGTACAGGGTCGGAGGTGACAGACGTGATGGAGGAGATGCGCCCCGCCGGCCTTACGTCACGACGTCGTCCTGGGCGAGCGCGGAGTCGGTGGTTGTACCCCTTTCGAGGGTGCCACCGTCCTCTTTCGAGGGGCGCGACGTGGAGGAGGTATGGGAGTGGGCAGCACAGTGTTGTGGAATGACACTGGCCTTCTCACACAGTACTCGCACAGTGCCGGGGATGGCCGCACAGTGCGGTTGGTCGAACAACGCCAGGATCTGATTCCCAGGCGGTGCTAGGGGACCGGCATGGCGGGGATTCGCCTTTGACCCGAGCGCCCGTGACGTGTCAGAGGATTCAATGCCCCAGTAGGGGGTGTAGGTATGGTGCTGCAGGTCGAGGGGGATCTTGAGCGAGGCGGGAACTCGCCCGAGGGGGCGTCAAGCCCTCGAGCAAGGCGAGTGTTTCGTGTTGCGGCGCCTGCCCCTCGAACGGGATGGAGGTCTACTCGAGGGGCGCCAGGGCCGGCTGTTTGTTGCGCCGCCGAGGGTTTTTGGGCCATGGGCCTTTCTTTGCCTGGGGCCACGACCATGCGGGGTGGGATTTGTGACTTGTGGATTTGATTGTTCACTTTTATTATTTTTAGAGAGGGGTGGTTTCCCCCGTTACTAGGGGACCCCTATGGCTGTCCCTGACAATAAGTACTCCATTTGTTTCAAATTGGGATAAACTCGCAACAACATTGTATTCACATGATATTAAAAAAAATGAGTAAAGCGCACCACCGGTCTTTAAACTTTTTATGATGTGTCATCCCAGTCCATAAACTTTCAAAGTGTGTCATTAAGATACTTAAACTCTATTCGGGTCTCTAATCAACCCGTTAATAGGTCTAACCCGTGATAGACACACCCATTAGGTGCACCAATTAACAGATATGCAATTAGACCCTTGCCGATTCAATTTCCTTGTCAATCCCTCTTTTCCAAACCGTGACCTACATCCCTGACGGCGCGACTCGCATGACTCGCCGCGTGCGACGCTCGTCTGCGGCGACGTCCGTGGTGAGTCTCGCGGCGGCCAGCGATATGAGGCGGAACCTGAAGGGGCGAATGTGTGATTGCGAGGCAAAGGGCAACCTCCACCGGTTTACTGTGAGTTCCTTGCTATTCATCCATTCAATTGGAAAGAGATTTGGTTCAATGTTTGCAGCTTATAAATTGATTAAAGATTCAAACATATTATTTGCATTACTGTGCGCACGGGAAAAACAAGATAACAGCTTTGAAGTGCAAGTAATGTGTGGATATTAGATACGTAATGGGAGGGGATGCTGTTAACACCAAAAATTGGTGCAGGAAAGAGACTGACTTGTGGGCCGAGTTTGGTAAGGAAACACCATTCGGCAGGAAATTTTCCTCAAAGCATTCGGTAAAGATGTCTGCGGTCGGGAGCATGCCATCATTCGGCAAAAGGGGTGTTTTGCGCTTGGAAGAGGAACCATTCGGGAATACGTGATGACGTGGCCCGAATATATGGAAGGGTCGAATTGATGACGGGTGCAAGATGGACATTGGCATCGGGGCATTAATTTAGGCAATAAATATTGTACTCGTGGTCGACTAGGAGTCGTATTAGGACAAGGGTATAAATATGAACCCTTAGTGTTTGTAATAGGGACCGAACAATTTCACAACAAACCGGCCCCGTGCCAACCTTCGAGTCCTTTAGTTGAGTCGTCGAGTTCTTCGAGAGGAATCATCGATCCGTCGACCTCCATAAGTACTGACAACCTTGTATCATGTCTAGTATCATGCGGTGGATTTAGACCGTGATGCAAGTAGTCTTGTTACCATGCTTAGTATCATGCGGTGGATTTAAGCTTGGTTCAAGAGGGTTCATTGTTAGATCATGAGCCACGCGGTGGGCTAAGATTTAGCTTGGAGCTAGTTATCGACTCAGTTAGATTTGGCAAGATCTAATAGATTCATTAAGTTACCATGTGTTGCTTTGAATTTTGCTTTATGTTTAATTCATGTAACACCCTCATTGACCAATTTAGATTGATTAGATTCGGTTCTATCTTGTTTATGATCCATATGATGCGTTTTCAAATCTTCAACTCGAAGTGGTGCATGGATCACGTGCTCTTTAATAGCCGAATTCGAATCAATCTAGATTGCCACGTGTTGCGGGTTCAAGCGTGTTGATTTAGCATATTTTGTTCCTTCTCCACGGAACCCGAATCGGCTGTACAGCTGTATTCGGCAGTCCTATCACGAGTGAAACATGTTCATAAGCTTGTTTTAAATAATGTATGCTTTTAGCCTTCCATGTTTAGATTGTATCATGCGGTGGATTGATCTACTCTTGGTTGGTGGCAAGGTTTCAAACAAGTCATATCATGCGGTGGATTAACTTGTTTGGTGTCACGCTCGACGGGTTTGAAAGTACCTAGACATGCGGTAGACTAGTGCTTTTGGTCTATGCATGCATGTTTACTGCAAATTTATAATCATGCTTCGCCTTTATCTATTTTATTGTGATTTATCTTTGAAAATTGGTCATGATCACGTGCTGCAATTTTGTTTAGACAAAGACCGATCTTTCATCATGCTTACGTCATGCATTCGGCTATATCCTGTTTACATGTTTTAGAGCTCCCGAATGATATTCAAATTGCTGACAGATAGCTTGTTGTAGCTATATGTCGTTTTGATTGGCTTTGTAGCCGTAAATACGGAACTGTCTGGTACCACCCGGCAAGTTCCAGGTTTTATCTAATTATTTTCATCCTTTGTCAGTTTCAGGGAAAATTGACTGGCACGCTTTGGATTCGGCAACGTGTGTTAAGCCAGCTTTGTTCGGCTTGCTGTGTGCTTGGCGTGAGGTGCTGATTTTACGTCAACAAACTTTTTGGCACGCCCGGTGGGACAATCTAGTTGATCAAGATTCCTGATATTCAAGATGTCATGGATGTCACCTTGGAGGAGCTGTCTACGGAACAGCAATTGCAACTGAAAGAAGCTATTGATCAATTTCAGCAGAAGTGTCTAATGTCATTTTCCAAAAACAGAAGTGGTGTGCCATACCTCAAGTCTGACATGCCAAGAGTTCTACTGCTAGGAGAACCTGATACCACATCTGCTGAAGAGAAACAAGAAGTTTTTGGCATGGTACAGAAAGCTTTGGAAGACATAATGGCTGGGCACAATACTGCATTTCTGAATAGCTTTCGACAGATGATGGTTGGCGTCTTTGGCCCAGGTGTGGACAGGCATTTTGAAGGAGAATCAAGTGCTGCTGTCAATGGCCAACCAGTTCGTCAAGATACAAGTATTCAACCGCCTCCACAGAGCATGAGTGGTCAGCGAACTCAACACGTGGATAGCCAACCAGTTCGGCCAAATCCTCGTCAAGCAATACCTAATCCACGTACATATGGAGAGATGGCGTTTGGCACTCCTTGAGTTCAACCTAATTCTACTTACAGGATAGTCCCAGCTAATAACAGGTTGTAGAAGAATATGTACGGTACCGGGTATTCGGAGTTTATGGATTACAGTGCTGTTGATGCTCTCCCGAATCCTGGATATGGTGGCGCTACAGGGATGCCTGTTTGAGGAACAGGGAATCAAGATGTCAATATTGATCTCCTGATGCAGAGGATGACCGATGTACTTCAAAATCAATTCGGTCTAAAGCCTAAAAACCAAGGGCATGTGTATACACCTCCTTTCCAAGAATGGTATAACAGGGTGGCCTTGCTGCACAGGGTGAAAGCTCCTGTAGATCTCACAAAGTTTTCTGGGCAAGATGATACAAGTACTGTGGAACACATAGCTCGATACCTAATGCAGCTTGGGGAAGCTTCTACTGATGAAGCATTCAGGATCAGATATTTCCCTTTATCATTGACAGGCCCGGCCTTTACGTGGTTCACTTCTCTGCCTACTCACTCAATCTGCTCCTGGAAGGATTTGGAGTAGAAGTTTCATGCTCATTATTTCATTGGCAGTAATGAGAAGAAGCTAATTGATCTAACTACCCTGAGGCAGAGGAACAATGAAACACCAATGGAGTTCCTCAGGAGGTTCAGAGAGAAAAAAAGCATGTGCTTCTCTTTGAACCTACCAGATGATCAATTGGCTGGTATGGCTATAGCGGGTATGTTGCCAGCTATTCGGGAAAAGCTATTCGGCATGGAGTTCGATAATCTTGGCCAATTGTTGCACAGACTGTCGTTGATGAGCAACCAAGCTTATGGCTTCAAGAAAGACTCCAGGTTTGCTTAGCACAGTGATATAGCTGACATTTATAACCAATTCCTCGAAAGAGCAGATCAGGGAGAGGAATTTGATGATGAAGAGGAAATAGCTGCAGCTGAAATGGTGTGGGGCAAAGAGCCGTTAACAGTGAATCAAAGGTGGATCAAGCAAGCCAAAGGCACCTATGATTTCGATGTCACTAAGGCTGATAAGCTCTTTGAGTTCCTTGTGAAGGAAGGCCGAATCAAGTTGCCAGATGGGCATTCTATGCTTCGGCCTGATGGAGTGAAAGAAAAGAGATACTATGGGTTTCATGACAGGAATTCTCACTCTATCAATGAATGCAGGGTTTTCAGGATGAGAATTCAAAAGGCTATCCAAGAAGTTCATCTAAAATTTGACAATAAGATGAAGTTAGATGGCAATCCTTTTCCTCAAAACATGATTGGGTTTTCAGTCAACATGGTGACTGCTGAAGAAAAAGGAAAAATGAAGGTTTTGACTTCAGCGAGGGCGAAGCAGGATGGATCAGTTGACCCTGCTCGACAAGTAACAGTTGAACAAGTCCACAAGGAAGTGCCTCGCATCCTGAAAAGTCAAATTGAAGTGGGGGAATCCTCTAAACCCAGGGTGAGTTCACGTATTCTCCTCAACAAATGGCAGCGTCAGCAAGAAAAGGAGCGCTACCAGAAACAAAAGTACGAGGAGGAGAAACGGAGATATGAAGAAGAAGTGCACAGGAAAGAACGAGAGGAACATGCGCGAGAACAAGAGCGTGCACATTGGGGATGTGCTTTCTTCAGGCACTGCTGTAATGAAGGTTTAAAGCTCCCCACGCTAAACAATTGTCCCGAATGCAGTGACAGATATACTGAATATAGGAAGGATACTGTCAATCGCCGATCCGTCCATGAAAGAATTGGAAGGATGCATCCTAGTGACGGTCGGCGCATAAAAATAAATGAAGTTAATGATCAACCAAGAAAAGATATGTTGATCACAGATGGGTTGATCATGAAGAAGAAGAAGATCGTGAATATGTCTGGTAGAAAGGACAGTGGTGCCCACCTGGTTTGAGGAGAAGCCAAAAGAGAAGAGTTCAGCGCTTGAGGAATCAGGAGTTGAAGCAGGCAGGAATCAAGAGGAAACAGGTGTGGCGTCCAAAAGACAAGACTGATGGATCTGGTCGTTCGGCTCCTACGTGCATGGTATGCTTCTTGCCGAATGAATTCATGGCTACAGCTAATCAGGTTGTGCAGGAGGAGGCATCGCCAGACATTGATGAAGCTACTTTTGACAAGCCAGCCAAGAATCGGCACATGATACCGCTGTACTTGAGAGGATATGTCAATGGGAAGCCATTGACCAAGATGTTTGTTGATGGTGGAGCTGCGGTCAATGTGATGCCGTACACTACATTCAGGAAGCTTGGTATGGGCCCTGGAGATTTGACGCCAACAAGTATAGTCTTGAATGACTTTGCTGGAAATCCTTCAGACACCAAGGGCTATGTACATGTGGATCTAATGATCGGGTCTAAGACCTTGCTTACAACCTTCTTTGTCATTGAGGGCAAAGGAGCATACAACTTGCTGCTTGGAAGGGACTGGATTCATGCAAACTGTTGTATTCCATCTACTATGCATCAACAACTTGTTCAATGGGTGGATGATGATGTGGAAGTTGTCCAAGCAGATGACTCAGTAAGCGTAGCTAACGTGGAACCAGCCTTCTGGGAGTATCAAGGTATAGATTGCTTCTCGTGCAAGGATCGGGGTGAAGGTCCCGTTGAACCAGTCGGCGGTGATCAACAAAATTCGATTCAAGCAGTCGGCTCTTATAGCAATTTTTAATGGAGAATCCAATTGATGGAACTGATGGAAAGTTAGGACGTGGATTTATGTCGGCTGACAAATTGGAGGAAATAGACATTGGAGATGGTGACAAGCCAAGGACGACATTTATCAGTGCTAACTTGGATTCAAGCTTCAGAGAAGAGTTGATCAAGCTATTGAAAGAATACAAAGATTGCTTCGCTTGGGATTATTCGGAGATGCCTGGTTTAGATCGTTCCATTGTTGAGCATCGGTTGCCAATCAAGCCTGGTTTTAGGCCTTACAAGCAACCTCCCCAAAAGATCTACAAGGATGAAGTATTAGCCGACGTGAAAAAAGAAGTTGAAAGATTAATAGAAGCAAATTTCATTCGGCCATGCAGATATGCAGAGTGGATCTCTAATATTGTCCCTGTTTACAAGAAAAATGGAAAGATGAGGGTTTGCATAGACTTTAGAGATCTAAACAGAGCTACACCCATGGATGGATATCCAATGCCTGTTGCTGACTTGTTGGTTGATGCCGCTGCTGGACATAAAGTTATTAGTTTCATGGATAGCAATGCAGGGTACAATCAAATTTTTATGGGAATAGAAGATATATCAAAGACAGCCTTCAGATGTCCTGGACATATAGGCCTGTTCGAGTGGATTGTCATGACATTTGGGTTGAAAAATGCCGGTGCAACTTATCAAAGAGCCATGAATTATACCTTTCACGAGTTGATCGGCAAAATTGTGGAGATATACATTGATGATGTCGTGATCAAGTCTTTGGATCATGAATCACATTTGGATGATGTGAGGAAAACTCTAGAGTGCACCCGAAAGCATGGGTTTAAGATGAACCCGAACAAGTGTGCCTTTGGAGTTTCAGCTGGAGAGTTCCTGGGATTTTTAGTGCATGAAGGAGGAATAGAAGTTGGCAAAAAGAGTATGAAAGCTATTGATGAAGTTGTTCCTCCAACCAATCTTAAAGAATTGCAATCACTGCTCGGCAAGATCAACTTTGTGAGAAGATTCATATCCAATTTATCACAAAAGGTGTTGCCTTTCTCTCCACTGTTGAGGATCAAGAAGGATCAGAAGTTTGTATGGGGTGACGAACAACAAAAGGCTTTCGATGAGATCAAGGAGTACATGAAGGAACCACCAGTGTTGATGCCTCCTCAATTGAACAAGCCTTTTAAGTTGTACGTGATGGCCGATACCCAAACCATTGGATTGGCCCTCATACAAGAATTTGAGGGAAAGGAAAGAGTAGTTGCGTACCTTAGCCGAAAATTGCTTGATCCCGAAACAAGATATTCGGCTGCGGAGAAGCTTTGTCTGTGTGTTTATTACTCGTGTACAAAGTTTCAGCACTATTTGTTGAATGCCGAATGCATTGTATATTCAAAGTTTGATGTAATTAAACACATGTTTTCTATGCCAATTTTAAATGGAAGGATTGGCAAGTGGATTTTAGCTTTGTCTGAGTTTGAGTTGAAATTTGAATCGGCAAAAGCTGTTAAAGGACAGATTATTGCTGATTTCATTACCGAACATCGTGACCCATCAATTAATTTACTTGAGATTACTCCTTGGGCTTTGTTCTTTGATGGGTCTTCGTGTGGCAAAGGTGGTGGAGTAGGAATTTTATTAATTTCACCCAGAGGAGAGATGTTTGAATTTGCTATTCCTATCCAACCTACTGTCACAAATAATCAAGCTGAATATGAAGCATTGCCTAGAGGGCTTCAATATTTGAAAGAAGCAAAGGCTATTTCAGTTGAAATTTATGGAGATTCAGAGCTAGTTATAACACAATTGAATGGCCAATATGAGTGTCGAAATGATATCCTAAGGAATTACTACGAGGAGTGCAAGGAAATCTTGAAAAGTTTTCAGTTAGTGATTCTACAACATATTCCTAGGGAACACAATGAAGAGGCAAACAGGTTGGCTCAAAGTGCTTCGGTTATAGAGAAAATCAAGAAATGTTTGCCAACGATGTGTGTGCTTTCGTTCCAAGCGTCGTCACGGTGGTCCCGGAACAATCGAAGAGGGAGCACCGAAGAAGTAAAGAAAAGATTGAATCATACTTTCGCTTCTTTCTCCACGCCTTCTCGCTTCCCATCTCCTCGAGAATCCGACCACCGTGTTGTTCTATGTAACCCGCAAGAAGCAACCTGTAATGTAGTTTTGTGCTAAGGGCAATGCATCTAGCCACCGGCCATTTTTCCTCTTCGAGGATTTTGTTCGAAGGCGGCCCCATCCTTGAGCGCCGGCTATCTCCGTGCCGTATGTGTGTAATCATCGATCGATCTCAATGCTAGGATAATATTTTTTCGTATATCTTCCATTTATTGCCGCGGAAAATTCTTCTCCTAGCGCAGTTTTCAATATATATGCATTACCAGGGACGCATCCGACCACACGAAAAGGCCCTTCCCAGCTAGGGGACCATTTGCCGATTCACCGTATTTAGTTCCAATCGGCAATAATGCTTTCCATACTAGATCTCCTTCGCAAATTGCCTTACTTTTACCTTTTGCCGTAGTACTTGGCAACTCGCTAGTTCCTTGTTTTTCTCGATGTTTCAGTGGCCCTAAGACCTGATCATATGTAAATCCTCTAGCTCATCCATCATTAGGCCACCGTAATCCTTGGAGCTTAACTCATTTTGCAAAGACTACCTCCTTGAATCCGATTGCATCTCCCTAAGGCAGGGATTGCGTGATGCCCGTAAACCAACTCGTAAGGAGAAGTCTTCGTGGCTCCATGGGGGCCATTCCGGAAGCCCACAAGGCTTCGCCGAGAACCGAATGCCACCTTCTTGGCTTCTGATCGATCTCTTCTCGTATCAACTTGATCATGATCTTATTAGAAGCCTCCTCGCTTGACCATTAGCTTGGAGCATAATAGGGAGAGGAGTTAAACAATTTGATCCCCATGCTTTCGGCAAATTCTTCTCGAACTCCGTTGACACGACTCGTGCCCCTTGATCGCTGGTAATCGTTTGAGGGATCCCAAATCGATAGATGATGTGCTCCTCGACGAATTCAATCATGTTTTCTCGACGTCACCTTCTTCAAAGGGGATTGCCTCAACCCATTTAGTGAAATAATCATGGCCAAAAGCACGAACTTATGCCCCTTGCCAGATCGACAGGTTAATTTGGCCAATCGTGTCTATACCCCAGCCCCCCGAATGGCCATGGCTTGATGATGGGATTCAATGCCGATGGTGGACCCTTCCGAATATTCCCGAACCTTTGGCAATCCCGACATCCCTTGTAATACTCAAAGCAAATTCTCTAATATCGTCGGGCCAAAAGCACCCAGTCTTGTCTAATAACCCACTTCATACTTGTGAGGGCCGATCGGTGTGCTCCACATATCCCATCGTGCACTTCGCTCATCATGTTCTTGGCCTCTTCTCGGACCCAGCATCGTAGTAATACCCCATCTAATGATTTATGTAATAAATTATCATCCGTAAGAACGAACTTAATGGCCTTGTACCTTAGCTTCCTAGAGACCTTTCGGGATGGATCCTTCAAGTAGTCAACGATCTCTTTTCCTCCAATCATCTTCCTCGCAAGATCCGCCCCTAGTGCAAGCACTTCGCAGCGGAACGCTTCTTGGACTCTCTTTGTAACCCGAGGCGCTCCGAGCCACCGTTTGCTTCCTCGTTATGTTCTCTAGGAATATGCTGTAGAGTTACCAATGGGAAGCTCTTCAAGATTTCCCTGCATTCCTCGTAGTAACTCCTTAGCGCTTCACTTCTGCACTCGTATTGGCCGTTCAATTGCTTGATTACCAACTTTGAATCTCCATAGACTTCAACTGAAACGGCCCCAGCTTCTCTCAAATATTGAAGCCCTCGAAGTAATGCCTCGTACTCACCTGTTATTTGTAGACATAGAGGTTGTATAGGAATGGCAAATTCAAACATCTCACCTCTCGGGGCGAAATCGCAGGATCCCTACTCCCCACCTTTACCACACGATGATCCATCAAAAAATAAAGCCCAAGGGGTAATTTCGCGCATCAATTGACTGATCACGATGTTCAGCTATAAAATCGGCAATGACCTCGACCTTTATGGCTTTTCGCCGATTCGAACTTCAACTCAAACTCGGATAGGGCCAAAATCCACTTGCCAATCCTTCCGTTCAAAATTGGCATAGATAACATATGTTTTATCACATCAAACTTGGAATACACCGTGCATTCGGCATTCAACAGGTAGTGCCGAAACTTTGTACACGAGTAGTACACGCAAAGGCACAGTTTCTCTACAGCCGAATACCTGGTTTCAGGATCAAGTAACTTTCGGCTAAGATAGGCTACTACCCGCTCCTTTCCTTCAAACTCTTAAATAAGGGCCGATCCAATGGTTTGGGTATCGGCCGCCACGTACAACTTGAAAGGCTTGTTTAGCTGAGGAGGAACCAACACCGACGGCTCCTTCATGTACTGCTTGATTTCATCAAAAGCCTTTTGTTGTTCGTCGCCCCACGTGAACTTCTGATCTTTCTTGAGCTTCAGCAATGGAGAGAATGGCAACACCTTCTGTGATAAATTTGAAATGAATCTTCTCACGAAGTTGATCTTGCCGAGCAGTTGATTGTAACTCCTCGAGGTTTGTTGGAGGAACAACTTCATCGATGGCTTTCATGCTCTTCTTGCCAACTTCAATTCCTCCTTCGTGGACCAAAAACCCCAAGAATTCTCCACTCGACACCCCAAAAGCGCACTTGTTTGGATTCATCTTCAAACCGTGTTTCCGGTGCACTCTAAGGTCTTCTTCACGTCTTCCAAATGGGTGTCATGACTTAGGGATTTGATCACCACGTCATCAATGTAGATCTCCACAATCCTCGCCGATCAACTCATGAAAAATGTAATTCATGGCCCGTTGATAGGTTGCACCGGCATTTTTCAACCCAAATGTCATGACTATCCACTCGAATAGTGCCTATATGATCGGGACATCTCGAAGGCCGTCTTTGATATGTCTTCTATTGCCATGAAGATCCGATTGTATCCCGCATTGCCATCCATGAAACTAATCACCTTGTGTCCAGAATAGCGCGTCAATCAACAAATCGGCAATAGGCATCGGTATCCATCCATCGCAGTAGCTCTGTTCGTGTCCCCGAAATCTATGCAAACCCTCATTTTTCCATTCTTCTTGTACACAGTGGACGATGTTAGATATCCACTCCGCGTATCCGCATGGCCGAACGAAGTTTGCATCAAGTAATCTTTCAACTTCTTTCTTCACATCTGCCAATACCTCATCCTTGTAGATTTTTCGGGGTGGTTGCTTATATGGTTTGAAACCAGTGCTTGATTGGCAACCGATGCTCGACGATGGAACGGTCCAATCCGTGCATCTCCGAATAATCCCAGGCGAAGCAATCCTTGTATTCTTTTAGAAGCTCAATCAAATTCCCCCTGAAGTTTGGTTGTAAATTTGCACTGATGAACGTCGGCCTTGGCTTATCACCGCTTCCAATGTCAACTTCTTCCAGCCTTATCGACTCGACATGAATCCTCGCCCTAATTTGCCATCGCTGCCATCCACGGGTTCTCCATTAAAAATTGCTATAAGAGCCGACCGCTTGAATCGGCCGCTGGTCACCGCCGACAGTTCAACAGACCTTCCCCTGGGCCTTTGCCCGAGAAGCAATCAATTCCCCGGGTACTCCCGTAAAGCCGGTTCCATGTTGGCCACGCTCACGCAATCATCTCCGCTTGGACGACCTCGATCTCGTCGTCCACCCACCGGATAAGCCGTTGATGCATGGTGGATGGGACGCAACAAGCTAGCATGAATCCGGGCCCCGCCTAAGCAAAGAGGCCGTAGGCTCCTTTGCCCTCGATGACAAAGAAGGTGGTGAGCAAGCGGCTTTGGACCCGATCATCAAGTCCACGTGAGCGCATCCCTTGGTGTCCGAGGGGTTCCCGCCGAAATCATTCAAGATGATGCTTGTGGGCGTCAAGTCGCCGGCCCATGCCAAGCTTCCCGATGGTGGTGTACGGCATTACGTTGACCGCCGCTCCACCGTCGACGAACATCTTGGTCAATGGCTTGCCATCGACGTATCCCTCAAGCACAGCCGGCCTCATATGACGATTTTTGGCCGGCTTGTCGAAAATGGCCTCGCTCGGCCGCACTCGGCTGTGCCATCATCCCCTCGGCCGCTCATCATCGAAGGAAGCTTCTTCCCGCATAACCTCGGTTAGCAGGAGCCATGAACTCGTTCGGCGTAAAGTATACCACGCATGCCGGAGCCGAACGCTTCGATCCCTCCGGTTGGTCTTTGGGGCGCCACACTTGGCGCGTCCGGATTCCGCCCGCCCTCGCTCGCGGTTCCTCGAGCGACCGGACCCGTCTCTTCTCGGCTTCTCCTCAGGCCGGCGGCACCATTGCCCCTTCTCGCCGTATGTAGTCATCTTCGTCCTCCTCTTGATCGCCCCACCCGAGATCGGCCCGGCGCTTCCGGGATGATCGATGACTTCAATTTTTTGGCGCCGATCCCCATTAGGGTGGATCCTTCCAATTCTCTCGTGGACGGATCGGCGATTGCGCTTTCCGCCTCATATTCATGGTACCCGTCACCGCATTCAGTGACAGCTCTTCAACGTGCGCCTTTAAACCCTCATTCCAAGCAATGCCCTCGAAGAAGGCGCATCCCCGGTGTGCGCGCCTCGCTCGCGCGTGCACCGCTCCTCGGTCCCTTCGCGCGCCTCTTCTTCGCCTCCGTGCCGCTCCTCCTCGTAGCACCGTTTCCGGTAGCGCTCTTCTCGGCGCCGCCATTTGTTGAGGAGGATGCGCGATGTCACCCCGGGCTTAGCTCTGGAGGATTCCCCAACTTCGATGTGACTCTTAAGAATGCGGGGGCGTCACCTTGCACCCGTTCCGCAGTCACTTGGCGCTCCGGGATCCACTCGCTCCACCTTGTCTAGACTTTGCCGAGGTCAAGACCTTGACTTTCCCCTTCTCCTCGCCAGTTATCATATTAACAGTAAAAGCCCACCATGTTCCGAGGAAAGGGGTGGCCATCCAAACCTTCATTTTGTTGTCGAACTTGAGGTGACCCTCCCGGGATGGCCTTCCGGATCCTCATCCCCGAAGACCCCGCAATCATTGATGGAGTGTGAATCCCCGTCGTGGAAGCCACAAGTAACGTTTTGCTTTAACTCCATCGGGCCGAAGCACGAATGCCCTCGGGCAGCTTGATTCGGCCTTCTTTCACTAAGAGCTCGAACAATTTATCAGCCTTTTGTAATATCAAAGTCATAAGTGCCCTTGGTCTCGCTTGACCCGCCGCCGATTCATTGTCAAAGGCTCCTTCCCCCACAAGATCTCTCGCTGCGGCTACATCCACTCATCATCGCAGTCCTCGAACAGTATCGGCCTTGTCCAAGAACTCGGTTGTAGATATCGCCGACGTCGTGCTGCTTGCCAAACTTGGCGTCCTTCTTAAAGCCATACGCCTGATTGCTCATCAGTGACAGCTTCTGCGATAACTGGCCCAGATTCTCAAATTCCATCCCGAACAACTTCTTGCGCACGGCCGGCAGCATCCCGGCGACAGCCATGTCAGCCAACTGGTCATCTGGCAAGTTAAGTGAGAAGCACATGCCCTTGACCTCCCTGAACCTCCTGAGAAACTCCGCCGGCGTCTCGCTATGCCTCTCGCTTCATGGTCGCAAGGTCAATCAGCTTCTTCTCCGAGCCGCCGCCGAAGTAATGAGCGTGGAACTTCCGCTCTAAATCCTTCCACCTGGCAACTGATTCGGGGGGCAGGACGAGAACCACTGAAACGCAGGACCCGTCGCCGACGTGGCGAAGTAGCGGACCCCGAACGTCTCCTCGACCCGAGCACTCCCCGAGCCGCATGAGGTAGCGAGCGATGTGCTCGACCGTGCTCGTGTCGTCTTGCCCTGAAAACTTAGTGAACTCCGTTGGCGGCTTCACCCTTGGTGGCAAGAGCACATGTAGTACCATTCGGGAACGGCGGCCTATAGGCGGGTCCTTGCATTTTTTACTTGAGGCCGAACCGATTTTGCATCAATTCGGCCATATTCGCGCCAGGGCGGCCATCCTCTTGTGCGCCCGGCAGCCTCGGCGCTGTATCCCGGTGCGGAAGCGTCAAACGCTCCGTAGTTTCCCACCTCATGATAACCTCCGCCGCACAAGTTCCTCTGCAGCGCTGGTCGCCGTGAGCAACTCGCGACCGTGATCAAGTGGGGCCCCGCACGAGCCGAACGCCAGTTCTCCATACGAGGCCGGCACGGACTCGGCCGTTGCACAGCCGACCCGTGCCGCTCCGTGGTGGCGGCGTGTCCCGGGCCGACCCCCCGAAGCTTGTAACGGGGGCTGAACCGCCCCCGCCCCCGCGTCCTCGCGGAGGAGGCCGGAACGCTTGGACTTCCGTAGCCCGAGGAGAGGCCGTTCGTGGCCGGCTCCGTGAATCTGGGCGTGCTGAGAGCTCGATTCGCGCAGCTCTACGGTGCCCCCCTGGATGGGTGCCTTGCTGAACGCTTGTTCCATGCCTGGGCCAAAGACGACCACCATCATCCGTCGAAGCACACCGAGGAAAGCTTTGCTGTGCTTGCTAAGCATGTGTAATCCGCTCGATTCCCCGGAATACTCGCATGCACTCCTCTTTTTCCCCGCCGAGTTGCGGTATCGCTCTCCCCCGGTAGCAACACCTCGGGCATCTCGTTCTTCTCGATACGGACGCCGCTTCTATTCTTCTTGAACGGCGCGTGCGATTTCGCTCGAACCGGTCCATGATATCCCGGAAGTTGCCGCCGCCGGCCGGGAGAGAGATCTTCTTGCCGGGCGGTATCCATGAGGTCTCCGATTTCGGTGCATCTCGGGACCTAGCCCGATCGTTGTCCCACTGGGGCGTGCCAAAAAGTGTGTTGACGCAAAGTGCACTCAACGCCAAACACACAAGAAGCCGAACAAAGTCAAGCCACACGCGCAAAAGAGCGAAAGACGGCTACCAATTTTTCCCCGAAAATTAACAAAAGACAAAAGCAAATAGATAATAAAGCTTGAACCCTGTCGCAAGGGTGCTCGCATGCCTCCATATTTGCGGCTAAGAAGCCAAATGAGATGACACATAGCTATAGAAATCTATATGCCAACGAACTACAACCATTCGGGAAACCACAAAGGGGAAAAAGTAACATTGCCGAATGGATGACGTAAGCATGACAGCGATCGGTCTTTGTTTGAACAAGGATACACATGCCCAAGGCCATGACCGATCCCCATAAAGATTAGCATTAAATAAATGAATAAAGCAAAGCACGGACATGATCATGTATTAAACAAGTATGCATAGATCCAAAGCACTAGTCTACCGCATGTCTAGTTACTTTAAAACCCGTCGGGTATGATACCAAACAAATCTATCCACCGCATGATACAACTTGCATGAAAAACCGTACCACTTTCCACAAATAGATCTATCCACCGCATGATACAATCTAAACATGGAAAGCTAAAAGCATACATCATTTAAAGCATAAATAAAGCACGTGTTCTACTCGTGAAGAAACATAACCGAATACGGCGGAACGGCCGATTCGGTGTCCATGAAGAAGGAACAAACATTACCAAGTGAATAAATCTATCAGATTGATTTGGGAATCTAATCCACCGGATGACTAGCTCCAAAGCAACCCAAAACCTCGCATCTACCGCATGATACCCGCTCTTTCCAAGATTTATACAAACATTAGCAAGCTTGAACCCGCAACAAAGTGACAACCTAGATCACCCGGCTCTGCCATCTTAAAGCACAAGATCCACGTGCTAAAAATATGAAATCTACTCGAACAAGGATCAATAAAAGAGGTAGAGCGAGATCCAAACCCATCTAGATTGGGCAAAGGTGTGCTACATGAATTAAAACATAAAGTAAAACTCAAGATAACACGGGGTAACTTAATGAATCTATCAGATCTGCCAAACTAATAGAGCCGATAACTAGCTTCAAGCTAGATCTTAGCCTACCGCATGACTCATGATCTAACAAGAAACCCTCTTGAACCAAAGCTTGAATCTACCGCATGACACGAAGCATGGTAACAAGACTACTTGCATCGATCTAAATCCACCGCATGATACTAGACATGATACAAGGCTGCCGTACTCACGGGGAGGTCGACGGATCGATAAACCCTCTCGAAGAACTCGACGACACGACAAGGGACTCTAGGGTTTGGCGTAAGGCCGTGTGTATTGAAGAATGATTGTCTTTGTTACATACATTCAGGGGTCATATTTATACCCCTCGTTGAGTACACCGAATGGATTCGTTGCCTAACTTATCTCTAAGCTCGATCGCCTATCCATCCATTCGTCTCCCCGATCGGCCACGCTCACCATCCAATCCCGCAAAATCAGCTCTACCGTTCCTTTTCACAACCGGAGTAGATAGCCGACCGCATCTCTTTGCCGAATATCTCTCGAAAATATCCTTCCTTCCACCTCGCACGGACTCTTTACCGAACCGGACCCACAAGTCAGACTCCTTACCAAATTTTGGTGTTAACACATGCGTTAAGCCGCTGCATGGACAGCGTCCTATTTAAGACTCTGACGCGACGTGAGTGCCCATTGGAATAGGCCTCACTCATCCCTCACGGACTTTCCCGTGGTACCCTCACGTATGGCAAAACATGACGAGATCAAACGCGATTGTGGTACCCATTGGAATAGGTCCCACTAGTCCCTCACACAGACTTTCCCCGTGGTACCACCAGCGTATGGCAAAACATGATGAACTAGTATGCTGTGCAAGAAGGTAAGTCCGACATAGTAATATGCCGGGAGTTAGCAAAATAAACCATAAGTTAATTAAGCCACCGAAAGAACCCAAAATTCCCTCTAGGGCCTCTCGGTTCAGTTTATCCCCAATGCGACCAACGTATTTTGGAAAAATCGTAAAATCTTGGCATATTTTATTCAAAAAATTAGTGATTAATGTTTATTAAATATATTTAACAGGAAAAATCATTTGGGCAGATCCGGCAGAAATGGAAAAACATTTTTTATAAAAAGATTTACATCATAATCTCAGGTAATTTTTTGGCATAGCAGCTAGTCATGACCTAACACACAACATATCCAAAATTGGACACAAGAGGATTTATGGTTTTTGAGATATTGCGTATCTAGGTTTTTCACATTTGTATTTTTCATGCAAAAACTAACAGAATTAGCTCAGTCGAATAACAAAAGTTGTAGGATAATTCACAACGGATCCAACAAAACTTTTCTTTGCAATGTCGCCCCTGGGCGCGGCCACGGAGGTCCATTGGCAATTCCGCCTTCAGGATCACCGGATTCTACTGGGGAGGGTGGGGAGTGGCCTAGGGACGATAGGGGCTCGATTTGGAGGCGTTGGACAGGCGGTGAGATGGCTCCTGGGCGAGCGCCTCGTCGGCGGCCGGGGAGGGGCGGCCGCGTGCGGCCTGCCCGGCGAGGAGCGCCTCGGGAAAAGACCGGGGGCGGCGAGGCTTAGCTCATGGAGAGGCCGCCGGGGAGGTGGAGGAAGGCTCGGGGTGTGCTTGCGGCCGCCGGAATGGGCGGTTTCCGCCGCGGTCGCCGGGGCCGGGCACCGTCGGCGGCTTGATCCGCGGGGGGGGGGCGTGCGCGCGGCTGTGGCGTGGCGCCCTTTAAGATGGCCCGCGCACCCCCTAGGGACCGGCGGATCACCGAGGATGCCTCGGGAACTCTCGCGCGTCGGACGACGAGGAAGGGGACCGCCGGTCCATGGTGTGCTCGTACGGCGTCGAAGCCCGCGGCGTTCCCGGTGTCCGAGGCGCCGGGAGGCGAGCCGCGACCTCGGACGACGCGGCCACCTTGGGAACATGGGCACGTAGGGCCCGACGCCGAGGCGGTGGCCGGCCCGCGGCGGCGCCGGCCCGTGCGGGCGCGCGCGCGCGCGCGCGCGCGCCGGCTCGCGCGACGGCCGCGGCGCCGCCGTGCTCGCGCCCGCGACCGCACCACTTCGGCATGTTGTTCTCTCAAAATTCTGAATACAAGTGCACGAAGTGATGAATACGAAAGTTGTAGATCTAGCTACCTCTACAACTTTTGTAATGGCCGTCTAGTGTTTTTCTCGACGGATTTTGGCAGAATCGCCGTGCCAACATTGAATGCCGCTCTCCGTCTTGGAAAACAGGAGGTGCCGTCACCAATCGGAAGTTTTCTACCAATTTCCACCCAAAATTTGAAATGCCAATCTACATGAAAGTTGTGTCCCTCAACAAGATGGACAACTTTCATAAAGGTAGATTTTGAAGTGTTTAGGTGAAATTTGGGGAACGCGCAAAGTTCCGACGCATATTCGCCGTACGTCAAATCTGCTTCGGTTTTTACCGTGCCTTTTCGCCAAGGGTTGACTACGGGTGTGTGTAGGCTTGGTCAAGGGGTTCATTGGGGTTCACGGCGAGGTTTTCGAGGTGATGACCCAGGTTGACCTAGGTTTGACCGGTGTTTGACCGTTGACTCTGCATTTCGATCCGTCATTAACGTTAACACTCAGAATTACAAACCCGGGGGCGTCACAACCAATGTACCGTTCAATGGGTAGATGATGACACTGAAGTAGTTCAAGTAGATGATTCGTTGAGCGGTGGCTAACGTCGAACCAGCCTTTCGGGAGTATCAAGGCATCGATTGCTTCTCAAAGAAAAGATCGGGGGTGAAGGTCCCGTTGAACCTGTCATTAGTTGATCAATGTACCGATTCGCGCTGCCCAGGTAGTACTCCTCTTTAATGCATAATCCAAATACGGAACTCGATGGAAAGTTAGGGCATGGATTCATGTCGCCGACAAATTAGAAGAAATTGACATTGGAGATGGTGACAAGCCAAGGCCGACATTTATCACAATTTGGAGTCCAAGCCGAGACTCGGTTAATCAAGCTCGTTAAAGGAATATAAAGATTGCTTCGTTTGGGATTATTCCTGGAGATGCCTGACTTGGATCGTTCTATTGTTGAGCATCGGTTGCCAATTAAGCCTCGTTTTAAACCTTATAAGCAACATCCCCGGAAAATCTACAAGGATGAAGTATTGGCCGACGTGAAGAAGGAACAGAAAGATTGCTTGATGCAAACTTCATTCGGCCATGCAGGTATGTGGAGTGGATTTCTAACATCGTCCCTGTCTACAAGAAAAATGGGAAGATGAGGGTTTGCATATATTTCAGAGATTTGAACAGGGCCACTCCTATGGATGGATACCCGATGCCTGTTGCTGATTTGTTAGTTGATGCTGCTGCTGGACATAAAGTTATCAGTTTTATGGATGGTAATGAAGGTACAATCAGATATTTATGGCAATAGAAGACATATCGAAGACAAACTCCTTCGATGTCCCGTGTATATAGGCTCCGTTTGAATGGATCGTTATGACATTTGGGTTGAAATGCCGTGCAACTTATCAACGAGCCATGAATTATATCTTCCATGAGTTGATCGAAGTAAAATTGTTGAGATTTATATTGATGATGTCGTGATCAAGTCTTTGAATCATGATTCACACTTGAGGATGTAAAGGGAACTCTGGAGTGTACCCGAAAGCACGGGTTGAAGATGAATCCAAACAAGTGTGCCTTTGGGGTTTCAGTTGGAGAATTCCTGGGATTTTTGGTGCATGAAGGAGGGATTGAAGTTGGCAATAAAAGCATGAAGGCTATCGATGAAGTTGTTCCTCCAACCAATCTCAAGGAGTTGCAATCACTGCTTGGCAAGATCAATTTTGTGAGGAGATTCATTTCAAACTTGTCACAGAAGGTGTTTCCCTTTTCTTCGCCGTTAAGGATCAAGAAAGATCGAAGTTTGTATGGGGTGATGAAAACAACAAAGGCTTTTGATGAAATCAGTTTCGTATATGAAGGAACTACCGTTGTTGGTGCCTCCACAATTGAACAAGCCTTTCAAGTTGTACGTGGCGGCCGATACCCAAACCATTGGATCGGCCCTTAAGTACAAGAGTTTGAAGGAAAGGAGTGTAGTAGCGTACCTTGGCCAAAAGTTACTCTTTGATCCCGAGACCAGAGACCGTACCGTGGAGAAGCTATGCTTGTGTGTTTACTACTCGTGTACAAAGTTTCAAGACTACTTCGTTGAATGCCAAATGCGTTGTATATTCAAAGTTTGATGTAATAAAACACATGTTATCAATGCCAATTTTGAATGGAAGGATTGGTAAATGGATTTTTGGCTTTGTCCGAGTTCTTAGCCTCGAAGTTCGAATTGGCAAAAGCTATTAAAGGTCGTATTATTGCCGCCTTCATTACCGAACATCGTGATCCATCGATTGATTTGCTTGAAATTACTTTGTGGGCTTTGTTTCTTTGATGGATCTTCATGTGGCGAAGGAGGTGGTGTGAGAATTACTAATATCACCCAAAGAGGTGAGATGTTTGGAGTTCACTATTCCTATCCAACCTACTGTCACTAATAATCAAGTGCCGAATATGAGGCGTTGCTTAGAGGGCTTCAATATTTAAAAGTAGCTAAAGGTTGTTTTAGTTGAGATTTATGGAGATTCAGAGTTAGTTATAAAGGCAATTGAATGGCCAATAAGGAATGGTAGTTGAGGCATCTCGAGGAGTTACTACGAAGAATGCAGAGAAATCTTGAAAAGTTTTCGCTAGTAATTCTGGGCTAAAGATATTCCCAGAGAACAATGAGGAGGCAAACAGATTGGCTCAAAGTGCCTCAAAGTTATAGAGAAAATCAAGAAGCGTTTTCCATGGAGGTATGTGCTTTCTGGAGTAATCGCAGGATGATTGGAGAAAAGAGATTGTTGATTATCTAGAGAATCCATCCCGAAAGGTTTCTAGGAGACCTGTGCATAAAGCTATAAAATTTGTTCTTCTGGATGGCGTTTATTTTACAAATCATTAGATGGGGTGTTGCTGCAATGCCTGGGTCCGTGAAGAAGCAAAGAAGATGATGAGCGCAGGTGCATGATGGGCTATGTGGAGCGCATCAATCGGCCTATCGTATGAAATGGGTTATTAGGCAACCGGGTGTTTTTGGCCGACGATGCTGCCGGAAGACCGGCTTTTGAGTATTACAAGGGGTGTCAAGATTGTCGAAGTTTGGAAATATTCAAAGGGTTCCGAAATACAAGACTAAATCCAATTATCAAGCCATGGCCATTCGCAGGATGGCAGGATTGATCGTCGTATAAATCCTCCATCTAGCAAGGGGCATAAATTTGTGCTTTTGGCAACAGATTACTTTACCAAATGGGTTGAGGTGATTCCACTGAAGAAAGTGACATCAGAAAACATGGTTGAATTTGTTAAAGAACACATCATCTACAGATTTGGGATTCCTCAAACAATTACAACCGATCAAGGAGCACAACTTTGTGTCTTTAGGCTCCGAGATTAAGCGAAAGCATGGGGATCAAATTATTTAATTCTTCCCCTTATTATGCCCAAGCTAATGGTCAGCAAAGAGGCTTCCGACAAGATCATGATCAAGTTATACAAAAGAAAATTGATCGAAGCCAAGGAGGTGGCATTCGTACTCAACGAGACTTTATGGTCTTACCGAATGGCTCTCATGGAGCTACTTAAAACATTTCCTTATGAGTTGGTTTATGGGCATCATGTTGTTTTGCCCCGGGGAAATACAAACTTCGTATTCAAGGAGAGTGGTTTTGCAAAGGGATTTAAGCTCCAAGGATTACAGTGGCTTAATGATGGACGAATTAAAGGATTTGCATATGATTCGTCTTAAAGCCTTAGAAAATATTGAAAAGAACAAGATGCGACTTGCTAAATATTACAACAAGAAAGTAAAGGTCACAATTCTGCGTAAGGAGATTTTGCTTGGAAAGCGTTACCGCTGATTGGAACTAAATACAAGACGTTCTGGCAAATGGTCCCCGAATTGGGAAGGACCTTTCTAGTGGTCGATGTGTGCCTGGTAATGCTTACATATTAAAAACTTTACTAGAGAGGAATTCTTTGCTGCCATAAATTGAAGAGCTGAAGAAATATTATCCTAGTATTGGAATCGATCATTGATTACAAGCACCAGTAGATTACAAAGTATCCGATACACAAAAATAGCCTACGTTCGGTGAAAGAAGCCGTCGTTAGCGCAAAAATCCTAACAGAGGAAATGGCCAATACTAGATCGTATTGCCCTTAGCACAAAAAATTCCATATTACGTATGTTTCTTGTGTGCTTATTCGACAATCTAGCTACTTAAAATTACAAAGGGGTGGAAGCAATTTAAGGCCTCGGAGAAAGAAGCGAAAGTATGCTTCATTCCTTTATTCCTTTTTCCTTCTTCTCGTTCCTCCCTCTTCAATCGGTTCCAGACCACCGCATCAAAGAACTCCGGAAGCTTCGGGATTGCCATGACTTGCGCCCTCCATCGTCGGCCCTGCCACCTTCAGCATCAGACTACTGAGACGTCCGAGGGGAAAGAATTGTTAGAGTACGAGGATCCGAGCTTCAAGCATGGAGTCAAATAAAGATGGAAGTCTTACCCCCTACTAATGCTTCAAAGCTCATGAGGCGTTCGCGTTCGGCGTTGCAACGAGCGTGATGTCCCGCAAGTTGCGGCTCCGTAGCGTCGGGCCGCGCGCGTTGTTCGGTGGTTGATCCTTTGTTCCGGCGTGGCGTTCTCTTCTTCTTCAGAAGAGTCAGAGAGGATGTACTCGGGTACTTCTTCAGTCCCAAAGATTTCTTCAGGAAGCAAGTCAAGGCTGGAGAAAACAGTAAGGGATAAACCATGTGATTGCAAATGAGAGCAAGCAACGGATTGAAAGAAAACTCACTTCCGAATGGTACGCTTCTTTGGTGGAGGCCGTCCTCTTTAATTGGTTCCTTTCCCTTGTCCGCCATGACCTTGGGGTTTTCTCCCTTCCGGAGCAAGAGGGGAAGATGAAGTGATGGAGGAGTATGCTAGTGGATTTGTGGCATCCTGTGGGGCTATTTTATTGACTAAGAGAGCGCATTGGGAGTGATGATCGGTTGGCGTACGTTATTGGAATACCAAAAGGCAAGGTTTTCTTTCCCGAATGCGAAGGGTTTTCATTGAACAAGGTTATGGTTCCTGAATTGAGGATTTTCTACGGGATTTTGCGCTCAAGGGGCGCTTGTTTTTGCGTATTCGCCCGAGTAAAGTTCCCGAATTCGTTTTGAAAACAAGAAGTTCACATCTGCGCGTGAGGGGATCACTTCCGCTACTACAAGCACGGAAATTAAAATTCTTTATTTATCGCCGAAAACCAAGCATCCCTAGTACAATCTAATCGAAGAGCCTGTTTAGCACAGATTGGGGATGGGTGATTTCGGCAATGGCATCGCCGTGGCCATCAAGGCGCTCCAAGATGACTTCGATCTCGTCGATTTTCTCGGCGCAGCTCCGGAAGCCGCGCACCGTGCGGGAGAAGTCGACGCCGTGTGCGTCACCATGGCGGCCAAGCCTGTGGTGGTGCCGAGGACGGATGTCGTGAATAGCCACCTCGTCCACGCGATCTTCTACCGCGGCGAGGCGCGTCCGCCCTGTGTCTCCCGTACATTCACTGAGTCCACTCGCCAGCTCACCGAAGATCTTCAACCGGTCAAGCTCGGCGTCGCGGGCTGCAACATTACAAAGCAACGGTGGTTAGTTTCAAAAATTGGATTGGATCAAAGCCGCCTCATCGGGATTTACCGTCAATGGTCTCCAACAAATGCTTGCGCCGATGCTCCCATTCGAGCTCTGCCGATTCCAGCCCTTCTTGAAATATCCTTCTCGGGGCCTCGCGCTCGGGTTTCTTCAAGCTCCGCCTGGAAGCGGAGGGCGTCGTGCTCCCGTAGGCACGGGGAGTAGTTGTTCGACTCCGAGGAGTCGTCCCCGGCGAGGCCGGATTCTCGGCCGCGCAGGGGCCGTATCTCCATTGGATGAGCCCGAAATCGCAGAAGACTGCCGAAACAGAGGGAAATCTAGGGAGAATCATAAGGAAGTTGACGATCATTGCCTCCGGCGCGCGCTGGCGCGACTTCCTTCCGCCTGCCGCAAGTGGCGCGCGCTCTCGTTGCCACTACCCGACATTGGTTTTTGGGGGTGCGCTGGTGGTGGAGAAAGCAGGCTTAGATTGGCAAAAGTTTGAAGGCTAAAGGCTTGGTGAAAGGTTAGGGGCACCTACGGTTTTATTTATAGGGATGGTGAAGAGATCGTGGCCCTGGATCGTGGTACATACCCCGAGAAATTTGGAAAGTGGAGAGGTTTCCTTAACCGAATCGCTCGCTTCAGTGTCGTTTGGAATTCCAAACCGAGTCATATTCGGTCGATCGGTCGTACCGAGTTGCGGTCGGAGTGCTATTCGGGTATGGTACTGTTTGACCGCGGTTACTGAATGAATCGTCCAAAAAATCGCAAACAAGGTGATACAGAAAAAGGAAAATGAAGTTTATAAAAGGCAAAGTTACAAGGACGATTAATTCGACTACAAATTGTTTGGTAACTCAAACGTTCAAGTACTTTGCAATTACACTAGAGGCGTTTGATGTCATCCGGTGGATGTTCTCCTGCCAGCTTCGATAAGTTTCTTGAGCATTGGACAGCGGAAAGTTTTGCTTTGAGTTGGTTGGATTCAATCATGTGTTCGATGTTTTGGATTTTCTCTCGTTAAACCAGGAAGTTCGGCTACTTTCTTATCAAACTTCACTCTTTAGCCTGTCAAAATTTAACTCACTAGTGCAAAAATTTTTCCTAGCGATCTTCACCCAAGTGCGTCGCGCTCAAATTCGCCGCCCTTGTTCCTCCGGATTTGAGCCTCGTGAATCTTCACGAATTGTTAGATTTTGGCTCTTCCTCGCTCAAGAGCCGGTCCGGGAGGATTGAATCTTCAAAGCTCGTCTTACCGCTCGCATAATGACGTCCGTATAAGAGATGGGCTCCAAGGAGACTTTGATGTTATCAGGAGTTCTTGATCGATAGATTCAAGTATTTCATCCAAGCGATCAACATCTTTGACTTGGTCTTGGGCATCTTTTTGCAGCCAGAAAAAGACTTCTTTAAGCCTTGCCTGATTTTCCTCTGACGGGACTTGGTTTGAAGATGCTTCATCCTTTTCGGTAGCTGAATCATTCATAATAAATAGAGAGCTTGGTGGTGATGTGGCCTGGTCCTGAAAAGGAAAGTTTGCTTAATTAAGGATGGTTTATTGAGTGGAAATAAAAGTGTAGATGTTTACACTCACCTCAATTCTGGTTTCCTGGACTGGAGAGGAGGTTTGCTCAGGCTCAAGGGGGATTTCTTGAGTAGTCACCGAAGTGGAGTTTCCGAGGATTTCCTCGTAAAGCCGAAGCTTCTAGTTGGGGGGAAGCCGGTGCAATCCTCGTAGATTTGAAGCTTCTGGCTGAGGTGAAGATGGATTCATCTCTGGTGAAGCTAGAACTTCTGCTTGAGGAGAGAATGATTGAATCCCTGGTGAAGTTGAAGTTTCTGCTTGAGAAGGAGATGGTTGAACCCTTGGTGAACTTGGATTCGAAGCATGTTGAGGGGAAGAAATCTCCACAGGTTGATTCACCAATGTTTCTTCTGCAGGTGACAAATGAAGGGTTAATGCCAGTGTGAATAATGGTCTTAACAAAAGTAAGGCAGTCGTGGCCATACCAACATGGGGCATTGGCAAATTAAGCCGTTGATGGTTGTCGGGCTCGGTCCAAATTACACAAGATGAAATTGTCGATGAAGAATGGCCTTGTGTCCAAGAAGAAAGGAGTGTTCACTCTCAATGGGAACCTTTTTGGTGGTTCTTTCTTAGCACTGGAGGTGCAACCAAAGGTGGAGCTTTTCTATCGAGGTTGAACTGATAAGAGTTGGGTCCATTGTAGCATATCCGTACATCACCGAGCTGCAGTTGTGGATTTGAATCCCAAAGCAGAAATTAGGCCAACAGCATTGTAAGAGAATGTCCTGGCTCGAGGGGGCAGTGCATCATGGTTCCGCAGAAATAACCAAACATCATGATCGCAAAGGAGGGCTTGCCCGGTCAAAGAGAAAAGATAAGTGTATTACCTCTCAAGTTGGCCGGAAATTAGCACGTCTCAAGGCAGTATGAGTGCACTGCTCACTAAAGATATGGTCATGGAACTCTTGCCACCAGGAGATAAAGAGAGTGGACGAGCTATTGTTGCTGGTGTAAAGAGCCAGTATACATAGTTGGGCTACATTGGTATTCAAAGACCCTTTTCCGGCTTGTATGTTCTCTTTGATTTCCTCTCTTCCGGATTTGAGGAATTCATGAAGGAATAGCCTTGGGGGCACTTGGCCACATCCCAAACGTCGAGCCATTATGTTTGGCCGATAATATTCATAGGTACCGTGATTTAGCCTTCCTCCAATAATTCTACTGAAGAAGATGCATGGATGGATAAAGACATTAAAAATTTCTATGGATCTTGCATCATGGCATCCAAATCTTCAAAGGAGAATTCATAAGGGAGGGTCAACTTATCATTGTTCGTATAAGGGAGCCAAAGAGGATTGGTGAAACCTCTCAAGAAGAGCTCAAAAAGTTGGATCGACATTTTGATCTATGGATATGGTTGGAAGCAAAATTTTCCATAGGTTTGGCATCCTTTGGTGATCTAAGTTTCTCCTTCCTTATGGCTGGATGAAGGAAATGCCGATTTTTGAGATTGATGTTAACAATCCTATGCATGTATAGTTGTAACCACATCCGGTACAAATTCACCAGGGGCCATTGACACATGATATCTTCCGGCCAAGCAGTATCCGAGATGTGGTCTGATGGAGCATGTGGTATACACTCCCTAGGAGATACTTTCCAAGAGGGACACGACGACCACTAGCCAAATCTTCAGCCATTGTGATATGGTTCAAGGTTGGCTCATTGGCCTTGCCACAAAAGATAAATCTGCATAGCCACATGTTCAAGAATGCCCTGTATTCAACTTCACCCAGAGGACCATCTTTCATGTGATTCTGGATATACGACTTGTATCCACTTCCCCGTCTTCACTCCTTGCCTCGGTGGAGCTTTTATACCGGAAAGGGTACACGTCCCGTGGATATCGAGGCTGGTCATCATGTATACATCGGCCAAGGTAGGAGACATCAGTCGTGGCCAAAAAGAAAAGCGTTGACACCATTTGACCCGTAAATGGCAGGTCAGTAAATCAAAAGGCCTGCTCTTGGGGGTCTCGGCCAGGGATAACTCCAAACATCGGGGTAATACGAAGGGGTATCCCAATCGATGGTTTTTGCACTATTATCTACGAGTATCCTCTTGTACCAAGCTCCAAATTTCGCAATTGGGGGCAGAGCGCTCTGAAAGCATCTTGCCACAACTAGGGCCCCGATAAAGCCGTTTTAAAGGGGATTCTCCGGATTCGGCTTCAATAAACTCGAGGACGAGATTCCCACGGGCCAAGGAAATAGGATGATGAGTTGTCCGCATGAATCAAAAGCTCCTGGTGATTACCATATCAAGAAAAGGCGAAAAGGAAATCTAAGATGGGAATCGGAAAGATAATACCGAATGAACCTTAAGGGGATGGAGTTTACCTGGATAGCTTGGTCCGCCATTGAAGGTTTGAGCTTGGAGGTTGATGACCTAGGGTTTGGATCTGAGCGGAGACTCCAACGGATTACAGGAGGAGAAAATGGTGCTGGAATGATTTGACTTGAAGATGTTGGGCATTCATGGTCAATTCCGAATAAAATCACTTTTATCCCATAATTGAAGGGGCATATGTTAACACCAAAAAATGGTACAAAAGAGAAAGGCCGACTTGTGGGCCGAGTTTGCAGATGAATACCATTCGGCAAGGAAAAATCTCCTCAAAGGCACTTCCGTAAAGGACGCTTGCGTGCCTGGGCAGCGTGCGCCATCGTCGCGTAAGGACCGTTTGCGCTTTTAAAAGGGGAGTTTTCGGGAATGCATGGTGACATGGCCCGATGCAAGGAAAGAACGAGTTTATGGCATATACGAGACGGACATTGGCGTCAGAGCATTAATTTAGACATTTAATGTTGTACTCGTAGTCGACCAGGAGTCGTGTTAGGACAAGGGTATAAATATAAACCCTTGATGTATGTAATAGGTATCGAACAATTTCACAACAAACCGCTTACGCCAAATCCCCGAGTCCTTGAGTCGTGTCATCGAGTTCTTCGAGGGGAATCATCGATCCGCTTCATCTCCGTAAGTACCGCAACCTTGTATCATGTCTAGTATCATGCGGTGGATTTAGACCATGATGCAAGAAGTCTTGTTACCTTCGCTAGTATCATGGCAAAGGATTTAAGCTTGGTTCAAGAAGGTTTCTTGTTAGATCATGAGCCATGCGGTAGGCTAAGATCTAGCTTAGAGCTAGTTATCGGCTCTATTAGATTTGGCAACTAATAGATTCATTAAGTTACCTCGTGTTGCTTTGAGTTTTTTACTTTATGTTTAAATTCATGTAACACTCTTTTGCCCAATTTAGATTAGTTTGAATCGGTTTTTATCTTTGTTCGGTGATCTTTATGTTACACGCTCATATCTTTGGCTTAATACTTCGCACGTGGATCACATGTTTCTTAATAGCCGAACCCGAATCAATCTAAGTTGTCACGTGTTGCGGGTTCAAGCTTGCTAATCTTGCGTGAATCTTGAAAAGAACCGGTATCAAGTGCGTAGATGCAGTTTGGGTTGTTTCCCGTAGCCAATCATCCGATGGATTAGATTTTGATTCAATCTCGATAGGTTTATCATCTTTGGCAATATTTGTTCCTTATTCAATTTTAACCCGATTCGGCTGCATACCGTATTCGTTATGCTTCCATGAGTAAAACGTGCTTATAAGTTTGTTTTAAATAATGTGTGCTTTTAGCCTTCCATATTTAGATTGTATCATGCGGTGGATTAATCTTTTCGTGGTTGGTGGTGTGATTTCAAAAAAGTTGTATATGTGGTGGATTAACTTGTTTGGTTTCATGCTTGACGGGTTTGAAAGTACCTAGACATGCGGTAGACTAGTGCTTTTGTCCTATGCATGCTTGTTTACCTCATATTTATAATCATGCTTTTACTTTATCTATTTAAATTGTTATTTATCACTGAGGATCGGTCATGATCATGTGCAAGCAATGCTATTTAAACAAAGACTGATCCTTTGTCATGCTTACGTCATCCATTCGGCTATATCCTGTTTTCATGTTTTAAAGCTCTCGAATGATATTTGAACTGCTGATAGATAGCTTGTTATAGCTATATATCATTTTAATTGGCTTTCTAGCCGTAAATATGGAACTGTCTGGTACCACTCGACAAGTTCCAAGTTTTATCTAACTATTTTTATTCCTTTGTCAACGCTGTGAAAATTGATTGGCACGCTTTCGTGATTCATCACGCGTGTTAAGCCACTCCTTTCGGCTTGCCGTGTGCTTGGCGTGAGGTGCCGATTTTGCGTCGAACACCTGAGCTCCGCGACGGCGGGGATCCTCGGTCACCCCCTACTCGCGCGCCCTTCTTCTCCTGCCGGCCACCCCCTCTCTCTCAGTCCGGCCGCTGCTCCGCCGGCAACGAGGTCGTTGGGGATTGGCACGAGGAGAGCGCTGCGTTGGGCCCCCCGCACCACGCCCGCACTTTACCGTGGACCTGGATGCGTGCTTGATTTGGCGCATTCGGAAGCCCACGGAGCTTTTGGGGAAGTTGTCCAAGACTTCCGCGGTGTGGGGCTTTTTTACCCTAAACTCTGCATCGCGGTCGATTTTGGCGTTGTCTCTCGCGTACACCGTGTGGCCGACTTAAGGTAGTGTTCGCTTCCTATGTGGCTTCTTCTTCTGTATGATGACTCCATAAGATCATGTACATGGTCACTGATTTTCTCCTTGTCTTCCTCTCCTTTGTGTCAAGGATCCGTATAGGATGTCTGACCGAGAAAGATCCGGTTGTATCCATGCGTTGCTTCATTGATAACCCCTCATTTCAAAGTTCACGGCACACTTCCTTAATTGAGACACGTGAATACGTTGGTGGACAAAGAAACCGCCGGTAGGCGAATGCGATAAGCAACTCGTCCACAAATTTCCATAATTTCATAAGGGCCAATGTATCTTGGAGCTAATTTCCTTTTACTCAAAATCAAGGTATTCCCTTTGTTGGTGAAACTCTCAAATACACCTTTTCACCAACTTGGTACTCCTTATGGCATTTCCCTTGTCATGGTAACTCTTTTGTCTCATCTCGTGCGGCTTTTTTAAGTTTTCTTTTATCACTTCAACCCTCCTTCGCTTTAACTAAACTTGGACCAAAAGAACTTCCGCTCTCCCACTTGAGACCAGTTCAAAGGGGTGTGGCATCTTCGCCCATAAAGAGCCTCAAAAGGCGCCATCTTCAAGCTAGCCTGATAGCTGTTATTGTAAGAAAATTCTGCCAAGGCTAAGCATTTGTCCCAACTCTTGTCAAAGTGAATGATGCATACATGCCCGAAGAATGTCTTCGACAATTTGGTTGACTCTTTCCGTCTGCCCATCCGTCTGAGGATGATAGGCGGAACTACGGATTAACTTTGTTCCCAAGTTTTCGTGTAAGTGTTCCCAAAAACAAGATATAAACTGAGGACCTCGATCAGAAATGATGGTCTTAGGGATTCCGTGCAATCGCACTATGCGGTCAAGATATATCTCTGCACAATCTGCCGAGTAAGTGCCGAAGTAACAGCCGATGAAGTGTGTCGTCTTGGTTAACCTATCTACCATGACCTGCATACAATCGTGATTCCCGGACGGAGTGGCAACCCCACAATGAAATCCATTCGGATGTCATCCCCATTTCCACAAAGGTATGGGCAAAGGTTGGAGAGTACCCGCTGTTTTTAAATGGCTTGCCCCGATTCTCGGGAATACCGAACATGTGTCGCACTCGAAACATACTTTGCTATGTCGACCTTCATGTTGGACCAACTCGTAAATTCCCCTTCAAATCTTGGTACATTTTACTACTCCTAGGGTGAATCGAGAATTTAGAGATGAGCCTCATCCAAAATTTCCTTCCCCGAGGGTAGGGTCTTCTCGGGAACAACGAGACGCTGCCCAAACCTAATTGTACCATTTGGATCTTGTTGGAAGCACCTGTATTTTGGATCATTTTGAGACAACCTCTGTGTCGGTGCGGAATGTGGTCCCGACACTAACCAAATAATAAGCGCCAAGGTCTATCCCTCAATGGTCGATGCTAAAGGTCAAAAGACCCAAGAGTTGATCCCGGTTCCGGCCGGGGGGGGGCCGTAACGTCCAAATAGTTGGTGGCTCAAGGCACCGACGGTTTCAAAGACCGGTGCTCGTAGGGCCGTTACAAGGCGGGAGGAAGCGCTCCAAGTCCCTGGTGTAGTGGCTGAAGATATTGTGGGAGAATTGGAGAGCAAGTGCGTGGTGCGACTTGTCTCGTGTTGGGCTCTGTTGTTCGTGTGTCGTGTGTTGCGTCCGTGTTCTCCGTCGTCCCCTGCGGCAAGGGGGTTCGTCCTCCTTTTATAGACCAAGGAAGGAGCGAATCACATGCGCGCCGAACTATTTAGCTACGTGAGGGAGCGTGATGTGCTAAGCTGTAGAGTAGGCGGCCTCCTATGCGATCCTTGCAGCGATCCGGCCATCATGGCGTATCTTGTACCTCGAACAAAGGGCGTCCCTCGAGGGTAGAAGGGCGGCGGACGGCCGTGATGTCTTCGATAGGCTCGAGGGAGTTGTCGACGTCGTCCGGCATTTATGCGGGCAGCGCGGGGCGGGGTGCATGTGGTGTCCCGTTCCAAGACGCTCCACAAGGCCGGAGTTGTTGCCGCGCGCCCGGCGGCGCCCGTACCGGCGGGGGCGGCAGCCATACCGTTGGGTCAGCAAGGGATGGCCTCCCACCGGCCTAGCGCCTCCACCTAACCCCGTAAGGTCACAAGAAAGCAAATCGAGGGCGCACGCGCCCCTTCGAGGGCTCGGCTGCGAGGGGCCGCATCGAGCGCATGCATCGGCGTCACGGATCGTGAGCCCGGCCACGCCCGCATACCCCCCCCCCCCCCACAAAGGAGGGGGATGGGCCCCTCCGGGGAGCCGCGCGCGGGCACCGGCGCGAGCCCCGGCGCATGATGGCGCCGTCCGTCGATGTCGTGGCATTAAATGCCCGCGCGCGGAGCAGCGCGCGCGCGGCGGGGGTGCCCTCGAGCGAGGTGCGCACCCCCGTTCGAGGGCGGGGCCGAGCGAGGACCCTCGGGGCCGAGGGAGGCGCACCCCCTCGAACGGGCGAGCCCGCCCGAGGGAGGGCGCGCACCCTCGAGCGAGGCGCGTCCCCGCCGAGGGAGGCGCACCCCCTCGAACGGGGCGGAGCCCGCCCGAGGGAGGCGCGCACCCTCGAGCGAGGCGAAACCTATTCGAGGGAGTCTTCGAGTGGGCCGCCTGGTGGGCCGCTGGGGCCTTCGCCAAGGCGGCCATGCCCCGCATGGTTAAGTAAGGCGTATTTGGTTTTGGCTTTGTCGGGCGGTTTTAAGTGGGGATTTCCCAGCTGTTTAAGGGGACCCCTAGGGCTGTCTCCGACACTCTGGTTGATGGTTTTGATTCCCTCATCATTGGCTTCAGCCATTAATAATTGCCCACAAGATAGACTCTACCGAGATGGTATTCAACATGCCTTAAGGAACAATTTCAGGGCGCAATTTTACTTAGTTCGCACAAGGTATCCCTATAATTCTATGGACACAAGAGTAATGAATCTTGCGGCCGAGAGCATCTCGCAACTACATTCGCTTTGCCGGTGGTAGTGCACCTCAAAATCGTAATCCTTAATGAGCTCTAACCACCTCCTCGACGCATATTCAAATCAGCTTGGGTAAAGATATACTTGAGACTTTTATGATCGGTGTAGATGTTGCAACGGTTCCCATTAAGTAATGCCTCCTGCATTTTCAAGGCATGAACGACCGTCGCTACCTCAAGATCGTGAGTTCGATAATTCTTCTCATGTGGCCGAGTGGTTATGGAAGCATAAGCAATAACTCCTGCTTTTCGGTATGGCGCGTCGTTGCACTGTGCCCGAGGCATCACAATAAACCTCATATGGCTTGGATACCTGGTTGAGCTAACACTGGCCGGGTTAGGTAATCGCTTAGAGTTTGGAAGCATTCTCGCATTTTTCATCCCACACAAATTTGACTCCTTCCTTCAATAATTCACTATAGGTTTGGCGATTCTCGGGAAAAATCCGGACAAAGCGACGGCGTAATACCTAGCCAACCCAAGAAAGCTTCTAATTTGATGGACGGATTCTTGGTGGCTTCCTACCCATCACTTCTTGTACTTTACTTGGATCCACGGATATACCTTCACTAGAGATGGTATGCCCCAAGAACTTAATGCTATCCAACCGTAATTCGCATTTGGAGAACTTAGCATAGAGTTTATGATCCCTCAAATGTTAAAGAACAATGCGAAGATGTTCAAGATGCTCTTCTTCGCTCTTGGAATAAACCAAGATGTCGTCAATGAAAACCACAACGAATTTATCCAAATACCATGAACACCGAGTTCATGAGGATACATGAAGTAGGCAGGTGCATTAGTAAGACCGAAGGACATAACCGTATATTCATATAGCCCATATCGTGTGGAGAAGGGCCTTGGGAATAGCGCAAGGCCGAATCTTTATCTCTGATGATAAATCCGTACCTAAGACTTCGCTTTGGAAAAGACCTTGGCTCCCGCTTAGTTGATCAAACAAGACATCAATGCGGGCAAAGGGGTATTTATTTTTGATAGTGACCGCACTGGAGAGGGCGGTAGTCCACGCATAGCCTCAAACTACCGTCTTTCTTCTTAACGAAGAGAGCAAGACATCCCCAAGGAGAAGAACTCGAGCGAATGAAACCCTTGTCCAATACCCCGTGGCCGGGCCTCAACTCAAATGCCTCCTTGGGTGGCATACGATAAGCTCTTTTCGAAATAGGTGCCATACCAAAGTTGTAGTTCAATCACGAACTCAATGTCCCGATCCGTGGCATGCCCAAGCAGATCATCAAGAAAGACATCCGTATAATCACGACCACCGATCTCTCCTCTAAGTTTGTGGCTATTGAGACATAGGCACTAGGGTTCATAGATTCCCTCAAAGGTAAGTAAAGAGTCGAGGCACCGACAGCATGTGAATTGATTTCTATTCTTCTGCTCGCAATGTCCAATGTTACTTTATGATGTGTCATCCAATCCATTCCCAAAATGACATCTATTCCATCTAGCCCCCAAGGTTAAGAGATTGGTTTGGAAGACCTTGCTACCTAGCTGCAAAGGTACACTCTTGACTAGTGTGTTGAGGATATTTTCTCCGTGGGTTGCAATCTTATACTCATTCTTAACACTTTGAGCACATTTAGACCCAAGTTGACTTGTGTACTTTGGTTCATAAAACTATGTGTAGCACCTAATCAAACAAAATCTTAACAAGTTTGCCATGGATAGAGAAGGTACCCGTCATAACCGCCGCTCCCTCGTAATTCCCACCATTGTGGTGAAGTTGAGACGACCCCGCTTGACTTGCACTCTGCCTCGCTTCTTCCCCTTGTCCTTATTGTTCGAGGCCGTCCCCGTCCTCGATTTTGCTACCTGGTTGAGGAGCCGTGCATTCATAAAATGCCCGGGTTTCCACACAATTGTAGCAGTCATTCTTCATTGTTGGTGCTACAGTGGGGGAATACAAGGCCTAACATTCTGGCCGAAAATTCTGGAGAACGGAAATTCCCTTGCCGCTGATTTTGGGGAGGTTTCTACAACCCAACGCCGTAACGTTGGTTCCACCGAGAATTCGTGGTGCCTTCGAACTACGCGGAACTTGCGCTTAGGCGCATTGTTAGAGTTGAACGCAACCTTCCTCTTCTTTGCATTCTCGCACTTTCATTACATCCTCCCGGGGATATGGCCAGGTCCACTATCTCATGATAGGCCGTTGTTGACAAGATAAAACTCGTATCCACCTACGACCGCAAGCGTACGACCTACACCTTTTTTCACCACGAGATTCCCAAGGTTCTGTCAACTGCGAAGTGTGGGGATTACGCTTAACCAAGTACTAATCTAGTAGAATGGAAAACCTTTTGAAAGAGTATTAATCTAAAGGTAAAACAATCTAACCTGGGTTAATCTAAGTTAAGTTGATCAAACAAATCTAGGTTAAACTAGATGGTAAAGGGTGAACACAAGAGAGTGATTAAGAAAGATAAGCGTTCCTCCTAGGATCTATGATAACATGGTATGCATCTACTATACGAGGGTGGTAAACCAATCTACGGGGTTGTGACCACGGTTTCGCCTTTCCTCCTCTCGTACCGCTCACTACGCGAAGTGTACCGCGACTAGACCTATGATGGACACGGTGATGTTGATGGAATCTAAGTGGAGTAGCGGATATCATACGCCCGAAAAACACGTAGCTAACCTAATCATCAAAGCATCATCAACATGAAAACAATAGATTGAAACCACGAATCAAATAGTGATCACATAGCATGCATCCATCTAACCCTAGGGATGAACGGAGACATTACCCGCTCATCTACACGGATTGAAGCACATAGGGGTGATGGAGACCCTGAGAACGTCGCCGATGAAGATGGCGGCGATGGAGCTTGGGAACAACCCCTAGGCCGGCTTGAGTCCTCCTCTTGCTTCCTTCTCTCCACCGGCGTTGATCCTTGCGACGAGCTCATCTAACTCTCTCCCTCATCCTGCGGCGGCGTGTTCCGTCAATGGCGCTAGATGATTTGTTCGATGCGGCTACCGATGGCAAATGGGAGGCAATAAATAGACAAACACCTAGGGCAAAGGGGGCACCGTACCGAGCTCGGAGGGGTTGGGCCGGCTGCCCAGTTACCGCCTGTGCCCATTTCAGCCCGGTTCGGCCCCGGTTTCCTCCCCAAACTTGCTTATCGTGTGATCCCTTGTTTGTGTGCATTGCATGTGGGCCTTGACGTTGTTTCCTTCATGGTTAAGGCTTGAATCCTTGCTATGCAAGCTTCGCTCGTTTTCCGGTTGAGTCCCCCGAAGACTTGCACGTTGACGCTTCGGTCCTCGGGTCATTTGGAGTCATGTTCATCACAAGGTTTGACTCTTGTCGGGCTTCATGATCTTCTTCCAAAGTGCTTTGGTGAACTTATCCCGAAAGTCTCCTCTTTAGAGTAGATTTCCCGCGTAAACAACAAACTCCAAAATCGACATGCAAGTGTGAACTTGTTACATCATTAGTATGCCTAGTGGCGGGTTAGTTGCAAATCATAATCGAAACCAATGTATACTAAGTACTCTAGGTTGACGGAATTGACCGCCATCAGCCTCCCCCTTGCTTAAACCTTGCTCGTCCCCGAGTAAGTAATCCTTGCTTAAAAGGGAACTGTTGCCTTCCAATGTTGTCCTCGCACTTAGTCATTCATGACGAGGCAAATTCGTTCTCTCTTAAGAATTTATTTTTAAAGTTCAAGTTGTGACCGGCTTCTTTTTCATTATGGAAGATAGACTAACAATAAAGAACAAGCCACATGTAACACGATGCTCTCAAACTTAAGTGAACTTCAAACCATTACCTTGTCACATGGAAGATTTTCAAAAAGATGCATATCCAACATAGGTGAAAATCTCTGCAAAAGCTCATGGAAACACTCATCTCATCAAGTCACTCAAGCCTATACTAGATTATTTTCAACCTACTCTACTCATATGTGATAGTGGAAAGCTTATGTGGAGCTTGAAGGTTAAACAATCCTAGCAAAACATATATCCGAAATATTGTCAAATTAAGAGAGAGGTCTATTGGAATTACCGAGACTAAAAAGGCCATGGAAAATAAATGTTGGAAAGAGAGAGGGATGAAACACACACATTTAGATAAGTGGACATGTGCAAGTGGCAAATGGATGATCCCGAGACACAGGAGCTCCTTAAGTGATGAGTGATTGACAACGGGTGTTGGAGTCGACTCTTGGCTTAGTGCGCGGGTGTAGGTCGCGGCCTAGTTCGTGTTGTTGCGGGTGAAGAACGGGCGCGAAAGGTCTTCGGCCTTGAGGGGCCTCGGGGGAGATGGAGAGACAAGTAGGCTCGGTTCGAGGGACCCGGTGGACAGCGGGACTGGGTGCGGGTCACATGGTGGCGACACAAGCAAGACGAAGTCATGGACAAGTGAGCCGGTGCACGGTGGCGGTCAAGTCAAGTGGTTTGGCGGGAGGCCGGACCGGGCACGCGGGGTTTGGTGGTTTGGCCACAAAACCACCGGCGGACGGTTTCTTGGTTTGGGCCTCAAAACCAAGTCCGAGGGCCCAACACGACGGAGACGGGATCCGGGCGTGTCGGGAAGCTTCGAAGCGGAGGACACGCGGCGGGATCGCATGGCTTGCGTCGGGAGGACGCGGGGTGCGGCAAAGGCGTGGCCGTCCGATGGCAAGACCCACAAACATTACCAAAATGCCCCTACGTGGGTTGTATCGCCAGTAGTGTAGTTAGGGGTAGTCGAGTCATTTACCACTCCGGCGGGACCTGATATATAAGCCTGGAGTGTGTGTTGATGGCTCTCTCTCTCTCCGCGACTTAGGGTTTCATTTTCCCCCTTCTCTTTCTCATTTTCGTAGCCATTTTTCTTCCATTTTTCCCTAGGCTAGCATGAGAGCTTCATGAGAGATTTGTTGAGAGGGATGGATGCTAGGGCGGCATGCTAGACCTTGTGAATCTTTCCTGGTTTGTATAGAAGATTCGGGGTTGTTTTTCGTGGCTTTTTGTGCTTATTTTCGTGCCTTTGTTCCCGGTGTGATTCCGCGGATTTGAGTGAGTTTTTTTCCCGGATTTCTTTGAGGGAAACATGGATAGATGCCTTGTGCATCTTTGTGCTTGATCTTGTGCCCTCAAACGCCGGGAAATCACTTCGATTCGTGAGTTTTCGTTCGGTTCTCTAGTTTTTGGAGGTGCTCAAAGGATTCGCGATTCCCGGTGATTTAGGGAGTTAGGAGGCAAGATTTTTGGGCTATAGCATCCTTGTGTGACGCTTTTCAAGTCCCCAAACCCTTGTCTCTACAGCTTCAACTGTTTGGGAAATCCGATGATGATTTGGGGAAGTTGACTTTCGAGGTCGGGCATTTTTCTCGTTCCGTCCGAGCCTCGCGGACGGTCCGCGGCCTCTGGCGGACGGTCCGCGCCGCTCGAGTTCGTCCCGAGTTCTTCGTGTTCTTGCTCGTCCTTTGTTTCGATCCGTTGTGATTTTGGTTTTTGGTTGGACGAAGTTTCGGACAGTCCGCGGTGTCGGGCGGACGGTCCGCGGGTGCTAGGCGGACGGTCCGCGTGCTCCCCGCGGACGGTCCGTGGCACGCGGGTGTCTTTGGGTCGTTCTGTGTAAATTAACGGACGGTCCGTGGCTAAGGCCGGACGGTCCGCGGCCGGGTGCGGACGGTCGCGATACCCGGCCGGACGGTCCGCACGGCTCTTGCGGACGGTCCGCCCCCCCCCTGCGCGGACGGTCCGCCGAGCCGTGTGCTTTGCTTCTTGGTTCGATTCCTTCCTCCCTTTCTAGTGCTTCCGCGTGTGCTTTGAGGAATCGTTCCTAAGGCTAGAGGTTGATCCATAACCTCGTGGTCTTGGCGATTGGTGCGTGATTCGATCCATCGCTCGTGTGTGACCGGGATTTGAGTAGGACATAGGCCGGGTTCTTTGGGAAGAATTTTTACGGCTCCTATTCACTCCCCCCTCTCTAGTCGCCATCGATCCTTCAATTGGTATCGAGCTTGGTGCGGATTCTTTGCGACTCGACAAGTCTCGAATCCTAAGATGGCGTACGTTGAGCGGGGGCGGTCCGCCGCACTTCGATGGCAAGGGTTACCACAAGTGGGCGGCTCGTATGATGATTTTTCTTCGAGGAAAGCTGTTGGATTTTATTGTGCTTGACAAGACATATGCTATTCCGATCAACATCCATACTCTTATGGTGACCGATGCCGATGCCAAGGCCAAGTATGAGGCTAATGCAAAAGCCGTTGATCACTTGTGCCGAAGCTTGTGTGATCCAGAGTTTGATCGTGTTCGCCATTTGAATCTTGCTTGGCAAATTTGGGATAAGTTGTTGGTTGCTCACGGTGGTGATAACCATGTGAAGGCTCGCCTCTTTGTCTCTTACCGGATGCAATATGAGAATTTCACTCCACTTCCCGGTGAGGACATTGATGCGATGTTTCAGAGGTTTATCGCCATCGTGAACAATATGAAGGCAAATGTTGAGGATTTTCCGTATTCCGAGCATGATCAGGCTTTGAAGCTCTTGCATGTCTTGGATCCAAATGTTTGGGGTGCTAAGGTTGAGGCCATCAAGGAGTCCGGGAATTATTTGACTATTGAGTTGGATGACCTCTTTTCTAAGCTCAAGTCGGCCGAGGTTGACGGGGAAGATGCTATCCAAGCATGAGGGCTCGACCGACCATAGTCTTGCTCTTGTGGGAGGATCAAAGGGCAAATCTAACCCTTCCCGTCGACGGTTTTCTTTGTCCTCTCTTATGTCCATTCCGGATGAGGAGTTTGATGTGCCGGGCGAGGAGGAGCCGGCCTTGCTCTCAAGAAGATTTGAACGACTACACGAGAGTCGGAGGAACGCAAGGCGGAGCTCAGGGACGTGCTACAAGTGTGGCAAGCGTGGCCACTTCATCGCCGAGTGCCCGGAAGCGGAGGAGAACAAGTACAAGGTGAACGAGTACAAGGCGCACCCGAGGCGTGAAGACAAGTACTCCTCCAAGGGCAAGCACTTCAACAAGTCCAAGAGCAAGGACAAGGACAAGCGGCGACCGAGCAAGAGCACCTACAAAAAGAACAAGGCAAGAGCGATGGTGGCCGGTGCGAGCGACGTCGACTCAAGCTCAAGCGAGGAGCGAGTCAAGCTCGAGCGGCCCGAAGATGAAGACGCCGGGAGGCGCGGTGGCAAGAAGAGTGCAAGCGGAACCTCGGCGGGGCTGAGCTGTGTGGCGCTTGAGGGCTTTTGTGGCATGGCCCATAGCTCGAGCAGCAAGAAGAGTGTGAAGGAGGACAGCGACTCCGACTCGGAGGATGAGGTAAACCGTGATCCCGACTCTTTGCTTGCTGAGATTGCTAGGTTGAATGGTTTGCTTGATAACCGTGATAGTGTGCTGAGAGATGCCAAAAAGATGAGGAAAGATCTTAGGGCTCAGCTTGAGAATGCTAGTGAGAAAGTAGGAGATTTAGAGTCAAAATTGCTTGAATTAAAACTTGAGAATGACTCTTTGAAACTTGCTCCTACTTCTCCTGATGATGTTGAATGTGTTGAATGTGATGCTTGGTTGAATGAGATCAAACTGCTTAATGAGAAGAATGCTTCCATTTTGGCTCAACTAGATGCTCTTAGGACTGAACATGATGAGCTTAAGGCTAGACCTACTTTGCTTGGTGCTTGCAAATCATGTCCTACTATGCATGCTAAGCTTGTCGATGCTCGTTCTACCATTAGTTCTTTGGAAGCATCTTTGAAATCTCCTGTTGCAAATGCATGTTCTAGCCGTGATGAAGTCACTTTGCGTAATCTTGAACTTACTTCCCGTTTGGATGTCATCTATGAGGAGAATGACTATTTGAGGAAGGTGTTGGGTTGGTTGTACGGCGGGAACCTCAATTGAAAATCATGATTGAGGAGTTCAAGAGAGGCGATGGTCGTGGTTTGGGTTTTGAGAAGTTGGGTGAGAAAGTGGGAGAGAACAGTGGGGAGAGTGTGTACGAGAAGTGTGTTGAGTCTAACCCCGGTTCGAGGTGATCGGAGAGATCCAAGTCCCACTCCCAAAAGCACCCAAGAACTCTTTCACACCAAAGCCCAACCACCTTTGCAACAAGCTTGACACAACCCAAGATCCACCCAAATTCCCACCTAAAACAAATGATTTCCGAAACCAAGTGAAGTTTGTGGGTGAGAAGGGTGAGAAGCCTAGAGAGAAGCCGAGCCAAAACCAAAACCCATCCCCTTCGGGTGTGAGTATTGTGGCAAGGAGAGGCATCTTGCGAGTTTTGCTACAAGAGGAAGAGGGATGAGAGGCTTGCTAGGGAGCAAGCAAACCGGGACAGTATCGCCGGCCTCGCGGTATTCCCGAGCCTAGAGTGCCACTTCCACGGGGTGTGGGAAGTGTGAGGAGTGTTGGCGGGTTCCCACGGAGGGGGTGGTGGTGAGAGGTACGTCGGGAGAGATGATGGTGTGCGTCTTGGTGAGAGGTTTGGTCGGGCTCGTGGTGGTTTTGCGGACGTCCTCCTACTCGTCCTCGGTACGGGTTTAGGGGAGATGATCGCAGCTTTGGGTTCCGGAGGAACTACGGACCACGTTTTCCCCCTCGTGGTGCTCGTACTCCTCCCATGGGACATGGGAAGGTTGGTGGCAAGGGAGTGTTGTTTGCTAACCCCTCTTTTGAGCGAGATGGCTCGACACTGGGTTTAACTTTCTCTCGTGCTAACCCCGGTGTCGAGTCGCTAGCTCATTCTCGTTCTTGTTTCGACTGCAGCAGGGGAGGCTTGGAGAACATTTGGTTGATCGACTCCGGGTGTTCTCGACACATGACCGGAGATAAGAAGTGGTTCTCCGGCCCTCACCCCGGTGAAGGAAAAGATGTACATCACATTTGGGGACAATGGACGAGGTAGGGTGCTTTCGAGAGGGTGTTGTGCATGTGAGTGACAAGGTAACGTTGAAGAGAGTGGCTCTTGTGAAGTCTTTGGGTTTCAATTTGCTTTCGGTTTCTCAGTTGCTTGATGAGGGTTTTGAGGTGCGTTTCAAGTCTGGAGAGTCTCGTTTGCTTGATTCTCGAGGTGATCTTGTCTGTATGATCATCCCCGAGGGTCAGATTTTCAGGGCTGATTTCTCTCGTTCTTTGGGTCCCGCTCGTCGTTTGATGGCCGGTCCTTCTTCGATTTGTGGAAATGGCATAGGCGGTTGGGACACTTGAGCTTTGATTTGGTTTCCCGCTTGAGTGGTCTTGATCTTGTCCGAGGATTGCCGAAGTTGAAGCTTGAGAAGGATTTGGTTTGTGCTCCTTGTAGGCATGGTAAGATGGTAGCCACTCCCCATCCACCCCCGACCGATGTCATGACCGAGTGTCCGACGGAGAGCCGTTGCATATGGACCTTGTTGGGCCGGCTCGAGTTCGCTCGGTGGGTGGGAAGTGGTATGTCCTTGTTGTGGTGGACGATTACTCCCGCTATGCTCGGGTGTTCTTCTTGGAGGATAAGAGTGAGACTTTTGGTTTTGTTCGAGATCCGATCGTGAGGTTGAAAAACGAGAGGCATGGAAATGCTATTCGAGCTATCCGCAAGTGATAATGGCTGCGAGTTCAAGAACTCTCGTTTTGATGCCTTTTGTCGTGATCTAGGTCTTGAACATCGTATTCGACCCCTTATGTGCCCCCTCAAAATGGAGTCGTGGAAAGGAAAAATCGGACTCTTTGTGAGATGGCTAGGACGATGCTCGATGAGCACGGGACTCCTAGGAGGTTTTGGGCTGAGGCGGTCAATACGGCTTGTCATGTTTCCAATCGGATTTTATTGAGATCTTTCAAGAAGAAGACCGTTATGAGCTTATGCATGGTCGGGCACCCAAAGTGAGTCATTTCCGAGTTTTTGGCTGCAAGTGCTTTATTTTGAAAAAGGGAAAACTCGACAAGTTTGAGGCTAGGTCTAGTGATGGTATTTTCTTTGGATATGCTAACCACTCTAGAGCCTATAGGGTGCTTAACCTTGAGACTAACAAAATCATGGAGACTTGCGAGGTGACCTTCGACGAGACAATGCCATGTACCTCTCTTGGCTTTGAATGTGCAGGTGATGAAGAGATGGCCGAGGACCTCTTTGAAGAGGAGAAAGATGAAGTTGGAGATGATGATGGGGAGAACCATGCGCCGAAGCCGAGCATGTACCCACTACTTCCCCCACGACTACTTTGGAGCATGGACCGTCTACTTCATGGACAACGACGGTGCAACAAGAGGACCAGGCGAGAGAAGGCGAAGTTGAGGGGGAGGTGGTCTCGAGGCGTGAGGCTCCCCGGCGGATTCAAGAAGTGCACCCCCTTTCGAAGATCATTGGAGACATCAATGAACGCACTACACGGTCGAGGTCCGAGAATTCCTCTCATTTTGCTCATGTTGCTTTTGTTGCTACTTTTGAGCCCAAGGACATTGGACATGCTTTATCCGATGCAAACCGGGTCAATTCTATGCATGAGGAGTTGGAAAATTTTGAGAGGAACCGGGTGTGGGAGTTAGTTGAACCACCTCCAAATTGCCATCCCATAGGAACCAAGTGGGTTTGGAAGAACAAAGAGGGAGAGAATGGGATGGTTGTGAGGAACAAGTCCGGACTTGTTGCTCGGGGGTTTAGTCGAAGGAGGGGATCGACTATGAGGAGACCTTTGCTCCGTGGCCCGTCTTGAGGCAATTCGAATTCTTCTAGCCTTTGCCGTGGCTAAAGGGTTCAAGTTGTTTCGGATGGACGTGAAGAGTGCTTTTCGAATGGGGTCATAGAGGAGGAGGTGTATGTGAAGCGGCCACACGGGTTTGAGAGCGAGTTGTACCCACACGGGGTATACGGGTTGAAAAGGGCTGCGTATGGGTTGAAACGGGCGCCCGTGCTTGGTATGGGAGATTGAGAGGTTTTCTTTTGAGCAGAGGGTTTGTGATGGGTACCGTAGATAGAACCTTGTTTCTCCTCAAGCATGGAAATGACTTGCTGATTGTTCAGATTTACGTGGATGATATTGTCTTTGGTGGCTCGTCCCATAATCTTGTTGCCAAGTTTGCAGATGAGATGAGCAGGGAGTTCGAGATGAGCATGATGGGCGAGTTGCAGTATTTTCTCGGGCTGCAGATCAAGCAAGTGAAGGACGGTACATTTGTGCACCAGACCAAGTACACGAAAGACATGCTGAGGAAGTTCCAGATGCAAGATGTGAAGCCGATGTCGACTCCCATGGGGAGTACGGCCACTTTGGATGCGGATGAGGACGGAGAACCAGTGGACCAGCGGGAGTACAGGAGCATGATCGGCTCCCTCCTCTACTTGACGGCGACGAGGCCAGACATACAGTTCAGCGTGTGTCCGTGCGCTCGTTTTCGAGGCTTCGCCGAGGACATCACATCGACGGGCCGTCAAGAGGATTTTCGGTACCTACGGTCCGCCCTCGGTCTTGGCCTTTGGTATTCTTCCTCCTCGACTCGTCTCTTCATGGTTTTTCCGATGCGGATTTTGCCGGTTGTCGAGTCGAGAGGAAGTCTACTTCGGCACTTGTCGGTTTCTTGGTTCTTCGTTGGTCTCATGGTCTTCCCGCAAGCGGTCTAGTGTAGCTCGGTCTACCACGGAGGCGGAGTATGTTGCCTGCCGCGAGTTGTTGTTCCCACCGCTGTGGATTTTATACACTTTGAGAGACTTTGGTGAGGAGTGCTCCCGGATCCCACTTCTTTGTGATAGCACCGGTGCCATAAGCGTAGCCAAAAACCCGGTGCTTCACTCCGGAACCAAACACATAGAAGTGAGGTATCATTTCCCGAGGGACAATGTGGAGAAAGAAACCATTCTTTTGCGCCATGTCCCTACCCAAGATCAGCTAGCCGACATCTTTACAAAGCCTCTCGACCAAGCTACATTTGTGCGCTTGCGAGGGGAACTTGGGGTTTGTTGCCCTTTCTAGTTGATTTTTGGGAGATTTTCTTTTTGTACCATATGTATCATACCATGTTTATTTTGATGTATATACATGCTTTGCTTGATGTATAAACCATGGTAGGATAGCCATCTTGTCATATATCATGTTGCATTTGTATCATATTGCATTTTAGGATGATGAGCTTCTTTTATATGCCATATGTGAGTCTCTTTGGCTATTTGTGAGATTTTGGTTATATGTGTGGAGAAATGGTGATGTGAGGCTATGCTCTTGGAATATTTGAGATATATGTGTGGTGAGATAGCCCCTTTTGAGATAAATGCTTAACTTGACTAATTTTTGATGAAATATGCTCCACTCGTGTGTAGTTGTGTATCCATGTCACAGTTTAGTCTAAATGTGCTTTTCATGCTTAGATTGTGCTTGGATGCCTTGTTCTTGCATTTGAGCCAAAGGCCGGATATCATTGTGAATGTTTAGCCTATGTTGCATTCATGGGGGAGCATAAGCTTCTTTTTGCCGCAAAGGCACTTCATGTACCATGAAATGAATCAATCTTGAAAAGAAGTGCACATTGCTTGAAAAATGCTCCATCCATCATGTCTATGTTTAAAATGTCTTATCTTTCACATATGGGTGCGAAACATGTTGCATGATGTTCACCAGTGGAGAAGTCTCCCCGAAGTGCACACATGGCTCATGAGCTTTGACATGACATGCTTTGCTTTATGGGTGTTTGCCATGATCTTTTGCTGAGAATTTGATATCCTTGTATGATCTTTAAATGGTATGCATGTTTGTGGCTCAAGTGTGACATGGATAGGCCTTTACATGTGAAGCGAGTCTTCTTTTGAGAAAACTGCTTAAATCTGAAAATTTTGCTTTGTCACATGCTTGTATTTTCATATATTACTTGTGGCAATGCTTTGACTATGCTATGATTCATGTGTGTGATCTTTGTCTCATTTTTAGCCTTTGACACTAGATTTGGCCTATTTGAGAAGCTCATGTAGTTGTTTATATGCTTTGCTTTGCATTTCTGCATTTTCACCTTGATTCATACATTGTCAACAAGGGGGAGAAAAGGTGAGCTTAATGAAAATTCAGAAAAAGGTGAGCTGAAATTTTGGAAGTGTGCATCCACATGTTCAGGGGGAGGCATTTGTTCAGGGGGAGCTTTCTTGCTGTTTTCGGTGTGGATTTTGTGCTTTGCTTGGCTTGTGACCTTTCTTCGCCTTTCTTCGGTTTTGGTCATGAGTTGAGCTTTCTTGTTTTTCTTTCTTCTTTCTTTCTCTTTCACTGCGAATTTCATTTCGCGTTGTGTGTTGTCAATGCACTCATCAAGGGGGAGATTGTGGACCGGGAGCGTCCCGGTGGTCGGTGGATGACCGCTCCTTAAGTGATGAGTGATTGACAACGGGTGTTGGACCGACTCTTGGCTTAGTGCGCGAGGTGTAGGCTGCGGCCTAGTTCGTGTTGTTGCGAGGTGAAGAACGGGCGCGAAAGGTCTTCAGCCTTGAGGGGCCTCCGGGAGATGGAGAGACAAGTAGGCTCGGTTCGAGGGACCCGGTGGACGACGGGACTGGGTGCGGGTCACATGGTGGCGACACAAGCAAGACGAAGTCATGGACAAGTGAGCCGGTGCACGGTGGCGGTCAAGTCAAGTGGTTTGGCGGGAGGCCGGACCGGGCACGCGGGGTTTGGTGGTTTGGCCACAAAACCACCGGCGGACGGTTTCTTGGTTTGGGCCTCAAAACCAAGTCCGAGGGCCCAACACGACGGAGACGGGATCCGGGCGTGACGGGAAGCTTCGAAGCGGAGGACACGCGGCGGGATCGCATGGCTTGCGTCGGGAGGACGCGGGGTGCGGCAAAGGCGTGGCCGTCCGATGGCAAGACCCACAAACATTACCAAAATGCCCCCACGTGGGTTGTATCGCCAGTAGTGTAGTTAGGGGTAGTCGAGTCATTTACCACTCCGGCGGGACTCGATATATAAGCCTGGAGTGTGTGTTGATGGCTCTCTCTCTCTCCGCGACTTAGGGTTTCATTTTCCCCCTTCTCTTTCTCATTTTCGTAGCCATTTTTCTTCCATTTTTCCCTAGGCTAGCATGAGAGCTTCATGAGAGATTTGTTGAGAGGGATGGATGCTAGGGCGGCATGCTAGACCTTGTGAATCTTTCCTGGTTTGTATAGAAGATTCGGGGTTGTTTTTAGTGGCTTTTTGTGCTTATTTTCGTGCCTTTGTTCCCGGTGTGATTCCGCGGATTTGAGTGAGTTTTTTTTCCCGGATTTCTTTGAGGGAAACATGGATAGATGCCTTGTGCATCTTTGTGCTTGATCTTGTGCCCTCAAACGCCGGGAAATCACTTCGATTCATGAGTTTTCGTTCGGTTCTCTAGTTTTTGGAGGTGCTCAAAGGATTCGCGATTCCCGGTGATTTAGGGAGTTAGGAGGCAAGATTTTTGGGTTATAGCATCCTTGTGTGACGCTTTTCAAGTCCCCAAACCCTTGTCTCTACGGCTTCAACCGTTTGGGAAATCCGATGATGATTTGGGGAAGTTGACTTTCGAGGTCGGGCATTTTTACTCGTTCGTCCGAGCCTCGCGGACGGTCCGCGGCCTCTGGCGGACGGTCCGCCGCTCGAGTTCGTCCCGAGTTCTTCGTGTTCTTGCTCGTCCTTTGTTTCGATCCGTTGTGATTTTGGTTTTTGGTTGGACGAAGTTTCGGACGGTCCGCGGTGTCGGGCGGACGGTCCGCGGGTGCTAGGCGGACGGTCCGCGTGCTCCCCGCGGACGGTCCGTGGCACGCGGGTGTCTTTGGGTCGTTCGTGTAAATTAACGGACGGTCCGTGGCTAAGGCCGGACGGTCCGCGGCCCGGTGCGGACGGTCCGCGATACCGGCCGGACGGTCGCGCGGCTCTTGCGGACGGTCCCGCCCCCCCGCGGACGGTCCGCCAGAGCCTGTGTGCTTTGCTTCTTGGTTCGATTCCTTCCTCCCTTTCTAGTGCTTCCGCGTGTGCTTTGAGGAATCATTCCTAAGGCTAGAGGTTGATCCATAACCTCGTGGTCTTGGCGATTGGTGCGTGATTCGATCCATCGCTCGTGTGTGACCGGGATTTGAGTAGGACATAGGCCGGGTTCTTTGGGAAGAATTTTTACCGGCTCCTATTCACTCCCCCCCCCTCTCTAGTCGCCATCGATCCTTCAAGGAGTGATCTAGCAGAAGATGATTGGAGAAAAGAAATTGTTGATTATTTGGAAAATCCATCCCGAAAGGTCTCTAGGAAGCTCAGGTATAAAGCTATAAAATTTGTTCTTCTTGATGGACGTTTGTATTACAAATCATTGGATGGGGTGTTGCTACAATGCCTGGGTCAAGAAGAAGCAAAGAAAATGATGAGTGAAGTGCACGATGGGCTGTTTGGAGCACATCAATCGGCTTACCGAATGAAATGGGTTATCAGGCACCCTGGATGTTTTTGGCTGACGATGCTGGAAGATTGCTTTGAGTATTACAAAGGGTCTCAAGATTGTCAAAAGTTTGGAAATATTCAGAGAGTTCCAACATCAGCTTTGAATCCTATTATCAAGCCATGGCCATTCCGAGGATGGGGTATAGATTTGATTGGCCAAATAAATCCTCCATCTAGGAAGGGGCATACGTTTGTGCTTTTGGCAACAGATTATTTCACTAAATGGGTTGAGGCAATTCCATTGAAGAAAGTAACATCAGAAAATATGGTTGAGTTTGTCAAGGAGCACATCATCTACAGATTTGGAATTCCTCAAACAATTACAACTGATCAAGGAACTCAATTTATATCTTCAGAGTTCAGAGAATTTGCTGAAAGCATGGGGATCAAATTGTTAAATTCTTCTCCTTTTTATTCCCAAGCTAATGGTCAGGCAGGGGCTTCTAACAAGATCATGATCAAGATTATACAAAAGAAGATTGATCAGAAGCCAAAAAGGTGGCATTCGGTACTCAATGGAGCCTTGTGGGCTTACCGAATGGCCCCTCATGGAGCTACAAAAACATCTCCTTATGAGTTGGTTTACGGGCATCATGCTGTTTTGCCATGGGACATGCAATCAGACTCAAGGAGAGTAGTTTTGCAAAAGGATTTAAGTTCCAAGGATTACAGTGACTTAATGATGGACGAATTAGAAGATTTGCATATGATTCGTCTTAGGGCCTTGGAGAATATTGAGAAGAACAAGATGCGAGTTGCTAAGTACTATAACAAGAAAGTAAAGGTCAAGCAATTTGCAGAAGGAGATTTAGTTTGGAAAGCATTACTGCCGATTGGGACTAAATACAGTACGTTCGGCAAGTGGTCCCCCAATTGGGAAGGTCCTTTTCGGGTGGTCAGATGTACGCCTGGAAATGCGTATATCTTGAAAACCTTACTAGGAGAAGAGTTTACTACTGCTATAAACGAGAGATACTTAAAGAAATATTATCCTAGTATTGAAGTTGATCGTTGAGTACAAGCATCAGGATTACAAGCATTAGAAACATGGAAACAACCGGCGTTCGGGAAAGAAGCCGCCTTCAGAGCAAAAATCCTGACAAAAGGAGATGGCCAATACTAAAGTGTATTGCCCTTAGCACGAAAATGTTTTACATTACAAACATTTCTTGCAGGTTCTTTATTTGGGAACCCAGCCACCTAAGATTACAAGAGAGCCTGCGGGAAGCAGAATGCCTGGAGGAAGAAGCGAAAGTATGCATCATTTCTTTGACTCCGTGTTTTTCCTCTTCAGTTCTTCCCTCTTTAGCTGCTCCAGGACCACCGTAACGGCAACGTAGAAGCTTCGGGGATTGTCGTGATTTGCAGCTTCCATCAGGCTGTCCCAGGAGGCCTTCAGGTTGTTGTACCTGTCAGAAACATCTGAAGAAGGAGAACAGATTCTCGCTGAATATGGGATCTAAAACTTAAGCATGAGAATCAAATAAGGATGAGGATCTTACCCCCTACCAACGCCTCCAAGCTCATGCGGCATTCGCGTTCGGCACTGCAGCGGGCGGTGATGTCCCGCAGGTCGTGTTCTAGATGCCGGATGCGACGGTGTAGTTGATGGTTGGTCCTCAGTTCCGGCGTGGTGTCTTCTTTTTCAGCAGAGGAATCGGAAAGGATGTACTTAGAAACCTCTTCAGTTCCAAAGATTTCCTCTGGTAGCAGGTCGAGGCTGAAAACAAAGAGTTGAGAAGAAAGGATTACTCTCGAATGGTTCGTTTCTTTGATGGGGCGATGTTTTCCTCGACTGGCTGTTTCCCCTTGTCTGCCATGGCCTGGGGGTTTTTCTCTGGAAGAGTAGGACGAGAGGACGTGAAATGATGGAAGTGTATGTGAATGGATTTGCAGAGTACCAGGGAGGCTATTTTATTAGCCGTGAGAGCACATCGGGAGTGATGACTGGCTGGCGTGCATTAATGGGAATACCAAACGGCGGGGTTTCTCCCCGAATGCGAAGGGTTTTACATTGAACAGTGTTCATGGCTCTCGAATAAGGATTTTCTGTGGATTCTACGCCAAGGGACAAGAGTTTGTGCGTATTCGGCTAGAGTAAAAGATCCCGAATGCGTTCAAAATAGTAAAGGTTCACATGCACAAATCAAAGGGAATCATCACAAGACAAATGCAAAAGATAAAATTTCATATTTATTGCCGAAATTCCAACATCCCTAATACAAACTAATCAAAAAGCTTGTTCAGCACAGACTGGGGATGAATGGAATCGGCAATGGCATCGCCGTGGCCGTCGAGGCGCTCCAGGGTGACCTCGATGTCGTCGACGTCCTTCGGCGCGCCACCATAGAAGCCACGCAGCCGCGTGGAGTAGTCGACGCCGGTGTGCATCGCCATGGCGGCCAGGCCCAGGGTGGTGCCCAGGCGACACCGTGGAGGGCCACCTCATCGACACGGTCTTCCACCGTGCCAAGGCGAGCTTCCGGTGTGTCTCCGGAAGTGTTCACCTTGTCCGCCAGCTTCTTCACTAGCGTCTTCAGCCAATTGAGCTCGGCGTCGTGATCTGCAGCAATCACAGAGCAATGACAGTTAGTTGAAAGTTGAGTTGAGATTAAGCAAATCACAAGATTCACCGTCGATGGCCTCCAGCAGGTGCTTGCGCTAGTGCTCCCACTCGAGCTCGGCGATTCCGGCCTTTTTGGAGACAATCTCCAACTTGCGCCGGGTTTCATCGCGCTCCGCCTTGAACCTGCGGGCGGCAAGATCATCATAGCTTGAGCTAGAGGAGTGGGAACGGCCAGACGATCCTGAGGAATCGCCCACCATGGCCGGGGTCGTGGCCGGTGCAGGAGCAGGGTTCCACTGGATGAGCCTGGAAACACAAAGAGGATCGTCAGAAACAAAAAGAGATCTAGAAAGAGCCGTAAAGAAACCGACGATCACCACCTTCGGTGAGCGCCCGCGCGGCTCCCTTCGGCCTCGTCGCTGGCCCAGCGCCTGTTGCTACTGCTTGCCATGAAGCTTTTGGGAGTACAATACTGGAGAAGAAAAGCTTAGATTGGCAAAGGCTTGAAAGCAGAGGACTTGGTGAAATGCTAGGGGCACCCGAGGTTCTTATTTATGGGGCTGGCAAAGAGATCGTGGCCAGAGATCGTGGTGCATATCCCAAGAATTTGGGAAGTGGAGAAACTTCTTCAACCGAACCGTCGTCGGGTCGTTTGGGATTCAAGCTGAGTCGTATTTGGTTTGACGGGTTGAAACTCAACTGTGTTGTGGTCGGGTTGCTTTTCGGGTCTGACACTGTTTGGCAAAAATTGCCAAATGAATCGTCCAGAAATTGCTCATCAAAATAAGGTAAGGCAAATATTGGAAAGTAAAAACTGATGGTGAGCAAAATTATAAGGATAATGAAGCATTCGGCTACAAATTGTTTGATACAATCATACACCCAAGTATTTTTGAGATTACATTAGAGGCATCTGTATCATCTTTTTGATGTTTTCCAATAATCTTTGGTCAGCTTCTTGGGTCTTAGACAAAGTCGAGAGCTTTGTCTTGAGCTGTTTTCCTGCAGTCATGATTGTTGTGGCTTCTTGTCGTATCTTCTCCATGGATTCAGGAAGTTCAACCATCTTCTTTTCATCAGCCTCAATTTCAGCTGTTAGGGCTCTCAGCTCAGCTTCCAATTCAACTTTTCTAACTTTCTTCAGCTCAAGTTCAGGCTGCAATTTGGTCAGTAGTTCCTTATGATTCTGCATTTGGGTGTGCAAATCCTTCATAGATTGCTTGTTTGCAGCTTGCTCTTGTTCCAGAGCTGGTTGAGAGGATAAGTTCTTCAAGGCTCGCTTTACTACTGCAAAGTGATCATCCAGCTTGGAAACAGGTTCTAAGGAAGCCTTGATGTCGGCTAGGAGATCTTGATCAATGAGTGCAAGTACTTCTCTTAGAAGATCAACATCCTTGACTTGATCTTGAATATCCTTTTGCAGCAGGGAGAGAGTTTCCTTCAACTTTGCCTGATTTTTCTCAGATAAAGCTTGACAGGAAGATGCTTCATCCCCTTTTTTGGCAATCAAGTCATCCACAACAAAGGAGTAGATTGGTGATGATACAGTTTCCTCCTTAAAAAGAGTTTCTTGCCGAATTAAGTGGAAATCTATTGAATACAAAATAGAAAGGTGGGTGTTCATGCTTACCTCATTTCTGGCTTCCTGAGTTGGGGAAGGAAGTTTTTCAGGCTTAAGGAGGGGCTCTGGAATGTTCAGTTGAGGATAAACTTGAGGAGTCCTTGGTAGAGCTGAAGCTTCTGGTTGAGGAGAAGCTGGTGGAGTCCTTGGTAAGGCTGAAGCTTCTGGCTGGGGAGAAGATGGATCCATCCTTGGTGAAGCTGGAACTTCTGCTTGAGAAAAGGATGGCTGGATCCTTGGTGAAGCTGGAGCTTCTGCTTGAGGAGAGGATGGTTGGATCCTTGGTGAAGCTGGATTTGAAATATGTTGAGGAGAAGAACTCCCCACAGTTTGGCTCACCAAAGTTTCCTCTGCAACTAATAAGTAGAGGATGAATGCCAATGAAGAAAATGGTTTTAAAAAATAAAATGGTGAAAATTTTACCAGTAGATGGAGCATTGGCAGGTTCTGTAATGATCAATGGTTGTTGAGTTCTGGTCTAAAATTACACCAGATAAAAGATGATTAGGATGAAGAATGACTTTATGTTCAGGAAGGGAAGGATTCTAACCTGGATAAGAATTCTTTTGGATGTTCTTTTCTTCTTGACAGCTGAAGGAGCAACCAGGGATGGAGCTTTCCTTTTGTCAGAGGCTGAACTGATGATAGTTGGGTCCAATGTGGCATATCTGGACATTAGTTGAGCCAAGGTGGGAGATTGATATCCCAAAGCAGAGATTGGGCCTGCAATGTTATAGGAGATTGTCCTTGCAAGAGGGGCAGGTGCTGTATCCTGCAGAAAATGGCAAGAGATCCTGGTCAGTAAAGAAAGACATGGTTGAAAAAGAGGGGAAAAACAAGTATATTACCTATGAAATTGGATGGAACGGGCATTAGTTCAAGACAAAGAATATGTACTGGCACATTGAAGATGTGATCATGAAGTTCTTGCCACCAAGAAGTAAAAGAGGGATGAGCTATTGTTATTGGCACAAAAGGCCTGGGTGCATAAACAGTTGAGCTGCACTTATACTCAAAGACCCTTTTTGCTTGCAGGGATTCCTTGATGTCCTCTCTGGACTTGAGGAATTCATGAAGAAATAGCCTTGGGGGCACTTGGCCGCATCCTAGTTGTCTGGCCATCATATTTGGCTGGTAGTACTCAAAGGTGCTCTGATTTTGCTTTCCTCCACTGAATTTTGCTGGCAGGATGCATGGATGAATGAAGATATTGAAAATTGCTATAGATTGTACATCATTACATCCGGCCTCAAAACTAAACTCACAAGGAAGAGTCAAGTTATCATTATTCAGATATGGGAGCCAAAGAGGATTGGCAAAACCTCTGAAGAAGAGCTCAAAAAGTTGGCCAATGTTTTTGTTGATGGACATGGTTGAGGCTGCTTCTCCATAAGTTTGGCAACCTTTGGCGCTCTGGGTTTCCCCTTCTTTGTAATTGGCCGAACGAAAGCGCCGGTTGTTGAGGTCAATACCAATAATCTGGTGCATGTATAGTTGCAGCCACATCTGAATAAACCACAAGGGGCCATTAACACAGGAGATCTTTTGGCTCGTGTGCATCAGGTAGGTGGTCTGATGAAGCATATGGTATACACTTCCTAGGAGGTACTTTCAAAGAGGAATAGAGTTACCAGCAGCCAGGTCCTCAGCCATTACAATGTGGTTCAGGGTTGGCTCATTGGCTTTTCCACAAAAGATGAATCTGCATAGCCACATGTTCAGGAAAGCTCTGTACTCAACTTCAAACAAAGGGCCATCAGACATATAGTTTTGGATATATCTCTTACATCCAACCCTTGTTCTCACTCCTGTTTGCCTAGAGGAGGCTTTGTACTTGTGTGGGTTTACGGATCCTGTGACTTCAAGGCCGGTTATCATGTATACATCGGCCAAAGTGGGGGACATTGGCCCATGGACAAAAAGAAAGGCATTGGCACCATTCGACCAGAAATGGCAGGCTGCAATCAGAAGATTCTCATTTTTTGGTGTTTCAGCCAAGGATAATTCCAAACAATGAGCAATACGAAGGCTGTCCCAATTGCTTGTCTTGACGCTATCATCATCGAGCATCCTGTTGTACCAGTTTCTCCAGCCTGCAATTGGGGGCAGGGGCCAGTTCTTGAAAGCATCTTGCCATTCATGGGGTTTCGACAAAGCTCCCTTGAATGGGATCCTCTGATATTTGGCTGCAATGAACTCAGAAGGTTCGGAAATTCCCACGGGCCTGAGGAAATAAGATGGTGATTGGTCCTCGATGGGAATCAAGATTTCGACGGCTAGAGCCTATCAAGAACAAGAAAGGGAAAGAGGAAAAATCTGAGATGAAATTCGAAAAAGTAATACCGAATGGGCCTTAGGAGGATGATATTTACCTGAAGAGCCTGGTCTTGGTTCGCCATTTGAAGATTTGAGCTTGAAGGATTGATGAACTAGGGTTTGGATCTGGGCGAAAACTCCAACGGTTTGAAAGATGAAAGAACGGGTGTTGAACGGATTCGGCTTGGAGACGTTGAGCATTTATGGTCAATTCCGGAATAAAGTCACTTTTATCCCGTAATTGAAGGGGCATATGTTAACACCAAAAATTGGTGCAGGAAAGAGACTGACTTGTGGGCCGAGTTTGGTAAGGAAACACCATTCGACAGGAAATTTTCCTCAAAGCATTCGGTAAAGATGCCTGCGGTCGGGAGCACGCCATCATTCGGCAGAAGGGGTGTTTTGTGCTTGGAAGAGGAAGCATTCGGGAATACGTGATGACGTGGCCCGAATATAAGGAAGGGTGAAATTGATGACGGGTGCAAGACGGACATTGACACGGGGGCATTAATTTAGGCAATAAATGTTGTACTCGTGGTCGACTAGGAGTCGTGTTAGGACAAGGGTATAAATATGAACCCATAGCGTTTGTAATAGCGATCGAACAATTTCACAACAAACCGGCCCCGTGCCAACCTTCGAGTCCTTTAGTCGAGTCGTCGAGTTCTTCGAGAGGAATCATCGATCCGTCGACCTCCGTAAGTACCGGCAACCTTGTATCATGTATAGTATCATGCGGTGGATTTAGACCGTGACGCAAGTAGTCTTGTTACCATGCTTAGTATCATGCGGTGGATTTAAGCTTGGTTCAAGAGGGTTTCTTGTTAGATCATGAGCCACGCGGTGGGCTAAGATTTAGCTTGGAGCTAGTTATCGGCTCTGTTAGATTTGGCAAGATCTAATAGATTCATTAAGTTACCATGTGTTGCTTTGAATTTTGCTTTATGTTTAATTCATGTAACACCCTCATTGCCCAATTTAGATTGATTAGATTCGGTTCTATCTTGTTTATGATCCATATGATGCGTTTTCAAATCTTCAACTCGAAGTGGTGCATGGATAATGTGCTCTTTAATAGCCGAATTCGAATCAATCTAGATTGCCACGTGTTACGGGTTCAAGCGTGTTGATTTAGCATAGTTTGTTCCTTCTCCACGGAACCCGAATCGGCTGTACAGCTGTATTCGGCAGTCCTATCACAAGTGAAACATGTTCATAAGCTGGTTTTAAATAATGTATGCTTTTAGCCTTCCATGTTTAGATTGTATCATGCGGTGGATTGATCTACTCTTGGTTGGTGGCATGGTTTCAAACAAGTCGTATCATGCGGTGGATTAACTTGTTTGGTGTCACGCTCGATGGGTTTGAAAGTACCTAGTGAGGACCATGTGTGGTTCGAGGATTGGTGGATGGTCGCTTCCTTGTGTGATGAGTGATTGACAACGTTGTGTGGACTTATTCTTGGCTAAGTATTGCAGGTGCAGGTTGCGGCTTGACTGGTGTTGGTGCAGGTGAAGAACAAGCGCGAAAGGTCATCACCTGGTGAGGCCTCCGGGTGTGGAGAAGACAAGTAGGCTTCGTTCGAGGGACCGGTGGCCGGCGGGGGTCAAGTGCGGGCCGCATGGTGGCATGAACAAGCAAGATGAAGTCGTGGACGGTTTCTTGGTTGAGCCTCAAAACCAAGGTCGAGCCGGGACTACGTGGGAGCCGAGTCATGAGTGGAGATTGGCGGAGGCTACACTGAGTTCGCGGGGTTTCCGGTGGTTCACCAGAAAACCACTGGGTTCCTTGGTTGATCCACAAGGCCAAGACCGAAGAACCGAAAACGGTGCTGCAGCAGTGCCAGACCGGTCTGACCGGTGTGCGACGATGCAGTACGGAATCTTCGAGGCGGAGGACACGCGTCGGGATCGCAAGGCTTGCGTCGAGGCTAAGCTGGTTGCGGTCGCCGGGCATCCGTCCGATGGAGAAAGCTTCAAGTCTTCCAAAACCGCCCTTGAGGGGCTTGTATCCTTAGTTATTAGGAAATGGTATTTTAGACTTTCGGTTGCCTCCATATAACCCGAGAGGTGAGAGGATGGTAGCCAAGCCTTGGAACCCTAGTTCATTTGCTTTCCTATTTTCCCTTCCTATTTTCTTAGGATTTCCATAGGACTAGCTTGAGAGCTTCATGATGAGATCTTGTTGAGAGGGTTGGATGATCGGGCGGCAAGCTAGACCTTGTATGAACCTTTGTGGCATGTATAGATGATTCGGCGTGGTTCCTCAAGGCCTTGTTGTGTTGTTCCGGTTGTTCTTGGTGGTGATTTTCGGAGCCCTTTCTTGGTGTTTTTCTTGGGTTGTTTTCGGGACCTTTCTCTTGGGGATTTGATGGGGGAAATTTGTGGGAACCCTTCGTGGTTCTTTGGGCTGTGATTCCCCTCCCAAATCCGTGAGTAAAGGGGCTCGATTTTGGGGTTTTCCGAGTTCTAGGGTTAGAGGTGTTCTTGGCGGGATTTCTTCGATTCCTCCTTTTTGGACAAGTTTTGGTGGGATTAAACTTGGCTATGGACTCCTCATGAGGTGTTCCTATTATCCCCCAAGTCTTGTTCAAGTCCGTGGAGCGATTCGGGAGATCGTGGTTTGGATTTGGGGGAGTTGACCGTGGGTGCTATTCATCCCGAGCCGCCAGCTACACCGGTCGACCGGTGCTCTTGACCGGTCTGACCGGTGCAACCCTCGGTGGGTTTTTGCTCGGGTGAACGTCTGGGTGTGTTCTCTGTTGTCCCGTGTTGCTGCTATTTCGAGTTTGGGTCTGTTTGGCGGTCGGTAGGCCTGTTTGGTGATTTGGGGGCTTTCAGGCTTGGACCGGTCTGACCGGTGTTTTACACCGGCCTGACCGGTGTGAAGCCACTTAGTGGAAGTTGCCAACTCTCACCAGCAGGGACCGGTCTGACCGGTGGTGCTCACCGGTCTGACCGGTGTTGGTCTGTAGACTCGAGGTTTGGTGTTCCGCTGCGTTCTCGGGTCGGAAGGTTGTGTGTTGGTTCCTAGGTCCAGTGGCACTCCAGTGGCTGCGTGGGATTGGCAAATTTGGGTAGTGAGCCGGAGACGTGTGTTGGAAGCCGTGTTCATCTTGTTGGAGTTCTCATCTCCTTCAAGAAGAATTTTTATCGGCTCCCATTCACTCCCCCCTCTCTGGTTCGCCGTATCGGTCCTTCACCTAGACATGCGGTAGACTAGTGCTTTTGGTCTATGCATGCATGTTTACTACAAATTTATAATCATGCTTCACCTTTATCTATTTTATTGTGATTTATCTTTGAAAATTGGTCATGATCACGTGCTGCAATGTTGTTTAGACAAAGACCGATCTTTCATCATGCTTACGTCATGCATTCGGCTATATCCTGTTTACATATTTTAGAGCTCCCGAATGATATTCAAATTGCTGACAGATAGCTTGTTGTAGCTATATGTCGTTTTGATTGGCTTTGTAGCCGTAAATACGGAACTGTCTGGTACCACCCGGCAAGTTTCAGGTTTTATCTAACTATTTTCATCCTTTGTCAGTTTCAGGGAAAATTGACTGCCACGCTTTGGATTCGGCAACGTGTGTTAAGCCAGCTTTGTTCGGCTTGCTGTGTGCTTGGCGTGAGGTGCTGATTTTACGTCAACAGATGCCTAATTTGATTTTTTTTGTCAAAAAGAAAAACAAGATTAGTACCTGGAACTGGCAATGGATGCAAATCATGTCATTCTTTTGTTTTTGTGTCTATTAGAAAATTTCGAGCTGCAGGGACATTGCGGATCATCTATCCTGTTACCACATAGATTAATCTTCCATCTATGTATTCCTCGTTGTCCATCTATTCAATTTTCAATGTACATTGCTTATTTTACATGTATGAATTCCTCGTTGTTCATCCGTTCAATTTTTCAATGCACAAGGGCGTCGGCGGAGGGCACGACAATCTAAAAGGAGGTTGGATGAAAAATGAATTGACAAAAGAGATAGGGTTCCAGTTGTAAATATGTAACAGTTGTTTGGTGTCATAGACCCGTTAGCAGGCTGATTAGAGACCCGAGTAGAGTTTAAGTACCCTAATGACACATTTTAAAAGTTTATGGACCGGGGATGACACACCGTAGAAAGTTTAAGAACCGGTGTTGTGCTTTACTCTTAAAAAATATTTGTGTCATCGGTGAAATTTGCACTATGTAGTTTCTGGTGAAATCCAATGTTCCAGATAGATGGCTATGAAATTTTGCGGAGCCCTCTCAGAAACACTATTGGCGCTATAATAGCGCCGCTATAGCAACCTCTGCACCATTGTGTTTTCAAAAAAACCCACCAGAATTTACCCTATCGAGCCCATATTTGACCATTTTCAATACATGTTTTGAGTGCAAACACAACCAAGGATAAGAAAGAAATCAAAACCCACGAAAAATAGGTCTCAAATCATTTGCCTGTTCGTTTGGCTGGTGGCTGATGACTGGTGCTGGTTTGTTCTGAGAGTAAAGTACTGCTGGCTGGTTACTGGTGGCTGGTTTATTCTGAGAGAAAAGTACTGCTGACTGGTGGATGATAAGCCAAGCGAACAGGGCGCTACAGTGAAAAATAGGTCTCAAATCCCTCGCATTTGTTTGTAGCCGCTATAGCGGCGCTGCAGCCCGCTATCCGCATCATTGGTGAAATCTGGACCATGTACTCAAAATATGCATGTATTTCAATACAGAAATGCTTCATTAACTTCTCAGACATATATAGAATCTAAGAGGGGGAAAATGCTTTGCTTCAACTTCTTGAGGCCTTGAGTCGAATTTTACCATGTATCCAGGCGGCTCCACTGTATCTCGCCGAGACATCACCGACCAGATGGCGCGGCGCCTTCACCTCGGCCTACCATATCTTCCTCGTCGCCGGCACGCTGGACGCCAACGTCGCCAACTACTTCACCAACCACATCCCCGGCTGGGGCTGGCGCGTCTCCCTCGGCCTCGCTGCCGCTCCGGCCACCATCATCGTCCTGGGCGCCCTCTTCGTCTCCGACACCCCCAGGAGCCTCATGCTGCGTGGCGAGCGGGAGAAGGCCCGCGCGTCGGCTGCGGCGCGGCCGCGGGCCCGACGCCGACGTGGAAGCCGAGTTCAAGGACATCGCCCACGCCGTCGAGGAGGCCCGTCGGAACGAGGAGGGCGCGTTCAGGAGGCTGCGCGGCAAGGGGTACCGGCACTACCTGGTGATGGCGGTGGCCATCCCCACGTTCTTCGACCTCACCGGCATGGTTGTCATCACTGTGTTCTCGCCGGTGCTTTTCCGTACGGTCGGATTCGAAAGCCAGAAGGCGGTCTCAGCGATGTCATCATCAGCCTCGTGAGCCTCTCCGGCGTCGTGCTGTCTACCGTCGTCATCGACCGCTGCAGCCGCAGGTTCATGTTTCTCATCGGCAGCACCGCCATGCTGGTCTTCCAGGTGGCCGTGTCGTGGATACTGGTGGATCACCTCGGGAAGCATGGCGCAGCGGCGACGACGATACCACGGAACTACGCGGTGGGCGTGGTGGTGCTCATGTGTCCATACACCTTCAGCTTCAGGCTGTCATGGGGCCCGCTCAAGTGGGTGGTCCCGAGCGAGATCTACCCCGTGGATATCAGGTCGGTGGGGCAGGCCATCACCCTGTCCATCGCGCTTACACTCTCCTTCGTGCAGACGCAGGTGTTCATCTCCATGCTTTGCGCCATGAAGTACGCCATATTTCTGTTCTACTCCGGCTGGGTCCTGGCCATGACGGTCTTCATCGCCGCGTTCCTGCCGGAGACCAAAGGCGTGCCGCTGGAGGCCATGCGGTCGGTGTGGGCAGAGGCACTGGTTCTGGAGGAGGTTCGCCGTCCTAGATGCCAAGCAGGAGGTTCAGCTGAACAGTACAACATGTAACTAGAACCCTTTCATATAGGGAGTACTCCTATATTACAACTGGGACAGTGAAAAGTGGATTATTTAAGGATTACAATCCGACGTCTGTAACCACGAGTGGATATATACGGCCAACGATTACACCAGAACCCTTAGACTCAAAACATCGTACCGAGGTAAAGAAACAAATAAGGAAATACAACCACTACCTCAAAACAGAAGACTATGCTTCTAACTTATTCTCCGACCAAACCTTCAAACTTCCCACACCACAAGCGAAGCAGGCCCATGACTTCCAAAGCAACGACCTCAAGAAGGAAACGGCGCCGATGCCACCGTCGTCACTCCTCCGAAGAATCAGATAAATGTTTCCACCTGGAAGACAAAGACCAAGCAGGAAGCATCCCAACAAAACGCCTCCAAGGAGGGCAACGACGCCCGAAGACGCCGCCGATGTTGATGCCGACACCATAGCCGGGAAGGCTTTTGCCCGACGCTTCGTCAATGTCAACCCAATGACGAAGGAAAAGATGAACCACAACATCGACCGCGACCATCAGAAGCGTGAGGGACTAGCACTTAGGCTCCCCTCAACCAACCAACGACACGGGCATTGCGACACCTTGCCCAAACCACCGGATCACCGACACCGACTGGAAGAGCCCAGATCCACACCAGAGGGCACCATAGGATAGAAGTTGCCCGCAGCAGTCGTCAACCCCCACCGCCCCGCTCACCGGTGAACCTCCGCTGCACTTAGGCCACGAGATAGGTCTGCACTTGAGCGCTAGGCCGGCCGAGGTCGCCAAACACCAAAGGTCACCGCTAAACTCGCATCGAGAGCGGCCTCGGGCGACCAAAACCTTCCCCAACACTTGGTCCGAGCAAGGTAGTCTTCCAAGGATCGACGCCCAACAACGAGCCACCGCCACCCCCCGTAGATCTAAGAAGCTCGACCACCGCCTTCTCCACTCGTGGAACAGACCCGTTAGGCGCCGGAGGTAACCAGCTCCGTCGCCGCCAACCACGCCGCCTCATCGCCAAGGGGCCACAACGCAGATTGCCATACGCCGAAAGCCGTCAGTTGCCTCCGCTGCCGCATGTTGTCCGCCGACGCGCCGCCAGCCACTAAAGACCCGCGCGCGACGCCATTGCCAGCAACCTCCGCGTGGCCCAGCCAGCGCCACCGTCGTCCCCGAGGCTACCATCACTGGCGAACTGCTGCTTCCACCGAAGGCACCGAAGTCTATCGCTGGTGACACGAAAATAGGACGTCACCTCCGCGTGCAGCACACGTGACTCCCGGGTCTGTAGCGAGGCGTGTCAGCCAATTTGACCTGTTGATTGACAATGGAGAATATTAGGGATCGGCTAGAGAACTGATGACCTTGTGGTGACACGTGTATCAGCCAATCAGCTGGCTCGAAAGTGACCGAAGAGTGGGTGTGATCGGCTGAATCGTCTGATCGTGACATCAGCGCTCGAGTAGGTCAGAATCGGGTGCGGTGTTAGAAGCCGATAGGATCTAGATCGAGCGGATGATAATGATAATAGCTAAAAACTACAAGAATTGATACGGAAACTTGTATATCTAGCTAAATATCGGTAAGGGGTGAATAAAAAACTAGATGAGACCACAACGATGCGCCCGAAGGTTAAAGCCTAGGATTATTCGGTAAAACGGTACACACAAAGCTTGCTGGAGATCAGTTGATGCAGCCCGACAAACTCGAAGCACGGCGTTGTAGAAAAGAGAAAAACGTGATGGCGAAGTCGCTGAAAAGTAGATGCGGTAAAGTAGATGCGGTAAAAGTAGAGGGTTTGCCCGGAGGCGGTTTGTTTGATATTGGTGTGTACCAATTTTCTCGACCACGCAGGGTCGCTATTTATGTCCTGAGGACAAACCCGACTCCTAGTCAATCACGACACTATTTGCTTGCATCCAAAGACAAAAACTACTAAAAATAGAAAAGGACTCTTGCAGGAGTCTAAGACCTTCTAAAAACTGACTCTTTGACCCATCGTCAATGATAGATTGACCCGCCTCCACCATGCTTTCCTTCTGGCGTATCCCTTTTGATTACCGCCTTTTATCTCTTCATCGGTAGGTCTCTTTCTTGACCATCGGCCGATCGCTCTGCCTTGCTGGCTCACTGACAGAGTCAAACTCCTTTGACCATCGGCAAATCCTGTTGACCACTGTCGGTGTTTTAGACCGGCAACCTACTAAGGGGAGTACCCGAAGTAGATGAATGTGGCCTCGCCGAGATCGGTAACTCGAAGGAAGAGACACGTGGCACACAATTTAGACAGGTTCGGGCCGCGAGGTGTGTAATACCCTACGTCCTGTGTGCTGCGTAGCTCTGGATTGAATGGGTATGATTACAAGATGATGCAATCTTACGCCGTGAGATGAGATGATCTAGGGAGGGGTCCCTGCCTCGCCTTATATAGTCCGGGAGGCAGGGTTACAAGTCGGTTCAGGGAGAGAGTACTAGTCGAGTACGTCTAGGAGTCCTCCATACAGTGCGGGACATGTACAACTTCCTAACCGAGTACTTCTCCTCTGTAGTCCTTGTGCTTCATGCCAACAGGTACCGTGGAGCGCAAGTAGGGTAGTCCCATGGGCCCACCGAGTAGTCGGTCCTGGTACCCACCGAGGTAGTGGGCCCAGGGAGGTCCATACGACAAGCCCCTGAGTACTTTGTAGTCGAGAAGGATAGCTTCAAGTAGTCTTGACGGCCTTAACGAGTAGTCCTCAAGCGTCTCCGAGTATTACAAGTCAAAAGTCCTGAAGAGTAGTCGAAGCATCTCGAGGCTGGAATGTACTCCAGCTGATGATTGAGCAATCCTGAAGTCTTCTCGAGTAGTCCCAAGCGTCCTCAAGTGCTGCCTTTGAAGGTCTTCAACAATGCCCATGTTGTCTTGAAGCTGAAACTGATATGGAAGTGCGATTGCAAAATCGCACTCCATATGGAGTAGCCCCCGAGCCTTAGGTTGAGTTGTAGACTCTGGCTCAGGGTCCATTTGAAGTTCTGGCAAGAAAATCCCGAAAAATCCGGAGAAAAAACCGAAGGACACGTGGCACGGAGTACTTCCTCTCGAATTGAAGAGTCATCTTGTAGAATGTGTCCTGAGTTGCTCTTGAGTCTTGCCGCTACCCAGGAAGTCGAGTAAAAGTAGCCGAGCCCCCGAGATGAGGCGCGTCGACTAGTAGAAGTTGAAGAGTCAAGCGCCGCCGCTGAGTCAGCCGCGCACAGACTTATCCATCCGGCCGTTGGAGGGGCCGCCGTTGACTTATAAATAGGAGCAAAAACCCTTAGGGTTTTTCACCCAACGCATTCGCAGCCATTCCTAGCAGATCATGCCAGGGATCACCACCAGTGTGCACTGCCGCCGTAGAGAGCTTGTAGATCCAAGCGCGCACGCCGTAGAGAACTATTGTTGTAGCCCCCGAGCGAATGCGCGTGAAGACACCGTGCACCTGGAGGATGAAGCCGTCACCGTCGAAGACCACGAAGGTCGCCGGCGGGAAGAAGAGGGCCCGTGAAGAGGCCGCCGGATCCGCTGCGGGGACATCACCGCCGGTGTCTCCGCCGCGGCCAGATCCGAACCGCGAATGGAAGAAATCCAAGGCGAAGACTGAAGACTTGCTAGCCCTTCTCAACAGTGGGTTCATCCGGGAGAAGGAGGTGGACATGTGGAGGGCCGCCGCAGGGGATCCATACCCCATGGAGAAGAACCCGGATGAGATTCCGATGTTCACCCGGTTCGCGGAGCGCGGACTGTCTCTCCCGGCGAGCAACTTCTTCAAGGGGCTGCTGGGGTACTACGGCATCGAGTACCTCAACCTCAACCCCAACGGTATCTTCCACACCGCCGTCTTTGTACATTTTGCGAAGCCTTCACGGGGATCAAGCCCCATTGGATCCTGTTCGGAAGTTCTTCGGGTAAACCCTCAACCCGGTGCCGGCAATCCCCCGAGTAGTCGGAGGAGCGGGGATCCGGATGAGGGAGGACGCCGCCGAGCAATACCTCTCCTACAAATTGATAGATTCCAATCAAGGCGGAAAGCCAAGTGGTTCTACGTCACGAACCACCACCGGAGCCGCCGAAGCCCGGTGGGAGCGCCCAAGCACGAGCCATGGTGGAACTCGGAGCCGACGATGCAAGAAGGACTCCGGTGCCCGGAGTTGTTGGCGAAGATCAAGGCGCGAGGGAGGCGGGGCCGAGGGCCGAACACGTGGCCTTCGGTTTCATGAAGCGAAGGGTGCGGCCGGCGGTGGCCCGCGACACCACGGGGTACAAGTACACCGGCCGACGACGACACGCCGCGGATGCCTGGAGATGAAGTCGACGACGACGACATTGTTGACAGGCTGGCCCGGATCTTCAAAGATATATCGGCGTACACGCCGTGCCCCATACCAGAATACTCTGCCGCGCGCCCACCAAATAAGGTTAGTAGCTGCATCCCTAGTCAATTACTCATTACATAAGAGTAGTCACAATGATGAGTTGTGCTTCTTGCAGGATGACTTGGTGAAGTTCGTCTCCGAGCCGGCGTCGCCTCCTCAGCTGGTCGAGGTCCCAGAGGAAGGGAAAGACAAGACCAAGGAGCGGCGCGAAGTTGGCGAGGGAGACCACACAGTTGTCGTTGAAGACACGTCCGATGAGGAGGACGACGAGGAGACGCTGCAGGACCGCTTCTAGCTGCGGTCGAGGTTCAGCCGTCCTGGCTTGCCTCACATCCCTCTCGTTCAAGATCCGCCGGCTAGCCTAGAGGCTAGTCTGCCCGCGCCGCCAAGGAGGCCGCATTGCGCGGCCCGCAAACACGTGGCCAAGAAGTTGAAGGTCACGGAGACCACGTCCCAAGAGGTAAGCCGTCTTGAGTAGTGTAGTCGAGTTCTGATGTCTCGAGTTTGTGTGTTGACGATGAGGTTTCCTTGCTTGCGGGGAGATGCCACCTTTCGAGCCCGTTGAGCGGGCGACGAAGGCGTACGGGACACGGTGGGAGAGGCGGGCGGGGGTAGTCGCAGCCCAGCCCCCGCTGTAGAAGAGCTCTTGGCACAGATGGAGCGCCAGCCCCCTGCTGCTCAGGGGAGCACGAAACCCGTCGGCTGGCGCTGCGAAGAGGCGGCGGCCACCGAGGCGCGGGGAGGAGGCGCCCTGCGAGGGCGGGGAGCGGTCGACATCGCCAGTATCCTCGGCGCCCCAACCGTGACGGTAGTCCGGTCGAGCTTGTAAGTGTTGATTCTTCCCGAGTAGTACTTGATGTGGTAGTCGTACTTGATTGACAACCGGCTTGTGTACTCTGCAGGAAATCGACGGACCTGTCCTGGGAGGGGGATGAACCCGCTGCAATGGTGGCAGAAGAGGAAGCCGCGCCGCCTGCTGAGGAGTCCGCTCCCGCCCCTCAGGCAGAGCCCGAGGCGCCGACCGCTGAGGCTACGCTGCCCGAGGCCAGCGTCGTTGAAGGTAACTACTCTCTCAGGTGGAATTAGCCCAGAAGAGTAGTCGTAGTCGCCAGGTATGACCGATGCACTTGTTCTCTTGTCGTCAGGTGCTGAGGCCGAGGGAAGCGATATCCCGTCGGCGGTGCCAATTGAAGATGTTGCACCAGGGACTCAGGAGGCTACCGGAGAAGCCCCCGAGCCGATGGAGATGCCGCCGGAGAGGCCGCCGCGACGACTGGAGGAGAAGGGGACGACACGCTGCCAGAACCTGCTCTGGAGGTGGTCGTCCGCTTGCCGGAGATCCAGGACGCGGAGCCAATCCACTCGGCGCCGATGACCGAAGCCGCGACGAGTAGTCGTGGCGGGATCGAATTGTTGGCGGATGATCTCGTCGACCCGGCGACGGTGGCTCGGCACCTGGAGGCGGTGCGCCAGGCCGAGCAATGGATGAAGGTGAGTAGTCATAACCTTGAGTAGTCAATCCTTTAGTGTTGAGTACCCATTTGACGTGTGTTGTGTGTGCAGGACGTCGCGGAGAGGTCCCGCGAGAAGTCCAATATGCTTCAAGGCTTCGGCGACGCAGTGCTCCGGGCGGAAGCCTTGGAAGAGGAACTCGTGAAGTCCCGGAAGCAAACCGCCGCCATGCAGTCGAAACTGGACACCGCCTTCGCCAAGTATCACAATGACGTCCAAGAGATGCAGGCGAAGAGCGACGATCTGGTGCGGAAGAATAAGTCTCTCCGCAACAAGAACAAAGGTACGCCATTGTCTTGCTGAGTACTTATTGGAGATCGAGAGGTAGTCTGACCCGTTGTGCCTTGTTGTTTGCAGAGCTTGAGACTCGAGTAGATCGGTCGAAGGCTTCGGAGAGCGATCTCGAAGAACCTCTTCTACGGGAGCGGGGAGGCCCGCCGAGTGCGGGTACGATTATAAGGAGCTTGCTTACGAGTGCGACAAGCACATGGAGCTCCGTATTGCATCAGACCGTGACCTCGTCAATTGCTACAAATCCTTGCGAAGGCCGAACGAGGATTGCGAGAAGGCTGCGGGCCCGGCTCAAGGAACTTGAAGAAGCCGCGCTCCCCATCGCGAGGCCTGCGGTGCCCCCACCCGGCGGTCCGAAGATAGCGCTCCCGGTGGACCGGTTGAAGGAAGCCCCCGGCCCGGTGGCGACCTACGTGAAGAACTTGGCGAAGTCGATCCCGAACAAGGTGCGGCCTTCATGAAGTTGTACTTCGGAAGGCTCCGTAGATGTACTCGCCGGCGGGCTAGCCGCCAACTGTACTGACGAGCAGTACGCGGAGCTGCTGGAGCAGATGGCGCCTATTGCAGAACAAGTCACCGAGAAACTTAATCTCCAGTAGTCCTGTAATAGTTAGCTCGTAGCAGTAGTTGTACAAAAACAATTGTAATGAAATTGTTTAAGTATGAATGAAGAAAAACATCCATGAATGAGTACTCATTATCGCGATCTTTGAGTGCGGAGTCCCATCGTGGAGTTGTCGCGAGTAGTCGTACTCGCCAGTAGTCCCGTTGAGGGAGAAAGACAGTAAAGTAATTGATGAATAATCAAACTTTATTACTGAAGAGGTACACCTGGATGGCCAGGGCCGTAGTTACAGAGTAGTCGCTAGGACTCGGAGGCCGCCGTAGTGCTAGGGCGTGTAGCCGCTTACAGCAGTAGATCTGTAAGTAGCCGTATAGGCTGGATCTAGGAGTACATGGTCTCTCAGTAGACCGCTGCTAGAGTCCTTTGTCGCTCGTCGCAGCCCAGGATCCGTAGGTAGCCGCATGGGCTGGATTCTGGAGAGGAGTAGTCCGGAGACTGGCGCCTGGGCCCGAAGGCCGCTTACAGCGAAGGAGTAGTCCGGAGACTGGTGCCTGGACCCGAAGGCCGCTTACAGAGAAGGAGTCTTGATGTAGTCGTGTAGACTTGAGCCCCCAGGGTAGTCGTGTAGACTAGGCGTAGAACCGACAGAGTTGGTCGACGTTCCACGAGTTGTTGACGTCTTCGCATTCAAGTGTCTGGAGGCGGTAGGAGCCCGGTCCGGTCACCTTTGCAACTGTGAAGGGACCTTCCCAGGGCGAGCTAAGCTTGTGTAGTCATTCCGTGTTCTGGATACGACGGAGGACAAGATCACCAACGTTGAAGGAGCGTTCCTTGACGTTGCGATCATGGTAGCGTTGGATACCCTCCAGGTACCTTGCTAATTGGACGAGGGCGGCGCAGCGAGCTTCTTCGAGTCCATCGATATCAACTCGTCTGCTATCTTCGGAGACGCCTTCGTCGTAGTGCTCCACTACTGGTGAATCCCACATGACATCAGCAGGGAGGATTGCTTCGGAGCCGTAGACCAGGAAGTACGGGGATTGTCCCGTAGGCTTGGAGGGCTGAGTACGTAGCCCCAGAGTGCATTGGGTAGTTCCTTGATCCACTTGCCTCCTTTAGAGTTAGCAGCGTCATGTATGTAGCCGCTTCTTGAGAGCGTCGAGCACCATCCCGTTGGCGCGCTCGACTTGTCCATTGGCTCTAGGATGGGTGACTGAGACATATCGGACGTCGATCCCGCTGTTCTCGCAGTACTCCCAGAACTGGTGATTGTTGAAGTTGGAGCCCAGGTCTGTGATGATGCGATTGGGTAGTCCGTAGCGATGCACGAGTTCATCCAGGAAGTCAAGTACTCTTTCAGCCTTGGGGCATGTAACCGGCTTGACCTCGATCCACTTGGTGAACTTGTCGATGGCCACCAGTACTCTGTTGAATCCACCTGGCGCAGTTGGGACTGGCCCAATCATGTCGAGCCCCTAGCAGGCGAAGGGCTAGGTTGGCGGTATGGTGACTAGCTTGTAGGCTGGGACATGTTGCTGCTTGGTAAAGTATTGGCATCCTTGGCACCTTCTGACGAGTTCTTCGGCGTCACCCAGAGCTGTGGGCCAGTAGAAGGCTCATCGAAAGGCCTTGCTGACCAGCGTGCGGGAGGACGCGTGGTTGCCGCAGACGCCTTTGTGGATCTCCTCCAAGATGTCTTTGCCTTCTTGTGTGGGTACGCACTTCATGAGTACTCCTGAAGATGCTCCCCACCTGTAGATGTTGTCTCCGACGAGGACGTAGGACTTGGCACGGCGGATGAGCTGCTCAGCCAAGTTCTTGTCCGAGGGAACCTTTTGCTCGCTGAGGTAGTCGATGAAGGGCTGTCTCCAGTCCACGTCGATCATCATGACCTCCTGGCCAGCCGGGGGATGCGCTGGGGCAGTGGTCGGTGGCGCCGGCTTCTGGATAGATGGCGCGTGAAGCTCGTGGACGAAGACGCCCGCTGGTACTTGCGCGCGAGTAGAACCAAGCTTCGACAGGACGTCCGCTGCAACATTGTTGTCGCGGACGACGTGGTGGAACTCGAGACCGTAGAACTTGTTCTCGAGCTTGCGGACTTCTAGGCAGTAGGCGTCCATGTTCTCCTTGTTTCGGTCCCGGGGACTTGTTGACTTGGTTGATGACCACTGCGGAGTCGCCGTAGACTCGTAGCCGCTTGATGCCCAGTGAAGCCGCGACGCGGAGCCCATGTAGCAGAGCTTCATACTCGGCTTCGTTGTTTGAGACCTTCCAGAAGATTTACAGGACGTACTTGAGTTGTTCGCCCGTTGGAGAGATCAAGAGTACCCCTGCACCTGCGCCCTCGAGGTTGAGTGAGCCGTCGAAGTACATCACCCAATGCTCTGGTCACTCGGTTGGAGTAGGTAGCTGATTCTCCCGCCACTCCACCATGAAGTCGACTAACGCCTGTGACTTGATGGCTGTGCGTGGCTTGAAGTCAATGTTGAGGGTGCCGAGTTCGACTGCCCACTTAGAGATTCTTCCAGTAGCATCTTGGTTCTGCAGGATGTCGCTGAGCGGGTAGTCGGTGACGACAGAGATCGAGTACTCCTGGAAGTAGTGTCGTAGCTTCCGCGAGGTGATGAGTACTGCGTATAGAAGCTTCTGTACGGGCTGGTAGCGTGCCTTGGACTCTGACAAGACCTCGCTGACAAAGTAGACTGGGCACTGGACTGGATAGGCATGGCCGTCTTCCCGCTGCTCGACGATGATGGCAGTACTGACCACATGAGTAATCGCAGCGAGGTAGAGCAGTAGTTGCTCGCCTTTGCGAGGAGCCGTGAGGACTGGCGGCTTCGATAGGAAGTCTTTGAGCTGGGCAAGGGCTTGGTCCGCCTCAGTGGTCCACACGAACTTCTCTTGGTGCTTGAGTAGCTTGAAGAAGGGGAGCCCCCGTTCTCCAAGCTTCGAGATAAATCTGTTCAGGGCCGCCATGCACCCGGTCAGCTTCTGGGCGTCTTTGATGCACGTGGGAGCTTTCATGCTGGTGATGGCAGAGATCTTCTCGGGGTTGGCTTCAATGCCGTGGTGGCTGATGATGAAGTCGAGTAGTTTACCCGAAGGTACGCCGAAGACGCACTTGTTCGGGTTGAGCTTCCAGCGGTACTCGCGCAGGGATGCGAAAGTCTCTTCAAGATCGTCGATGAGCGTGCTGGAGTTTCTGGTCTTGACAACCACGTCATCCACGTAGGCTTCGACGTTCTTGTTGAGTTGCCTCTTGAGGCGGGCACGGATAGCTCGTTGGTATGTAGCGCCGGCGTTCTTCAACCCGAAGGACATGGTAGTGTAGCAGTACGCGCCAAACGGGGTGATGAACGCGGTCTTCTCCTGGTCTTGATCGCGATCTGGTGGTACCCGGAGTAGCAGTCGAGGAAGCAGAGCAGGTCGTAGCCCGCCGTGGAGTTGATGACCTGGTCAATCCACGGCAACCCAAAGGGGTCCTTGGGGCAGTGCTTGTTGAGGTCGGTGTAGTCGACTTGTAGCTTCGTTGTCGCGGTTCCTGGCGGGGGGCGGCTGGGTGACCCTGTTGTCGACTCGCATGAAGTAAGCGTCTTCTGCGAGCTTACCGATGACTTCTCCAGCGCGTATCCCCTGAGCTTGGTGTGCGATCGGTGTGATCAACATGAGGCATTGCTCCGGGGTGGTGTGTACCCTGCTCTCGATAGCTTCAAGAGCTTCTGCGAGGTTGCGGATGGGGAGGTTGTCTCGGAGACGCCGGCGCCGTTCGTTCCGCTTTCTGTTACGCTCACGTCGAGCGTCCCTGTTGGCGTCGGTCTCATCCGCGGGTGCTTCAGCAGACAGCTCGTCTGCAGAAATGTCCTCAAGGTACCGGTCCTCTGCCGTCCCTGAAGGTCCTGGCGTGTCGCCGGCAGCCATGAAGACTTGGCGATCGGGGTTGCCAAGGCTGGAGTCAGAGCTTGCCACCTCAGTTGGAGAGTACTCCTCAGTTCGAGTGAGTGGTGTTCCCTCCTGGAACGGAAGTGAGTCGATGTAAGCGACGTAGCGTGAGCTCTCGCTTATCAGGTCGGCGGGCTTGCGGTCTGGCCAGTAGACGAATCTCCTGGTGGGTGTGGACGTTATAACTAGCCCAGAAGCCGGCCCTGATAAGGGTTGCTCAGTGGAGTTGTCCTCGGACTCGGGGTCCTCAGGGTCCGACCCGAAGTCAAACTCGTACACGGAGTCCGAGTAGAAGCCGGAGAGGGGGTTGGAGTCCGGGGCGTGGCCGGGGGCGGTGTCGGAGTCCGAGTTGTACTCGGGTACGGGCTCCTTGCCGGCCCGACGTGTAGAGGGAGCCTCTGTGCGGGCCCTGCTGAGGTTGCGGGGGCCACGTGTGGAGCGCTCGCGGGGTGGTGAAAACACATGCGGTGGCTGAGTAGCCGGCTCGCATGCGATAGCCCACGGGGACGTCGAGTTCGAGTTGGAAGCGGATCCGAGCTCGAAGTTAGCGTGTTGGTCGAAAAGAGAAATTTCGCCGAACTTGCCGGCGAGTTCACCCGTGACTACTTCAGGAAGCGTCACGAAGCCAGTCTCTGGGTTGGGCGGCATGGTGAGGCGGTGTTGGAAAGATCCTGCGCCGTCAGCGGTGCAGACCCAGGCACCGAAGACGAAGGTGTCGCCACGGTTGAAGGCGACGGTTGGCTTGATGTAGACAGGAGCCGTCGAGTTCGCCATGTGATCTCGGGTGAGATCCCCTACCTAGCGAACCAGCTGTCGGTGTTTTAGACCGGCAACCTACTAAGGGGAGTACCCGAAGTAGATGAGTCTGGCGTCACCGAGATCGGTAACTCGAAGGAAGAGACACGTGGCACACAATTTAGACAGGTTCGGGCCGCGAGGTGCGTAATACCCTACGTCCTGTATGCTGCGTAGCTCTGGATTGATTGGGTATGATTACAAGATGATGCAATCTTACGCCGTGAGATGAGATGATCTAGGGAGGGGTCCCTGTCTCGCCTTATATAGTCCGGGAGGTAGGGTTAAAAGTCGGTTCAGGGAGAGAGTACTAGTCGAGTACGTCTAGGAGTCCTCCATACAGTTCGGGACATGTACAACTTCCTAACCGAGTACTTCTCCTCTGTAGTCCTTGTGCTTCACGCCAACACGTACCGTGGAGCGCAAGTCGGGTAGTCCCAGGGGCCCACCGAGTAGTCGGTCCTGGTACCCACCGAGGTAGTGGGCCCAGGGAGGTCCATACGACAACCACCACTTTTCTCTCTCTAATCGGTCGATTACGCCCTATTTTCATCGTCTACCTCTCTTTATTCCTTTTGACCTGTTTTTCCAAAAAAAACGGCAACACATGCCCCTAGTTTCGGAGTAAATGATCCTTTTACTCCAAAATTCGCTTGATATTAATTGTCAAATCTCTTCATGTGATCGTCATGATCGATCTCTATTGCTAGTGTCTTGTCATTTCTATCCGACTCTCCTCAGGGTTGTTCATCATGTGACTCTTTGGCTCTTTTGCCCCTTCCCTATAAGACTCATCCTCTTACCCGAAGGTTTCTTCGTATCTCCTGTCACCTTTGGGTTTTTCCTGATGTAGGTATTGGCTCTTTCAGTCTTATGGGTATGAGAGGCATCTTTCCCTGGAAAGCTCTGCGAGCGCCGATGATCTTCACTGGCCATTGACAGAGTTCAACTCGAAATAGCATTCCTTCTGAGTACTGCTAGTGAGCTAGTAGACTCTATCTGTAATTTTGGGCAGAAGATTTCTGTGAACTATGCTCTACAGTTTGTGGACGTGATATAGAAACCTCCCATCGTCTAGATGTATATGGACCATACTTTATTTGGGGTTATTCTTCTGAATCGGTCATCCTTTGGAAACTGAGTCATTCACGGGTTATCTGTTTCCCCTTTTGCCGGATTCGGCATCTTCAGTTTCCATCTTTCCTGGCCCCTTCATCTCTATCTCTTCTGGCGCTCTGGCTATAAATAATTGTCTCCATACCTTCATGAAAACCACACCCTTTCGACTATGGCTGGAGATATAGGTCCAGAGAGCTTTAGACTCTTGTTTTGATCCCTTTCTTCTTCCTTGATTCGAGATGGCTAGAAGTATTCTTTTGAAACCATCCAGAACATACTTCTCTCTCTAGGCTTCTTTTGTGAAGCCAAGAGGTCCAACAGCTAGAAGAAGCCTTGTGATGCATCTTGGGTGCTTCAGCTGGTGGAGGATGGCAAAGGTTCTCTCTGGATGTTGTGGAAAGAAGAACAACCCTATGTCCTCTTTCCCAACAATCTTGATGGGAAGATTTACCCCATCTGGTGATTCATCTTCGTCAAATTTCTTTTTTGTGTTTCTCTTTCTTCATACTCATTGTTTGTCCAGCAATGATTGATGTAACTGATCTGTAATGAATCGTCCACATTACCTTCAAATGTATTCTTTCTATTTGTGCTTGTGATGCTATTGTTGTAATCGAAGATAAGAGAATATACATATATATTTTTATTCTAAGGGTGATTTGTACATCGGCCATAACATGAAACTGAACATGCTTCGATGATTCGGCTTTCCACTGCTAGAGACAATTTCTTTTATAATCGGTTGTAACTTGAGTCTCAAAGCGACCGCTTTCTAGGCTCTGATTGGACTAAGCATCTACCCATATGCTTGGATAGTATTTCTTTAAATTTTTCCCATTTAACGCTTTGGCAAACTTTTCTCCTTCCAGTGTCTCCAAGATATATGCATTGCCTGGCACGCATTGACTGATCTGATATAGTCCTTCCAAATTAGGGGACCACTTCCCATATTTAGGATCTCTAGAGTCGATCGGTAATATGAGCTTCCAAACCAGATCTCCTTCAACAAACTTCTTAGTTTTAACTTTCTTATCATACCACCTGGCTATCCTTCTTTTGTTCTTTTCAATACTCTCCAAGGCTCTCAGTCGATTACCAGCAAGATCTTCTAATTCCTTCTTCATCATAGCTGAATAATCATCGGCCGATAGCTGACCTTGTAATGAAGTTCTCCTGGATCAGGTTCTCAATTCCCAAGGAAGTATAGCATCATGACCTTACACCAGTTGATATGGTGATGCCTTGGTCGCTCCATGGCATGCCATCCTGTACGGCCACTGTTCGGCCTGAGACTTTCACGGGGAAGCCGTTCTAGAATTGACTGCATCGAATTCTCTTCATTTCCCTTTTTCAATTCCCTCTTGTAGTTATCCCTCTTGCATATTGAGGTTATAAATAGGCCAGAAGCTCGATAGAGGAAACTCACTCTCATCGGCCATGTCTCAATCAACTCCGATAGATTGCAGGCTCTTGTTGTATGATTTTTCTTCTTTTTCCTTTCTCCCTCATAGCTAGAAGAACTCTTGCGAAGTTGTGTAGTACCCCCTCTTCTTCGCCTCCTTTTGAAAATCCAAGAGGCATTATAGCCAGAAGAATCCTTGTGGGCTATGGCTTTGGGAGAAGAAGGTAGGGTGTCTTGCTACACATTTATCAGAGGAAGAGCGTGCCAAAGGAACGGCCATCTTGGTCATTAACTCGGGCTCCTGGCGGAAGATTGCAGAATCGGGTGAAGATCTTAATCTTCTGTTTCCTCTTCGTGTGTGTTTTTCTCCCATTCATCGATTCAATATCCTCATCATACTGGGAGTTAGGACAATACCCTTCTCGCAATCTCTTGAGAACATATGTAATCTGTAGATATGAGTTGCAATATTATTGTAATCCAAAGCAGAAGAGATAAACATGTATTTTTATTCTGAAGGCGATATATGTATCAGCTATAACCGAATATATTGATTTGTATATCAGTTTTACATTTTTTTTACTAAAGGCGATTCTTTACTGATATCGGCTATTTTACGATTACAGTTTGCAATCGGCTTGTCGCTCAAAAACTCAATCGACCGATAGGCACGATAAGACAATCGGCTTGTACAACTTGTTGATATACTTGGGTGACCAATCCATCGGCCATTGTGACTCCACGCCCATGCCTCCTTTTGTCTTCAATGAATTGATTCATTAAGCCTTGTCATCAGAGCCGACTGCTTGAACCGGCTTTAGTACAAATCAGACACTTTGAGATACTTGGTATCCCATGCTTTTCCAGATATGCAACTTACTCAATCATAAGTCCATCCTTACACTTCTGTAGCTTCTACTGTCAAAGAGGTTTCTCCTTGCACCACCTCCACTGAATCTCCAATCCATTGGATGATGCATTGATGCATTGTAGATGGTATGCAACAGTTGGCATGTATCCAATCCCGACCCAGCAGTAGATTATAAGATCCCCTCCCTTTAATGACAAAGAAAGCGGTTGGAAGGGTCTTACTACCAATGGTGAGCTCCACGTAAATTCCTCCTTGACCTGGAGAGACATTGCCTTCAAATTCCACCAACATGATGTCAGTTTGGGTCAAATCTTCATCAGAATTCCCAATCTTGCGCAGTATGGTGTATGGCATCTGGTTGACTGCTGCTCCTCCATCTACTAGCATCCTGGCTAGGAATGAAAGTGGTGTGGATAATTTCTGCATCCGATCCGAATTATGCGGTATGGAGAAGAGTTTTTGATATCCATGCAGATCTGGATAATCCGAATCCGATTGTGTGCGGATGCGGATTAGGATATGGTGTTGGTGATATCTGACGAATATGGATTATCCGATAATTGAATGCGGATAATCCGAGGCCTATAATAGGATATCTGACTACATATAGCTCATACACTGATCTTTTACCTATACATAATTTTTTAGCCCACAAAATTTTAGCTATATATATAGTGCGTGCACGTGCATGTGCATCAAAAACCTTAACCACAGTCATGTGTAGAGCATCATTTGTCACCATTTGAAACTAAATATATGCATGTATTATCTGACTATGTTAATTCGCATCTGCTCCACAACCGATCCGACTCCGCACCATATCCGACATCCGAAAAAATTCGCATCCGTAACTGCATCCGTGTAATATCCGCTCCGCTCCACATCCAAAAAAAATATGGATGCGGATGTGGTAAAGGTATTATCCGATCTAATCCGATCCGCTTTCATGCCTAATCCTGGCGACTGGTTTCCTATTAACATATCCTTTGAGAAATAGAGCCTTCAAGTGTTGTCTCTTCCCATCTTCTGGCTTCTCAAAGATAGCTTGCTTAGGTTCCAGTGTCAATTGAGTCATACCAAGCTCCTAATCGGACACATTCGAATCAACCAGAGCCATGAACTCTTTTGGTAGGAAGACAACCATGTTTATGTCAGCTTGGGGTTTGTTACTTTCCTTATCGTCGGCCTTAGGATTTGGGGGCCAAACCTTGGACTGAACCTTCTTCTTGTCCAACACATGTTTCTCTGCTTCCTCATGCTGTTCTAGCTGACGTAAGCGCTGGACTCTCCTCTTCTGGGACTTGGTCAAGCCATATGAACACCATTGTGGATTGGACTTCTTGTGCATTTGACTTGACCCTTCATTATCTAGTTGCAATGTGCATCGACGTTCAGGAGTTCGGCACATGATATCTTCATCAGGGACCAGAGAATCGACCATATCTTCGAGCTGATTATTTGACTCTTCATTGACTCGGCCTCCCAGCCGATCATGAACACTGGCTTTGCCCCCCAACCGATCGTGGACACTGGCCTTGCCCCCCAACCGATCGTGAACCGAGACCTGTTGATTATCGAATCCACGATGATCATTGGCTGTAGGTCTTGTCACAGTTGCTATTATTGTAAGCCCCATTGCACTCTGGATAGTTTTCTGTCGTTGGTAGCTTGATCCATTCTTCCCAGCAGTACTTGAAGAACGGACATCTCCAATGTCCTTCATTATGCCGTGCCCACTCTTCTCTTTCATTTGCCTTCTCTTGTCGGCACTAGAACTTGTTGATCAGCATCTGGGACGTGACAGGTCGACGTGGCTTTGATTCTTCTTCCTCAAGTAGTAACCCTTTTCCTTTGACATCGACAGCAGTTACTTGCACTTTGGGATCAACGTCTCCTTTATTTTGAGCCAAATCAGATGTCAGCAACTTAACTCGTGACGTGTCTTTGCTAGACACTTCAACTATATTAGTCGGGAAGGGGTGTTGATCAATCTTCATCAGCTTTTTAGCTTTGGTAGGAGTTTCAAATTTAAGCCTCCCTTGCTCAATAGCTGATTGGATTTGTTGTCTGAAGATCTTGCAATCATTGGTGTCGTGTGATGTTGCATTGTGCCACTTGCAATACTTCATCCTCTTCAGCTCTTCTGCAGATGGTATGGTATGGAACTGCGAGAGTTTAATCTGCCCTTGCTGAAGCAATAGATCAAATGTCTTATCAGCCTTAGTGATATCAAAGCCGAATTTCTCTGGCTCTTTCTTGCCAAAGGGACAAGACACTGTCTTGTTTCCTTTGACCCACTCAGCGAGCCCTATCATATTGTCTTCATCTTCTGAGTCGGAGTAGTCCACATATGACATCTTCTTCTGAAACTTTCTTCTGGGCTCATAGGACTTTGCAGTTTCCTAACTCATCCGACTGACCAACTGGATGAGGCTTTCAAAGTCATGTGATGCATATTTCTCCCTCAAGGTCGGCAAGAGACCTTGGAAAGCTAACTCAGCTAGTTGCTTGTCTCCCAAGTTCAGACTATAGCATTTATTTCTAACCTCTCTGAATCTTTGAACAAATCCAGCTACTATTTCATCGTTCCTTTGCTTGAGTCTGGTCAGATCAGTGATCTTCATCTCGTTAATGCCAAAGAAGAAGTAATTATGGAACTGCTGTTCCAAATCAGACCACTTGATGATGGAATTAGCTGGTAGTGATGTGAACCATGAGAATGCTGGCCCTGACAGAGATGAAGAGAACAGACGTACCCTTAGTGCATCAACATTCCCTGCTTCTCCACATTGGATGATAAAACAAGTGATATGCTTCATAGTGGATGTTTCATCTTGCCCAGAGAACTTGGTGAAGTCTGGCACCTTGAATCTTGGCGGGAATGGTACCTGATCGTTGCCAGAAGGATATGGTGTCATGTACATGCAGGACTGCTGCTTGGGCTTTATCCCATATTGCTTAAGTAGCATCTCTGAGAAGTGGTCGATCAACTCCTGCTTCATATGAGATTTCAATTCAGTTGATATCTGCTCAATCGCTTGTATCTCAGCTGTTGTTTCTGGAGGTCATTCTTCTAAGATTCTTGTCTTTGGATTCGGAGCTGTTGATGTCCTTGCCTCAGTAGAACCTTGAGTGTTTGAATGACCTGTAATAGGTGGAGCCTGTTCAATCGGCTGACTAGCTGATGGGGCTGGTTGATGCGTATTCAACTGACTTGAAATAGCTAATTGATTTAGAAGTGTTTGCGACAATTGTGCAGAATCCACCTATGGGACCACTGGCTGCCCTGTTGTCCTTGGTTGATCAGCTGCTAAGGCGATGATCTTGTATGAGCCACCGTATTAGCTGGGGTAAAACAGCCTACATCGTCGTTGACTGTTGAAGCGGGGCTGTCTGTATAGGCATCTCGAGTATCAGCTGCTGAGTCGATCTTTGAGGTGGACTGTGATTTGTCCTCTGAGGTGGAATAGGAACCTTTTTCTCTGTTGGTATGACCATATGAGCATGACTGGGACTGATCTTGACTCTTTTAAAGGCTTTGCTCCCATGATTGAAGTAGACAAACACTACTCCATCCTCATTCATGTGCACAGTCCCTGGAGTACCTCCAAATGTAGCTTGGTAAGATTGCGGGTACTTCACTTCTAGAACTTCCTCAGGAACAGGTTCAAAGGAGTTTGAGATGTCCTTCTCAAAATGATTGTGAGGCAAGCTCCATCCTGTAAGCCTTCCGTCTTGATCTCTCATCGCAGAATATTTATGTTGATTCTGCACTGGAAGCACCTGATCCTAGACGACAGCTTGCACTGATGTTGTGGCGGCAGAGTCTTTATCTTTACCATCACCACTTTGATTTTTAATCGACTGAGTGTCCGATGAAGAACTAGTAGCAGCTTGTGGAGATGGTGTAGCTTTTCCTGTTAGATCATCAATCAACGGGTTGGCCGATTGGTTTTGCTGGAACACTGGAGGATTTTGTTTTTGGTAATATGCAGGCCCCAGATATCCTCCTTCTACTCCTTTCTTGAGTGCATCAATTATGGCATTCTGAATAGTATTTGCGAATACCTTAGATTGATCAATCATTGTTTGGTGCATAGCCTTGGTCATCATGTCTTGAAGCCCTTCAGGATCGGCTGAGAAGGTGACTTGCTTCGATGTTGGCAAAGAATTCTTCTTGAAAACACCATTCTTAGTCTCACCATATGATGCCAGACAAAGCTCTTCATAATGCTTCATATGAGCCTCGAGCTCAGCTTTGTTCGAATCTTTCAGCTGATCCTTGGTGATTGGTTGAACATTCTCTGGATCAACTTTAGAAGGACCAGTCTTTGTAGGTTTCATCATTGTTGAATTTTTCGTGCCCCACTAGGTGTGCCAAAAGTGTGCTGATGTGAAAATAGGACGTCACCTCCCCGCGCAGCACACATGACTCCCCGGTCTGTAGCGAGGCGTGTCAGCCAATCTGACCTGTTGATGGACAATGGAAAATATTAGGGATCGGCTAGAGAACCGATGACCTTGTGGTGACACATGTATCAGCCAATCGGCGGATACAGGGAAAGGCAGGATCAGCCGGCTCGAAAGTGACCGAAGCACGGGTGCGATCGGCTGAATCATCCGATTGTGACGTCAGCGCTTGAGTAGGTTGGAATCGGATGAAGTATTAGAAGCCGATAGGATCTAGATCGGGCGGATGATAATGATAATAGCTAAAAACTACAATAACTGGTACGAAAACTTGTATATCTAACTAAATATCGGTAAGGGGTGAATAAAGAACTAGATGAGACCACATCGATGTGCCTGGAGGTTAAAGCCTAGGATGATTCGGTAAAACGGTACTCACAAATCTTGTTGGAGATCAGTTGATGCAGCCCGACGAACTCGAAGCAGAACGTTGTAGAAAAGAGAAAAACGCGATGGTGAAGTTGCCGAACAATAGATGTTGTAAAGGTAGATGTTGTAAAGTAGATGTAGTAAAAGTAAAGGGTTTGCCGGAGGCGGTTTGTTTGATATTGGTGTGTACCAATTTTCTCGACCACGCAGGGTCGCTATTTTTGTCCTGAGGACAAACCTAACTCCTAATCGATCACGACACTATTTGCTTGCGTCCAAAGACAAAAACTACTAAAAATAGAAAAAGGACTCTCGCAGGAGTCTAAGACCTTCTAAAACTGACTCTTTGACCCATCGTCAATCGTAGATTGACCCGCCTCCATCATGCTTTACTTCCGGCATATCCGTTTTGATTACCGCCTTTTATCTCTTCATCGGCCGGTCTCTTTCTTGACCATCGGCCGATCGCTCTGCCTTGTTGGCCCACTGACAGAGTCAAACTCCTTTTGACCGTCGGCAAATCCTGTTGACCACCACTTTTCTCTCTCTAATCAGCCGACTGCGCCCTATTTTTATCGGCTACCTCTCTTTATTCTTTTTGACCTGTTTTTTCTAGAAAATGGTGTGAACAGTCATCGGACCTATCAATGCCACTGCTATTGGAGGCACCGAAGCCCGCTGCCGGAGTCGCCGCCCAGCCTACCCATATGGGCAAGCCGATAGCCGTCGGTGACCAGCCCAAGTAGCCCCGCCGGATCCACCACCGCCCCCGCCAACGAAGTTGCCAAAGCCTCCACCACCGGAGCCACAAGGTCTCACCACCGGATCCATCGAAGCAAACTACTGCCGAAGCCGCTGCACCCCGCTGCCGCCCAGCCTGGGCCCGACGCTGCCGCACGGCCTATAGATCTCGTTTCCCGTGCAAGATCCAAGAGCCGCCAGGGAGTGGGAACCTCGCCGCCGCTGTCATTGGAGCCCGTGTAGATTCCCGACGGCTGCCCCTCTGGCAGCAGTGAGGTAGAGGAGGGGGGAGGGGCAGTGGGTGGCAGCGCTAGGGTTTTCCCCGTGTCGCCTAGGGGCGACGCGGGGACCTCACCTCGTGGTGTACCACTGTACGTTTTATACCCACTTGTGAAAGCTCGACAGATTGGATACTCTTCTAGGTACCAACACTCCAACAGGTCATAACCATGGTAACACAACGTTCTTTTTTTCGAAGGACGATAACACAACATTCTGTGCAGTCGATTTCCAATCACATCTCAGAACATAGTCCTCACGTGCACGATTTCCATCCTCTTGCATTTTATATTACAAATATGTATCAAAAGAAATTATGGTAGAACTCTTTACACACAAAAAGTTGTATTACAGAAGGTATTCATGTATACAAACTTTTTGGAGCACAAAAGTTTTTCCAACAAATTTGGTAAAAAAATTATATGAAAAAGTTACATGAAGACTTAGAAAACAAACTTTCGGGTAAAAGTTTGTTTTACAAAACAAATTTTAGATACACATTTAAAAGGAATAATGAAAATAAAAGGAAATAAAATTGTGATAAAAATTTTTAAAATAAAGTTGTAGACAAAAATGTAAATCAAAATTAAACAAAAATGAGAAACGGAAAAGGAAGGTGTCAAATTGCTACACCAGTCACACTACATGAGAAGTGTCATTATTTTTTTATTTTTGACAATGAGAAGTGTCATTGTTGTGGATCTAATTGTGTGGAGATCTTACGGTAACACTACAACATTTACTTATATATGTCTGCCACTTCCTCGCGCCTACCAGTGCGCTTAGCGCTAATCCTTGAGAGCATGTGCCCCTCCCCCCAAATCCCCAAGCCTAGTGCTCCCCTCCAAAACTGTATGCTCCTCACTTGGGAATTGGGATGATGGACGCTCTACAAGATCTACATGAAATTGAGGAATGTGATGGGAAAGGATGAGTGTAGGTTGTCATTCTTCCGGTGGGTACTGTTGAGTTTTGAGTCGAAGGCTCCAAACGAGGAGCCACAAGTTACCATCACCACAACAGTCGAGCACGAGAAGGATTACTGATGTAGAACCGGCTCGATCTTTCAATATGTGTGAATAATTCTATTGGTGTAAAACTCGATATTGATGACCAGAGCTTCGAATAAACCCATGCGACCTCTACATTGTTGTTATGTTGGTTGTTAACAAAGCACAATTTGATTGACCTCACCAAGAAGTTTTCCCTGCAAGCAAATCGAAGAACGCAAGCAAGATAAGCGTAAACAAGCAATCTGAATTTAGAGTGTATATGAATTTGAGTTCTCGATTCGAAAAGACTAATGAACACAGTCGAGAAGATCGAGAACATGAGTCTTGTATCACAGTATAAGAACTTGTCATCATAGTTATAATAAATCAATCTTAGTTTCTTAATGAAAAAAACTAGAACTAAACAACGTCGTCCTCACTCGCCACCGCTACGGCAGCGGTCATGTGGGCAACTACCAGTTGCATCTCCAAATGGGCCTCTCAGCACAGAGCTCACTGGCCATACGTGCCCTTCTCCAACCGGACGCCGCAAGCGTTTGTTCCAAGCGGGAAATGCATCAAACTACGAATGCCAGAAGAACGAAAGAAAACAAGAACAGACCACCGAGTCAAGTACGCATACCGTGGTGGCGGGGAGAATGAGCTCATAAAATGCACGACGCGCCCATGTCAGCTCATCATCCTCATCAGCATCTACACCTGTGACGCCCCAGGTTTTTAATTACCGTCATTAACGCTAATGACCGGATCAGCCGAGTCAAACCGGTCAAACATCGGTCAAACCTAGGTCAACCTGGGTCATCACCACGAAAACCTCGCCAATGAACCCTAATGAACCCCTTGACCAAGTTTGCGCACACCCGTAGTCGACCCTTGGCCAAAGACACGGTCAAAACCGGCTTAACCGATGACGTTAGCGAATGTCGTCCGGAACTTTTGCCGCGTTCCCCAAATTTCACCTAAACACTTCAAAATCTACCTTTATTAAAGTTGTCCATCTTGTTGAGGGACACAACTTTCATGTAGAGTGGCATTTCAAATTTTGGGTGGAAATTGGTGAAAAACTTGATCGACTGACAGTACCCCCTGTTTTCCAGAACAGGCCGACATTCAAAGTTGGCACGACGTTCCTGCAAAATCCATTGATAAAAACACTATATGGCCTTTTTAAAAGTTGTAGAGGGTAGTTAGATCTACAACTTTCCTATTCATTGCTTTGTGCACTTTTATTCAATTTTTGGGAGAAAAATGTGCTTGAACAGGGCCAGTCCGAATAAATTCAGGCGCTCCCGCGCGCCGGAGCGCCAGCCGCGCCGCCGCCGCCGGCCGCGCCGGCCGCCCCCGCCTCGGCTTCCGGCCCCGCCGGCGCACGTTCCCCGGGCCACCTCGCACCTTCCCCGGGTCTCCCGCATCCCAAAGCGCCTCGAAGTTATCCCACCCCCGCGCCGCACCCTACCGACCGGTCCGTAGGCGGCTTCGCGTCCCGGTGCGCGCCTACCGAGGCCGCGACCGTACTAAGGCGGGCCCGTGACGTCACGTGCGCTCCGAACACGAGGTGACCTCCTTACTTAAGGCTGTCGTGCCCCCCCCTTGCGCGAGGACGCCACGCCCCCGCCGAACCCCCGCCGCACCCGAGGCCGCGCCGGCGCCCGGGGGCTCGCCGCGGCGAGCTCTGGTGGCGAGCCAAACCCCGAGCCAAGTAACCCTTCTCCACCTCCGCTAGCTCCCTTAGAAGCCACCCCTACCGCCCATTGCCCCTCCCGGCCGGAAGCCCGTCGCTCTGGGCAGCCGCGCCGGTCACCGCCGCCGGTCGTCGGTGTGCCGCTCGCCGGAGCCGCCTCGCCCCCGTCCAACCCATCAAATCGAGCCCCTAGCGCCCCTAGACCCTTCCCCCGTCCCCTCCCGGCCAAGGACGCCGGCGAGCTCGCCGAATTTCGGCAAACAGCACCGCTGCCCGCGCCCCAGGGACTACATTGCAAATGCAGGAATCTTTCCAGGGTCCTTCTCGCAAAAGGTCAACTCAAATAATAAAACCCTTTGGCTGATTCTTGTAAATTGCGTAGAAAATCACAGAAAAATCAGAAAAATGCAAGGCCAATTTTGTTGGATTCGTGGTGAATTATTCTACAACTTTTGTTATTCTGGCCTGAGCTAATTCCTGTTAGTTTTTGCATGAAAAATACAAATGTGAAAACCCTAGATCTGCAATATCTCAAAATATATAAATCCTCTGTAGCTAATTTTTGGATATATTGTGTGTTAGGTCATGGCTAGCTACTATGCAAAACATTGCACAAAGTTATGATGTAAATCTTTTTATAAAAATGTTTTTCCATTTCTGCTAGAGCTTCATAAATGATTTTTTTTTGTTAAATATATTTATGTTCTTGAGCTAAACTTGTGCACACTGTCTTGTAATCCGAAACTACACATCTTGTGAATTAATCATGAATTTTGGATTAAAATAAATAATTATTCTTGATTTATGCATGTTTTCTTTTGTAAATTAATAAGCCAAGTTCAGTAGAGGTTCCATGTGAACATGCTGGTTCTTTAGACTTGTTTAAGACCAGAGAGCAGGCAGGAGAAAGTTGGGGTCAAATTGATTCCTATTTATTTTTATATGCATTTAAGATGAATCACTAGCTAGTCTTTGTTATTTTCCATAATATTTAATTTCCTAGCACCCAACACTTACATGTGGGTCCAATGGACCAGGATAGGTGCTAGTAGGCTTAAGAAACACTCATTTAATTTTTGGTAATTTAATTGTTTAATAAAAAGTTTAAATGCCCTTTTAATATTAAAGGGAAATTGAATAAACAAAAACCCTTAATTAAATCTTTTTCCTTTTTGAAAGTATTATTTAATATAATTAAAAGATAATTAATTATCATCACTGCTAAGAAATTAATTCATGAATAAAAATACTAATTACACCTTTGTTGGTGAACAAAAAGGGGAATGAAGCTTTCACATGAAATGATAAGCTTAATAAAAACCTTTATTCAAATGTGGAATAAAAAGAGTAACCCATGTACAACCAATAACCTTCCTAAAAGAGAAACATTAGGTGGATGCTTGTTAAGGTGAATATGACCAACTAGAGTTGGATAAGACAACAAACTATCACATCACCTAAAGTGCATTGCATTCCGTGTAGATCTTCCGGACGGAGATTACTCCCTTGTCCCGGAAACCGAGGAAGGAGGAGCGGAAGGTTCTCTGCAGTACGTGGAAGTGCTCGACACCGAGGGTGCCCAAGCTAACCTAGCTGACGAAGGCAAGCTTCGGTGCATCTAACCTAGTTTTTCAAATTCTTTATTCATTTATCTATGGATGACTGTGCATTTACGTTCAGGAGTTGAATGAAACCCTAGATGCATGATCCATAGGTACCTTTTGTCCTTACTAGTATGATAGGTCGATAGCTGCTAAGCTATAGGACCGTTACAAGTCGGGTGATGACCTCACTCGCGAGAATAGGTTCCTAGATAGGAATCACAATGTATCCTTAAATGGATTGCTCACGTGGTAAGAGCATGGGATGCGGGCTCGGTCCGGTGGTTATGTGGGTTAAGTTTTTGAACGTACTAAGCACATGTCGGGTATGGGACCGGTAAGCCTAGTACCTTAATGAGACGGCTAGGGATGGAACGGCCACTACCCTTGGGATTCGCTCTCACGGCTAGCTACCGGTGGTGTATGGTGACTCCGGTATCTCGCGGGGTATGCTGGATAGCCCGCACCAAAGACTGTGGCCTTTCATCCCGACCCGGGGATTTTTGGGGACGGCCTGGGAAAGTTGTCCTTGCGGGGGCAGCCTACCGTGTGTTTGGGTCTACCTTGCAAGGTTTAAATCAACGTTTGTCGGCCTCTCACCGTTATCTGAGACTACTTACTCCACTAGTCATGAGATCCCTAATGATGGAAGTTGATGAAGATGATGCTGGATTAATTGTATTGTACAACTTTGTTTGTACTAGTTGGCTAATGTAGTAAAGATTAAACCTACTAGAACTTGTGCTAAAATCTTGAAAGTAAGGACCTACTCTTTGTTACTTTTTAGCGAAAGCAACCCAAAGAGGCCAAAAAGCCTTTCATGGTCTAGAATTGGTGAAGTAGATATCACCGACGGGTAAGACTTGCCGAGTATTAGTATACTCAGCCTTGCTATAATGTGTTGATCCAGGTAATGCCTTCAGTGATGTGTGGCCCGGAGAGATCCCGCCCGGCTGGGAGCTGGAGTGGGTGGAGGACGACTACTGAAAGCATCATGGATGGCCTCCCGTGGTGTCTTCGCTTCCGTTAGCTTATTTCCGCTGCTTTTCGAAAACTCTGAACTATTTCGTCATGACAAGAACTATGGTTTGTAATAATTAAACCCCTCGGGGTACGAATTTAGATTTTATGTTGTTGTATCTCTGGACTCGCCTTCGAGTGAGTTTTAATGCATATATTCGATCCTTGTGCTCTTCAAGTGATTTACCGGGCCTTCACCCGGCAACTTACGACAGGATGGTACTTTATTATTGCTTAATGACCAAAGTGTATCGGTCTTAGGCGATAGTACGGTACTTTCCTGGGCGGGTTGTCACAGTTGGTATCAGAGCTTATATGCACCAAAGATTAATTAATAAATCTTAATCAATAGTTTTTGAATAAAATATGCCAAGGTTTTCTGATTTTCCAAAAATACGTTGGTCCGCTAAGGATAAACTAGACCGAGAGGCCCTAGAGGGAATTTTGGGTTCTTTCAGGTGGCTTAAATAACCTATGGTTTATTTTGCTAACTCCCAAGACATTACTTTATGTCGACTTACTTTCTTGCACAACCATACTAGTTCATCACGTTTTGCCGTACGTGGTGGAACCACAGGGGAAGTCCCGTGAGGGACTAGTGGGACCTATTCCAATGGGTGTCACGTCGCGTCCGAGTCTCGTCACGTTTTGCCATACGTGATGGTACCACGGGAAAGTCCGTGAGGGATGAGTGAGGCCTATTCCAATGGGCACTCACGTCGCGTCGCAGTCTTAAATAGGACGCCGTCCATGCGGCGGCTTAACGCATGGATACCGTTTCTATAGTGAACGGTAATGTATGTGGACGCTTTCGTGACGTGCTGGCACGAAAGGTTCATTTTCTGCAGGTACATAACAGCGCTTCGTTAGTTGTTAAGCGAGTACCGTATAGTTCTCGACTAGATATTATAGGGAGAGACGATTAAAAGCCTTGCCACTGGCACTAACTTCGATTTTTGGCTTGATTGCCATGTGAGGTCTGTCATATGGACCTCCCTGGGCCCACTACCTCGGTGGTCACCGGGACCGACTACTCGGTGGGCCCCTGGGACTACCCGGCTTGCTCTACACGGCGTCTGAATGCATGGAGCACAAGGACTGCGGAGGAGAAGTACTCGGTTAGGAAGCTGTACATGTCCTGCACTGCATGGAAGACTCCTAGACGTACCCGACTAGTACTCTCTCCCTACTCCGACTTGTAACCCTGCCACCCGGACTATATAAGGCGAGGCAGGGACCGTTCTCTAGGAACACGACACATCTCATACAACTCACAGCGCACCATTGCACCATCTTGTAATCGTGCCCAATCAATCCAGAGCTACGCAGCATACAGGACGTAGGGTATTACGCACCTCGCGGCCCGAACCTGTCTAAATTGTGTGCCACGTGTCTCTTCCTTCGAGTTACCGATCTCGGCGAGGCCACATTCATCTACTTCGGGTACTCCCCTTAGTAGGTTGCCGGTCTAAAACACCGACAGCTGGCGCGCCAGGTAGGGGATCTCGCCCGAGATCACATGGCGAACTCGACGGCTCCCGTCTACTTCAAGCCAACCGTCGCCTTCAACCGCGGCGACACCTTCGTGTTCGGCGCCTGGGTCTGCACTGCTGACGGCGCGGGCTCCTTCCAGCGCCGCCTAACCATGCCGCCCAACCCGAAGACCGGCTTCGTGACGCTTCCTGAAGTTGTCACAGGCGAACTCCTCGGCAAGTTCGGCAAAATTTCGCTCTTCAACCACCACGCTGACTTCGAGCTCGAGTCCGCTTCCAACTCGAGCTCGACATCTCCATGGGCCATCGCTTGCGAGCCGGCTACTCAGCCATCGCGGGTGGTCCCCTCACCTCGTGAGCGCTCCGCGCGTGGCCCCCGCACCTTCAGCCGGGCCCACATGGGGGCTCCCTCTTCGAGCCGGGCCGGCAAGGAGCCCGTACCCGAGTACAACTCGGACTCCGACACCATCCCCGGCCGCGCGTCGGACTCCAACCCTCTCTCCGAGTTCTACTCGAACCCCGATTACGAGTTCGACTTCGGGTCGGATCCTGAGGAGCCCGAGTCCGAGGACAACTCCATTGAGATTCCCTTGTCAGGCCCGGCCTCTGGGCTGGTTATAACATCCACACCGGCTGGGAGATTCGTCTACAGGCCAGACCGCAAGCCTGCCGACCTGATAAGTGGAGACTCACGCTACGTCGCCTACATCGACTCGCTACCGTTCCAGGAGGGAACACCACTAGCCCGGGCTGACTCAAGCACACCAACTGAGGTGGCGCCTTCTGAGTCCAGCCTTGGCACCCCCGATCGCCAAGTCTTCAAGGCTGCCGGCAACACCACAGGACCCTCAAGGACGGCCCAAGACAAGTACCTTGAAGACATCTCCTCCGACGAGCTCTCTGCTGATGCTCCAACAAACGAGACCCCTGCAGACAGAGACGCTCGACGTGAGCGTAACCGGAAGCGCAGCGAGCGTCACCGACGCCTCCGCGCCAACTTCCCCGTCCGCAACCTTGCGGAAGCTCTCGAGGCGGTCGAGAGCAGAGTACACACTACCCCTGAGCAATGCCTCATGTCGATCACAGCGATCGCACGCCAGGCTCAGGGCATACGCGCTGGAGAGGTCATCGCCAAGCTCGCTGAAGATGCCTACTTCATGCGGGTCGACAACAGAGTCAACCAACCTCCTCCGGCCCGGGTCCCGCGACAACGAAGCCACAAGTCGTGGCGCCAACAACGGTCCCAACCATACTCGAGCTGAGCTCCCAGCCGAACCGTCGTCACTCCAACGCCGGCGGACCTCCACAGCGTGACAACAGCAACCGCGAGATCGTCCCCCACCGCGCTCCGGCCGGCGGCGGCGGCAACGACCCCGACGGCGGCGGTAGTGACGGCGGAAGCTCCAACCATGGAGCCAACAGGAGGGCCGGCGGCGGCGGCAGTCGCGGCGGTCGAGGGCACGCAAACAGCCACACCTCTGGCGCCTCACAGGGCGGCTACGACGCACGCCAGAAGATTAGCTGCGGCGGAAGAAGTCGACCACTGCAGGCGACGGCGACGTCTTCCCCGCCTTCTCACCCCGACTTCGCAACTTGCTCCTCCCCGACAAGTTCAAACCTTTGGGGACCACCAAGTACGATGCGAAGCAGGACCCCATCCAGTGGCTCAGGTGCTACGCCCTCTCCATCGAGAACGCTGGCAGCAACAACGACACCAAGTGCCTCTACTTCCCCTTCTGCCTGGACCAAGCTCCACTCACATGGCTCGAGTCGCTGGACAAGCACTCGATCGACAAGTGGGACCAGCTAAAGGAGCAGTTCACCAGCAACTTCGCGGGCGCCATGGGCCGATCAGGTACTCGCATGGACCTGGCCATGGTCAAGCAGGAACAAGGCGAGACCCTCCGCAAGTATATGCGCCTCTTCTTCGACATGCGCGCTACCGTCGTCGACGTCACCGACAAAGAGGTCATCAACCTCTTTCAAGACGGCCTCTACCACCGCCGCACATTCGAAGACTTTGGTCGTCGCCGCCCCAGGTCCATCCCCCACTTCAAGGACATGATCACGTCCTGAGCGGATGAAGAAGACAAGGCCAATGCCAAGTACGACGCCATCCGTGGCAAGAGCAAGCAGAACCAGGGCGGCGGCAGCGGCAACAACGCGAACCAAGGCGGTCGCAGCAACAACAACAACTACTACTACTCGGGTTCCAACCGCAAGCGCAAGCCAGACAACACTATCGCGGCTATCCAGCGCCCCGCGAAGGAGAACTGGAAGAAGAACTCCGGTGGCTTCAAGGACCTGCTGAAGGAAAGGTGCCCGTGGCACCCAAACGGCAACCACACCACCGAGCAGTGCTACCAACTCAGGCACGCACTCAAGGATACGGCGGAGCCACCGCACCCTCACGACAAAAAGGGCAAGAAGAACGACCGCGACAACAACGACTTCCAAGAGCCTGACAAGACCGTCAACGTCCTCTTCGGCGGATCGCCCGGCGGGGCGGGAGCGAAGGCTACCCGTCGTGAAGTTATGTCCATTGAGCCGCCGGTCCCGACCCCTCTCGGGTGGTCGGAGGTACCCATCACCTTCTCCCGCGCGGATCAATGGACCGCCTTCTCCGAACCGAACGGTTCCCCCTCGTCCTGAAGCCGGTGGTCGCGGGCTCCAAACTCAACAAGGTGCTCATCGACGGTGGAAGCGGGCTCAACGTCCTTTTCACCAAGACCTTGAAGAAGATGAAGCTCGACATCACCCACATGCTCACCAAGAGCAACACGCCCTTCTACGGCATCGTCCCCGGCAACGCGGCTATTCCACTGGGCTCAGTGGTCCTGCCAGTTACCTTCGGGGCATCTCGGGACAACTACCGTACCGAGTACATCAAGTTCGAGGTCGCAGACTTCGAGACTTCCTACCACGCCATCCTCGGCAGACCGGCCATCGCCAAGTTCATGGCGGTGCCCCACTACACCTACTTGGTACTCAAGATGCCGAGCCCCGGCCGTGTACTCTCTCTTCAAGGGGACTTGAAGATCTCTCACGACCGCGACATAGAAGCCGTGGACATCGCTTCTACGAATCAAGTACCCAACGCGATGATGGAGGTCTACACCGCGTCGAAGAAGCTTGCCATAAGTGAACTCGACATCCCGAGAGAAGTCCGACGGCGCCAACAAGCCTCGCCCACCGAGGAGGTACTCGTCAAGACGATCGACCTCGGAACGGGCGACCCCCCAGCAAGACCACCACCATCGGGGCTGGCCTCGACCCCAAATAGGAAGACGCGCTCATCAGCTTCCTTCGGGCTAACCGCAACATCTTCGCGTGGAAGCCAGCGGACATGCCAGGAGTGCCCAGGGAGCTGATTGAGCACTGCCTCAACGTCGATCCTAAGGCCACCCCCAAGCGACAACACCTCCGACGCTTTGCCGACGACAGACGAGACGCCATCAGGAAGGAACTCGCCAAACTACTCACGGACGGCTTCATCAGAGAAGTCTTCCATCCTGAGTGGCTCGCCAACCCCGTCCTCGTCCGCAAGAAGAACTCCAACGAGTGGAGGATGTGCGTCGACTACACCGACCTCAACAAGCACTGCCCCAAGGACCCCTTCGGGTTGTCGTAGATTGATCAAGTCATCGACCCCACGGCGGGCCGTGACTCGCTCTGCTTCCTCGGCGCTACTGCGGGTACCACCGGATCGCGATCAAGGAAGAAGACCGAGGAGAAGACCGCGTTCATCACCCCGTTTGGCGCGTACTGCTACACGACCATGTCCTTCGGGTTGAAGAACGCCGGCGCTACCTACCAACAAGCTATCCGGGCCTGCTTCAAGAGGCAGCTCAACAAGAACGTCGAAGCCTACGTGGATGACGTGGTCGTCAAGACCGAAACTCCGGTACCCTCATCGACGACCTTGAAGAGACTTTCGCATCCGCGCGAGTACCGCCGGGAAGCTCAACCCGAACAAGTGCGTCTTCGGCGTATCGTCGGGCAAACTACTCGGCTTCATCATCGCCCAACGTGGCATCGAAGCCAACCCCGAGAAGATCTCCGCCATCACCGACGCATGAAAGCTCCCACGAGCATCAAAGACGTCCAGAAGCTGACCGGGTGCATGGCGGCACTGAACAGATTCATCTCGAAGCTTGGAGAACGGGGGCTCCCCTTCTTCAAACTACTCAAGCATCAAGAGAAGTTCGTGTGGACTCCAGAGGCGGATCAAGCCCTTGCCTAGCTCAAGGACTTCCTATCGAAGCCGCCAATCTTCACGGCTCCTCACAAGGGCGAGCAGCTACTGCTCTACCTCGCTGCGACTACTCACGTGGTCAGTACTGCCATCGTCGTCGAGCGGCAGGAAGACGGCCACGCCTACCCAGTCCAGCGCCCAGTCTACTTCGTCAGCGAGGTTCTATCAGAGTCCAAGGCACGCTATCAGCCTGTGCAGAAGCTCCTGTACGCAGTACTCATCACCTCGCGGAAGCTACGACACTACTTCCAGCAGTACTCGATCTCCGTTGTCACCGACTACCCGCTCGGCGACATCCTGCGGAACCAAGACGCTACTGGAAGAATCTCCAAGTGGGCAGTCGAGCTCGGCGCCCTCACCATCGACTTCAAGCCACGCACAGCCATCAAGTCGCAGGCACTAGTCGACTTCATGGCGGAGTGGCAGGAGAACCAGCTACCTACTCCCACCGTGCGACCAGAGCATTGGGTGATGTACTTCGACGGCTCACTCAACCTCGAGGGCGCAGGTGCAGGGGTACTCCTGATCTCTCCAACGGGCGAACAACTCAAGTGCGTCCTGCAGATCTTCTGGAAGGTCTCAAACAACGAAGCCGAGTACGAAGCTCTCCTACACGGGCTCCGCCTCGCGGCTTCACTAGGCATCAAGCGGCTACTAGTCTACGGCGACTCCGCAGTGGTCATCAACCAAGTCAACAAGTCCTGGGACCGCAACAAGGAGAACATGGACGCCTACTGCCTAGAAGTCCGCAAGCTCGAGAACAAGTTCTACGGTCTCGAGTTCCACCACATCGTCCGCGACAACAACGTTGCAGTGGACGTCCTCTCGAAGCTTGGATCCACCCGTGCTCAAGTACCAGCGGGCGTCTTCGTTCATGAGCTTCACACGCCATCCATCCCGGAGCCGGCGCCACCGACCACTGTCCCAGCTCCCCCACCAGCTGGACAGGAGGTCATGATGATCGACGTGGACTGGAGGCAACCCTTCATCGACTACCTCAGAGAGCAGAAGGTTCCCTCCGACAAGAACTCGGCCGAGCGGCTCGTCCGCCGTGCCAAGTCCTACGTCCTCGTCGGAGACAAGCTTTACAAGCGGGGCGCATCTTCTCGGGAGTACTCATGAAGTGCGTCCCTCGGGAAGAAGGCAAGTACATCTTGGAGGAGATCCACAAGGGCGTCGCGGCAACCACGCGTCCTCACGCACGCCGGTCGGCAAGGCCTTCCGGCGAGCCTTCTGCGGCCCCACGGCTGCGGGGCGATGCCGAAGAACTCGTCAGAAGGTGCCAGGGATGCCAGTACTTCCCCAAGCAGCAACACGTCCCAGCCTACAGACTAGTCACCATACCGCCAACCTGCCCCTTTGCCTGCTGGGGGCTCGACATGATTGGGCCATTGCCAACTGCGCCAGGTGGTTTCAACAGAGTATTGGTGGCCATCGACAAGTTCACCAAGTGGATCGAGGTCAAGTCGGTTACATGCCCCAAGGCTGACAGAGTACTCGACTTCCTGGACGAACTCGTAAATCGCTACGGACTACCCCACTGCATCATCACAGACCTGGGCTCCAACTTCAACAACCACCAGTTCTGGGAGTACTGCGAGAACAGCGGGATCGACGTCCGATACGTCTCAGTTGCCCATCCTCGGACCAATGGACAAGTCGAGCGCGCCAACGGGATGGTGCTCGACACTCTCAAGAAGCGGCTACACGACGTTGCTAACTCCAAAGGGGGCAAGTGGATCAAGGAACTACCCAATGCACTCTGGGGGCTACGGACTCAGCCATCCAAGCCAATGGGGCAATCCCCTTACTTCCTGGTCTATGGCTCTGAAGCAATCCTCCCTGCCGACGCCATATGGAACTCGCCAGCAGTGGAGCACTACGACAAAGGCGTCTCAGAAGACAGCAGACGAGTTGACATCGACAGCCTCGAAGAAGCTCGTTGCGCTGCCCTCGTCCAATCAGCAAGGTACCTAGAGGGTATCTGACGCTACCACGATCGCAACGTCAAGGAACGCTCCTTCAATGTTGGTGATCTCGTCCTCCGTCGCATCCAGAACACGGAAGGACTACACAAGCTCGGCTCCCCACGGGAAGGTCCCTTCACCGTGGCAAAGGTGACTGGGCCGGGCTCCTACCGCCTCCAGACACTTGAAGGCGAAGACATCAGCAACTCGTGGAACGTCGACCGGCTCGTCGATTCTACGCCTAGTCTACACGACTACTCCGGGTTCAAGTCTACACGACTACATCAACACCCCTCCGCCGTAAGCGGCCTCCGGTCCCGGCTCCGGTCTCGGACTACTCCTCTCCGAGATCCGGCCGCGCGGCTACCTACGGATCCCGGGCGCGACGAGCGTCAAGGACTCTAGCAGCGGTCTACTAAGAGACCATGTACTCCAAGATCCGACCTACACGGCTACTTACGGATCTACTGCTGTAAGCGGCCACCCGCCCCAGCACTACTCAGCTGTAAGCGGCCTCCGGGTCCAGGCGACTACTCTGTAACTACAGCCCTGGCCATCCAGGTGTACTTCTTCAGTAATAAAGCTTGATCGTCATCAACTTCTTTACTGTCTACTCCCTTCAACGGGACCACTACCACCGAGTACGACTACTCGCATCCACTCCACTATGGGCTCCGCACTCTGAGATCGCGACTACGAGTACTCATTGCTGGAAATTTTCTTTCATTAATACTTAAGCAATTCATTACAATTGTTTTTGTACAACTTTGGCTACTAGCTATCTATTACGGGGCTATCGGGGATTAAGCTTATCGGCTACTTGCTCCGCGATGGGAGCCATCTCGCTCCGACGGCTCCGAGTACTTGCTCATCGGTGCGGTTGGCGGCTACCCCGCCGCCGACTACTTCCCTGGGGCCTTCGGGAAGTAGGACTTCATGAAGGCCAAGACCCCGCTTCGGGATCGACCTCACCATGTGCTTCACATAAGCCGCCGGGCGGCTTGGGGCTTCCTTGAGGCGATCCACCAGTGGAGCGATCTTGGGGCCGCCCGGGTGCGGCACCAAGAGCCTTGCGATCGGCAGCGCGGCTTCTTCAAGTTCCTTCAGTTGGGCCCGTAGCGCCTCGCAATCTTCATTCAACTTCTGCAATGATTTGTAGCAGCTGACGAGATCGCGATCAGATGCAATCCGAAGCTCCATGTGCTTCTCGCACTCGAAGGCAAGTTCTTTGTAGTCGAGCTCGAGTACCTGGCGGGCTTCCTGTTCCCGGTAGAAGAGGTTCTTCATGCTTATTTTCGAGGACTTCAACTGCTCCACCTGGACCTCAAGCTCTGCAACACAACAAAGTGCAGCGGGTCAGACTACCTCTTGACCTCCAACAACTACCCGACAAGTCCAGCGGCGTACCTTTGTTCTTGTTGCGGAGGCTCTTGTTCTTCCGCACCAAGTCGTCGCCCTTTGCCTGCAACTCTTGGACATCATTGTGATATTTGGCAAAGGCGGCGTTGAGCTTAGACTGCATGGCGGTGGCGTGCTTCCGCGACTTCAAAAGCTGCTCTTCCAGTGCTTCAGCCCGGAGCACCGTGTCACCAAAGCCCTGCAGCATGTTGGACTTCTCGCGGGACCTCTCCACGACGTCCTGCACAGACAACACAAGTCAACGAGTACTCAACAACAGAGGATTGACTACTCAGAAGCTAAGGCTACTTACCTTCATCCACCGCTCGGCCGGCGGATCGCCTCCGGGTGCCCGGCCACCGTTGTCCGGTCAACCGGATCGTCCGCAAGCGGCTCTATCCCGCCACAACTACTCGCGGCGGCCTCCGTCATCGGCGCGGAGCGGATGGGCTCTCGTGTCTTGGATCTCGGAGAGCGGACGGCCACCTCCCGGAGCGATCTCTGGCGACGTGGTGACCCCCTCTCCTCCGGCCGCCACGGCGGCTTCCTCGACGACTTCCTCCATGGGCTCGGGGGCTCTTCGGTAGCCTCCGGCACTTCGGCGTCGACTTCGCATTGGCACCCCCGCGGGTATGTCACTCCCTCCGCCTCGGTGGCCGGCGGCTCGGGCACCGTCCGGGGAAGCGGAGAGCGGACTCCTCGGTGGGCGGCACGACTTCTTCTTCCACCACCACCGTAGAGGGTTCATCCCCCTCCCAAGACAGATCTGTTGATTTCCTGCAGAAGTACACAAAGCTAGTTGTCATTCAGGCACGACTACTACACCAAGTACTACTCGGGAAGGCTCAGTACTTACAGGCTGGACCGGACTATCGTCACGGCCGGGGCACCGAGGATGCTGGCAATGTCTACCAGTCCACCCTCGGCGGGCGCCTCCTCCCTGCGCCTGCGGCGTCGCCTCCTCTGCGACGAACGGCGGTCGGCGTAGCGCCCTCCTGCGCTCCTACATCCACCGCCTCTTCGACCGCGGGGGCTGCGGGTCCTGTGCTCTCTTGACGAGCAGGGGGCTGGCGCTCCAACTGCGCTAGGAGCTCCTCGACAGTGGGGGCTGGACTGCGACTTCCAGCGGGCTCCCCCACTATGTTCCACTCGCCTTCGTCGCCCGCTTCGACGGGCTCCGTTGGCGGCACCTCCTGAAGACAAGGAAGACTACTCATCAGCAAGTGTACTCGCATGATGGGTACTCGACTACTCTAGTCAAGACAACTTACCTCTTGAGGCGTGGTCTCTGAGACCCTCAGCTTCTTCGTTACCCGCTTGTGGGTGGGGTTGCGCGGCTTCCGTGGCGGCGCAGCCAGACTAGCCTCCAGGCTAGCCGGCGGATCTTGCACAAGAGGTACATGAAGCAAGCCTGGACGGCTAAACCTCGATCGCAGCTAAAAGCGGTCCTGCAACGTCTCCTCGTCGTCGTCGCCGTCGTCGTCAGTGGTGTCCTCCACAATGACGGTGTCATCGCCTTCGCCGACTTCTCGCCGCTCCTTGGCTTTGGCTTTCCCTTCCTTCGGGATCTCGATCCCCTGAGGGGGCGGCTGCGGCTCGGAGACGAACATTTTCAAGTCATCCTGCAAGACACAAGAAATCAGCGCGACTACTCCAAGCAAGGACTACTCGACTAAGGGAGTACGACTACTTACCTCCTTTGGCGGGCGCGTGGCAGAGTACTCCTGGACGGGGCACGCCGTGTACGGCGGCATATCCTTGAAGATCTGCGTCAGCCTCTCGATGATGCCGTTGTCGTCCATCTCGCCTCCGGGCATCCGCGACGTGTCCTCGTTGCCGGTGTACTCGAAGCCCAAGGTGTCGCGGGCCATCAGCGGCTGCACCCTCCGCTTCATAAAACTGAAGGCCACGTGCTCAGACCTCAGTCCAGCTTCTCTGAGCACCTTGATGCGTGTCAGCAGCTCGGGGAGCTGGATCCCCTCCTGCATTGTGGGCTCCGTGTTCCACCAGTCGCGGTGCCTGGGCTGCCTCCCACTCGGCTTCGGCAGGCCGGGGTGGTGGTTCGTGATGTAGAACCACCTCGCCTTCCAATCGGCGTTGGAGTCAATGAGCTTGTACGCCAGGTACTGCTCAGCGGCGTCTTCCCTCATCTGGATGCCGGCCCCTCCGACTACTCTTGGATTGTTGGCGCTCGGCTGCGGCTTCACCCGGAAGAACTTCCGGAAGAGGATCCAGTGCGGCTTGATCCCAAGGAAAGCTTCACAAAAATGCACGAAGACCGCGGTATGGAAAATGTCGTTAGGATTCAGATTGAGGTACTCAACTCCGTAGTACCCGAGGAGGCCCTTGAAGAAATCACTAGCCGGAAGCGCGAGTCCGCGCTCCACGAAACGCGCAAACATTGGGATCTCATCTTTGGCTTTCTCCATTGGATACGGATCTCCGGCGGCGGCCCTCCACATATCAACTTCCTTCTCCCGGATAAATCCGCTGTTCAGAAGGGCCAATAGATCTTCGGTCTTCACCTTTGACTTCTTCCACTCGCGGCTTGGATCTGCTCGCAGTGGAGACATCGCGCGCCGCACCGGTGGTGCGCCGCAGCGGCCTCTTCGCGGCCCCTCTTCTTCCCGGCGACCTTCGCAGACTTGAACGGTGAAGGTTTCATTCTCCAAGTACAGGGCGTCTTCACTCGCATCCGCTCGGGGGCTACACTATGAAGGATCGGATGGCGACTAGAGAGGGGGGGAGTGAATAGGAGCGGTAAAAATTCTTCCCAAGGAACCCGGCCTATGTCCTACTCAAATCCCGGTCACACACAAGTGATGGATCGAATCACGCACCAATCGCCAAGACCACGAGGTTATGGATCAACCTCTAGCCTTAGGAACAATTCCTCGAAGCACACGCGGAAGCACTAGAAAGGGGAGGAAGGAATCGAACCAAGAAGCAAAGCACACGGGCTGCGGCGGGACCGTCCGCACGGGAGGGGCGGACCGTCCGCAAGAGCCGCGCGCGACCGTCCGGCCGGGGTATCGCGGACCGTCCGCACCCGAGCCGCGGGACCGTCCGGCCTTAGCCGCGGACCGTCCGTTAATCTACACGAACGACCCAAAGACACCCCCGTGCCACGGACCGTCCGCGGGGAGCACGCGGACCGTCCGCCTAGCACCCGCGGACCGTCCGCCGGGCACCGCGGACCGTCCGAAACTTCGTCCCACCAAAAACCAAAATCACGACGGATCGAAATAAAGGACGAGCAAGAACGCGAAGAACTCGGGACGAACTCGAGCGGCGCGGACCGTCCCGCCGGAGGGCGCGGACCGTCCGCGGGGCTCGGACGAACGAGAAAAATGCCCGACCTCGAAAGTCAACTCCCCCAAATCATCATCGGATTTCCCAAACGGTTGAAGGCGGTGGAGACAAGGATTTGGGGACTTGAAAAGCGTCACACAAGGATGCTATAGCCCAAAAATCTTGCCTCCTAACTCCCTAAATCACCGGGAATCGCGAATCCTTTGAGCACCACCAAAAACTAGAGCACCGAACGAAAACTCACGAATCGAAGTGATTTCCGGCGTTTGAGGACACAAGATCAAGCACAAAGGTGCACAAGACATCTATCCATGTTTTCCTCAAAGAAATCCGGGAAGAAACTCACTCAAATCCGCGGAATCACACCGGGAACAAAGGCACGAAAATAAGCACAAAAAGCCACGAAAAACAACCCCGAATCTTCTATACAAACCAGGAAAGATTCACAAGGTCTAGCATGCCGCCCTAGCATCCATCCCTCTCAACAAATCTCTCATGAAGCTCTCATGCTAGCCTAGAGAAAATAGGAAGGAAAATAGCTACGAAAATGAGAAAGAGAAGGGGGGAAATGAAACCCTAGGTTGCGGAGAGAGAGAGCCATCAACACACACTCATGGCTTATATATCAGGTCCCGCCGGAGTGGTAAATGACTCGACTACCCCTAACTACACTACTGGCGATACAACCCACGTAGGGGCATTTTGGTAAAGTTTGTGGGTCTTCCCATCGGACGGCCACGCCTTTGCCGCACCGGCGTCCTCCCGACGCAAGCCATGCGATCCCGCCGCGTGTCCTCCGCCTCGAAGCTTCCCGACACGCCCGGATCCCGTCTCCGTCGTGTTGGGCCCTCGGACTTGGTTTTGAGGCCCAAACCAAGAAACCGTCCGCCGATGGTTTTGTGGGCAAACCACCAAACCCCGCGTGCTCGGTCCCGCCTCCCGCCAAACCACTTGACTTGACCGCCACCGTGCACCGGCTCACTTGTCCATGACTTCGTCTTGCTTGTGTCGCCACCATGTGACCCGCACCCGGTCCCGTCGTCCACCGGGTCCCTCGAACCGAGCCTACTTGTCTCTCCATCTCCCGGAGGCCCCTCAAGGCTGAAGACCTTTCGCGCCCGTTCTTCACCTGCAACAACACGAACTAGGCCGCAGCCTACACCTGCGCACTAAGCCAAGAGTCAGTCCAACACCCGTTGTCAATCACTCATCACTAAGGAGCGGTCATCCACCGACCACTGGGACGCTCCTGGTCCACAATCTCCCCCCTTGATGAGTGCATTGACAACACACAACGCGAAATGAAATTCAGAGTAAAAGAGAAAAGAAAGAAGAAAGAAAAACAAAGAAGCTCAACTCACGACCAAAACCGAAGAAAGGCGAAGAAAGGTCACAAGCCAAGCAAAGCACAAAATCCACACCGAAAACAAGAAGAAAGCTCCCCCCGAACAAATGCCTCCCCCCGAACATGTGGATGCACACTTCCAAATTTCAGCTCACCTTTTTCTGAATTTTCATTAAGCTCACCTTTTCTCCCCCTTGTTGACAATGTATGAATCAAGGTGAAAATGCGGAAATGCAAAGCAAAGCATATAAACATCTACATGAGCTTCTCAAATAGGCCAAATCTAGTGTCAAAGGCTAAAAATGAGACAAAGATCACACACATGAATCATAGCATAGTCAAAGCATTGCCACAAGTAATTTATGAAAATACAAGCATGTGACAAAGCAAAATTTTCAGATTTAAGCAGTTTACCAAAAGAAGACTCGCTTCACATGTAAAAGCCTATCCATGTCACACTTGAGCCACAAACATGCATATTACTCAAAGATCATACAAGGATATCAAATTCTCAGCAAAAGATCATGGCAAACACCCATGAAGCAAAGCATGTCATGTCAAAGCTCATGAGCCATGTGTCCACTTCGGGGAGACTTCTCCACTGGTGAACATCATGCAACATGTTTTGCACCCATATGTGAAAGATAAGACATTTTAAACATAGACATGATGGATGGAGCATTTTTCAAGCATTATGCACTTCTTTTCAAGATTAATTCATTTCATGGTACATGAAGTGCCTTTGCGGCAAAAAGAAGCTTATGCTCCCCCATGAATGCAACATAGGCTAAACATTCACAATGATATCCGGCCTTTGGCCCAAATGCAAGAACAAGGGCATCCAAGCACAATCTAAGCATGAAAAGCATATTTAGACCAAACTCGTGACATGGATACACAACTACACACGAGTGGAGCATATTTCATCAAAAATTAGTCAAGTTAAGCATTTATCTCAAAAGGGGCTATCTCACCACACATATATCTCAAATATTCCAAGAGCATAGCCTCACATCACCATTTCTCCACACATATAACCAATATCTCACAAAAAGCCAAAGAGACTCAAATATGGCATATGAAAGAAGCTCATCATCCTAAAATGCAATATGACACAAGTGCAACATGATATATGACAAGATGGCTATCCTACCATGGTTTATACATCAAGCAAAGCATGTATATACATCAAAATAAACATGGTATGATACATATGGTACAAAAAGGAAATCTCCCAAGAATCAACTAGAAAGGGCAACAAACCCCAAGTTCCCCCGCAAGCGCACAAATGTAGCTTGGTCGAGAGGCTTTGTAAAGATGTCGGCTAGCTGATCTTGGGTAGGGACATGGCTCAAAACAATGGTTCCTTTCTCCACATTGTCCCTCAGAAAATGATACCTCACTTCTATATGTTTGGTTCTGGAGTGAAGCACTGGGTTTTTGGCTACGCTAATGGCACTGGTGCTATCACAAAGAAGTGGGATCTGGGTGCACTCCTCACCAAAGTCTCTCAAAGTGTATGAAATCCACAACAATCGGGAGCAACAACTAGCGGCGGCAACATACTCCGCCTCCGTGGTAGACCGAGCTACACTAGACTCGCTTGCGGGAAGACCATGAGACCAACGAAGAACCAAGAAACCGACAAGTACCGAAGTAGACTTCCTCTCGACTCGACAACCGGCAAAATCCGCATCGGAAAAACCATGAAGAGACGAGTCGAGGAGGAAGAATACCAAAGGCCAAGACCGAGGCGGATCGTAGGTACCGAAAATCCTCTTGACGGCCTCGTCGATGTGATGTCCTCGGCGAAGCTCGAAAACGAGCGCACGGACACACGCCGAACCGTATGTCCGGCCTCGTCGCCGTCCAAGTAGAGGAGGGAGCCGATCATGCTCCCGTACTCCCGCCGGTCCACCGGTTCTCCGTCCTCATCCGCATCCAAAGTGGCCGTACTCCCCATGGGAGTCGACATCGGCTTCACATCTTGCATCCGGAACTTCCTCGCATGTCTTTCGTGTACTTGGTTTGGTGCACAAATGTACCGTCCTTCACTTGCTTGATGCGCGGCCCGAGAAAATACCGCAACTCGCCCATCATGCTCATCTCGAACTCTCTCTGCTCATCTCATCCGCAAACTTGGCAACAAGGTTATGTGACGAGCCACCAAAGACAATATCATCCACGTATATCCGCACAATCGGCAAGTCATTCCTATGCTTGAGGAGAAACAAGGTTCTATCCACCGTACCCATCACAAACCCTCTCTGCTCAAAAGAAAACCTCTCAATCTCCCATACCAAGCACGGGGCGCCCGTTTCAACCCATACGAGCCCTTTTCAACCCGTATACCCCGTGTGGGTACAACTCGCTCTCAAACCCCGGGTGGTCGCTTCACATACACCTCCTCCTCTATGACCCCATTCAGAAAAGCACTCTTCACGTCCATCTGAAACAACTTGAACCCTTTAGCCACGGCAAAGGCTAGAAGGATCCGAATTGCCTCAAGACGGGCCACAGGAGCAAAGGTCACCTCATAGTCGATCCCCTCCTTCTGACTAAACCCCTGAGCAACAAGTCTGGACTTGTTGCTCACAACCATCCCATTCTCTCCCTCTTTGTTCTTCCAGACCCACTTGGTTCCTATGGGATGGCAATTTGGAGGTGGTTCAACTAACTCCCACACCCGGTTCCTCTCAAAGTTTTCCAACTCCTCATGCATAGAATTGACCCAAGCTTTGCATCGGATAAAGCATGTCCAATGTCCTTGGGCTCAAAAGTAGCAACAAAAGCAAAGCATGAGCAAAATGAGAGGAATTCCTGGACCTCGACCGTGTAGTGCGTTCATTGATGTCTCCAATGATCTTCGACATGGGATGCACTTCTTGAATCCGCCGGGAGCCTCACGCCTCGAGACTACCTCCCCCTCAACTTCGGCCTTCTCTCGCCTGGTCCTCTTGTTGCACCGTCGTTGTCCATGAAGTAGACGGTCCATGCTCAAAAGTAGTCGTAGGGGAAGTAGTGGGTACATGCTCGCCTTCGGGCACATGGTTCTCCCCATCATCATCTCCGACTTCATCTTTCTCCTCTTCAAAGAGGTCCTCGGCCATCTCTTCATCACCTGCACATTCAAAGCCAAGAGAGGTACATGGCATTGTCTCGTCGAAGGTCACCTCGCAAGTCTCCATGATTTTGTTAGTCTCAAGGTTAAGCACCCTATAAGCTCTAGAGTGGTTAGCATATCCAAAGAAAATACCATCACTAGACCTAGCCTCAAACTTGTCGAGTTTTCCCTTTTTCAAAATAAAGCACTTGCAGCCAAAAACTCGGAAATGACTCACTTTGGGTGCCCGACCATGCATAAGCTCATAACGAGTCTTCTTCTTGAAAGCTCTCAATAAAATCCGATTGGAAACATGACAAGCCGTATTGACCGCCTCGGCCCAAAACCTCCTAGGAGTCCTGTGCTCATCGAGCATCGTCCTAGCCATCTCACAAAGAGTCCGATTTTTCCTTTCCACGACTCCATTTTGAGGGGGCACATAAGGGGTCGAATACTGATGTTCAAGACCTAGATCACGACAAAAGGCATCAAAATGAGAGTTCTTGAACTCGGAGCCATTATACCGTGGATAGCTCGAATAGCATTCCCATGCCTCTCGTTTTTCAACCTCACGATCGGATCTCGAACAAAACCAAAAGTCTCACTCTTATCCTCCAAGAAGAACACCCGGGCATAGCGAGAGTAATCGTCCACCACAACAAGGACATACCACTTCCCACCCACCGAGCGAACTCGAGCCGGCCCAACAAGATCCATATGCAACAGGCTCCGTCGGACGCTCGGTCATGACATCGGTCGGGGGTGGATGGGGAGTGGCTACCATCTTACCATGCCTACAAGGAGCACAAACCAAATCCTTCTCAAACATCAACTTCGGCAATCCTCGGACAAGGTCAAGACCACTCAAGCGGGAAACCAAATCAAAGCTCAAGTGTCCCAACCGCCTATGCCATTTCCACAAATCGAAGAAGGACCAGCCATCAAACAACCGAGCGAGGACCCAAAGAACGAGAGAAATCGGCCACGAAAATCTGACCCTCGGGGATGATCATACAGACAAGATCACCTCGAGAATCAAGAAAACGAGACTCGCCAGACTTGAAACGCACCTCAAAATCTTCATCAAGCAACTGAGAATCCGAAAGCAAATTAAATCCCAAAGACTTCACAAGAGCCACTCTTTTCAACGTTACCTTGTCACTCACATGCACAACACCCTCTCGAAAGCACCCAACCTCGTCCATTGTCCCCAAAAGTGATGTACATCTTTTCCTTCACTCGGGGTGAGGCCGGAGAACCACTTCTTATCTCCGGTCATGTGTCGAGAACACCGGAGTCGATCAACCAAATGTTCTCCAAGCCTCCCCGCCCGCGAGCCGAAACAAGAACGAGAATGAGCTAGCGACTCGACACCGGGGTTAGCACGAGAGAAAGTTAAACCAATGTCGAGCCATCTCGCTCAAAAGAGGGGTTAGCAAACATCACTCCCTTGCCACCAAACTTCCCATGTCCCATGGGAGGAGTACGAGCACCACGAGGGGGAAAACGTGGTCCGTATTTCCTCCGGAACCCAAAGCTGCGATCATCTCCCCTAAACCCGTACCGAGGACGAGTAGGAGGACGTCCGACAAAACCACCACGAGCCCGACCAAACCTCTCACCAAAGACGCACACCATCATCTCTCCTGACAAACCTCTCACCACCACCTCTCTGTGGGAACCTGCCAACACTCCTCACACTTCCCACACCCCGTGGAAGTGACACTCTAGGCTCAGGAATACCGCGAGGCTTGCGATACCTGTCCTGGTTTGCTTGCTCCCTAGCAAGCCTCTCATCCCTCTTCCTCTTGTAGCAAAACTCTGCAAGGTGCCTCTCCTTGCCACAATACTCACACCTGAAGGGGATGGGTTTTGGTTTTGGCTCTGGCTTTTCTTTAGGCTTCTCTCCCTTCCCACCCACAAACTTCACTGGTTTCTGGAAGTCATTTGTCTTAGGTGGGAATTTGGGTGGATCTTGGGTTGTGTCAAGCTTGTTGCAAAGGTGGTTGGGCTTTGGTGTGAAAGAGTTCTTGGGTGCTTTTGGGAGTGGGACTTGAATCTCTCCGATCACCTCAAACTCGGGGTTCGACTCAACACACTTCTCGTACACACTCTCCCCATCGTTCTCTCCCACTTTCTCACCCAACTTCTCAAAACCCAAACCACGACCATCGGCTCTCTTGAACTCCTCAATCATGATTTTCAATTGAGGTTCCCGCCCGGACAACCAACCCAACACCTTCCTCAAATAATCATTTTCCTCATAAATGACATCCAAACGGGAAGTAAGTTCAAGATTACGCAAAGTGACTTCATCACGCCTAGAACATGCATTTGCAATAGGAGATTTCAAAGATGCTTCCAAAGAGCTAATGGTAGAACGAGCATCAATAAGCTTAGCATGCATAGTAGGACATGATTTGCAAGCACCAAGCAACGTGGGTCTAGCCTTAAGCTCATCATGTTCAGTCCTAAGAGCATCTAGTTGAGCCAAAATAGAAGCATTCTTCTCATTAAGCATTTTGATCTCATTCAACCAAGCATCACATTCAACACATTCGACATCATCAGGAGTAGTAGGAGCAAGTTTCAAAGAGTCATTCTCAAGTTTCAATTCAAGCAATTTTGACTCTAACTCTCCTACTTTCTCACTAGCATTCTCAAGCTGAGCCCTAAGATCTTTCCTCATCTTTTTGGCATCTCTCGGCACACTATCACGGTTATCAAGCAAACCATTCAACCTAGCAATCTCGGCAAGCAAGGAGTCGGGATCACGGTTTACCTCATCCTCCGAGTCGGAGTCGCCGTCCTACTTCACACTCTTCTTGCTGCTCGAGCTATGGGCCATGCCACAAAAGCCCTCGAGCGCCACACGGCTGCCACCCCGCCGAGGTTCCGCTTGCACTCTTCTTGCCACCGCGCCTTCCGGCGTCTTCATCTTCGGGCCGCTTGAGCTTGACTGCTCCTCGCTTGAGCTTGAGTCGACGTCGCTCGCACCGGCCACCATCGCTCTTGCCTTGTTCTTCTTGTAGGTGCTCTTGCTCGGTCGCCGCTTGTCCTTGTCCTTGCTCTTGGACTTGTTGAAGTGCTTGCCCTTGGAGGAGTACTTGTCTTCACGCCTCGGGTGCGCCTTGTACTCGTTCACCTTGTACTTGTTCTCCTCCGCTTCCGGCACTCGGCGATGAAGTGGCCACGCTTGCCACACTTGTAGCACGTCCCCGAGCTCCGCCTTGCGTTCCTCCGACTCTCGTGTAGTCGTTCAAACCTTCTTGAGAGCAAGGCCGCCTCCTCCTCGCCCAAGACATCAAACTCCTCATCCGGAATGGACATAAGAGAGGACAAAGAAAACCGTCGACAGGAAGGGTTAGATTTGCCCTTTGATCCTCCCACAAGAGCAAGACTATGGTCGGTCGAGCCCTCATGCTTGGATAGCAACTTCCCCGTCAACCTCAGCCGACTTGAGCTTAGAAAAGAGGTCATCCAACTCAATAGTCAAATAATTCCCGGACTCCTTGATGGCCTCAACCTTAGCACCCCAAACATTTGGATCCAAGACATGCAAGAGCTTCAAAGCCCGATCATGCTCGGAGTACGGAAAATCCTCAACATTAGCCTTCATGTTGTTCACGATGGCGGTGAACCTCGAAACATCGCATCAATGTCCTCACCGGAAGTGGAGTGAAATTCTCATATTGCATAGGTAAGAGACAAAGAGGCGAGCCTTCACATGGTTATCACCACCGTGAGCAACCAACAACTTATCCCAAATTTGCCAAGCAAGATTCAAATGGCGAACACGCTTAAACTCGGATCACACAAGCTCCGCACAAGTGATCAACGGCTTTTGCATTAGCCTCATACTTGGCCTTGGCATCGGCATCGGTCACCATAAGAGTATGGATGTTGACCGAATAGCATAGGTCTTGTCAAGCACAATAAAATCCAACGGCTTTCCTCGAAGAAAGATCATCATATGAGCCGCCCACTTGTGGTAACCCTTGCCATCGAAGTGCGGCGGACCGCCCCCGCTCAACGTACGCCATCTTAGGATTCGGGACTTGTCAAAGTCGCAAAGAATCCGCACCAAGCTCGATACCAATTGAAGGATCGGATGGCGACTAGAGAGGGGGAAGTGAATAGGAGCCGTAAAAATTCTTCCCAAGGAACCCGGCCTATGTCCTACTCAAATCCGGCCACACACAAGTGATGGATCGAATCACGCACCAATCGCCAAGACCACGAGGTTATGGATCAACCTCTAGCCTTAGGAACAATTCCTCGAAGCACACGCGGAAGCACTAGAAAGGGGAGGAAGGAATCGAACCAAGAAGCAAAGCACACGAGCCCGCGGACCGTCCGCAACGGGAGGGGCGGACCGTCCGCAAGAGCCGCGCGGACCGTCCGGCCGGGTATCGCGGACCGTCCGCACCGAGCCGCGGACCGTCCGGCCTTAGCCGCGGACCGTCCGTTAATTTACACGTAACGACCCAAAGACACCCCCGTGCCACGGACCGTCCGCGGGGAGCACGCGGACCGTCCGCCTAGCACCCGCGGACCGTCCGCCGCGCACCGCGGACCGTCCGAAACTTCGTTCGGCCAAAAACCAAAATCACGACGGATCGAAATAAAGGACGAGCAAGAACGCGAAGAACTCGGGACGAACTCGAGCAGCGCGGACCGTCCGCCGGGGAGGGCGCGGACCGTCCGCGAGGCTCGGACGGAACGATAAAAATGCCCGACCTCGAAAGTCAACTCCCCCCAAATCATCATCGGATTTCCCAAACGGTTGAAGCTGTGGAGACAAGGATTTGGGGACTTGAAAAGCGTCACACAAGGATGCTATAGCCCAAAAATCTTGCCTCCTAACTCCCTAAATCACCGGGAATCGCGAATCCTTTGAGCACCACCAAAAACTAGAGCACCGAACGAAAACTCACGAATCGAAGTGATTTCCCGGCGTTTGAGGACACAAGATCAAGCACAAAGATGCACAAGACATCTATCCATGTTTTCCTCAAAGAAATCCGGGAAGAAACTCACTCAAATCCGCGGAATCACACCGGGAACAAAGGCACGAAAATAAGCACAAAAAGCCACGAAAAACAACCCCGAATCTTCTATACAAACCAGGAAAGATTCACAAGGTCTAGCATGCCGCCCTAGCATCCATCCCTCTCAACAAATCTCTCATGAAGCTCTCATGCTAGCCTAGAGAAAATAGGGAAGGAAAATAGCTACGAAAATGAGAAAGAGAAGGGGGGGAAATGAAACCCTAGGTCGCGGAGAGAGAGAGCCATCAACACACACTCATGGCTTATATATCGAGTCTCCGGGAGTGGTAAATGACTCGACTACCCCTAACTACACTACTCGGCGATACAACCCACGTAGGGGCATTTTGGTAAAGTTTGTGGGTCTTCCCATCGGACGGCCACGCCTTTGCCGCACCCGGCGTCCTCCCGACGCAAGCCATGCGATCCCGCCGCGTGTCCTCCGCCTCGAAGCTTCCCGACACGCCCGATCCCGTCTCCGTCGTGTTGGGCCCTCGGACTTGGTTTTGAGGCCCAAACCAAGAAACCGTCCGCCGATGGTTTTGTGGGCAAACCACCAAACCCCCGCGTGCTCGGTCGGCCTCCCGCCAAACCACTTGACTTGACCGCCACCGTGCACCGGCTCACTTGTCCATGACTTCGTCTTGCTTGTGTCGCCACCATGTGACCCGCACCCGGCCCCGCCGTCCACCGGTCCCTCGAACCGAGCCTACTTGTCTCTCCATCTCCCGAGGCCCCTCAAGGCCGAAGACCTTTCGCGCCCGTTCTTCACCCTCGCAACAACACGAACTAGGCCGCGGCCTACACACCGCGCACTAAGCCAAGAGTCAGTCCAACACCCGTTGTCAATCACTCATCATTAAGGAGCGGTCATCCACCGACCACCGGGATGCTCCTGGTCCACACACTACAAGCTCTGGGTGGCGGCGCACTTGGATCTACTGCGGCGGCAGCGTGCGCTGGAAGTGGATCTACTCCAGATCGAATCAAAAATGGCTACAGCACATATGGGTGAAAAACCCTAAGGGTTTTGGCTTCTATTTATAAGTCAAACCGGCCCTCCAACGGCCAGATCGATAAGTCCGCGCTCGGCTGACTCAGCGGCCGCGCGTGACCCTTCGCATTCTACTAGTCGACGCGCCTCACCTCGGGGGCTCGGCTACTTCTACTCGACTACCTGGGAAGCGACAAGACTCAGGAGCATCTCAGGACACATTTTTCAAGATGACCCTTCAATTCGAGAGGAAGTACTCGACTCAAGGCTCGGGGGCTCCGTGCCACGTGTCCTTCGGTTTTTTCTCTCCGGATTTTTCGGGATTTTCTTGCCAAGACTTCGAGATGGACCCTCGGCCGAGCTCGCGGCTCAACCTAAGGCTCGGGGGCTACTCCATATGGAGTGCGATTTTGCAATCGCACCTCCATATCGGCTCCGCTTCGAGACAAGACGGGCATTTTTTGAAGACCTTCGAAGGCGCACTCGAGGACGCTTGGGACTACTCGAGAAGACTTCAAGATTGCTCAAACATTAGCTGGAGTACATTCCAAAGCATCGGGATGCTTCGACTACTCTTGAGGACTTTTGACTTGTAGTACTCGGGGACGCTTGGGGACTACTCGTTAAGGCCGTCAAGACTACTTGAAGCTATCCTTCTCGACTACAAAGTACTCGGGGGCTTGTCGTATGGACCTCCCTGGGCCCACTACCTCGGTGGGTACCAGGACCGACTACTCGGTGGGCCCCTGGGACTACCCGCTTGCGCTACATGGCGTCTGAAGGCGTGGAGCACAAGGACTGCGGAGGAGAAGTACTCGGTTAGGAAGCTGTACATGTCCTGCACTGTATGGAAGACTCCTAGACGTACCCGACTAGTACTCTGTCCCTACTCCAACTTGTAACCCTGCCTCCCGGACTATATAAGGCGAGGCAGGGACCGTTCTATAGGAACACAACACATCTCATACAACTCACGGCGCACCATTGCATCATCTTGTAATCGTGCCCAATCAATCCAGAGCTACGCAGCATATAGGACGTAGGGTATTACGCACCTCGCGGCCCGAACCTGTCTAAATTGTGTGCCACGTGTCTCTTCCTTCGAGTTACCGATCTCGGCGAGGCCACATTCATCTACTTCGGGTACTCCCCTTAGTAGGTTTCCGGTCTAAAACACCGACAAGGTCGAATAGGACGTCTTGCATGCATGTTAAAAATCGAAACAACTAAAATGGACCCAAAAATCGAATTTCCATATGCTCTCTAAGGAAGTTTATGCTAGTGTGTGATTTTTATAAACTAGAGTACCTCTCATACCTAGTCGTCATGCTGCCGAAATTTTGTGAAAAAGTTGTTTATCATATGCTAGGTTTAATTAAACCAAATTGCTAAAACAAATGCTCCTTAACTAGTTATCTCGTAGTAGCAAGTCTCAATCCTAGTTCGTTGGGTTGGTTCACACTTCCCTAGGCACATCCAGGTTAAGGACCATTCATCTTGTTTCCTTGATCGATGCTCAACCTTAAAAAGCTTGATTAAAAGTATTAAAGGTTTAATTTAAGACTTGGGAAATTTTTGAGGTTTCTGGATTTTTGGTTATGAATTTTTGTTCACAACTGCCAGAACCTCATGTCATTATGTATGTGTGCTCGCTTCGAGCTCTAACATACAGCTGTGCCTTTGTGCACATGAATACCCAGCAATGCTCAACCGGAGAAAAGAACTTATGCTATTCTACTATGTCAGAGGGAATGTCTTGATCATAGAACTCAATCTTCAATGGTGATTTCACCTACCAACTTGTTATCTTCATCGACTTGAATTTTCCCTCCAACCCCTTTTATCCTTAAACATGTTGAAGCCTTAGACATAGAAACTCTCTTGAGCAGTCAAGGTTCTCGAATAGTCAATGTGGAGAAGTCACCCATCGTGTGTTCATTCTTGATCCCGGGTGGAATACCAACTTGAAGTACGTCTACGGACCTTGAATGAGGATTTTCGGTGCATGAGCATCGATTCCCGAATTTGATGCTTATGGCCGTTGTGTTGTTCGGTTCCGTAAAACTTACCATAAATGAGCTTTCGTCGTACATATTCTACTTGTCAATATTATGAACAAGCTTCTGAATGTGTGTTTATTGAAAACTCAATTTTTCAGATGGTCGAACCGACACACAACACTCCCAATGGTTTTGGTGCCTCAAGTAGTAATGACCCACCCCCCGCCACCATCCCCGACACCAACAGAGGCACTTCGATCACACAAACGGACTTATTGCGCCGGCTCTCCCGCAGATGCAACAACGGATGGACTAGCGCGTGCGGTACCGTTGGAACAGAGGCCTCCGCACGGGGCCAATCATGAGGGACCCCATATGGTCACTACCTACACCCAGTTTATTGGGACGAAGCCTCCAACGTTCACTAAGGCAGAAGAACCGCTTGAAGCTGACGCATGGGTCAGGGCCATAGAGGCCAAGTTTTCTGCTTTTACCCTTCCTTGCTCCGAGGAGCGCAAGGCAACCTTTGCAACCTTACAACTTCGGGGCGAAGCACTGATGTGGTGGGAACATTTCAAGTCTATGCAACCTGCTGGACATGAAGTCACTTGGGTTGAATTCAAGCAAGCTTTCAAGGACCACCATATTCCTAAAGGACTTATGGACAGAAAAATGAGAGAGTTGTTGGCTCTGAAGCAAGGAGCTGACACCGTGTACCAATATGCACAGAAGTTCAATAGTCTCTGCCAGTACAGAGGACATCACGTAGACACTGACGCCAAGAAGATGGAACGTTTCCGTGATGGTCTCCATGGTGACTTGTACGAAAGGCTAATACTATTGGAACCCAATAGTTATCATGAGTTAGTAAACAAAGCTATCTCTCAGGAGGATGCCATGAAGAAGGCACGGGAAGATAGGAAGCGACAAGCTGATTTCACTTCCGGCAGTGAATCGAGCAAGCAGTTCCACTTTGTCAAGAAGCGTACTCATGGGTCTTCGCAATCTTCGCCATCTGGGCAGTGGAGAAGGACCCCACTCCAGGACAAGCCTTCGGGAAATCTCCAGTACCAAACGAATCCACAGCATGTGCCCAAGCTTAAAAAACTCCCGCCCCGCATATGCTACAATTGTAGACAGCCCGGGCATTTTGCCAATGAGTGCCCGGACCCTAGACAGCAGAAGCAGGACCACGGATCCGCTAAGGGCAACCGCAACAAGAAGCCAAGCTTTCAAGTGAAGCAAAGCCAACCGAATTTCATAAGTAACCTCTCTATTCGGGAACCCTCCCTACTTTGTCTTTTACTTTCGAATCTCGGGACGAGATTCTGTTTAAGGGGGGTAGACTGTGACGCCCCAGGTTTTTAATTACCGTCATTAACGCTAATGACCGGATCGACCAAGTCAAACCGGTCAAACATCGGTCAAACCTAGGTCAACCGGGTCATCACCCCGAAAACCTCGCCAATGAACCCTAATGAACCCCTTGACCAAGTTTGCACACACCCGTAGTCGACCCTTGGCCAAAGACACGGTCAAAACCGGCTTAACCGTTGACGTCAGCGAATGTCGTCCGGAACTTTTGCCGCGTTCCCCAAATTTCATCTAAACACTTCAAAATCTACCTTTATGAAAGTTGTCCATCTTGTTGAGGGACACAACTTTCATGTAGAGTGGCATTTCAAATTTTGGGTGGAAATTGGTGAAAAACTTGATCGACTGACAGTACCCCCTGTTTTCCAGAACAGGCCGACATTTAAAGTTGGCACGACGTTCCTGCAAAATACGTTGAGAAAAACACTATATGGCCTTTTTGAAAGTTGTAGAGGGTAGTTAGATCTACAACTTTCCTATTCATTGCTTTGTGCACTTTTATTTAATTTTTGAGAGAAAAAATGTGCTTGAACGGGGCCGGTCCGAATAAATTCGGGCGCTCCCGCGTGCCGAGCGCCGGTCGCGCCGCCGCCCGCGCCTCGGCTTCCGGCCCCGCCGGCGCACGTTCCCCGGGCCGCCTCGCACCTTCGCCGGGTCTCCGCGTCCCAAAGCGCCTCGAAGTTATCCCACCCCGCGCCGCACCCTACCGACCGGTCCGTCGGCGGCTCCGTCCCGGTGCGCGCCTACCGAGGTCGCGGCCGTACTACGGCGGGCTCGTGACGTCGCGTGCGCTCCGAACACGAGGTGGCCTCCTTACTTAAGGCCGCCGTGCCCCCCCCCCTGCGCGCGAGGACGCCACGCCCCGCCGAACCCCGTCGCACCCGAGCCGCGCCGCCGCCACGGGGGCTGCCGCGGCGAGCTGCGGTGGCGAACCAAACCCCGAGTCAAGTAACCCTTCTCCACCTCCGCTAGCTCCCCTAGAAGCCACCCCTACCGCCCATTGCCCCTCCCCGGCCGGAAGCCCGTCGCTGCGGGCGGCCGCGCGCGGTCACCGCCGCCGGTCGTCGGTGTGCCGCTCGCCGAAGCCGCCTCGCCCCCGTCCAACCCATCAAATCGAGCCCCTAGCGCCCCTAGACCCTCCCCCCGTCCCCCTCCCGCCAAGGACGCCGGCGAGCTCGCCGAATTCCAGCAAACAAAGACCTGCTGCCCGCACCCCAGGGACTACATTGCAAACGCAGGAATCTTTCCAGGGTCCTTCTCGCAAAAGGTCAACTCAAATACTAAAACCCTTTGGCTGATTCTTGTAAATTGCGTAGAAAATCACAGAAAAATTAGAAAAATGCAAGGCCAATTTTGTTGGATTCGCGGTGAATTATTCTACAACTTTTGTTATTATGGCCTGAGCTAATTCCTGTTAGTTTTTGCATGAAAAATATAAATGTGAAAACACTAGATCTGCAATATCTCAAAATATATAAATCCTCTGTAGCTAAATTTTGGATATGTTGTGTGTTAAGTAATGACTAGCTCCTATGCCAAAAATTGCACAAAGTTATGATGTAAATCTTTTTATAAAAATGTTTTTCCATTTCTGCCAGAGCTTCATAAATGATTTTTCTTGTTAAATATATTTATGTTCTTGAGCTTAACTTGTGCACACTGTCTTTTAATGCCAAAATACACATCTTGTGAATTAATCATGAATTTTGGATTAAAATAAATAATTATTCTTGATTTATGCATGTTTTCCTTTGTAAATTAATAAGCCAAGTTCAGTAGAGGTTCCATGTGAACATGCTGGTTCTTTAGACTTGTTTAGGACCAGAGAGCAGGCAGGAGAAAGTTGGGGTCAAATTGATGCCTATTTATTTTTATATGCATTTAAGATGAATCACTAGCTAGTCTTTGTTATTTTCCATAATATTTAATTTCCTAGCACCCAACACTTACATGTGGGTCCAATGGACCAGGATAGGTGCTAGTAGGCTTAAGAAACACTCATTTAATTTTTGGTAATTTAATTGTTTAATAAAAAGTTTAAATGCCCTTTTAATATTAAAGGGAAATTGAATAAAGAAAAACCCTTAATTAAATCTTTTTCCTTTTTGAAAGTATTGTTTAATATAATTAAAAGATAATTAATTATCATCACTGCTAAGAAATTAATTCATGAATAAAAATACTAATTACACCTTTGTTGGTGAAGAAAAAGGGGAATGAAGCTTTCACATGAAATGATAAGCTTAATAAAAACCTTTATTCAAATGTGGAATAAAAAGAGTAACCCATGTACAACCAATAACCTTCCTAAAAGAGAAACATTAGGTGGATGCTTGTTAAGGTGAATATGACCAACTAGAGTTGGATAAGACAACAAACTATCACATCACCTAAAGTGCATTGCATTCCGTGTAGATCTTCGGACGGAGATTACTCCCTTGTCCCGGAAACCGAGGAAGGAGGAGCGGAAGGTTCTCTGCAGTACGTGGAAGTGCTCGACACCGAGGGTGCCCAAGCTAACCTAGCTGACGAAGGCAAGCTTCGGTGCATCTAACCTAGTTTTTCAAATTCTTTATTCATTTATCTATGGATGACTGTGCATTTACGTTCAGGAGTTGAATGAAACCCTAGATGCATGATCCATAGGTACCTTTTGTCCTTACTAGTATGATAGGTCGATAGCTGCTAAGCTATAGGACCGTTATAAGTCGGGTGATGACCTCACTCGCGAGAATAGGTTCCTAGATAGGAATCACAATGTATCCTTAAATGGACTCGCTCACGTGATAAGAGCATGGGATGCGGGCTCCGGTCCATGGTTATGTGGGTTAAGTTTTTGAATGTACTAAGCACATGTCGGGTATGGGACCGGTAAGCCTAGTACCTTAATGAGACGGCTAGGTATGGAACCTGTCACTACCCTTGGGATTCGCTCTCACGGCTAGCTACCGGTGGTGTATGGTGACTCCGGGTATCTCGCGGGGTATGCGGATAGCCTTGCACCAAAGATCGTGGCCTTTCATCCCGACCCGAGGATTTTTGGGGACGGCTCGGGAAAGTTGTCCTTGCGGGGGCAGCCTACCGTGTGTTTGGGTCTACCTTGCAAGGTTTAAATCAATCGTTTGTCGGCCTCTCACCGTTATCCGAGACTACTTACTCCACTAGTCATGAGATCCCTAATGATGGAAGTTGATGAAGATGATGCTGGATTAATTGTATTGTACAACTTTGTTTGTACTAGTTGGCTAATGTAGTAAAGATTAAACCTACTAGAACTTGTGCTAAAATCTTGAAAGTAAGGACCTACTCTTTGTTACTTTTTAGCGAAAGCAACCCAGTAGCCAAAAAGCCTTTCATGGTCTAGAATTGGTGAAGTAGATATCACCGACGGGTAAGACTTGCTGAGTATTAGTATACTCGGCCTTGCTATAATGTGTTGATGCGGGTAATGCCTTCGGTGATGTGTGGCCCGAGAGATCCCGCCGGCTGGGAGCTGGAGTGGGTGGAGGACGACTACTGAAAGCATCATGCATGGCCTCCCGTGGTGTCTTCGCTTCCGTTAGCTTATTTCCGCTGCTTTTCAAAAACTCTGAACTATTTCGTCATGACAAGAACTATGGTTTGTAATAATTAAACCCCTCGGGGTACGAATTTAGATTTTATGTTGTTGTATCTCTGGACTCGCCTTCGAATGAGTTTTAATGCATATATTCGATCCTTGTTGCTTTTCAAGTGATTTACCGGGCGTTAACCCGGCAACTTACGACAGGATGGTACTTTATTATTGCTTAATGGCCAAAGTGGATCGGTCTTAGGTGATAGTACGGTACTTTCCTGGGCGGGTTGTCACAACACCCGCCTCGAAGGTGGCTACCCACGAGGAGCAAGCGAGGTCGAGGATTCGGGCACCGCCCTCCTCGGGCTCCGATAGCTGGGCCGCGCTAGAGGCCTCCCCAGTCTCCTAGATCCCTAGGGAGGAGGCCCTCGTCGCGCTCCTGAGAGCATTATGCTCTTGAGGAGCCGCGGGGGGAGGACTTGTTGCAGGAACCACCTCATCGACAGGGGCGGCGGGCCGGAAGGATGACGACTACGGTGCCTCGGCCGCGGCCAAGGACGCACTCACGGTCGGAGATGAGGGCGCAGCCGCGGTCGGCTCTGCACGAGCCGCGGGCTCCCCGAGGACCTCCTCGACCGCCTCTGATGCGGCAGAGATCACGAGACCTCCTATGTTTTCTTCCTGGCCCGGCGTCAACTGCTTCGACGCGGTGGCGCCAGATGTGAGTTCTCCGCCAACGAGCCCCGTCGCATCCGGCGAGAGGTCGCGCCCACGGATGTCGTGGGCTCGGGAACCTCGACCTCTCGTTTCCACCGGATCGGCTAGTATGCGCTCCAAAGACGGCCTCGAAGATGTCCCGGTCGTTGCTCGGGAGCTCGGTGGTGTTGAAAGTTAATAGTTGTATCAAAGTTCGTTTAGACTTGCAAGCGGACAAGTCTCTCGTCATAGTCAAGGGACCCTTCTTCCCTCGAGTGGTGAAACCAAGGTATCGAATCCGTTGAACAATGTGCAACGCAAGGATTCAATCTAGTAAAGCAAGGAAAGCTATCTTATGAAGAAGCAAGTTGCATATAATCTACTAACTCATAAAGGAAGCACATCTAATCTAATCTACTAAAGAGGTAGCAAGAGAAAGCAAAAAGATAATCGATCTAGAGAATCTAGATCATGCTTATGTTGTAGCTCCAAACAAGATAGATGAAGATAGAAAAGTGAATCTCATTAAAAGCATCTTTAAACCGTGGCCTCCGGTCCGATTCCGAAAACACCCGCCTTTCGGAACCCCCGTTCTGTCACAACGTATTCCTATTCATGCGGGTAGTCTAGGGCGAGTTCAATAAGAACAAGTTGAACTCACTTGGTCGGTCCGGTATGCACTTCTAGCCACCGCGGCTACAAGAGCACCCTAAGCAATCTAGCGATAGACTAGATTTGGGAAGAAACATAACCAAGAAGAAAACAAAATCATCGAGAAGGCACTTGACCACTAGAAATCAGATTCACTTAAAGACTTCACCATGAATGATTACATGAACAAGATCACCACTGTGATCCTACCTCGATCTTGATCCTTGCTCCGGTGCTCCGACGTGGTCTTCCATGCAAGGTTCCCACGTCGGCTAGGGAGACCCTAGACAACTAGCACAACCCTCATCTCCGAGATGGTGTCCCTCAAGCTTCTCTGCTCCTCGGCGGCGGATGACGAATTGATTGATCCGTGGCTCTCGGTCAGGGGGCTATAAATAGCCGATATGCATCTAGGTCAAAGGGGGGCCGACTGGGCCTCGAAATGTGCTGGGCCGGCCGGCCTGGGCCGACTGGCCTGGGCCCACTTCGGCCCAGTTCGTGGCCTCCTTCGCCCGGTGTTGCTTCCCGAGTCTTCTATATCCTCCCCCCTTCTGCATGTGGGCCCTTGTCGTCAGTTTCTCTCCGAATTGGACAAAGCTCCTTGTCTCGCATGATTCGGCACTTTTCTGGCTAGGTCCTCGGAGTTTGTCATCTTCTCGGGCTTGGTCCTTGGGCTTCTTGGAGTCATGTTCACTTCATTGCTTGACTTGTACCGGGCTTCAAGGTCTTGTCATGAGGTGCTTAATGAACTTATCCCGGAAGTCTTGCTTTCAACGCTAAAACCCTGCATAAACACTAAACTCCAAAACCGACATGCACAAGTGAACTTGTTATACCACGGGGGTTAGTACCAATGGATAAGATACAAAAGTCATGCCAACACCGAAGGTAAAATCATGGCTAGGTTGACGGAATTTCACCGTCAACAGCTCCCCCATGCTTAAACCTTGCTCGTCTTCGAGTAAGCCTTCGATGGATATCATTGTTGCCCTTCATTGTTTAAACCTTGCACTTGATCATACATGAGAAAACATAATGCTCTCAAAAATTTAGTTCGTTAAAGTTCCATAATGTACTAGCCTTCATCCTAACGGAGGGTAGATTATTAGTTAAGCTTATCCCACAACTATTAACATGCTCCCAAAATTCAAATGGATCTCAGAAATTTTGAAATAAAGAACAAGATGAAAAAAGAGCTAAACCAAGTTCATAAATTTAAACTGCCTTGCATCTTGCTCATGAACTCTCATCTCATCTTGTCTCTCAGGCCTATTTTTTTCTACTCCTTTCCCTCTCATAACATTCATATATGTGGTAGGCTTTATATGGAGCTTTTTGGGAAAGTTTAGTCCTACCAAGACATTATAAATGAGATGTTGTCAAACAAGACAAGCTTCTCATGGTCTTACCGAGACTCGTCAAAAAGGTCATTGGAAAATAATGTTATATCAAGGAGGGGAAAGAGAAAAGTACACACACTTGAGATAGGTGGACATGTGCAACTGGCAAAGAATGATCCCAAGGCACAAAGGATGTCCTCGTTATCGGATTGCACATGGTTGGAAAGATGAGTTTGGATCTTTTAAATCTTGAAACCTTGAAATTCCTAATGCACTTTAGAGAACCGGGGAGTTCACTTTATTTTATTTTTATATCATACATACTCATATTTTTTTTCTTTTCTTTTTTTTCTCATACATATATTTTTCTTTATTTATTTTTTCTCATTTTTTTCTTTTTCTTTCTCATCAACATTTTTTTATTTGCTCCCCTTGAACTCTAAAATTGCATTGTACCTACCTCCTCCCCCATGCTTAGACGTTGCTCGTCCTCGGGCAAAGAGGTGATAGAGATAAGGTAGGTACCAGAAATAATTTTCCTTTAGAGAGATACTTGAAATCTTCAATAATGGCATCGGCTTGCTATCTTCCTTGAATTGGTGATCCATACTCAACGATAGGTTGTGATCAAGGAGGTAAAAACAAAAGATGATATTTAGTTTTAAGGGTGGATATCCGGTGAAGTTTGTGAGATCTTCGATGTGGGGATACACAATGCACGGATAAAAGGCTAGCAATATGATAGTTACGCAAAAACGAAATGACCAGCTTCTTAGTCTCGGGCCAGAGAAATCAAGGCCTGAAATAACACACCCAAAAATAAACCTTGTATACTAAGTTTTTGCACTCAAATATATATATGGCTCTGGATAGGTAGAGCAACATTCAAGTGGTATTTACGACAAGGTTAGCATTACTTTTAAGAACAAAAATAAATCATCTTTAATCCATCTTAAACTTGAGAGCACATAAAACACTATGGGTCTTTATTTTTATCATAACCTCTGCTAAAGATTAAGCTAGCATTCACATAATTTCAGATTTGTATTTTAAGAGAGCATTAGCTTAATTATGCATAAAACAAATACAAAGATAAACAAAGCGGCAATTACAATCATATATCATCATGGCACAAACTTTGTAACTTTACCAAAGGTAAAAACTTGGTGGTGACTTTATTCATGATAAAAACTAACACACATGCTGAAATTTAAATAAAAACTGAAAACACTACGCATAAATAGGCGCATACAAGCTGAAAATTAAAGAAAAGGGGGTAGAGGAAAGATAACTAAAGCTCCTCCTCTCTCTAATCTTCCGCCGGTGGTTGATATTGATAGTCTTGGTTGTTGTACCCTTACTCATAATAGGATTGCACCGCTTCTCCTATGAATTGTATGACGGTGCTAGGTGAAGGTGTCCAAGCACATAAGCGGTTTGCATTTCCTTCACCCATTTGGTTTGCATTGGTTAGGATGGCTGCAATATTTTGCATGTTACTCGTAGCGTATCCCCCAATGGTGGCCACACTTTGTTGTGGTTGAGAAAGATGTGCATATGGCTCCGCAAAGGCTACGTTGGGCACCGCAAAATTGGTGGGGGTATGGCTGCACCACTCCCCCATGCTTGCATTGGTACACCACCGTAGTAACTTGGCGGCGCCGGAATTCCTCCAATGGTGGCACATAATTTTGTTGTGCACCTCCTTCTTGGGCCATAGAAGATCCTTCTCTTTTATTTTTCTTCACCGGCACAAGAAGTCCTTCCTCTAACCAATCTTCTTTCCCCTCAAGAGAAAGTCTTAATCTTTCATCCGGAAGAGGTAAGTTTACTTTGGCCACTTTGAAGCCTCCTCTCTCATCTCCACTTATATTCTTGCCTAGCTTCATATATTCAATCTAGGGAAGTCCCGGGTAGGAGATGATTCGGGTTCCTTGTAATACCCGGTCTCAAAGAGATAGCCAACATAGAGAGGTAACACCCCGAACCAATATCTCCCGAACTCGATGTTGCTCACAACACCACCGGTTGATCATAGGTGAGTGGGGTGGATTGGCAGCTTGGCAATTAAAGCCGAGTAAAGCCAACTCAACTCCGTGTCGGTTACCTTTGTTTCTCTCATTCTCCCCAAATCCTGTTGCAGTGAAACACTTGGATGATGGGGTTCTGGATAGTATTTCTTCGTTGATGGTCTTCTCTCGCGATCATACTCCAAAAAACTTCTCATGTGCCTCCATGCACATCCACTTGTTCCAAGGCTCCCTTTTGAAAACCAAGATATTCCCTAATACATAGGGAACCGCTTGTTCAATCAAGATAGGAGGCACTCGCCCATGGGTCTACGATACTAGAACATGCAATCGTTTTGAACATGAAAACCAATCTAATCTATCGGGGGTTGTGACCACGGTTTCGCCCTTTCCCTCTGCTCGTACTCAATACGCGAAGGTATTCATGACTAGACCTATGATGGACACGGCGTATTGAATGGATCCAAGGAAGCATTGGAGCTCTACTCCCTTTATGGCATGGTACCTAACCTTAAGCAATAAAGTATATTCAACACAAGATGATAGATAGATAATCCAACAAGGTATGATTACATCTCAAGATCGATTACAACCCATGGATGAAAGGAGATTAACCCATCAAGGTGCTAGACATAGCACCATTGATCACGGTTACCCTTCCGACGGTGTCTTCCTTCTTCTCCACTTGTGGGTGCTTCCTTCGAGGTGGTTGATCTCCCTCCGGAGATCTCCCTCCTCTCTCTCTCTAGTTTGTGGATGGCCTCTTGGTGTGAATGGCTCTCTCCAAACGGAATGAGAGACTCGGCACTCCTTCATCAAGGATATGCGCCATGGTCATGAGAATTTCCTAGGCGAATTCCTTGTGGGTGTTTGCCGACACTCTGTTAGAGAATTGCACCCAACCTCGGTGTCCCGTATGAAAACCCAATATGTGGAGAGCTTGGTCGTCGAAGTCGACGTTCGCTACAAGCCTCTACTCAAGGCGAGCGAGCTTCTCCTCCTCCTCCGTCATGATGACAAACCCCTCGGAATACTGCGGAGCGTATGGAGGTGGAGCGGATGATCGTGTCGAGTGGCGAGGTCGGACGGGCGGCTCCTCCATATGTTCTTGAGGTCTGGTGAACCTAACGAGTTTTGTGTGGCCCTCATGCCACCGAGGAGAAGAGTGTGGTTCCTCCTCGGCGGTGCCGTGTCCTCCTCCATACTCCGAGGATACTCGGAAACCAAGCGCCTCCTCGAAGAGGTTGTCGATGATGGTAGACGACGATGATCCCTTCTTCTTTGGTGAAAAAGCTTGTAGGTTTCTTCCATGATTGCAGCACTCTCCCTCACAAATATATATCCGGGGTTTTCAACCGGTAAGGTACACAAATATTATTTTGGAGTCTGGACTTTGAGTGGATTAAGGATGTGATTTGTTGCACGAAACAAGCGGGGTGGATGGCTAAGTCTAAGGTGGTTCCGGACTACACTAGAGCACACGAACAAAGAGCTGGATGGGAGACTTACCTCTCTCCTCCTCTTGGCTCGGTTCTTCTCTAGCGCACTTCGTGACCGCGTGCACCTTCCAAACGTTCTCGTCCACTCCTTCGCTTGCATTATTATTCCTTCCACTTGATGTTTTCGCTTTGAGTCACTTCCATACTCCCTTGCCTCACATGCCTCTATGATATTCCTACAAAACAAAGCCTTTGCTGCCCCCCTGCTTGTACTTTGCATGTGGTGTGATAAAAGATGTTGGAGGGGCATCCCATGATGTATCATGGTGCATGTATGGTTAGGTTAACTAGATTGCCTCCCTCTAAGCATGTTTTAATGCTAAGCACTCCTCTAATTTCGAAAATAAAAAATAAAATCAGAGCTATTAATGAGTTAGAATATAAATTTAGAGAAGTTTTTAAAGCATTAAAAACAAGATGTAAGTCGAAATATTTTCCGACTACATTTATATCGGTCTCACCGGTATTGTTTGCATTCATTAGTAGAGAGCAAACTTTTCCCGGCTTGATCATGGGGGCATAGGTTTAGGTTCAAATTTTGATAGATGAGAGAGAATTTGAATGAAATAAAATTAAATGAGGCTTAGAAAAATTCTAATCTTAGAGAAACCAAGGATACGGATTTTTAAATCAACCAAAAGTAAAGTTTCTAGGTTCACGCGAGTCCTACCACGTGCTGAAATTTAAATAACATCTAGGTACAAGACGTGACTCTACTCGTGTGTTTTTAGCATGAAAAACAAGTCAACCACAACATCACAAAGAGGATGAATGATTGAGGTAGGTTCTGAATTTTTTTTGGTTTTGGTTTCTTGAAAAAGAAGCAAACAACATAGGATGGTTCATGTAAAGGGTTTATGATCAAAACAAAATATTCAACCAAGAGTTAGGTCTCTAATATTGTTCAACCATTCTAAGTCTAATGTTTTGCATAGTAAAATTCAAAACTAAATTACTTGAAAAGATTTGAAAAACTTGGAATCGAGTTGTCCTCCCGGTAGCTTATTCTTGACTCGACGAAACGGGTTGCCTCCCGCCTAGCGCTTCGTTTATAGTCCATGGCTAGACTTTTTCACTTGATTATTTCAGATCAACGCTCTTTGTGGGCGTTGCAATCTTGGGTACCCACTTCCGCACCATCTTGGGCATGGGCTTATTCTTTGGCTTAGTCATATTTTTGGTCTTCGCGGGCTGGCTTTGTCCTTTGGTCTTGACGGATGCAACAACTTCCTTCATGTAGTGGCTCGGCATATCAAACTCCGGTCCTTCGGTCGTGATCTTCATGGTCTCCTTAGTGTGATCCTCCATCTCTCCCGAATGAGTTTGAGTAGCCTTCGCCGTCTTGGGACCTTGGGGTTGTCTCGGAAATTCTTCTTTGTCACCAATCGGTTGTCTGGCAAGTTGTCCCACTTGCATCTCTAGCATCTTCATCATGATGAACACATATAGAGCTTCCGACCTCCGTCACCTTGGACATGGTCGTACTCCTCACACTCCTTGCATGTGCATCTTGCTTCGGCAGCCTTTAGGTGTTGAGCTTCTTTCTCTATCTCCATCTTCTCCATCCTCCTCTTAAGTAAACCAATATGCCACTCAAGGAATCCGGCTCGTATGTATTCATTGAAACGCTCCAGAGCTCCCGCAATCGTCATGCGGATAGTTGAGACCTTGATCTTGAATGGCCTTCCGGCGTCTTGAAGGTTTATGATAGGTAGATCAACGATGTCGGTTTAGGTTGATCTTCCTTTGGACTTGGAGGTGGTGATTCCCTTGGAGATTCCGACGGTCCTTCACTTCGGCATTTGAATCTAGGGTTTCCAACCCTTTAGCTTGTGTTGCACGTCTCCTTTGCCTGTAAAGTTTTCCTGGATCATCCACAAAAGAAAGTTTGGGTTTCTTGGAGAGGTAGCCAACCATCTCCGGTTAGGGTTAGCAAAAGCAAAAATCTAAAAAAAAGAAAAATTAGGGTTAATCAAAACTAGATAAGATTGATTTTTTTTCTTTTTGAGGATGATCAAACTTAAGAGATGCAAAAGAAAATCAAAAGAAAAACTGAAAAATAAGCGATACTAGATTGGATCTTGATTGCTTGTTCCCTGGCAACGGCGCCAGAAAAAGGGGCTTGTTGACGGTTAATAGTTGTATCAAAGTTCGTTTAGACTTGCAAGCGGACAAGTCTCCCGTCGTAGTCAAGGGACCCTTCTTCCCTCGAGTGGTGAACCCAAGGTATCGAATCCGTGGAACAATGTGCAACGCAAGGATTCAATCTAGTAAAGCAAGGAAAGCTATCTTATGAAGAAGCAAGTTGCATCTAATATACTAACTCATAAAGGAAACACATCTAATCTAATCTACTAAAGAGGTAGCAAGAGAAAGCAAAGAGATAACCAATCTAGAGAATCTAGATCATGCTTATGTTGTAGCTCCAAACAAGATAGATGATGATACAAAAGCGAATCTCATTAAAAGCATCTTTAAACCATGGCCTCCGGTCCGATTCCGAAAACGCCCGCCTTTCGGAACCCCCATTCTGTCACAACGTATTCCTATTCATGCGGGTAGTCTAGGGCGAGTTCAACAAGAACAAGTTGAAATCACTTGGTCGGTCCGGTATGCACTTCTAGTCACCGCGGCTACAAGAGCACTCTAAGCAATCTAGCTATAGACTAGATTGGGGAAGAAGCATAACCAAGAAGAAAACAAAATCATCGAAAAGGCACTTGATCGCTAGAAATCGGATTCACTTAAATACTTCACCATGAATGATTGCATGAACAAGATCACCACCGGGATCCTACCTCGATATTGATCCTTGCTCCGGAGCTCGACGTGGTCTTCCATGCAAGGTTCCCACGTCGGATAGGGAGACCCTAGACAACTAGCACGACCCTCATCTCCGAGATGGTGTCCCTCAAGCTTCTCTGCTCCTCGGTGGCGGATGGCGAATTGATTGATCCGTGGCTCTCGGTCAGGGGGCTATAAATAGCTGAGATGCATCTAGGTCAAAGGGGGGCCGACTGGGCCTCGAAATGGGCTGGGCCGGCCGGCCTGGGCCCACTTCGGCCCAGTTCGTGGCCTCCTTCGCTCGGTGTTGCTTCCCGAGTCTTCTATATCCTCTCCCCTTCTGCATGTGGGCCCTTGTCGTCAGTTTCTCTCCGAATTGGATGAAGCTCCTTGTCTCGCAAGATTCGGCACTTTTCTGGCTAGGTCCTCGGAGTTTGTCATCTTCTCGGGCTTGGTCCTTGGGCTTCTTGGAGTCATGTTCACTTCATTGCTTGACTTGTACCGGGCTTCAAGGTCTTGTCATGAGGTGCTTAATGAACTTATCCCAGAAGTCTTGCTTTCAATGCTAAAATCCTGCATAAACACTAAACTCCAAACCGACATGCACAAGTGAACTTGTTATACCACGGGGGTTAGTACCAATGGATAAGATACAAAAGTCATGCCAACACCGAAGGTAAACTCATGGCTAGGTTGACGGAATTTCACCGTCAATCGGTGGCATCAAGGTCGATGACCCCGAGGTTGATAGCGGACAGAGCGTCGAACGTCGATGCTCCCGTCGCACCCCTACCTGTCGACTCCGCAGCAAGCACCGGAGTCTCCGTCTTCGCTGATGCGACGGCTTCATGGTCCCTAGATGGCGGAGGCGGGGGGCACGGTCCGCTCGGCGGACAGCATCACGACATTGTCGTCGCCTGAGGCGGCCTCGACCTGCAACTCCGATGCCACCTGGGTAATGGTGGCCTCCGCGACCATTCGCTCCCCACCCGAGTTGTCGGCGCCTGCTGACGGCAGCGGCGCCACCGGCTCTACCACCTCGGTGTTGGCGCGGCTGCAGAAAATGCAAGACGAGAATCGGAAGACAAACAAGACGAAGGATTCAAAGCGACAGAAAACACCGGGAGCAGGAGCTTACATGCTGGAGCGGACGCGGACCCGCTTCACTGGCTGGTCCGACGAGCCCTGCTCAGGGCTGGTCGCTTGGCCCCGACTGACTCGAAAGCCGACCCCCGGCGCTCCGCCGACTCGGGGACTGTACTCCCGACCTCCGCCACGTTGGAGACCGGCCCCTAACCGATTCCGGTGGAGAGGGGAACATGCATGTTCGAGGCTCCGCCGCCCCGGATAACCAAAGATTGGAGGCGCCACGGGTAGTGCTCGTGTCCTCCCCCTACGACCCACACAGTGTCGACGTCGGCGTCGGTGACCTCGCTCTGGATGAACGCCTCTGCAAGGAGTCCGCTGTGACAACCCCACTAGAGATAATTCCGTACTATCACCCAAACCACTCCATTTGGTCATTAAGCGATAATAAAGAATCATCCCGTTGAGTGTTGTCGGGTTTACACCCGGTAAATCACTTGAAAACAGAGAGGATCGAACGTATGCATTAAACTCCCACGAAGGAGAGTCCAGAGTGCCTTACAAATTAATACCAACTCCCCGTAGGGTTCATTATTACAAATCATGGTACTTTGACAAGAAAGTAAATGGTTCAGAGTTTTATTAAAACAGCGGAAGTACTAAAAGCGATACGATATGACATCACTGGAGGCCATCCGTGATGCCATTACTCGGCGTCATCATCCACCCATTCCGGCTCCCGACTGGTGCACTACTAGAAATCTAACCTTAGCCAAGAGTTATTACAATTTACCGACCGCTTGTTGGTAAAACCGAGAATGGCCGATCGTTTCCATATGCCCAACAGGTCGGGTAAACACTCTCGGATATTATACCAATAGCCAACAGTAATTTTAGTGCCCGATAGTTTCATCAGCGCAGTCGGCAACATATGAAATGCCCGAGAGTTTTCTCGGGCACAGTTGGCAAAATACACAAGTGGCCGACCGCTGTAATGAATCACCGTCAGTTCAACAAGTCCAGTCGGAAAGATTATGTGAAAACAGAACGTGGTGTACATTCGCAATATTATTTTTCTTGATTCTTTGTCCCACGTTTTGTTGGAATCAATCCCACGTTCGTGATTAAAGCATATAGGACCCTAAGATTGTGTAACCGGCCATATCACAGCCATCCATGATCTGGACAAGTATTTATATACACATACCTGCAAAAAACCTCTTCGTCAACGCCTCCTTTTCCTTTGTTCGGTTGAAGTCATCGGATCCGCCGCAAGTTCATAACTCAGGTAAGATCGTGCCTTTTTCTTCTTCATGGGAGGTTCATGCAGATCCTGGGGGAGCCGGCCGCCCATCGTTGCCGCCTCCTGCAGTCATCATCGGAGGCTGAGATGTCGCCGCGTGCCTTCCCCGCGTGGGCTCAAGACGGTATCAGCCGTGCTGCAGATAATCTAAGGTTTGTATATTGAGACCATCGACGGCCATTCTCTTTGCCCTGATAGATGGCGTAGTCCACTCTGAACTAATTCGTATTGCGCACTTTCTTTTCAGGATTCGTCATCCTCCCAGGGAGATTAATCACTGCGCAGATTTTATTCCCGGTTTGAAAATATTCAACAAACTTTCAATCCTTGGATTTAATGTATTTGTATGTTTTCTGGATTAGATTTGTGGCGTCAAATAGGACCAAGGTTTGGATTCAAGTACTTGTGACACTGCTTGAAGGGTGGAGACAAGAAGACAGAAGCGATCTAGACGTCATTTTTTTTCTTATTAAAGTAGCCTTATAGAATAATAATGTATATGTATAATGTATGTATATGTTGTCTTTTTTATTTCCCGTCCAATGTATACAGCCTCCCAGTCAAATTAATATGAGCTTTTACTTATGATCTTGTTTTTTCTGTTTCAAACTTTGAGCCACTGCGTGAAATAATTAAAACTGCAACATTAACGCAATTGGTTTATCACCATATGCAGAAACGTGAAACAATGTTGGAACTAAGATTGGCATAACGGAGCAAACCACTATTTTTATTTCAAATAAATAAATGATGAAAGGTAATTTATAGTAATGATAATTAAAAAAATAGTCATTGCCAAGAGAAAATCACCTGTTGGCAATTGTAAGAATGACCATATTCTTTAATCCTGTGCTCAACATGTAGCCGATGGTCAACTATTGGGCATTAGCTGTAGGTAATAAAGTGGCCAACAGGCCCTTGGCAATTGGTCGAATGGCCAACAAAGAGTGGCCGAGGGGAAATTGCCGACAGTCTACACTCGGCCATTATTTTTTCCAAGCGTCTTAAGTAATGGCCAACGGTATAAGAACGCTAAGCCATTCTTAGGATTCTAGTAGTGGTGGAATCTCACCAGGCCAAACAACTCCACCTGAAAGCAACAATTATAGCAAGGCTGAGTATACTAATACTCAGCAAGACTTACTCGACAAAAGTTACCTCTAGACATGTAGGGTTTTGGCTAGTGGGTTTGTTTTGCCAAAGAGCAACTAGGATCATGGATCCTTACTTTCAATATTTTAGCTCAAATTCTAGTGAGATTATCATTACTATGATGAGAAACTAATACAACCAAGAATTGTACAATACAATTAATTCACGCAGAAGAGTTCACATAGTTCCATCATTAAGGGATATCATGGCCAGCTGATTAAGCAGTCTCGAATAACGGTGAGATGCCGACAATCAATTGATTCATAAACCCTTGCAAGGTAAACCTAAACACACAGAGCGGTGCCCCAACAGAGCCGACACCGACCAAACGGTTCCCAAAAATCCTCAGGTTGGGATAGTAGCCTACGATCCCGGTACAAGGCTATCCGGCATGCCTCACGATGGCAACGGGTACATACCCGATGGGGAGTGTCCACCCGTACCCGTACCCGTTAGGACTAAGTTTTACCCGTCGGGTTACCCGCGAATGCACACGGGTAGGAAAATAATTCCATACCCGTACCCGTCGGGTAAATTCTACCCGACGGGTAACCCGTACCCGACAACATACCCGAGAATTGCATAAATAATCGGACTTTGTCACACAAAAATAATAAATAATTCCAACTTTTTAGTAAGTTACAAACTATAAATATTGATATAACCATATCATTGCAACAAGCTAATAGTAACACACATTAGCACCAATATATAGGCCAAATTCATGCACCATATGAGCTAAAATGACTTAGGGTGGCTATTATTTATGCGGATTTTTCTTACCCGCGGGTAGACGGGTATGGGTAGTCTACACCCACACCCGTACCCGCATACCCGATGGGTATGAGATTTTGCCCAATAACGTACCCACGGGTACGAAGTTCCTTCCGTACCCACCTCCTTATCGGGTAAAACCCGTCGGGTACTCGGGTTTCGGGTACCCATTGCCATCTCTAGGCATGCCCCACCTAGTACACCCAGCCTCACACAAGTACCCTCCTCCCGGTTGCAAGCCGGGCAGGAGACGAATCGAGAGTAGTAGTAGTAAAATCCCGTACCGTCTCATTAAGGTACTAGGCTTACCGGTCTCATTCCCGACAAGTGCTTAGTACATTCAAAAGCTTAGCCCACGAAGCCACTGGACCGGAGCCCAAATCCCATGCTCTTACCACATGAGCAATCCATTTATAAAAGAGGTGATTCCAAAAGGAAATCCTATTCTCGCGAGTGACGAACATCACTCGACTTTTACCGGGTCCTTAGAGCATAGCATCTAACGACCTAGCATACTAGTAAAAGAACATAGGCACCTAGGGATCATGCAACTAGGGTTTCATTCAATTCCTGAACGTAAATGCACATAGAATAACAAAGATAGTTGCAGAAATTTAAATAAAACATGGGTTAATGATAAACCGGGGCTTGCCTTCGTTGGCACAAGAAGTTAGACAAACTTCCGGACCTTGGCCCGGGTCTTGCTCTACGGTGACGTAGTGCACGTCTCCTCTTGCTCCCTCGTTCACGTCCACTGGCACAAGCGTGTAGCTACCGTCGGGAACTTCTACACGGAGGATGCAAATGCAAGACTTAAGTGGCCATTTGATTTAATTAATTTCAAAACAACTTATGACAACCATGGGGTGCATGGTTGACCACATTCACCTAGATAATAATACATTCAGCATACTCTGCCTATAAGGAACAATATGCGCTGCTTTATTATCTAGACTTTTTAATAGTGACTGTGTACATATATATACAAGTAAATTAATTTAATTCTCACAAAACAGCAAGGGATTGGTTATAAACTAGTTAGCAAGTTTACCACACCAACACATAATCCTTAGGTGAGATTTGTGATTTTCTAATTAATTTCAATATTGAACCTACAAAGGCTTCTTCACATTAATGCACAAAATAAATCATAAAACACCAAGAGTGGTGTTCCCTGATCTCAATAAGTCTAATACAAGCTACTGATCACACATGCACACTTGCTGAAGCAATAAAAATAAATATATCAACTATGGCATTTCTATTCACCAAAAACAAGATGAATGCATATAAAAATAAATATAACACTTCTGGACCCAAACTTGCTCTCACTGTTTCTATGGTCCACAACAAGCCTAAGAAACCAACAAACACATATATAGCCTTTATAGATATTGATCTACACATTTATGATGAAAAACAAGCATAAATCAAGAACAAATAATTCTGACAGTGATAAAATTATGATAATTTCATCAGAGGTGTATTTTAGCATAACATGACAATAACCAGAAGTTGGGCTCAAAAATAATTATATTTTAAGCTACAAAAATCATCTAGGCAGATTTGTCAATATCACTAGATAAATCATATAAAAAGATTCCTTTAGTAACTTTGTGCAATTTTTGGCACAGGACCTAAACATGCTAGTGTTGACAACATATCCAAAATCCAGCTCAAGATCATGTATAGATTTTGCAGAATCACAGATCTAGGTATTTTACATTTCAACTTTTCAAGCAAAAACTATAGCTCAAAAGTATATACATGCTTTGGGAAAGTTGTAGATCTAGTTACACAAAGCACAACAAAATTGAGTTTGCATTTTTTGGATTTTTCTACGATTTTATATCGATTTTACAAGTTGCAGCTAAAAGCACTCAAAGGGTAAGAATCCTTTTGCGAAGGGGCCCCTGGAAAGATTGAACTGTTCACAGATATGCCCTTAATTTGTGCTCAGCCCCCCAGAAATACCTGGGACCTTGCAATGTGGCCCTCGGGGCTTGGGGGCGGCGTGGCCAGGGGAAATTCCGGCGACCTCGCCGGCGTGCTCGGCCGGGGAGTGGCTGGGGAGGATCTAGGGGTTGAGCGGGCTCGGTCTGGGTGCTCACTTGCGATGGGGACGGGGCCGGCGGCCGGGCGCGGTGGAGGCCGCGGCGGTGACCGTTGGAGGTCTGATTCCAGCGAGCCGCGGCCTGGCCTGGACAACCAGCGAGTGTGGGAGCTACAGGGAGTCCTAGTAGTGGTAGGAGCAGCACGTGTTTGCGGTGAAAGCGGCCGGAGCCAGGGGTTCACCGTGGGCACCAAGACGGCGGCAAAGGTGGCTTGGCAACGCTGTGCACCCGCGCGTTAGGGATGGTGACCAGCCTTTATAGCTAAGCTCAAGGCGGTGGGGAGGTCTTCTTGCGCTCCAAGGCAGTAGGCCGCGGTATGGGCAGTGGCATGGCCACGGTACGGCGGCAGCGGCATAGGCCGGGCGGCGCAGTCGGCACAGCCTGCCCGTGCGTGCGCGACGCGTGGTGCAAGAGGATAGGACCGGAATGGCGGTTCGGCAAGGGCAGCCCACGGCGCATGGACCAACGGACTGAAGCTGGCCTCAGTGTGCGGGCCGGCGGAGGTCGCGGTGCGGCCGGCGCGCGACGCCGCGCGGCGCGCGCGCGCGCTCCGGAGCGCCAAAGACAAAATCCATTTCGGCACCGCTCGCTTTGACCGTGATGTTTCTCCAAAAAGTTGAACTGAAGTGGACCAACATTTGAATACCAAAGTTGTAGATCTTGCATTGCTCTACAACTTACGTAAAAGGCATAGGGTCTTTTTCTCCACCGTTTGTGCACAAAAGGCATGCCAAGTTCACTGATTTCTGGGCACCTATGAATAGTACCCAGAAGCGTTGACTTGCATTTTTCACACATTTCCACTCCAAACTTCAAATGTCACTCAACATGAAAGTTGTGTCCCTCGACAAAATACACAACTTTTACATTGGGAGATTTTGAAGTGTTTAGGTAAAATTTGGAGAACGCGGCAAAAGTACCGGCTGACACTGGTGGGTCAAAAGGGGTTCAAGGGGTTTTGAGTGGGGTTTTGACCAAGGTTTACTATGGTTGACCAAAAGGGGTCATTAGTGATGTTTTCGAGGTGATGGCCCAGGTTGACCGTCGTTTGACCAAAGTCAACTCGCTTGACCGGATCATTAGGGTTAATAAACCCGACTGAAAACCTGGGGCGTCACATCTGCGTCCGGGCGGTCGGAACCGTCGAAGAGATTGCGGGGCGAGGACTCATGCTCCACCGGCCGCCTGGGTGGGTCGTCCCGGCGAGGCGGGTCCCTCCGCCCCTTAGTGATGCCCAGGCTACCAGGTCGTGCGAGAGCGAGTCACCCGCTGATCTTCTCGGACGGGGCGGGCTCCCGACCGCGAGCTCGAACTCGTGCCTCCCTCACGAGCGGCGGGCTCCGGCCACCGCAATGAGGTCACTTCCACCGCTCGGGGTGGCGAAGATGTGGACGACCCCAACATGTCACTCCAGTCAACCGCGGTGCAGGGCTCATCTCTACTCCACGTCGGCGTCGGTGATGGATCTTCATCAGAGGAGATGTCGCTCTCCCCCGCCTTGTGCCGCTTGATGATGTCATTGTTCCGATCGCGCTTGGCAATCTCCTGCTCCTTGTGTTGTGCCTTGCTCGCAGCCCTCCGCTTCTCTGCGGCCACCTGATTGCGTTTGAAGATCGCCTCCTCCGAGAGAGGCGCCTTCACCGGCACAAGATGGGCGCACTTCAACTACAATAGCAAGAAGTAGGCAAGTCAGCGATCATCAGGATCTCCGAGAAGATCGACATCAAATCAAGAAACTAAGTTTGCGAGGAACTTGTCGAAGGAAGAAACAACTCACAAATTTTTTGGTCCCCTCGTTGGGGAGCATTGGAAGAAGACGCGCTGGCGGCCACGAGAAGTTTGACTTCCCGATCGCCAGTGCCACACGACACTGGATCTCCTCCAGCAACAAGAGCATGGGAGCTGTCACAGTTCCGGCCCAGAGCGCCCTGTCGGTCGTCATCTCGCAGAGGCGCAGCGGCCGCCTCCAGAGCGGTACGACCCCCCAGGCGTGGTACTGGCCGATGACGGTCGTCAGGTGACCCCGGCTCCTCAAAGGCGGGTCAGCACTGCCCAATGATCCTTGAGCAGCTTCTCCTGCTCCGCCTACAGGGGGTTGTGGGTCCAGTTCCTCCACCCCTGCGCATCGGAGTTCCCAGTGAATGCTGGCAGCACGAACTCGGGGTCGTTCCTCAAATAGAACTGCCCCTTGTGCCAGCCATTGTTCGAGCTGGTCGGTGAAGACAGGATGTAGTTGTCGCCCCGCCCCTACTTCATCCGGAGGTTGGCGCAGCCGATCGTCACTACCTGGGAACCATCCTTCAAGCATGCGAACATGAAGAAGTACTTGAAGAGGTGACAATGGGCACTTATCCCCAAGTACCCCTCGCACATCGCCTCGAACGCTGCCATCTGCTAGATGCTGTTCGGATTGAGGTGCTGCAGCTAAAGCCCGTACTCATAGAGGACCTCCCAGATGAACCGCCCGGCGGGGACGGAGCAGCCACGCTCGCGGAAGGCCGAACGAGACGATGTACCCCTTGGGTGGGCGCGGCACAGACTCTTCCCCGGGCACCTTCCACTCCACGATGTCAGTGAGTGGAGGGAGTTGTCTGGCCTTGACAAGACGGCGCAGCATCGCGCGGGACACATTGGACCGCATCCAGTTCGACATGGCGGTGGCGAGCCTTCGAGCGGAACGACGGTGCGACCGGTGGTGGTGTTGCGGGTGCAAGAGAGCGAGGGAAACAGGATGCGAAGGCGGAGAAAGAAGATGAGGGAGTAAAGTCCCAAATCTATGGCCGACGCGCGGTTAAAAAGGGAGGAGCACGGCTGCTCGCCTTGAATGTCGGGCCCACCGCGTCAGCGAAACGCTCGCCTGCGTGCGCGTGCCCCGGCGTAACAGGCACCTGCCCGCGCGACGCCTCGATTCCCGCAGAGCCCGGGGACCTGCATCATCTCCGCTCGATCACTTCAAATCGTCTCGTCTGTTACAACGGCCGAGACGCCCAGGCCTCCCGCATCATCCACATCGTCCGCGTCGACCACGTCACCCACGTCGCTTGCGTCGCCCATGTCGCCCACGACGCCCACGACTACCCCAACAAAACAATTTGGAGCCGCAATGACAATGATGAGGCTTAAAAGCCCGCGAGCGAGTCTACAACTCACTCACGGGCTCAGGGGCTACATCCGGCAAATGCACTCGTGTGCACCCACCGGGAAGATCGAGAACAAGAATCAACACCAAGCCTTCTCAATTGAGCATGTGAGCGAGTCCTTGACCTCCCCCCCCCCCCCCTTAGGCTCGGGGGCTACTGACGAGGGCCCAGATTAGGGCCCCCCTTGACAGCGAGGTAATCTCTCTTAAGGTGAAATCTTCTGACACCATTGACAATGTGAAGGCAAAGATTGACAGCGTGAAGGCAAAGATTCAGCACAAGGAGGACTAAGGACCCCAGTCAAGACCATCACTGGCAAGATGTCCTGTTCCCGACTAGTTGGGAGCTTCTCTGACTAGTTTCCCACTAGAGGAACCCTCTCTGACAAGTTTCCACCTCGCGCGACAAGTCTCCGCCTCGCACGACAAGCTGTTCATTTGCACGAGCAGTCTCTGCCTCCGACCAAGGCGCAAATCAAACCATGTGGCGCGATCCCGGCGCGTGGACACATCCACCACGATGCGTGGGGTGCCGGTTCCCCATGCCATGCAAATACATCAGTTGGCGGCCCGCACCGGTAGCTGGCCCCCGGCAGGAGCCTTAATGCGGCTGTGCTCAGCTGCGCAGTCGTCAAATCGCCATCATCTCCAACCCTGTCGTACGCAAACTCCGCCTGAGGAACTCAAGCACTCCCTACGACGAGCTCAGGTCTATGATTAGGCCTTAACGTGGCGGACTCATCCTGTTCTCGGGGAGACTGAGTCACCGCCAAACTGCTCGGAGGAAGCGCCAGGCGTACCTGGATGAACAGCCTCGCCTGGCCACCCGGCGGCTTCCACGACAACTCAACGTTGCTCCCCTTCAATGTGTCATGGCGGACAGCGATGCACGAAAAGACATCCCAGCGACTGAGCACTATAACTCTTATCTCATTCCCCATTTTGCCCCTCCCCTTGTATCTATAAAAGAGAGAGGAGGACAACCATCACAAGGGTTAGTCGACGAACCAAACACTTGTAGTCAGGGACTTGGGCTCGACTCCCTCCCCCGACCAGTTTGTAACCCCTACTACAAACAACCCTAGCACGGGAACATGACAACTCGACACTGGACGTAGGGTATTACTCCTCGCTGGCCTGAACCAGTATAAACCATGTTGTCTCTTGTGCTAACCATCCAGACCCGACACACGATCGATAGAAATTTACTGTCCAGCGGTAGAGAACCCCGATAGGTATTTAAGGCCAATCTTAGTGGCAGTGTTATGGGCACAGTTATCAAGTCATCTGCCACATCAAGTTTTCAGTATGATGATCCTATCACTCTCAATGCACATGTTCATAAACACAGTTTCAGAGATAAAATGTAGCATTTTAATCTTGCATTTGTCATCATCGTGACCATGTGATCTTCTCTCAGTGCAGGGGCATGATTATTGATAACTGTACCCACCTAGGATCATCACCATGACCTTGTGATTTTCTCTCACTTCATTAATTTGGTGTCATGTTATGAAAAAGCTTATGTGATAGTCTATTAATTGTTGATGACCCTGCCACTGAGATTGGTCTAACTAGTGATAAATTTATCTACGAGTCAACGACGACCAACCATAAACTCGAATTCTCGCTATCGGTCGCTCTTCTATATTTAGAGCTGGGACTTGGGTTGGGCCGTGCTGCATCGTGTCTAGACTTCTAGGCACGCTAGGCACGTCGTGTCGTGCCGAACGTCAAGTTTTTTACTAGGCCCAAGGACGACCCATGGCACGGTGGCATGTCTTCATGCCAGTCCAAGCACAACCCTCCTTATACGACTATCTTTGACCAAACGAAAACACAATATTATTATGTTATGAATGATCGTTACCGTAATTTCTACATATAAATTAGATTTTATGATCTACTTCTATAATAGTAGTTATATTAGGCTACGTAATGCATGAAGCAAATGATATTATGATGGTATAACCTACAGATTTGCTAATGGGTCATTTTCATACCATGCCAACCTAAGCACAACCCAAAATATGTGTCGTGTCGTACCATTAATCATGCCAAGATCCTAGACATGGCACGGTCACCACATTCGTGTTGCACTGGCACGACCCAAAATTTATCATGTCATGCCGTTATGTCGTGCCAAAATGTCGTGCTACCTACAGCTCAAAGTCTCAGGGGGTGCTTGGATCCATGGTACTAAATTTAGGCTGACTAAAATTAGTCTATTTGAGAGGCTAAAGTTCCAAGCACCCCTGACTAAAGAGGGGCTAAAACTAGTCTTGGGACTAAAACGTTTTAGTAAGGAGAACCCTACTAAACTTTGTTTTAGCTCTCTCTCTTCATTTAATCTCATAGAAATCAGAAAGATACCTCATCTATTGGCTGGAGAGGGAGAAAAGGGAGAGAGGAGGAGAGATAATGAATGCTCATTTACTACATTTTAGTCTCTTTGGGATTTGGATCCAAGATAAAGTGAGACTGAAGAACTTTTACCGACTAGCTTTTAGTTTTAGTCATGGGACTAAAACCCCCTCAGCTCTGCCTATATTAGCACCAGCGCGGTCGCTCTCCCTAATCTTCGCTCATACTCTGCCTATGTCCATCGGGCCATTCATTCATTCTATGCTCCACAACGCTCCAGAAAAAGCCAAGGATCTCACACGACTGCACAGGCACAGCGGTTGGACCTGCCACTGCCAGTCTGCCACGCGCTGAGCCCCCTACGACCGGCGCGTCGGAGCCGTGCGGCCGTGCCTGCTAGCATATGAACACTAGGCTGTTGGCTTCCAGCTAATTAATCGCCAGTTCGACTTCGCCTTCAGTCCTCCTTCACCACGGTCCAGTGCCCAGCCCACAGCCACACGCACGCACACACGGCGCACAGAGTGCACTCTTGCCGGGGGCATCGGGGGCTGGGGGCACGCCGGCCCGGAGCAGAGGGCAGCCTTCCGCCGGCCCCTTCGATGGCCGGGGGCGGATTCGCCGCGGCGGCGGAGGGTGTCGGCCACGGGCGCGACTACGGTGGCGGCGTGACGGTCCCCGTCGTGGTCACCTGCCTCATGGCCGCCTCCTGCGGCCTCATCTTCGGCTACGACATTGGCGTCTCAGGTGCATACCCGCCGCCTGGCTCCTCTGTCATCATCTCTCTCTATCTCGCGCTGGAACGCTTTCCTCTTGCAATCTGCCAGACATCGATCTCTCCTTCCTCCACCAAACAATCTCCACACATCTTCTGTTCTGGGGAGGCCATAACTGACACTCTCTCCAACTCTGTGAATTCTCGGAGTTGTTGGCACCAACGGTGTGACTTCTCATCCGCATGCGTGTGCGAGCAGTCTTGAAAGAGTGAATTCTCGGAGTTGTTGGCAGTTTGGCACCAACGGTGTGAATTCTCGTCCGCATGCATGTGCGAGCTGTCTTGAAACTTGAAAGAGTGAGACGACTCAGATCATACGTCAGTCAGAGGATTTGGCTTTATATCCCTGTTGACCAGTCGTTCCCAGGAGTAGATACGAGCAAAATCAGTTTCTCCTCCCTATATTCAATTGAAAATCCTGGAGATAGCTGAAATTGAATCCTACTATCTCCAGATGCTAATTAATTAGAGGCCTCTATACATTTCAAAGGGTTTTGAATTTCGAATTTGTAGTTTCCTAAACAAGCCATTAGCTTTGAGCAAGACCATCTCCAATTTTGTGTTTAGGCCGGTTCGATCATTGATCTGCTTGGGAGTTGGGACATCGGAATCGACGCGTGACAGGACGAAAAGTCTCGTGAGCTATGTGCCTAAAAGATGGAGCCATTATTTATGTGTTTTGAGGATGGCGAAGAAAAAGGGGGGAATAGAATATATCCCATCTAGGAGATAGAGATAGAACATCGGAAGCATATATGCTAACTAGCTGGGGAAAAAGGGACTAGCACGTATCCGTTGATTTTTCCTTCAGCTATTTAGAATATTAGATCATGCTTTTTTGAGATACACTAACAGTACATTTGTAAAGAAACTTTAATCAATAATTCTACCATGGAATAGTGTTCGAAAATAGGATACCTTTCAATCAGGTATCACATCTATCCTATATAGCTCAAAAGTTGTACATGCCAATTATGGGAAACTGATCAGTTGTATCCCACACCTTTGACCATTCTCCATAATGTAAAACTCGATTTAACAAGTAATATATTAATCTCACTGAAATGTAATGCATGTGTGATACTTATAGTTATTATTCTACTATTTTAGTGTTTTTTTTCATTTTTGGAGTATTGATAGGACCTTTAACTTTACATATTGTCTGGTAAACTTATAAACACAGGTGGTGTGACGCAAATGGAGTCGTTCCTGACCAAGTTCTTCCCGGAGGTGTCGAACCGGATGAAGAACGCCAAGCACGACGCCTACTGCAAATACGACGACCAGCTGCTCACCGCGTTCACCTCGTCACTGTACATCGCCGCGATGCTCTCGTCGCTGGCGGCGAGCCGCGTGACAAGGACGGTAGGCCGCCAGGCCATCATGCTGATCGGCGGCGTGCTGTTCCTCGTCGGCTCCGCGATCAACGCAGGCGCCGTCAACATCGCCATGCTCATCATTGGCCGGATGCTGCTCGGCTTCGGGGTTGGGTTCACCACGCAGGTCAGATTTGTCCGTGTCGTCGTCGTGCAGTTTTAAAAAAAAGAGGACCATGCGATGCGACAAAGGCCCATTAACATCTTGGCCCAGAATGTAACATCTTGTGCTCCAGGCTGCACCTCTGTACCTCGCCGAGACATCGCCGGCACGGTGGCGCGGCGCGTTCACCACGGCGTACAGCATCTTCCTCGTGTTGGGGTCACTGGCCGCCACCGTCACCAACTACTTCACCAACGGCATCCCCGTGTGGGGCTGGCGCGTGTCGCTGGGCCTCGCCGCCGTCCCGGCCGCCATCGTCGTCCTGGGCGCCCTGCTGGTCTCGGACACTCCCAGCAGCCTGGTCCTGCGCGGCGAGGCCGACGAGGCCCGCACCTCGCTGCAGCGCCTCCGCGGTCCGGGCGCTGACACCGAAGCGGAGTTCAAGGACATCGTGCGCGCCGTGGAGGACGCGCGGCGGAACGACGAGGGCGCGTACGAGAGGCTGCGCGGCAGGGGGTACCGGCACTACCTGGTGATGGTGGTGGCCATCCCGTCGTTCTTCGACCTCACCGGCGTGATCGTCATGGCCATCTTCTCGCCGGTGCTGTTCCGAACGGTCGGGTTCAGCAGCCAGAAGGCCATCCTTGGGTCCGTGATCCTCAGCCTCGTGAACCTGTCATCGTCGTCACTGTCCTCCGTCGTCATGGACCGCGCCGGCCGCAGGTTCCTGTTCCTCACCGGCGGCGCAGCAATGATCATTTGTCAGGTACTAATCCAGATACCAATACCATTTTGTAGTGATTAGCTCAACGTTGTTGATAATCACCTTCCTTTCGCTCATCAACGAGAAGCTGGCAATGGCATGGATCCTGGCTGACCATCTCGGCAAGCACGGCACGGTGGCGATGCCGCGCGACTACGCGCTGACCGTGCTGGTGCTCATGTGCCTGTACACGTTCAGCTTCGGCATGTCGTGGGGCCCGCTCAAGTGGGTGGTCCCGAGCGAGATCTACCCCCTGGAGGTGCGGTCGGCGGGGCAGGCCCTGACGGTGTCCATCGCGCTATGCCTCTCTTTCGCGCAGACGCAGGTGTTCATCTCCCTGCTCTGCGCCATGAAGTACGCCATCTTCCTCTTCTACGCCGGCTGGGTGCTGGTGATGACGGCCTTCGTGGCGGCGTTCCTGCCGGAGACCAAGGGTGTGCCGCTGGAGGCCATGCGCTCCGTCTGGGCGCGGCACTGGTACTGGCGAAGGTTCGCCGGGGACGCCAAGCAGGAGGCTCAGGTGAACTGCCTGTAGGAGAAAATGATAAGGCGATCGAAAACAAGTAGTAACCCGTAACATTCAAGTGGTCGCTGTGTCTGTCCACTGTCCAGCCAACATGTAGTATAGCGTACTCCCGTGTTGTCAATTGTGAATTGTGGAACATAGATAAGGTAGCACGTCGAACCATTATAGCATGCTGCAGTTTTTTTAAAAAAATATATAAGTAACGCCTTCTCGGATAAGTTAAACCAACATTTTCGAAAAAAAAATTGTAAATTGTGGAACATAGATAAGGTAGCACGTCGAACCATTATAGCATGCTGCAGTTTTTTTAAAAAATATATATAAGTAACGCCTTCTCGGATAAGTTAAACCAACATTTTCGAAAAAAAAATTGTGAATTGTGGAACATAGATAAGGTAGCACCTCGAACCATTATAGCATGCTGCAGTTTTTTTAAAAAAAATATAAGTAACACCTTCTCGGATAAGTTAAACCAACATTTTCGAAAAAAAGTTTTAGAAAAATTGAACCAAACATGTTTGGAAAAAAGTTAGCGGCTCCAACGGCTAGCGGCGGCGGTGGCCTCCACGCAGGGACAGCGGCCCGAGGCAAGGGAGCTAGGGGAGTGAGGCTAGGATTTAGGTATGATGTAGATTTGACAATCCTTATTCGTTGCACGAATTTAAACCTTCGAATCTCAAATATTGGATGATAATTTTGATACAATCTCCGAGAAGGTAATTTTGATAAAATCTTCCGAAAGATATACACTCGGACTCAGATCCATTTTATTAGCCTTGGGAAAACCCAAGTATTCAGCAGCAAAACGTGGGCGTGTAGAAACCCCAAGCAAATTGACACTGCTAGCACGGAGCTTATTTGGAGGATTCCGACACGATCACACGATAGGCTTCCCGGGCGCGGGGACGGGCCCCGCGGGGGGAGGGCTGCTTCCCTTGTTGTTGGCGGCGGCCTCGGCGTCGCAGAACCCGTGTAGGACGTCGGTCTCCTCGGCGGTGAAGCCGGCAGCGGCGAGCATGGAGGGCCAGCAGTGCCGCGTGGCGCCGCGGATGGCGACGCAGCACTCGGGCCCGATGTACGACTCGCCGTTGACGAAGAATATGACGATCTCGCTCGTGCACGTCCCCAGCCTCGTCAGCGCGTCCCAGCACTCCGCGAAACCGCCGGCCCCGGCGCCGCCGGCCTCTGCGCATGTGAACAAATCGAGTTTGTCAGATACGTACAAGAGGAATAGGTTCGCGCAGGAGAACAAGTTAATCTTAAGCTCACCGTCGAGGGATACGGAGAAGGCGCGGAGGCGAGCCGCCAGTGGCGGGACGGCGGAGGCGGGGGCGCTCCGGCCAGCGTCGGCTGCAGGTGCCGTCGCGGCGAGGATGACGAGCAGGGCGACGGCGGCGGCGAGACGTAGGAGCTGCGCCATTGCTTTGCTTCGACGGATCAAATAATGCGTGCTACTGCTATGTGTGTTGCTGGAGTGGGGTGGCTGCAGGCTGCGCGTGGTGAGTTCGTGACTACGGACTACGGTGTCCAGCGGCGAGGTCTATTTATGTAGCAGCACTAGGCGGCCGGAATTAACGCGAACGACGCTTCGGTGGAGTTTTTGTAACGTGCGTTAGCATTGGTTGAATTGTGGGTGGGCGGCGTGCGTCAGTGTGTGCGTTCGTGGAGGAGAATGCCAAAGGATCGTGTGTGCTGGTGATGACGGCCTTCGTGGCCGCGTTCCTCTGCCGGAGACCAAGGGCGTGCCCCTAGCGGGAGGGCATGCGCTCCGTCTGGGCGCGGCACTGGTACAGCGGTACTGGCGGCGGTTCGCCGGGGACACCAAGCAGGAGGTTCAGCTGAACTGCCTCCAGGCTGACATTCAAGTCGTCGCTGTGTCCATGCAGCCAACTTGTACTAGTTTTTTTATTACCAGTGGAAGTGCACGTGCGACACGCACGTGATATAAAAATAAAATAAAAATAAAAAACTAGTGAATAATAGTTATATATAGTAAATAATAGTTATATATTTATATAATTATATCCATGCTATCAGATTAATTGTAGTTACCACCTGCTTAGTAACAAACGAGTTACTTACACTCATACATGCGTGCAACACGCTCATGTCTGAAAACCACAATGCAATGTACTAAAGTGCAAGTGTGGCACACGTGTATAACAACACATAAATAAGGTTTTATGTTTATAAAATAATGAAATGTGAATATATTCAATAACAAAATTATGTCTACCTTGATGTTTAAAGAATAGTCTTCCACTCGTATCAATCTCATGTTGGCCCCCGCCCTACCCTCTTCCATGTGTCTTCAGTGGCTATCACCACCGAAATTGCCCCCCTCCCCCCACCCAAGACAAATGGTAAATCAAAACTAATGATGTTTTAAAACAATTGAGATTGGTGTATGGAAAATTATAAAACACACGGCGTAACAAGTATCAAAGAGAAAAACTAATGTCTACACTTCCGTTTAAATCTCAAAGACAAAGCAATTTAAAGTGCATGTGGAGCACACACGTGTCTAACAACACATAAATAAGAATTTAGGTTTATAAAATAAAGAAATATGGATATATTCAATGACAAAATTATGTCTACCTTTAATGTTTAAATAACATTTTTACACTTGCATGAATCTCATGTTCGCCCCCGCTCCACCCTCTTCCCCGTGTCTCCGGTAGCTATCGCCGCCGAATCCGCCCACCTTCGCAACTCTACCTTTGGGTCCGCCACTACCCCACTCCCTACTGAACACGCTAAACATTCGTAATCTGGTTGCTCTAACCCTACACAACCCAACTGATGACCTCTTCTGCCTTGACCAGTGATACCACCGTTACCTTGTCTCCCCGCTCATACGTCTAACTCTACACAACCCAACCGATGACCTCTTCTGCCTTGATCAGCGGTTCCGCCGTCACCTTGTCTCCCCGCTCATATGCCCATCACCTGCAGACCGCCTACTATTGACATCCATCTCTAAGTTCAACATGTTCCCGGGAAAACTCCACCTCACACAAATGTAAGCTTGCTCTCTTGAAGAACCAATTGGATATCCACCCTAAAGAGATACAAAACTTCTCTCGATTAAAAAATGCGAATGCTACCAAGGTTAACCGTAGTTAGCCTCACTTAGTAATAAATGAGTTACTTACAACCATAGTTAAATGGAAGGCGCGGCACGCATGTGTCTAACAACACACAAAAAAGTTTTTATGTTTGTAATATAATATAGTGGGAGTGCACGTGCGGCATGCACGTGATATAGAAATAAAATTAAAAATACAAATAAAAATTTAGTAAATAATAGTTATATGTTTATATAATTATATCCATGCTACCAGATTAATTGTAGTTGCCGGCCATTTAGTTAATAAACGAGTTACTTACACCCATAGTAAAATAGACGTGACAATGTTTAGTTTCCCTTTAAAAAATTAAAAAGAAATATTGTATGTATGGAGTACTAAATGAAGACTATCTGCAAAACTTTTTAACAGATTAGTGTAACTTTGTGTGACGAATCTAATGATCATAATTAATTCATGATTTTTCTATAGTAATGCTATAATGAACATCCTCTAATCGTGTGGTCAAATACATCATTAGATTCATCTCGAAAATTTACCTAGAGGTATGAAGGTGGTTTTGTAGAACTGTCTTAATTATAATTAATGGCCAAAGATGTATTTAATACCACAAAATTTTTTACTCAACATTACCATGGGGCCCGCTTGTGTCTAAAAACCACGATGCAATGTTGCAAGTGCAACACGCACGTGTATAACAACACATAAATAAGATTTTATGTTTATAAAAGGGGAAATTGGTCTCATAGCATTGAAAGATCGCCATCTCCAGAAAATACCACCGATAGTCTGTCGTTCCGTATAATACCACCGAAAGAGTGAATCGTCAACTGAAAATAACATTCTGTCATGTTCGCCACCGACATCATCTATCTCTTCTTCTTTTCCAAGCTGAGTCGACTACTCGTCGTCTCCCTCAACATAATCTCGTATCAATCTCATGTTGCCACGAGTGGGCTTGTAGTCCAATGGTAGGACGGTCCAGTGGGACACTACCCACCAAGATTCAAATCCTGGTGCTCGCACCTTTTCCTGGATTTTCCAGGATTTACCGGCGTTATGCGTTAAGTGGTAAGCGACGTTCCCGTCGACGATGAGGCGCTATTGGTGACTTCGGGGATCTCCAGATCTGCCAGTGCTCAGTCCTTCGGAGTTGCTCATAGGGGTAGGGTTTGCGTACGTGTATTCATAGGGGTGAGTGTGCGTGCGTGTTGTGAGCGTCTGCGTTGTACTGTATCATTCTCAAAAAATCTCATGTTGCCTCCTGTCCAACCCTCTTCCCTGCGTATGTTGCCTCCTGTCCCACCCTCTTCCCTGCGTCTTCAGCGGCTATCGCCACCGAAATCACCCCCTACCCCACCTCTACCCCCCTCTACACCCCCACCCTCAGTGCCACACTGATCTTACCCAATATCAAAGACAAATACCAAATCTAAACTAAAGATGTTTAAAAACAAAAAACCCTGAGATTGGTGTATGGAAATTCATGGAACACATAAGGTGTAATAAGTATCAAACAAAAAAACTGAAGTCTAAACTTCCACATAAGGCATAATAAGTATCAAACAAAAAACTGAAGTCTAAACTTCTGGCAAAATTATACCTACCCTCCCTCAATGTAATCCTAACAAATTAATTGTAGTTAGCCTCCGTTTAGTAGTAAATGAGTTACTTACACCCGTACTAAAATAAGTTTTTATGTGTATAAAATAGTGAATATGAATATGAATATATTCAATAAAAAAATTATACCTACCCTCAATGTTTAAAGACAACCTTCTACTCGTATCAATCTTATGTTCACCCCCGCCACACCCTCTTTCATGCGTCTTCGGCGGCTATCACCACCAAATCCGCCCCTCCCCACCAACCCCACCACCACCACCACCACCCCTCCCTTCACACATCCCACCCCTAATGCCAAGTTGATCTTACCCAATATCGATAAAATTATGCCTACCCTTGATGATTAAAGAACACTCCTCTACTCGCATCAATCTAATATTCACCCCACCCCACCCTCTTTTATGCGTCTTCGGCACCCAAATTCGCCCCCACCCCCACCCCTCCCTCCATACACCCACCTCTAATGCCATGCTGATCTTACCCATTATTGACAAAATTATGTTTACCCTTGATTTTTAAAGAACAGACTCTTACTCTCAAGTTCGCCCCCACCCCAACATCTTTCATACCTCTTCGGCAGTTATCATCGTCGAATCCGCCCTCCCCTCGAACCCCACCCTACCCCTCCCCCCAACCCCCCAACACATACACACCCCACCAAACATGAAGCCTCCATATGTACTTACAAAAAAGTTCCGTTTTCATAAGATGTCAATGCATAAGGAACCTAGAAGAGGCTATTAAGAACCATTCAATTTTTCTATAGGATTAAGGAAATGCTTATATCCAATAAACTTTGTCACCCGATACTGATATACTCCCTCTGTTCCACTTTAGTTGTCGTTTGAGCACTTTATTTATATTTATATGTCTAGATTCATTCAATGAACCATGCACTTGGTCACAGTTCATGTACAGACCCATACAATAAATATTGCACCTCATCATCATCCAAAGCGTGAAATATATAATGGTACAGAGGGAGTATATATTTTAAGCCTAAATAATCTTGTCCTTTTATTATAGCATGATGTATAAACCAAATATAGTATTAAGCAAAGTGCTATAAAAGAAGTATCATTCCAAAAATAAAATCTTTAAGGTAATTTGGCATAGGAATATTACCGAGGGGTCAAAAGATCCAAAAATCTAAGGAGCACAGATTCAATTGTAATTAGACTTTACAAGCACAAAAAATGTAAATGGTAAAAATCTCTAAAATGTGGTCGTAGGTTCAAACTACAAGCAACAACATTGTGCCGAATTGTTAATTCTGATCTAATATGCTAAAGAATCTTGAAATTCAATTATTAAAATCCAAACAAGCTTAAACTCCGGGTGAAAATAGCTTTGCTCAGAGTCATGAATGGGACGAATTTAGCCTCCTCGAAGTCATCATCATCCTACCACCACCTCCATCCGTCCCCCCCAATGGCTAGTAATAAGAACACATCACTTTATAGTTTGTACAAGTTTCAATGTATCATCCTACCACCACCTCCATCTGTTCCCATCAATAGTAAAGTTTTTTTCCTGCAACAGAGAACTAAACTGAATGGCATCACCTGCATGGTTCTACATATCAATGTAGTAGTAGTAGTCAGTTTAGCAATTTTCAAACCTAGCTTGGCATTCATATAGGAACATTCAGTGTACTACGTGGCATTTTAAGTTGCTACCTTCATGCTATGAATGTAATAGTAGGCTTTTGTGACTGTTAACTAACGTGATGTTAGAAACTAACATATCAGAAGAAAGCATATACGTTTTATGTGTGAAGCAACAATTGTAGATTGACTCCTCAATATTAAATTCAAAGAAATGATCTAGCCTATGAAACCATTAACATGGAAAGGAGGATCAATCAAACTATGAATAATAAGTAAAGTCATCTGTGGATGGTTTTATAGAATCTACCATAGCGATGGCAAAATACCACGCAGCAAAAAGCCTCCTCAAAATTTCCTAAAACTCCTCTTAATTTTAAGAGGAGCAGCCCTTCTCATTACATACTCAAATTTTTCCAATAAAAAAATTGTTCTCACATCCATCCTTCTTTTTAAATCAAACTTTAATAAAAAAAAGTCCAATATGAAAACAGGTTATTGAATAAACAAAAATATTTACTGAACTATGACATAGAAATTGATAAAAAACTAAAAATTATTGGAGCCCAGATAGAAACTATAACATACCTTTCTCAGTCACTCACTCTTCTTCAAATAAACACAATAGAGCTAATGGAGGAAGAATTGACAAGTTTTCCATCTGAACACTGCAATCTTCAACGTTTTGATATTTTTGGGAGCACGGTCGACTTATTGTGTGGTACTTACATTATCCCATATGATCGAGAAGTCGCCCATCTCGGTATATAGCCTTCTTCCCCGTATCCAATCACCAAATAGAAAATACTTAATGATCAATGTATCCAGCGTGGCAACATCATACATAGAATAATTGGGTACTTAATTACTTGTGACTTCTTCTTCGATAGTTGCTCCTCCAGACTTGCTCCGGTTGCGGCAAGGCAAATCCGAACCAAGCCAATTTTAATCCAACATGGAGTAGCTCCCATCATTCTCGTGGGTCAATCTGCTATATCTCAAGACTGTAGTTGCAACATCCAAGCCAGACCTACTAGAGAAACAATGATGAATCACGTAAATAACTCATAAGCTCAAAGAATAGGTGTCATTGACAATTATCTTCCAAACATAATCTTTTCAAGACATTGTTATATCTCAATTATTTTATTGCTAAATTAACAAAGATAGTATAAAATGATGACATACAACAATCAGTCATAGCTACTTAAAAAATTTAGTTACCTGAAGATGGACATGGTAAAGAAAGAACAAACACATCGTCTACTCTATATGCCACAATGTGAAGCCCCAAGCATAGTAAGATTAGTTACATTCCAATTCTTTGCTGCACTGTAAATCAGCTGCCTAGCCTTTCAACTTCAAACACACTACAGTTTCAAAATCATAGTATCATACAAAAGAACGTTTGAAGTCAAGGTCATTATTGATTAGCCAACATCAGTGCATGACCACATCTAGATTTATATATATTTGAGATGACATACCATACACAAAGGCATAGTACATATTTTTACTGCCAACCCATAAATGACCGGAGACATTTCTTCGAGTAACATGCAAGCATATAACTCCATCCTTCACGATCAAGGAAAAATGTAGACATGCAGGTTATCATCTATTAATTTAAATAGTTCCACAATCATACTGAAGGATAGCCTGTATATGAGTAAACCATGTCAACAAAATTGAACATGTCCTATTTATGGCAAAACTACACAGTAACTTGCCTACAAATTTGAGAAACCATGGCACATTAACCTTTGAAACAAATTGAAATGATTATGAACATGAATCTGCCACAATGAACAAGTGAAACAATTTAGCATCTGAAAACAAAATTATATTATTACATAAAATATGAAAAAATATTATGCTAGCTTACAATCCTAGAAGGTGCTTCTAATTTCTAATTAGCATAGCCGGGGAAGAAGCGCACCGAACATGGATGAGACAAAGAGCTCCAAATGGCCATGGCAAAGAGATTCAAAGCATCGCGAGAGGTCGGGATTAATACCAATAATATGGATCTTGCTGCTGCAAAGGGGGCAAAAAAGGGCATATCAATAAAGTTTAACATAGAGGATGGAATATTTACATAATCGTACCAAAGCAATTTTTAATCTGAATATTGAACATAGTACATTCTCATGCTTCCTTCCAAAGCAAACGTCCTATCAAATATTTATCTAACAAGTAAAAGTAACATCATATCAAATCTTTTCATAACAGTCAAAAGCTAATATCCTACACATTACTACATTAGGTTTCAGTCATAGCAAAATAATATAGAGCAACAACTGTGTGAAATATAGATGTGAGCTCATTTGTCAAATAACTTGACTTGCAACTACAACAGAATGGCTTGTCTAGTTCACCTATTAGTGACACTCCTATTGTCATTGCTTAGTTCTTCCGCCTCCCTTAATACTGCATAAGAAAAATGGGGCAACGAAGTAGATAAACTGTCACAAGCGAAAACGCTCCATTTCATAGCGGGTGCTAACTTATGACGAATTGTCCCAAGAATGCAGAGTTCCTAGATGAACCTGAGCACAGTGATATCCCCTTTAAAAATTCTGAAGTTCTAGTTTTCCCCTTATTCATTTGTGCAGTATAAAAAAGTTACAATAACTAAACTCAAGAACAAGAAAGAAAAAAAATAAGATCATGACTATCATGTATATATTATGTATAGAAACAAGAATAAAAACCAGGTAATGGAAAAGAGTCCTTCTGCATCCTTGAGAATTAGAGAATTTATATCAATGAATTAAAATGCTTGCCAAAAATCATATTATATCCTAAAACTGATAATATAGTCAGGAACATTACCTTGTTGTAGAGGTAGAGCTAGTTAACCACTAACGAAACACTCACGAAAGGTGAGGTTACATCTCACAAATCACAAATCACAAATCAGATTTGCCAAATACACACAACGCAACCTGTACATGCCATGCATAGGAAATCTGAAACCATATCAATAAGTCAGAAGTTACCTACAGCAGCCAACTGTGACATGATGCCTTTCCTAAAACCCTAACAAAGCTGTTGTTGCCATATACCAGTATTTTAAATCCAACATTTCTATGTAATTTTCACTTGCGTGTAGCACATAACATTGCTTCTTGGATTTGAAGAGGTAGCATATTGGTTATTTTAAACTTCAAGAATTTACAGTGGAATAAAAAACATCACTTAAATGCAAGAGAGTCCCTTAAGTTTGAGAAAGGAATTAATTACATTAAAGATGGAGAAGTTAAGAGTTTCCAATTTAATTACGAAGCAAATGAATGTAGATAGAATACCAGGGTTGAATTTTTATCTATTGCCTAATTTCAGGCATAATGAATTTTGAGGACCCCCTCAAGTTGCATTCTGTGATTCTGGGACCGACCTTCTTCCTTTCCAAGGATTACATCCATGTTGATTGTCGTTGCAACTCACACAGAACCCCATGCCTGCACAAATCACACCAGTGAGGTTAAATCTGAACCAAGCATGTTCATGCAAAAGCACATTGACAAGAGGAAGTGGTAAGCTCAGATCAGAAAACAAAATGCATAGCATCCTTCAGCCATTTGTTAAACAAACTGCTTCCATGTAGAGTATATCTTATCTTTCCCTCAAAAATTAAATTGCTGATGCTACCATGTGAAATAGTTCAGGCGCCACAAAGCTTTTAATTTCTTTTTCAAAAATAGTTCCCATGCATATTGAACAACATTTAAATGTTGTTTTAAAATAAGATGAGTTGGTCATTCTTTTTAAAATAGTGGAAATATTGGCATGGAGAAAATCGTGTGCCTGCTCTTTGGTGCTGAAAACCCGGTTAACTAATAGCAAGAACTGATCTGTCCAACTGTTTCGAGAAAATAAAATAAAAAAACGAAAAAAAAAGCTCCCTTCAAGCATATGCGAACCAAACAACATGTTCTTTAATCATCAGCATGACTACAATTATATGTAGGCAAAGTGACAACAATCTCTAATTGTCAACTATAATGACAATTTTCTAAAACATCCGAACATTCACAAGCAAATGATAGGCACCCTACTAATCTGCATTTTCAAGCACATTCATATGAAGTTGAATAACCTGGCAATTCAGGACAAAGAAAGTGTAATAACATGGCATTCAGGAAGGACTCCGACAATTTATTATTTTTGGAAAAGCAAGAATGCTCACACATTAACCAATCTATCTACCACTTAAAGATAACCTTAGCTAACCTTTCAGTTGATGGTGTATTGAAAACTCAAAGGTCATTGCAAGTGGGCAAAAGGTTTGCAAAGTAATGCAAAGGGGTACAAAATTTACCTTCTGAAGATATTGGCATGACTTCCTCTTGTGACCCCACATATTCCATTGCTTAGCTACACGTACAAGGTAAGCATATAATCATCCATACATTTCCTAATAAGCATGGCCTGCTATCAATCAACCTCTGCAAAAGAATGAATTGGGATCAGAAAATAACTAAGAAACCAACATAATCAATTGGAAATTATGAACTAACAAGCCAGTCAGCCAAAAAAGTTGTATCGACACACATGTCAATAGATCCATCTATTATTAACTAACAAGCCAATCAACCAAACATGATTTGCAAAGCTGCTTGAAACTAATCAATATATCCATCTATTATGGTCATAATCAGTTGCTATGCTTCATGTAACAAGAATCGAAACAAATGTAGTTCTCTCTCCCATGTACAAAATAGAAAGAAATCCTACCACCTGAACTGAACATTCTTTTCCCTAGCATAAATATATGTTTGAGAAAAAATGTGAGAATTCAAGCCAATCATTTAAGTACACTTCTTCCCTGCAATCCATGCAATGTAAGAGTGAACATTAAACTGAAATTATTATATGCATTACTGCCATACCTTTGGTTCATCTATGGGCAAAACCTTGAGCCAGTGGAATGCGAAGCCTTTACTTTTCCATCTGCATCTTCCTCAATCTATGCACACCGCAGAACATAGAGAGAACCAGATCAAATTTATTCATGATGGCATTACTTAACAATAAACCAGGTTAATTATTACCCTCACAAAAACAGTGTTACTACCACTGGATCGCTGACAACAAAATTTGAGGGAGCTAACGTGAGCTGGTACTGAAAAAAGCTCACAGTAAAACTGCTTTTTACTGTGACCACATTGATCTGCCAATGAAAAAAATAAAAAGATTTAGGAGATTACCTGTAAATGGCATTAAATTTTCATTTAACTTGATCAGTTTTGCCCGTATACTGAAGATTAGCTCTAATGTACTAACAATGGAGACATCTTTGTGTTGAGCTAAAAATTTGTGAGTGATCACAATGAGCAGCTCAATCCAAATGCATGTAGGCCATTGCAGTGTGGTCTGAACCAAAACTAATATGTGCGGAGAAAACAATTTCTCACAGCTTCACAAATAGGTATGTGTGCATCTGGTAGCATCCATCTCTTGCTTGGTTTGAGGTTGATGGATGACAGGAACAGGGGAACATGCACCCACCACATGTGGGAGCGGGCTTTGTCGTTGTGCAATTAGTAAACCCCTGGAACAAACTGCTGACAAGTAGGAAACAAAAGAGCCCCAACAGAAACCAAGCACATGGAAGAAGGGGAAATGGCGGCGCAAGCACCTGAGATGCCAATGTCATAGCCGAAGATGCGGCCACGATCAGCAGGTCAGCACTCAGCACGACAGGGACGATGAGGTCGCCGCTGTTGAGGAGGTAGGCGCCATCGGGCGGCTGGTCGCCCCTTTTGACCCCGACCGCGCGCGCGGTGCCGCCAAAGCTGCCGTCCCCCGTGGGCGGTGGCGGGGATGGTGCCGGCGCGAGGACATGGAAGAAGGGGAAGGGGGGACTGGCGGAGCAGAGACGACGCGATGCAGCAGCGACACGGGGAGGTTGGGGGATGGCGTGCAGCTGCACGGGTCCCGCTCTCGCCTCGGTTCCTCCGCCACACCCGCCCGTCTGCGGAGCTCCTCTGCTCTCTCTTGGCCTACCTCAAGTCGATCCAGCCGACGACGACTTTAGCGGTGATGCGTGGAACTGGGGGTGGTGGAGGCAGTGGTCTCCCATCTTTGCCGTCAACCGACAGCGGAGGCGGGGATGGCAAGCCCGCCGCACCGTCAAATCTCCCAGGCGGATGAGCCCCACGCCACTGCAGCTGTCCTCGGGGACCCCACCGCCCTGGTCTTCCTTATCTCCGTAGTGGTCCCCTGCCCATCCGCCCTAGATCGAGGGGTCAGCGGCGTGAGGAGTAGGAGGGGGCACCGCCACATGAGTCCCCTGCTGTAACACCCGTGTTTTTGCTCAGTGGTGTTTTGTGCTAATGACCCTCTTAACACCTCCTCTAGCTAACCATGAGAACCCTAGGTCAACCCTTGGTCAAAACCCTAGCTTAAAACCCTATTATCCCCTTTGACCCCTTTGAGCCATTCTAGAACTTTGGCACGTTCTCCAAAATTTCCCTAAACACTTCAAAACCACCCAAAGGGAAAATGTGTAGAATTTCAAGGCACACAACTTTGCTATTGAGTGGCATTGCTGGTTTGGAGTGTAGGAGGGTGAAAATGGCAAAACAAGGCACTGGTCCACTGTTCACTGGCGCTGAGAATTTGGTCAGTTTGGCATGATGTTCCTGCTCGATATCTTGAACAAAACCCCTACCAACCTTTGTGAAAGTTGTAGAGGGATGTGTGATCTTCAACTTTGCTTCAGACCATAAGGTGCACTTTAGTTTGAACATTTAGAGAAAAACTATTTTGAAAACTGCTCAGCGAAATACAAAAGCACCGGGAATGCCGAGACGCGCTCTGCCGCGATGTCGTGCACGGCCACGTCGGCCACCCGCCGTACGCGCCGTACCCGCGTCGGGCACGCACACCGAGGAACCGGAGTGACCGCCGGTCACCGCGCGGGCCGGCGGGAGCTCACCCGTGCCGTCCGTGGCAAGTGGGCCGCGCCGGTGGCGCCGATCCACCGGCCGGCGCACCGCCCGTGGCGCGCCATTGGCCGCCGGAGCGCGCACGTCGCCGGCCATGCCCCCCGGCCTCTCCACGCGTGCAAGTGGCACCGGTGTGACCCCACCTACCCCAATCGACCTCCCGCGCGCTTATAAGCCAGTCCCGGCCGTCCCTCGCGCGCACGCGCATCCGCCCCGAGCCACCGTCGTCCCGCCATTGGCGCCGCCGGTGTGCACCTCCCTCTAGTCGACGCCCCCACTCCCACAAGTGCTTAAACTCTTCCTTGTGCACCCCAGTAGCTCCTCGAGCCGGTTGTTGATCAAGCCAAGCCGCACGATCGCCGGAGCCTGAGTTCCCGCGGCCACCGCCGACCGCCGCCACCGAGCTCGCCCCTCCGCCGATCCTCCGCGCCCGGTGACCCCGCCCGGCGTCTTCCCTAGGCCACATGGAAGCTCCCGGGGCAGCGCATTGTTGAGCATCGCCTCTTCCCGCGCCGCCGTCCGAGTTCCCGCGGCCGCCGCTCGCCGGCGACTTCCCCGGCCAATCTTCCTCCACCAATTGTTCACGGGTGAGTCCAATCGACGATCCCCGTCGCTTGTTTGCCTACCCGCACTCCACCTCGCCGCCGGCGAGCTTGCCATCGCCGTCGGGACCAAGGGGGGGGGGTGGAGCCAAGGGTATATTTGTGAAGGATTTAAAAGTTCTAGGGTCTTCTGTGCATAAAGATTGTTCCCTGTTTTGTGGTTTGATCCAGCAACTTGTAAAATTGATTAAAAATCTTAGAAAAATCCAAAAATAGCAAACCCAATTTTGTTGTGCTCAGTGTAACAAGAACTGCAACTTTCTCCAAACATGTATATACTTTTGAGCTACAGTTTTTGCTTGAAAAAATAGAAATGTAAAATACTTAGATTTGTGTTTTTGTAAAATCCACACAAGATCTTGAGCTGGATTTTGGATATGTTGTGGGAACTAGCATGTTTAGGTTCTGTGCCAAAAATTGCACAAAGTTACTGAAGGGATCTTTTTAAATAAATTATCTTGTGATATTGACAAATCTGCCTAGATGATTTTTGTAGCTTAGAATATAATTATTCTTGAGCCCAACTTCTGGATATCATCTTGTAATGTTGAAATGCACCTCAGGTGCGTTTACCATGATTTTATCTTCGTTAAAAATATTATTTCCTAATTTATGTTTGTTTTTAATCATAAATATGTGTAGCAAGATCCATGAGGACTATAGGTGTGTTGATTGGCTATTTAGGCTTGTTTTGGACCAAAGAATGTGTGAGAGAAAGTTTGGATTCATTTCTGTTATATTTATTTTGTTATGTATTAATCCTCTATTTGCTAACTAAAAATGCCTTTATTTTGTGTATTTAAATTCAGTGGTGCAAAAGCTAGTTACTTGCTGTCCAAGGGAGTGTTCCTGGTCATTAGGGCCAGTGGGCACTGTTGGGCAAGTTTGAGATGTGTTTAGTTGATTAAAAAGTTGCAAACTAGATTAATCTAGTAAAGGGAAAATAGGAAAAATGTCTCCTTTTGTACATAAGTGAAATAAATGAGATAGGAAAGTAAAATGGTGGTACAAAACTAAATTACTTGCTGTTTGCATGTAAATAAAATATTATTTTATAGATGTGCACACAATCATCATCATGAAAGTGTTGGATAAGCTTTTTGTTTATCTTTAAAAAGAGAAATGTTTAAATACTTTTCTTAAGGTGAATATGACCAACTTTATACTCTTTGTAACAGTTTGGTGCTGTTTTTGAATTAAATGAAATTAATCACCCTCCTAATCACTGCATTGCATTCCCCGTGTAGAAGTCCCTGACGGCAGCTATACGCTTGTGCCGGCTGACGAGGACGAGGGAGCAGGAGGAGACGTGCACTACGTGACCGTAGAGCAAGACCCAAGCCAAAGTCCGGAAGTTTGTGTGTCTGCTTGTGCTGATGAAGGCAAGCCCCGGTTTATTCATTAACCTATGTGTTTCTTTAAACTTCTTAATTTACTTATTGTTATTGTATGTGCATTTACGTTCAGGAACTGAAATGAAACCCTAGTTGCATGATCCATAAGTACCTATGATCTTTTACTAGCATGTTAGATCGCTAGTTGCTATGCTTTAAGGATCTGGTATAAGTCGAGTGATGTTCGTCACTCGCGAGAATAGGATCTCCTTTATGGAATCACCATATGTTTAAATGGATTGCTCACGTGGTAAGAGCATGGGATTTGGGCTCCGGTCCAATGGCTTTGTTGGCTAAGTGTTTGAAAGTACTAAACACTTGTCGGAAATGGGTACGATAAGCTTAGTACCTAAATGAGGCAGTATGGGGTTTTACTATCACTACACTTAGGGTTGCAGCCCCGGGCTCGCCACCCGAGTACATGCATGAGGCTGGGTGACCTTGGTGTCATAGCCCAGATAAACCTTGTACTTAAGACTGTGAGCTATTATCCCCAAACCGAAGAATGATGGGAACCGCCTGGTTGGTGAACTCTTGGGGAGGACATCTTCCGTGTGTTTAGGTCCGCCTTGCAAGGTTTTTTGAATCAATCGATTGTCGCCCTCTCACCGTTATCTGAGACTACTTACCCGACTGGCCATGATATCCCTTTATGATGGAACTTTGTGAAGCTTATTACCTTGATTAATTGTTTGTACAACTTTGGTTGCAATAGTTGCTTATCTAGTAATGATTACTTCTACTAGAACATGAGCTAAAATATTGAAAGTAAGGATTAACCACCTAGTAGCTTTTTGGGCAAACAAACCCACTAGCCAAAAGCCATGCATGATTAGAGGAAAGTCTTTCTTTTAGACGGGTAAGTCTTGCTGAGTATTAGTATACTCATTGCTTTATAAATGTTGTTTCCAGGTAATGCATGTGATGTGTGGCCCGGAGAACTTCCACCCGGCTGGGAGCTGGAATGGGTGGATGACGAAGAATGATTGCATCATGGACAGGCCTCCTATGATCTGATCGTACCGTTTAGTTATCTTCCGCTGTTTTCAATAAACTCTAAACTATTTACTTTCATGCCAAAGAACTATGTTTGTAATAATGAACCCTACGAGGATGTGATGGTTAATTTGTAAGGCACTCTGGACTCTTCTTCGTGAGAGTTTTAATGCATATGTTCGATCCTCTCTGTGATGTCAAGTGATTTACCGGGCGTTAACCCGGCACACTCAACGAGATACTTCTTTATTATCGCTTAATGACCAAAAGGAATGGTTTAGGCGATAGTACGGAATTATCTCGGGTGGGGTTGTCACACCTGCTCCTCTGGCGGCCTCGTACAGTCGTATGTCCCTGGTGGAGGGAGCGGGGGAAGGCAGGGCGGCCTCGCGGCTCTCCGGCGCCCGGCACCAGGAGCCTGGCCAGCAAGAGAGGAGGGGCGGAGCAGCAGGGGGTGCTGCCCTTGGGGAAGAGAAGGGGAGGTGGCTAGGCGCAGCGGCCGGGCGGGACGAGCAAATCCGCGAGCAAAAAGGAAGGAACAGAAAGGTAGGCAAGGGGGCGAGCGCGGAGAAGGAAGGGGGAGGGAGAAAGGGCGACAGGCGGGGAGAAGGGAAGGGGAGTCTGGGCGGGGGACGAAGAGAAGGGAAGGGGATGTCGAGCATGTGATTCGCGGTGGCGGGTCGGCCGCGGGTACGCAGGCGGGTAAGGGCGCAGGCGCGTGAGAAAAGAACGCTGATTTTGGCGGAAACATTTTAGATCTTGCGTTTTTTCCGTCCTCGCGGGTTTCGTCTAGCTCTTTTGGGTGGGCCTCACCTGACACGTGGGTCCTCTGTGAGGGGTGGGTATGTTTTACGTTGGGTGAGAATTGTTCTCAATTATTTCCGCCTTTATAGTATAGACTAGAACATTCAAACCATTTTAACAATCAAATTCAGTAATAGGATCAAATGGTCTACTTCCAGAAAGTAATTACTCATCCCTTTATTGACCTTGAAAAACTTTTCGTTCCCCATTTGATCTGAGTATAACTTTTGTTCTTTCTTTTACCTTAGGAAAAGCTATACGTCACACATGTGATTTGGCCTTCCTCGTCACACAAATTTTTTTGCCGTCCGTTTTGGATCTGGCGACGCAGGAGCACCCCATCGTTTTGTTTTGTTTGGTTCCATGATGTGTGGACTCGTGGTGTCGGTGCTACTGTTTGTTTTTTGGGTTATTTGGATCGAGGCCATTACAATTTCTCCTGTTTGGAGAAACACCACTATTATTCACGTATTTTGAAATTTTCCATCACAATTCTTCTTCTACCTGATCTTTGCCATTTTCTACGTCTTCCAAGTGATGATGCCTGCTGTCAGACCGTATTTGTACACACATGTTGCGTATTGTTCTCCTTCTACTCGCTGACATGTGGGCTCTACATGTCAGCTCTTTCTTCAACATCCAGCCAAGAACAGTCCGGCCGCCCGGTGAGGAGCTTGGGGGCGGGGCGGGCTACAACGGGGAGGAGTTTGGGGAGGGCCAGCACAGGAGGAACCGCGCCGCGAGCAACGTAATTCCACCACCCCACCCAGCCAGCGACAAGACACAAGAGCAAACACCCCCGCACGACGCGTCTGCGCATTGCGATCCGAGGTGGCAAGGAGCTCACCGACTCGGCCTCGTAGAGCTCGAAGCTCTGGAGGCAGCCGTCCGCCTCCGCCGCCATGGCCGGCCGAATCCCCCATGCGTGCGGGCCGGGTCAATCTCGCATCCGCCGGCGCGGGCGGTCGCGGCCCCCACCGCCGCAGCCGCGGCGGCCGCGCCCACCCACCGAACCCTAATCCGCACCGCCGGCCGCTTGAGGTAGAGCATTCCCCGCGCGCGTCTCCCTCTCCCACCCGCGAATCCGAGCACGGACCGACCCCCGACGCTCGCGGCAAGCGGCCTGCGAATCCGGCCAGGCACCGGGGATTCCGGGAAGCTCGACGCCGATCGTGAGCTGGCGGAAATGGGAAAATTTCTGCTGGGGAGGAGGAGGAGGAGGAGGAGGAGGGAGGCGAGGCTGTGAATGATGAGGAAATTCCATCGGGGAAGGACCCGCGCGGGCGTGAGGGATGGCGGGGAGGAGCGCAGGCGTGAGGGATGCTGAGTGAGAGAGGATGAGAGGAAGAAGATGATGCTGACAAGTGGGGCCAACATGTCATTGATAGGAGAGCGCAAATACAATGAGATGTACGTCTTCGTATACACTTGCAGCTGGGCCCGAGTCGTCTTCATACGTATTCTATAGCATATTTGAGAGAAGTCAAGAATTGTAATGGCAAATTTCAAAATACGTGAATAGTAATGGTGTTTCTCATGATGCTGACAAGTGGGGCCAACATGTCATTGATAGGAGAGCGTAAATACAATGAGATGTACGACTTCGTATACACTTGCAGCTGGGCCGAGTCGTCTTCATACGTATTCTATAGCATATTTGAGAGAAGTCAAGAAATCGTAATGGCCTCAATGCAAGTAAACTTTTTTTTCTCGCGCTGGTATTTCTGGATTTGCCTCGTCACTTCCTAAATCTCTTCGAATCCTTCCGTCCGTGCTGCGCTTCTCCCCCGACCTATCGCGATGCGCGGCGGAGCTAGGGTTCCGGCCGAGCGGGTAAAGTTACTTTCTCCTCCAATCCATTTCCGCCCTGATAGATCCCCTATGAAGTGCTTGCTGCAACGAATCGGCGGCACGCGCGGATTTGCGATTTGCCACTGATTTTTTTGTCGCGACGAATCCGCTCCGCGCGCCGGACCGCCAGGCTGCTCTGCTCGTGGTGCCGCGCCGCGTCACGATGGACTGGTGGCCGCGTCGACCGAGCTATTGGCGGTTGACGAGGAGCTCGACACCGGTACACTGGCAAAGCCTGTGACCGGGGTAGAGCTAGATGGCGCGCGGAACCGTCGGCCAGGGCTCTGTGATTTGGTTTTCAGCTGGATCCATGGATATCCTCTCCGAACGCTAATATTTCGCTTTGGGAAGCAGAGATTTCCTTGGACATGGGCAGATGGTGTCGTCTGGGGAATGGCGCAAATCCGGTTGGTCTCCTCTCTGATTCATGTGGTTCCGAGCTTGTTGATTCGAAGCCTGTAGCTTTCTCACGCTCATCAGACGAAATTCTGATTTTCTGGGAATTGGCTGCTTTTGTATGAGGTTTTGCTGCATCCATTTTTGGATTTAATTGCACGTAGTGTTAGTGTAGAATATGCTTTGAAAGTGAGATCAGTAGTTAGTCCACGGATAAAAGTATTTCGCTCATATCTGTGAAATATTTAAGCTGTGGGGTTTTCATGCTGCGCTTTTTTAATCCAGTTAGCTAGGCCCATCAGCTTGATTGTCAGCAGTAGTATGTAAAATGTGTCTTGAGAAACATGGAAGCTCTCATTCCCTATGTAACCCATCCTTTTTTAATAAAAACCATGGGCATGCTTCTCTTGTATAGATGATTGTAGTTAAAATGGGTTGAATCGTGAAAAGATCTCGGAGCTTTCTGCAAAAAACACAAGTCCTGTTTCAATTGAATGTCATGACATGTGTTTTCAGTATATTCTCTTGTATCTAGTTTAATTGGAAAAATACCTTTAAGTTGATAACACATTTGACTAGTCTGGTAACACATTATTTAAGTTGAGCATCTGCCTATTTCATAAGGTTTTATTTCTATGATTGATACATTTAAGATTGCACTCTTTTTTTGTCTGAAGTGTCCATTTCCTGGAATTTAGAATGTATGGTCCACTGCTTTCCGTGGTGAGATATGAACTCATTTAAATTTCAGAAGTGAGATTTGGATTCTTGCATCATGTAGATAATAACTACTTCTATTGCCATTAATAGGTGGCGAAGCCTTAATAGGTGGCGAAGCCTGTCGTCGGGGCGGAGCTTGACAGCGTGCACGAAACTGGCGGCCGAGGCTTGTGGTGGCATCTTTTGTGTCTTATCTTTGAAGTTAAATATGTGTTATTATGAAACTGGTATTATTAATTTGACATTAGCCTATACAGTTTAGTACTCTAATAATCAGGATATTAATGTTTTTTCATTTGTGCCATTTCTTTGGAGCAACAATCAAATTTTCTGTTTTCTAAGTAAAACTTAGACTACAGTTCCTAGGTTACTGGTTTCCAGTTGCACGTGACATCACATTTGGATTTGATCCTGCATCCGTCTCCCAACCTTACTTGTGTGCATCTTTTAAGCTCGTTTGTTAGTCTTTCTATCTCTTTTGCTCCGGTATTTTTATTTTCCTTTGATTCTGCACCGTCTGTGATCATTTCAGCCACCATCAGTGAAAGGTTATTGAACCTTAATGTTGTAGCTTCTACAGTTAAGCACTCATTTGTTTTTATATCAGGTTTTTCTCCTTTCTCCATCTGTCAATGATATATTTTCTAGGTATTTTACTGATGTCTGTCTTCATCATGACTTTCAGGATGTGGCAACTGGCAACATAGCATACAATCTTTCTGGAACTTTGCACATATACTGGATAAGTCCTCATTCTACAGATTAATTATGACTATATATCTACTCCTGTATTCTTGAACCGGTTGATCTTCACATGGGTATACTTCATACACTCTATTTTCTCTATTTCATCTAGTATAGTTGCATGTCTAAACTTCCACAAAAGCTTATTAAATATTTTTGAGTTCTATGTATAATTTCGACCACAACCTTGCTTTTTGCTTTTTGTGTAGTCAAATTGTGCCTCATTGTCATAGTCTGTTTCTTGGATCCTTTCATACTCTTTCAGGAAGCTTCTAATGTTTGTATTGTGGCCCTATAGTTCTCTTATATCTTGCATTTTCCCCTTCACTTCTTGTTGGCACAATTTCAAATTTGTGTTAAGACTGTCCGCACTCGTTGAACTCCAAATCCAACCTCTAAAAGGAATATTCCTGCCTGGTCATCGGTATTTTCCAGTTCAGTATCAGTTTCCCCGCACCCGCCAACCTCTATATTTCACACTCCAAACCAACTACCTTGTGTGGGACCCGCACGTCATACTCTTCCTCCTTTCTTTTCTTTCTCTCTCCCTCCCTAGTCCCCACCTACCCCAGCACAATTCTTCCCTCTCCCACACCGACGCACCCCGACACCTCCTCTCCTCTTCGTCGCCAGCCTCCTCCTCTCTTCTCCGCCGGCGGCCTAGATCCGGAGATCACGCCCACGCCGTCGGCCTCCTTCCTCGTCCATCGCCACGTCCATGGATGTCAATCATGGTGGGCCCGCGGCAGAGCTTCTGAGGCAGCGATGGAGCAGAGGCAGAGATCTGACGCAGTGGAGGGCGGCGCGCGCTCCTCCTCCCTCGGCTCCGCGGCCGCGGGGGGAGCGGACAGCCCCGGAGCGGCGGCGCGCGCTCCTCCTCCCTCAGCTCCTCCGCCGGCGCAGGTGCGCTGGGGAGATCCGGCGTAGTGGAGGGCGACAAGCTTGGGCCCTGAAGCGGCGGATTGGCGCGACGAGCTTGGGCCCGATGAGCTTGGGTGGCGGATTGGTGCTCAAGCGTGCATCCATGGAGATCGAGCTCCCGGCCATGGAGGCCCGGTCCAAGGCACCCTCTCTGGCGCAGAGCTCCTGGCTCGCTCCGCCCGTACCGGATCCGGCGCTGCAGGCGACGCGCCGAGCTCCGGGCGCACCGCCTCCTCGATTCGGGGCGCCGGGCGGGGGACGCGACGACGACGACGGTCGTGGCGGCTCAATCTCCGACGCCTCTCCCCCACAGCTCCCCGCGCTCGTCCCCATCTCCGGTCGTCCGTCGCGGATGAGACGCGGCCCGCGGCGGTCCCCGCTTGGTGTCCATGGCTTCCTTCTCTTCTCTCCCCTGCTTCCCAGCGCCTCCCTCCTCCTCTCTCCCTCCCTCCCACGGCAGGACCAGCAGGGTGGTTCGGCGCCCCGTCCGACGTGGCGTGTCCCGTTCGGCCTCCAAACGCACCAGGGATGGCGTCCGAGGGACCGAACGGGATGGTCTAGTCCCCTTCCCAGGGAGACGGGATAAGCGACCTGGAGGTCGCTTTCCCGTCCGGTTCAGTTCGCCAGTGCGGACAGTCTAATGGGGTTAAACTTTAACATTCCAACGTTCGAATATTTTGGCGTTTGGGAACATGAAACTATATTGTATGATTTTAGAGGTATAGGAAGCAGAATGTGAGATTTTAGTGCAGGCAAGGGGTACAGGGTTCTTATCCTTGTTTTTCTATCTTTTTTCCTTTTTAAAAAAATTGAGAAACTATGTTGTACCAATTGAGAGGGATAGGAAGCAGAATGTGAGATTTAGTGCAGCCAAGGGGTACGGGGTTCTTATCTTTGTTTTTCTATCTTGTGTTTAGTAGTTAACACAAAAGCCACAAGGATCCTTAAATATATGACAACATATCAGGTGGAAACAAACCTCTCCATGCAAACTATGGAAACTTCAATCTGAGTCGCACGAACTTGATCCAACGGGGCGATCAAAGGAGGTGGGAGGAGTGATTTGCAAAATCACCTTTGCAAATCATGCCTCCCACCTCCCAAGAATTTTGCAAATCACCCCTTCCACCTCCCACGAGTTCTCCCTTGGATCAAGATCGTGTGACTCAGATTGAAGTTTCCATAGTTTGCATGAAGAGGTCGGTTTCCACTAGATATGTTCCCTAAATATATAGGTCTATGAGTTGTCTTTTTGTTACAAATATGTTTTCTCAACCTTTCATTTTCTTCGGTGCTTAAAGTATCATCTTGATTTGTGTAGAATGTTAGGCAAACACCACACACCCAGGATGGGGGGTGACCTTTCATTATATAGGCCGGATACGGCTTGGAGTACAAGTAATACAATATAAGACCATATACAACTCTATATATCTAACATCCGCACGCAGTCGCAGGTGGACTAACGCCTAGACTGGACCTAAAATCAGTAAACAACTGTACAGGAAGGCCCTTGGTCATGATGTCAGCAAATTGGTGCGAGGAAGGGACATGAAGAACACGAACTTGACCCAAAGCCACTTTCTCGCGGACGAAGTGAGTGTCAATTTCAATGTGCTTCGTTTGTCGATGGTGAACAGGATTAGCAGTCATGTAAACAGCACTGACATTGTCACAAAAGACAAGCGTAGCCTTGGAGAGAGGAACATGAAGCTCTTGGAGAAGCTGGCGCAACCAACAACATTCGGACAACAAGGTGAGCAAGCGCCGTGTCTCGCCTCGACCGGAATGGGAAACGATGAGTCCGTCGCTTAGACGACCAAGAGATCAGAGTAGAGCGCCGAGAATCGGGGCGGCCGGCCCAATCGGCATCGGGAATACGCCGTGAGGGGAGTCGACCAGACCAGTGCCAATCCGAAGACCAAAGGACAAGGTACCCTTCACATAACGTAGGATGCGCTTGAGAAAAGCCACATGAGACTCCCGAGGATCATGCATAAAGAGACGGACCCGCCGAACAAGATAAGCAAGATCCGGTCGGGTCGAGTGAGGTATGCGAAGAGCACCGGCCAAGCTTCGATAGGCGGACGCATCGACAACGGGCGCACCATCGGAAGCGGACATTTGGCCTTGGTATCAACTGGTGTCGTCGTAGAATTACAATCACTCATGCCAGCACGTCGAAGAATCTCCAGAGCATACTGGCGCTGAGAGAGAAACAATCCGTCGGAAGAACGAGTCACAGACATGTGCAGGAAGTCATGAAGACCCCCCAAGTCAGTCATGGCAAACTCACTATGCAGACAATCAATAATGTGCTGAAGCGGTGTGTTGGAAGAAGCTTTCAAGACAATATCATCCACGTAGAGCAGGAGATAGGCAATGTCATCACCATTACGATAGACAAATAGAGAAGTATCCATGGCTGATGCAACAAAACCCAATGAGCGAAGATATGTTGCAAACCGCTTATTCCAAGCATGAGGAGCCTGCTTCAATCCATACAAAGACTTCTGAAGGAGACACATAATCTGGATGGGCAGGATCAACAAAACAAGGGGGCTGCTCACAGTAGACGGTCTCTTCGAGATGTCCGTGAAGAAAGGCGTTCTTCACATCCAACTGATGAATAGGCCACTGACGAGAGGTAGCAATGCTCAGCACAGTCCGAATCATTCCCTGCTTAACCACCGGGCTGAATGTCTCATCATAATCAACACCAGGCTTCTGATTATATCCCTGAGCAACCCAACGAGCCTTATGCTTAGAGAGGGTACCATCAACATTATATTTTAATTTCCACAACCACCGTCCAGAAACAATATTAACACCAGGGGTGCGAGGTACAAGGCGCCATGTCCCGTTGTCCGTCAAAGCTCGATACTCATTAGCCATGGCAGCACGCCAATTAGGATCAGCAAGTGCACTGCGATAGTTAGTCGGAACTGGAGAGGCAACTAAAGAAGTAGCGGTGATGTTCCGGTAATTGACAGGTGGAATCATACTAGACTGTAGGCGTGTCAAACGGCGAAGAGCTGCAGGTGGTGGATCAGCGCTGGTCATAGGACAGTGAGGTGGTGGCAGATCCGTCAGAGGCGGAATAGGACCAACCTGTCGACGATGAGGCGAGGACCGTGGATGACAGGAGGACGACGACACGAGTCCATAGACAACCACATATCGTCCAAACAACAGTGCTGGTGCTGCTGCTGGCACAGGCGGAGGAGCAGGCACCGGCGCGAGCGCAGGTGCGGCCGGCGCGAGCACGGGGCGCCGCAGTGGCCGGTGGGCACAAGGGCAACAGTCAGCGCAGGAGTCGGTGCAGGGACCAGGGAAGATGGTGCGCTCCCGCCCGTACTGGAAGACGCCGAAGACCTTGATGGGGGCACGAGACTACACCCACCAGGAGAAGAACGTGGTCGCTCAACATCCATGGAGGACGGAGCAGCCGCAGAGGAACCCCCAGCTGCATGATTAGTAGAACAAGGTGCAATATCCATGTCATCATCTAAAAGGAAATCAAAGGAGCTGGTGGAAGGAGGATGTGAGGTAGCATCAAACGGAAACTGTCGGGGACACCCATAAGGGTCCCCTAAACAACCAGGGGGAACCCGCTTAAACTCGTAAAAAACGAAAACGAACCTAAACACGCGCACAAACGAACCCACGGACCCACGGCCCGTCAAACAATCGGCACAACCACCCTCGAGCGGAACTCCGCTCCGCTCGAGGGGTACGGCGATGCCCTGGTACAATCCGCCTCGCCCGTGGGTCTGCCGCCCCCTCGAGCGAGGTTCCGTCTTGCTCGAGGGTCGGACTACCCTCGAGCAGGACTCCGCCTCAGTCGAGGGCCTAGCGCCCCTCGAGTGAGTTCTCGTCTCGCTCGAAGGGTTCACGTCCCTGCCGCCTCCATACCTGCTCCTCCGGCAGGAGCATTTAATGCACTGACATTTGCAAGCGCCAAGTCAAAGGCGAATCCACGCCACTACGCGCCTGGGAATCATGCCCCGGCACTGCTCCGCCAACTCCCGTGGTGCGGCCATCCCCGCCACTGTGCGACGTGGTCAGCAACCGCCCCGCGGTACTGTACCACTCCCGTACGGCCGGCACACCGCACCCTCGAAAAAGGACGGCGGAACCCTCGTAGGGATGACGCGCGACTACTCCGCGCCCGCCCGGGACGACGCCGTGACGTCAGGCCAGTGGAAGCGGTCACCTCCATCGCCATCAGCCTTGTGCGACCATCCCCGTCACCGCGACGCCATCCCGGCCACTGCACCACCATACCCAACACTGTGGGAGCATGCGGCGACGGGACACTGCCACTCCAGCCACTGTGCCTTGTATGACCTCATGTCAACGGCACCCTCGAATCCCCATGCGGACGGCCCTAGAACGAGCAACCTCTACGCCACCTCCCTCGAAGCTGCTCCTGGAGACGCACAGGACACGCCACGACACCCCGCCAGAGGCGGGATTCGCCATGACAACCGTCTACTCCATGGCACTATACGCCATGCCTCTACACGTAGGCCAAATATTGTGGCATGCTTGTAAACTGCTTCCTCCTTGGCCTATAAAAGGAGGGACAGTCCCCTAGCCACGGGGGACGACGGATAGCAATCATCTGCACGATTTCCGCCTTCACCACGATATTGGCACTTGCCTCAATCAGTACCTCTGGGACCTGGAGGCCCGACCTCCTCTCCCGCCTCGCTTGTAGCCCCCCTCTACGAGCACCATGGTGCAACGCAATATAGTGCCCCGAGCACACCACTGCTGGACGTACGGCCCCGGCCGGAACCAGGATAAAAACCAGTGTCACTAGTTGCTTAGCACCGGCCATCGAGAGATAGATCTCAGCGCTTCTTACTAGTTAGTGTCGGGACTACTTTCCGCACCGACAGTTGGCGCGCTAGGTAGGGGCGGGAACGGCGCTGAAGATCAGCTCCCACCAGCCATCTCGATGGTGATTCGCACCGAGTACCGGGGCCAGAGGTATTCCATGGGCAGCTCGGACCCCCTCCTAGCCGGGTTCGAAATCCGGTTCGGGACCACGGGGAACGACTACCTCATGCGCGTCACCAACCATGACGAGCTTCGTTCGCGGTGGCCGACCGGGCCAGGACCGGTCCCCGTCGCACCCGCTGCCGACGCCTCGGCGCCGCCCAAGCGGACGCGCGGGCCCTTCGGCACCTCGACGTCGTCGACGCTCGGTCGGCGCTCCCGACGAGGGCGCGGACGAAACGACGACAGGGCGCGCGCGTCGGCTCGCAACGCGACGCGATCACCGGTGAGACGCGCAACCGCTCCGACGGGGGCGTATGGTTTACGGGCCGCGATTCCCCCTCGGCTTGCACGGCACCGCGATGGCGCACGCCTCGTTCGCCGGCACCGATTTGGCGGCGCGCGAGGGCCGTCCCGGCCGTCGCGTCCCGGCGGCTGGGAACCTCACTGCCACCACCGACGACGAGTCGTACCACGGCTCCACCAGCGAACTGCCACCCGCCACTTCGCACGGGTACGCGGAGTGGGACTTCTTCGGCGTGCCGGATCCAGTGATGTTCCAGCGGTTCCTCGACGTCACGGACTACTGGTTCGGCTACTCCGATAACTCCAGTGCCGGGAGCTACGACCCCGCGCGGGAGTGCTTCGTCGTGCTCGCCAACGACCAAGCGAACGCTGCGAACGTGGCGGAAGCTGGCGACGGAGAGGTTCCCCCCAACCCGGGAACTAGACAACACCAGGGTGCGGGGCCAAGCGCGCCTCCCCGACAAGACATCAAGACCAAGCTTCAATGCAGCCTGACGGATGACGACGTACGATGGGACGTACCAGTTGACAGGAACTGTAGCTCTTTTTTCCTTCCCTTTGTGCCCCTCCCCTTGTGACTATAAAAGGGAGAGGAGGGCAAACGTTATAAGGGTTAGACTTTCATAGGACCGCACACCATCTCTCGGGACCTGGGAACGAACTCCCTCTCCCGACCAGCTTGTAAATCCTACTACGAGCACACTTGGCTCAGTAACACGGCAGCCACGCACTGGACGTAGGGTATTACTCCTCGGAGGCCCGAACCAGTATAAACCCCGTTGTCTCCCAAGCTAACCATCCGAGCCCGACGCACGATCGATAGAAATTTACTGCCGGCGGTAGCGAACCCCGACACCAAGGTACATATGTCCAGATGTTGGTTTCTACTTAGTTGTTTCTGACTTGGGAATTTCAGATGTTTGGTGTATTTATAATGTGCTTGCTAGAACTACTACTACATCTTTCCCTCACTCTTGTGGTATTAATAGCATCTGATAAATCTCAAGATCACTCATGTTGCTTTAGTTTACTAGAAGTGGTAACATGTTACTATCTTTCTTGCAGGCTAGTCATGGTGCTTTATTTTCACAAAGTTTGCAAGTAGCAGCCAGAGACTTGACCTTTTCCTGGTAAATTAAGTTTACTCTTTGCTCTGAAGTTTGTAAATGTAGGTGTGATAGTACTAGTATAAAATCTACACTTATTTAGAGAGAGGCAAAGGAGAGTAATAACTAAGACCATATCTTTCTATCTAGTCAGCAGAACTATACTCACTTGTAGTGCTAATCATGTAGAACAATAAAATCCTGAAGCATTCACTCAAAAACTTGGATCCAGTGCAAGCGCAACTTGGAGTGGGAGTGCCGCCGCCGCCGCTCGAGCTGGAGGCTGGAGGGGGCTTGGCACGGGGGAGGGGGAGAGAGAGAGGTAGGTGCAACATAGCGGCGAAGAGCGGGGAGAGAGCGTGGCGGCGCAGGGATCCTAGGGTTGGAGCTGTTGTTGGGTTGCACTTTTCACGGAATGGATGTTTCTACCCCCACCTGGCCACCCGAGCACTCCATCAGGTCTCCTGCGATCTGGTCTGCACCAGCTCGAGACCGAGGCGCAGGCAGCTAAGAGCGGGCCCTGCAGTCGATGAGATGTGCGACAAGGCCCACCTTCCAGCGCCGAGGGGCGCGGCCTCTGTCGCCCTCCCTCGCTCCTCTCACGCGCGTGGTGGTGTGGACGCAGGGCTGCGCGCCACGTAGGACCTGAAACGCGAAGAGGAGAGCAAGGGGGCTGAGGTTTTAAGAAAGTTGATGTTGCAGTAGACCTGTAGTATAAGCTCGATATACTCTGGACTCTGGTATTACTGTAGTCAATTGGGAATTGTGGAGACGGGTTAAAACTTGGTCCACCCTGAATCATTATATCACGCTGCAGCCTGCAGCACAACCCACCAAAAAATTATTTAACTGAAAAATGTTGAATAAAAAGTTGGATCAACATTTTTTGAAAAAACTTCTACTGTTTCCAAAAAAAAGTCGAGCCCAACATTCATTGAGAAAAAATAAACCGAACATTTTTCTAGAGAAAGTTGATCTAACATTTTTTGGGATTTTTTCTCCGACTTCGGCGAACAACGGTGACAGCAAACCCCATGCGGGGGGGGGGGGGGGGGTTAGATTTGACAACTCTCATTCGTTTGGCACGAATCTGAACTATGGACTCTCAGATATCGAAAGATAGTATTTATTTATTAATTTTGAAAAATGGATAGGTTACAGAAGAGGTCTACGAGGAAGAGATGGAGCAGAGAGATTGCTTTCGACTATCTATAGTAATTCCCCATCTCTTGCCCTATTCCCAAAATGAAGAACCAAAGGGCACTATAGCCCCTCCAGCAACAACCTCATCCCTTCCCAAAACGAGGATGTCCACTCTCCCACCCACATCCTTAGGGATTCTCTCTCCTTTCCCTTTCCCAACCACCTGCGACCCCTCCACCTCGGCCTCCTCCTGCCTCACTCTCCTCCAGTGAGGGAACGTGTTGGCCTCCAACACCCCAACCCTAGCTCCTCCACCTCAATGGCGGCGGGGCTCCCTCGATCCAAGGGCGTGGCGGAGGATCCAGGGAGCAGAGTAGGGGCTAGGCTCCCTCGATCCAGACGATGATGGGCGGAGAGCAGAGTAGCAGCGCAAATCTCGTAATGGGCAGAGAGCAAAGCAACAACGCAGATCCGACAACAGGCGGAGAGCATAGCACTGACGGGTGGAGTCTCGGAGAGCATAGCACCGCCAAGTAGAGAGCAAAACAGCAACGTAGATCTGGTGACAACGACCTACGTTGGCCCTCCCCAGCCTAGTGACGCTCAGGCGACCGGCTCCGAACTATGTTGGTGGCTCCTCTTCTCTCCGCCCCTTCCCGCTCTTCTCCTCTGGGGCGTAGGTCGGCGATGGTATCGAGCTCGAGGAGGGCGGCATGGCGAGCAGGCCCTGCCTCCCTCAGTGATGGAGCATACCGATGACGGGGGGTCTCCTTCTTCCCCTCTCCTGGAGCGGCCTCGGGAGCGGAGCTCGCCATTGCGGAGGAGCTCTACGAGTAGCCGCGGTATTCTCCCTCTCCCCCTCCTCACAGGAATCAACTGTCGTCGGGGCTGTTGCTGGAAGACTCTTTCTTTTGTGTTGGCCTACCCCTTCTCTCTCCTATGCGCAGCCCACCTCTTTGAGCATGTAGGTGCGCAATATTATTTGAGTTAGTCTTCATGGATGTGAGCTGAGGCTCTGGTGTGGGCTGGATGCGATGTATTTATTTAGAAAAATTTGATCTAACATTTTTCAGAAAAATAGTGGGAGACGGAGGGAGTTATGAGACTAGAGTTTGATTTTGATGCAGATCTAACATAGAAATTCATTGGACGAATTGTAAACGTTGGAAGATGATATAATTTCTGGCCTTTGGGTGTGGTGAGTTGGGATGAGCCTCCTCTGCAGTACTACAGAGGGACTACTCCCACCGATGCATGGGCCCAGCTGTGATGCGGCCCACATGTCACTGAGAGCGAGTCCCTCCGGGTACTTTAGAGGAATTATTTCCGGTGGGTTGAGGCTCTCTGTTTTTTTTTACAACAGGCTCTCATGTTTGTACGTGGACTCGATGCGGTGTGTCGTGAGATTTGGGGCATGAGATCTGCTGTCACTCAAAACGTGCATCCGTAAAGTCAGAGATTCACAGTGTCTGCAGTTATGCACTGACGAAGGAATCCGATTCTCCACTTCAGCTACAGTTTCGCCCTTTGTCGCTTGCACACAATAAAAGACAAGAGAAAAATCACACGATAGAACACGGCTCTCTCCTACTTCCTCCGCTCCTATGTATACGCAATTCAATCGTTCAAACTTAACAAACAACAATGGAAGGAAATAAGATCTATACCCCTCATTTTACACTACACACCAACTCTCCTTCCACCCACCCACTAACGCTATTTCATTTTGCTTATATTTTGACAAAAAATTTTGAACCCTAGAAATGTTTATATAAAGGAACAGAGGGAGTATATACGTACTACGAACACGTTATATTTTCAAGTCTCGAAATTTACTAAGTCATTCTTGAGCCATTCTTCAACCATCACAAAGGTACAAACTGACACACGGACGATCTGTATATATACCTTATCGATAATCTACCGGCAGTATACACCAAAGCACACACACGATCAGGTGGACTCGTCGCCGAGCTTCTGGTCCTTGACGAACCTGCCCCAGTACCAGTGGCGCGCGAAGACGTGGCCCATGGACTCGAGCGGCACGCCCTTGGTTTCCGGCACGAGCGCCACGGCGAAGGCGGTCATCACCACCAGCCACGACGCGTAGAAGAGGAACGCGCCGTACCTGAAGCAGCACAGCATCGCCAGGAAGAACTGCGCCTGCAGGAAGTTGAGCCCCAGGTTGAGCGCCACCGCCGCGCCCTGCCCTGCCGACCGCACCTCCACCGGGTAGATCTCGCCGGGGATCGTCCAGTACAGCGCGCCCCAGGACCAGCTGAAGCTCGCCGAGAACACGAACGTCGCAATCAGCACCGTCACCGCGTAACACTTTGCCATCTTGCTCCCGTTGCCGAGCTGAGAGCCGATGATGCTCGCCATGGTCACCTGCATGCAGTATTTTTTTCTTCATTTCCGTCAAAACCATTCCAGTGTCAAGAATCAATGAATGAGACGTGTAAAGCAAATCTGTGTATGCCTGGCACGTGAACATGAGCGCGCCGCCGATCACAAAGAGCAGCTTCCGGCCGTAGCGGTCCATGGCGAAGCCCGACGCGAGGATGCCGCCGATGTTCATTACACCCAGGATGACGGCGCCCATCAGCGCGGCGTCGCTCTCGAACCCGACGGTCCGGAACAGGATCGGCGAGAAGAAGGCGGTCACGGCCACGCCGGTCAGGTTCAGGAACACCGGGAACGCTACGGCCGTCACCAGGTACGGCCGGTACTCCCGCCGCAGGATGCGCCAGAACGCGCCCTCCTCGTTCCGCCGGGCGTGCTCCGCGGCGGCGAGTATGTCGGCAAACTCGGCGCCGATGTCCACGCCCTTGCCGCGCACCCGCTGGAGCGCGGCGCGGGCGTCGTCGTGCTTCCCGCGCAGGACGAGGCTGCTGGGTGTGTCTGGGATGAACGCGGCGCCCGCCACCATGACGGCGGCCGGGACCGCCGCGAGGCCGAGCGACAGGCGCCACCCCCATTCCGGGATCCGCGACGTGCCGTAGTTGATTAGGTTCGCGACGAGGTAGCCGACGCTGATAAAGAGCGGGAAGGCCGAGATGAAGCCGCCGCGCCAGCGCGGGGGCGATACCTCGGCGAGGTACACCGGCGTGGCCTGGCCGGAGAAGCCGAGGCCCAGGCCGAGCAGCATCCTCCCGACGATGAGCATGGCGACGTTCGCCGCGGCGGCGTTGACGAGGGCGCCGACCAGGAACATGCTGCCGCCGATGAGCATGATGGCCTGGCGCCCCAGGCGGCGGGTGACGCGGCTCGCCACCAGCGTCCCCACCATGCCGAACGCGTACAGCGACGAGGTGAAGGCCGTCAGCGCCTGGTTGTTGTAGATGCAGTACACGTCCTTGTTGGCGTGCGCCGCCCTCTTCAGCAGCCCCGGGAAGAACTTCTTCAGGAACGACTCCATCTCCGACACACCTCCTGAGGTTGTTCATTCATGTGAACGAGTTGATTTGGTTAGAGCTAATGAAACTACTACAGGAAAAATCAAGCTCGCGACAATCAAATCTAGTGTTGTTCAGTACCGTTTCTTGTTCCATTTTTCTACTGATAAACATACGCGCAAATTAAAATGGCCTGTTACGAAACTAAGAGTAGTAGAGTCTTATTTCAAAGCACACGATACTTTAAATTTAGCTCATATTTTTATTTATTAACCTCCTAGATTTTGAGTTGACCACGGTGGTGGTCGCCATGATTATTGCTGGTGTCTGCTTTGGGAGGTCGGCCCCTGAGGCGGGACCCAGCAAAGCATGCCAAGGATCAATGGAAGCGCAGGAGCAAGTCGAGACAAGAATTGAGGAGGAATATGGACACTATTGAGCGAGGGAGTGGGCATCTAGGACATGTATGTATATTGGACGGATGTGGTTTCAGCTCTGCTGTGCCTATAATTCCAGAGGATAGAGATTTTTTAGCATCACCTTTTTTGTCCTAAGAACCAGCACCAAAATATCACTATTCTTCTTCAAAAAAGGAGTACCAATATTCTTCCTTTCGATGCAAAATATAGTAGCTTTTCACCGATGGCACTCCATTATTCATCGTATCAACATCGTGTCTCCATTGAAAAAAAAATTGGCGATCTTGTCACACTCATATATCATCAGTAGGATCGGAAACGACAGACGCCTACCTCCGGAAACCCCACCTCCTGCAAATTGCTGAGATTACCATCGAGTAGCCTACTGCTAATCCTACCGGCCAACCTACCCCGGTGGTTCGAAATGGCTTTACCTAGCCACCAATGGATGGCTGCATCCGAAACGCCACTGCCAAAGCAGCTAGCGATCCCCATCTCTTCCCCTCCGACGAGAAAGATATGCTCGTCGTGGTGAGAGCTGAGAGCCACAGGACAGCAACAGCAGTCGCAATAGGAATCGGCGTCGGGGGCGCCGTCGGCCTCCCGAAGAAAAGCGACAGGAAGAAGACCCAAACTCCCCGAGCGCGTGTGCGTGACGTCCACCACCGCGGCGGCTTACGTACGGTACGGATCCGAAACTGTTGATGGGAAAGCTCGTGACCGCAGCCGAGCCGACGACGGGTGCAGCGCGAGGCCGGGCGCTGCGTGCCGCAGTCAGGCGGCTGGCGGAATCGCCGTACGCCGCCGCGCACAGTGCCGCCCACTGGCATCCGATCGCGATCGGATCGTGCGATTCGCGTGCGGGCCGTGCCCGACGCGAGACCGATGGACCACGCCACGGCACGGTCCAGGAAACCGGACGAATCCCTGTTGGACCGGGACCCCCTCCGGCGTTTGATGCTCCTGGCCGGGACTGGGCGGGGCAAAATGTCCGGCGGGGCCCCGGCGCCGGGCGCTGATTTGGTGTCGGAACACGCCTTCAGGGATGCCCCTCTCCTGTACCTGCACTGCTCCCGGAGTCTCGTAACTTTAGGGGTGGTGCACTGTGCATTGTGCAGTGAAAAAATCAACCCGGAAGGGACAGCAACTGATCAGGAACCCGCCACGCCGACGGCCGATCTCGTCGTCCCCTACCCTACCCCCCCGCCTTGGAATCTCTCGGATCTGGCTCTGGCTCTGGCCTCCGGGATTATGAAATTGTTTGGTCTGCTTGCTTGATGGATGACAGGAGGAACAGGAGAACACGCACCTACCACGCGCAGATTATTAAAATTAATCACAAATTTTGAGGTCTACGAGCTTGAGACTGGGACATGGAAGGGAGTAGGCTTTGTCGTGGAGCAATCAGTAAACCTCTCTGGCGGAAACTACTGACAAGATAGAAACAAAAGAACACCAACAGAAGAACGCAGGCATCGATTTGCCGTCGAGGGCTCCTGGAAATCGATCCCAACCGATCGAAGAAGCGACTCCATCGGAATTGAACGAGCGAGCGGAGCAAACAGCACTGAGCACATGGAAGAAGGGGAGCGCGGGGACAGGGGGCAGCGCGCCGCACGCACCTGAGATGCCAATGTCGTAGCCGAAGATGAGGCCGCCGGAGGCCGCCATGAAGCAGGTCACTACGACGGGAACGGTGAGGCCGCCGCCGTAGTCCGCCATGCCGCCGCCGCCGCTGTTGAGGAGGAAGGCGCCGCCGGGCATTTCTCGGCTCCGGCTCCGCGGACCCGCGCAGGAGCACGCAGCTTTATAGCAAAGAGAGCACGGAGACGGCGCTGCGGCGGGCTTGGCAGAGAGCAGCAGGCAAGCAGCTAGCTAGCGCGCGGCAGGCAGGCGTCACGACTCACGAGAGCCGAGAGCGCCTGGGAGCAGCGCGCACGAGGTTGATGCTCTCCCTGAGAGCAGCAGCGCTGTCTTTGTGGTGTGCTGCTGCCCCATGATAGCGTCCAGGAAGCTGCTGCTTTATAGTAATGCCCCTGACTGTTTCAAAGCTTCCATTTGGTCTCGGAAAATTGGAAATAAACCCTGATGCTCCATTTCAGAAATTTGCAAGATTGTGGGGGTACCCTTTCACCTCAGTCCCCACAAGGGCATCCGATGAATTATATAACAAGTGACAAAATTTCGGAGAGGGTCCCCTGTAAAATTAGTCAAGGGGTGTGTTTTACACTTTTACAAGTTTGCATTGAGTGATAGGATAAAGACAACGTATGGGTGGCAGTTATGGGAAATACCTAGCATTATACGGAAACGTAGCGCGATGTTCACGCATTTCGGTTTTGAGGGTCACTGGTCAAGGGACGTGATCGTTTCTCCTGAATCCTGATCATACTTAGTGATAATTATTGATCGTTGCCTCTTTGGTCAAGAAGGCAACTGGTACTTCCTCCGTTTCATGATACTTGTCGTTTTGACTTTTCTATATGTATTATTTTTTGATATGCATATATATATATATATATATATATATATATATATATATATATATATATATATATATATAGAGACACACACACTTATGTCTAGATACATTAAAAATGTATTTAGAAAAGTTAAAATAACAAGTATTATGAAATAGATGGAGTATTTGCTTTCTTCTCCCTCTTCCTTCCTTTCTTTTTCTCTTCTTCCCCCTTTTTCCTAAAAAATGGAGAAGAGCCTAAAGGAGGGACTCCATAACGCAAGGGGCTTCAGCCCCGACAACCCCACCGCCGACTTCACATTGAGTACCTTAGTCCTTGATTGTTCGTGCATTTGAAATGCTTATCTTTGGAGTTCTTATATATGGTCCCTTAAGGTATGATCAGTACCAGAATTATCGTGCATGGACTTTTGTTATCAATATTCATAAATCATTGTGATAGTATAATTTTATGAAACTAGTTTTAAATATCGTACTCAATTCATTTCCAAATATACATTGAGAATATATGCAAACGGACTTATTTACAACTAGTTTTAAGTTTCGATAGTTAATTTAAGGCAATCCCAAATGGCACTTATTTTTGAACTTATTCTTAGGTAGTTAGGTAATAGTATTATAATTTGGAGCACTCCATATCTTAAAGGATGGTAAAACGACTCTTTTGTGATTTCGTCTACTCTTGTACCCCCTCCTGACCGTCCCGTCCTAAACAGAGAGAAAGAGGAAATTACCATCCTACCCTCTGGATATGCATTCTGCAGGCGGAGGACCAGGGGAGTAACGGCCTTCCCCATTTTGTGTTGGAAAGCTTGGACTATGGGGCTGTTTGCTTGCCGGCCGTAACCCGCCACGCCACCCGCCGTCTCTCCACGCTACAATGTTTTTGAGTGTGGCGGAGGATATGTCCACCACTGGCTGTGGCGGAGGCAAGTGTGGCGTGGCGGGTGGTGACTGCAAGCCAAACACGCCCTATAAGCAACGGACTTGACTCATGACGACACTCTGGAGCAACAAAATGAGGAGGAAATCAGGAAAGTGCCAGCCTTTCTTGCACTCTAGTAGTACCCTGGATGGGAAGTTGTTGTTAGTATACGTCTCTTCTGCAGTCGCGCAAATGTCACAATTTTTAGTTGAGTCGCCTTGAGCCCGTGGCTCCATCCACCATCCTTCTATAATAACTGTTACTGCAACTGCATATGCATGCACGACACACCGCATTTCAGACTTCCACTCCATTTCCAATGGCAATCGAATGATACACAGGAATATGTTTGCATTCCATACCTCGTGCACTCTGAAACTGATTCCAACAAAAGCAAGGTAAAATGCGCAGTGCATTCCTTCTTTGCATCGCGCACATTCCTTGCTAAGGGTGCAAATGGGTAAGAGCACCTCCAGCAGATCCCCTATTCCACCCCCTACTCGAAAAGTAGGGTCCGGAAGCAAAAAATCGCAGTCCAGTAGAGCCCCTACTCCGCCCCTCAACACTGTTCACGCCCCCAAGCCCCCCCTCCGGCCCCTTCTCCTGCAGGTGGAGAAGGGAGCCCCTACTCCACCGTTGGAGCCGTTCCTCCCTCCCGCCTCCGCACGGATCCGTCTCCCGCACGGACACCTCCTCCCGGCGCCACCGCACAGATCCATCAACGCCGCGCCTGGTCGAGCTCCCCGCGTCAACACCGCCGCGGCCCGGCCCGACCTCCCCCGCCCCGCGCCCCGCCCCCGCCGGGAGCTCCCCGCACCGCGCCGGCGGGGAGCTCGCCGCGCGCCGTGGACGGGGAAGGGAAACGCGGAGCTTGGCGGAGCCGCACGGCCCCGAATCGAGTCGAGGGATGCGCCGTCGGGGATGCACCGCCAGCTCGAAGCTCACGCGTGGATCTGCTCCCTGCGCTGTCGCCTCCTCGACGGCCGGAGGTCGAGCTCCCTTCACATGCGGCCGGAACACGAGCTCCACGTCGTCGCCTCCGCACGGCTGGAGGTCAAGCTCCCTCCGCGTCCCTTCGTCTGCTTCCCTTCTCTCCATCCCCCTCCAGCGGGCAAGCACCGCAAGGAGGCAGGTGACGGCCTTCTTTGCTCCCTCCTCCACCGACGGAGTAGGGGGATCCAACGCCAGCGAGTGCAGCGGGACTGTCAGCCCTCCCCGCGCGGCCTTCCGCCTCGGCATCCATGGGCGTGCGGGAGAGAGACAAGTAGAGGGAGATGAGATTGGGATTTGGAGGAAGTGAGAGAGAGAGGAGATTGACATGTGGGTCCCATATGTCATATCAATTGTAGGGGGTGTGGAGTAGGGGTCATTGCTGGAGTTGAGGTTGAAAAGGGCAGCCCCAAAAAGTTGAGGGACCCTTACTCAGAGAAATAGGAGCTCTATTTAGGGGCTATTGCTGGAGATGCTCTAACCTTAAGGTGCACCTCCGAACCTCCTTAGTGGTACAAATAATTGAACTAAAGAGGTTCGGAAGTGCACCACACATTATAACCAATTTGCACCCTTACTCCTCGCCTCGTCTCGTCCACTCCAACAAGCGACGCAAAACCAAAACACAGTCTTGTCCACTCTAATAAGTAATGCAAATCGCAAAATGCTCCGCTCACCTCGTTCGTCTCCGTCTGTTGGCTGCTCTTTGCCTTTGCCACCGCCTCCTCAATTTGATGCCTGCGAAGCTCGATTCGGTGGCCCGCGGAGCTCACTCAGCGCTTGCGGAGCTTGATTCGGTGGTGAAGGAGCGCGAATGTGGCGCCGAAGCTGTTGACGGTGAAATTCCGTCAAACAAGCCATGAGTTTACCTTCGGTGTTGGCATAACTTTTATACCTTATCCATTAGTACCAACCCCCTTGGTATGACAAGTTCATTCGTGCATGTCGGTTTTGAGTTTAGTGTTCATGTAGGGTTTTAGCGTTGAAAGCAAGGCTTCCGGGATAAGTTCATCAAGAACCTTGAGATAAGACCTTGAAGCCTAGTACAAGTCATGCGATGAAGCAAACTTGACTCCAAGAAGCCTAGGGACCAAACCCGAGAAGATGACAAACTTCGAGGACCTACCCAGAAAAGTGCAGAATCTTGCCCGACAAGAAGCTTCGTCCAACTCGGAGAGAAACTGACGACAAGGGCCCACATGCAGAAGGGGGAAGGATCTAGAAGACTCGGGAACCGACACCACGCGAATGAGGCAGGAAACTAGGCCGAGGTGGGCCCAGGCCGGACGGCCCAGCCCATTCTGGGGCCCAGTCGCCTCCCCCTTTGACCTAGCCGCCATTCAGGCTATTTATAGCCCCGAGGCCAAGAGCCACGGATCAATCCATTCGTCATTGACTGCCGAGGAGCAGAGAAGAGAGGGACACCATCTCGGAGAGGAGAGGGTCGAGCTAGTTGACTAGGGTCTCCCTAGCCGATGTGGGAACCTTGCAAGGAAGACCACGTCGGAGTTCCCGGAGCTAGAAGCAAGATCAAGGTAGGATCCCGGTGGTGATCTTGGTTCATTTATCATGTACTAGTTGATGTAACAAGTTGAATCCGATTTCTAGCGATCAAGTGTTTCTTCGAAGTCTTCATTTTCGATCGTCTTTGCTTATCTTAGATCTATTCTTGAGATAGATCACATAGGGTGTTTGAAGCATCCCCTCATCAGAGGTGACTAAATGTGACACAAATACCGGTCCCGGGAGGTGTGGTAACACATTTATTACAACGGGTGGAATCGATCTTTTACATTACGGCGACACAAAGGGCACGGTAGTGCCAACGCTACAAGGAACAACACAAACGCTAGCGACCACACTACAATAGCAAAGGCTTCCATAGCCTCCTCTAAGTACCACACCATGGAAGCTTTCGGTAGGGCCACGGGTACACGAGGCACGGTTGGGTGTAGGGCACGACCTACTCAACGTCTTCGGGAATGTAATCGGGATCCTCCTCTGTAAAATAGTTAGTAAAACAAGGGTGAGCACATACGTACTCAGCAAATCCAATCCCCACCCACGGAGGGGCCTATAAGCAGAAATCATGCATAAGTATAACAAGGATCGAGTTAAGGTTCATTTTGCAAACTTACACATGCGGGGGTTCATTTCAAAAGGTTTTCGCAAATCATTTTCATAACCCAAGTAACTCAATTGTTTTAGGGAAAAACCACTTGTGGATCTACGGACTTCCCGTCCGTCATAGCCCGTGCACACGGCCACACTCTTCACCCGAGAAAACAACTCACGCCGGAAAACATCCCATCCCAAAACACTAGTTTTTGTGACCACACCATGACTCGTCCAATACCGTGGACACGACTATTTGAATAGGTTTGACACTGCGGAGGTTGTACATCTTTACCCACAAGTAGGGTACGCGTCACACGGACACCTTAGTGCGGTATGGATCCTATCAAAGCCATTACCCACCTTAGCTAACACTACGAGCCACCACGGAAGCACCCAAGGGGTTATCCCACATAACCGGGGCGTACCTCACACGGAGCGTACCCCTACTCCTTGGTCTTCCACCGCTCACCCGCACACCCGGATGGCAAGTAGATTAACTAGTGGGATTTATGCTAAGCCGTTGCCACATACAACGGTCGAGTGGTTGTACGATGATTTGGGTCGGGTGAGATGTCACGCAACCCGGTCCTTAACCGACAAGATGGACAACTCCCAACACGCTCAACCACACGGTACGAGCTCACCCATACTCCGACACACACGTCCATCCCGTCTACCCGAGTTCCTTACTCATTTTCCAAACATATCCCCTTTTTGTTTTTAAAGCCCTCACACATTTTGAAAGCACACACACATTTTTAAAGCACTCGTTTAGGCCAAAACAAGGTTCAATCATAGCAATCAAGGGTGGCTATCCTACCATGTTTTGCGGTAAAACAATATGCAATTTATAAAACGGGTATAGGGTATATTTATAAAACTAGGACAGAAGCATGCATCAAAGGGGGAGGTTGAACTTGCCGTCTTCGAAGTCTTCGGGGAGTGCGGCTCGGCGTTCGGGACCTCGGGCTCCTGCTCGCAGTAGTCGGCTTCGATCTCCGGCTCGGGGTACCTTCCTCCGTCTACTCCGTCGGCTATGACGCACACACAAGCAAGCAAGCGGTATTAGCACACACGTTTCCGACCGAGCTCGGGGAGGGGGAGTGAGCGGAGGAGAGGTATATATAGGCCCTAGGAAAGGGGTTGGTTCGGCGGGGGGTGCGGTAATGTTTGGTCTTAACCGGGAAGGGAAGGCGTGTATGAAAGGCTAGGTTAAGGAGGGGTTATAGGTATTAAGGACCTATTGGTAATTTTCTACTAATGAGAAAGGATAATATAAGTTGGGGTTAGGGCCTGTTTGTAATGTGTCTAGGGCCTAACAGTAATTTACTATTGGCCTTAGGGGCTATTTGGAGAGAAAAGAAGAGGGAATGAATAGGATAGGGGAGGGGGCTCGGGATAAGGGAAAAGGCCGGGGGGCCTTGGGCAAAATTGCCCTTCTTCTCCCCCCCACTCGAAACGAACGGGGAGGGAGGGGGGCGAAACGACCCGAATTTCCGCGAACGGAAACCCGACTCTCGCACCTCCGTGATAGTCCCGGGGAAGAGGCTATCACGTGCAATCCCTGTCTCAAGTGGTACAAATCCATACAACACGGGAATAAAAGAAGAAATACATAATATTATTATTACAACATCGAGTACAACTCTTCGGCACAAGCGGGTACAAGTCCAACGAGACCGAATCAAGAAAGGTAAAACACCTACGCGGCGGATCTACATAAGCGAAGCGTCTCCGGCTCCACGGAGCAAACCCGAGCATAGGACCGGCTCTAGTCTTCCCACCTTCGTCACGAAGTTGTAGTCGTAGACGGTCACCGAGTACGAAATGCCGCATCTACCCGATAAGCGGGTAGGTCATGTCGCCTTCCCAACAAAGAGCAAAAGCGGTGGTTAAATCTAGTATGCATGGATAAAACCTATATTGGGCTGTAGAAAGTTATGCATGCAGCAACGCGGTAGCAACAATCAAGGTATGCAGAAAGCAGCGAGGTCCACACCTCCGGGAGGTCCACACCCTCGAGGTCCGCACCTCTGAGGTCCACACCTCCGGGGTCCGCACCCCTCAACAAGGATGTCCACACCAAAGCACTGAATCACAACCACGATCCGGCTCCCAACTCTCATCCGCGATGTGGGGCCCACCCGCTCCTACCCCCACATCTCAACGGCCACGGGCGGGCTCACACACTCGGGGGGAGAGAAGAAGCACAAGAAAAGAGTCTAGCCGGGTGAGAGATCGGAGGACTCGTCCATAACCGGTGGACACGGACTATAGCTATAGGTTTAACACTATGCGAGAGGTTGTACAACCGTACCCGCCCGAATAGAGCCGGAAACGGTGGCCGCCGCCCCGAACCCTACCATACGGCCGGAGTCCAAGTAAGTGGATAGTACCCTCTGCGTCTCCGAGTCCGGCGCGGCCCCCCCGCCGTAGAGCTCATGCGCCGGCGAGGGGGTCCCTCGAAGCCGTGGAACCCTTCCCCGACCTCGCCGGGGCGAAGTCTTCTAAGGAGGAAAGCGCGTCTCCCGACACGATCACACCGATCCGCCTACGGGGAGGGACGCTATCCACTACAAGTCTCACCCCGCACCCCCGCCCAATACAAGGCGGGCGGTTTGTACGGTAGAAGTCCACCGAAGCAAGGTCAAGCGACGATCGGTCCTTAAGGGCCGAGAGCAAGCACTCACCATCTCCATCCCGTCCGACACGCCGCTCGGGCGAGAGGCCGATCGCATCTCCCCGATGTAGGCGTTCACAAGTAACCAAACGGCTCGCTCCCCGCCGTAACACATCAAGGAAGAACACACCCGGAACTCACGCTAGAACACACCGAGATCTCCCACATCTCGGTGCAAACCCGAGAGAACCATCCATAATCAAGCAACAAAAGTATGGATAGTTGGTATATGGGACTAGCTAGGGGTCTGTAGCTAGCCCCGAGGTAGGTAAAGCAAGGAATCAGGATATATCAAATAACAAGGCAAGGCTAATCAAATGGCTATGCAATCCATCAAATCAAGTAACATAAATATAGCACTAGCAACTAATAGCATGCATGGGTTCTACATGGTTGGGAGTGACATGACACGCGCGATAGTCGTCGTAGAGTAGTAGAGGTTGAGCGTCCTTTCGGGCAAAGTCGGGGTAGTCGCGTCTCCTTAGTCGTCGCAGCTCGGGTCTTCAACACGAACACAAGCCTACACGAGATGCGACGTGGAAATAAATAACGAGCATTCATCTAATGCAAAATCATCAATAAGAACCAATTTAGAAGATCCGAATAAACTCCAGAGTAAAAACAAGCAGCACTGGTTTAATTAATAAAAATAGAACAATTGGTTTTAAAACAAAAGTAGTTTAAGCAACTAGTTTTTATATCCTAGAAAACGGGGCGAGGATCAAGAGTTAGTTCAAAGTTAGCTTACGGGTCTTACGGCTAAGATCTTAGGTAGTCAAGCTCGCAAGCGGGGGAAAGCGGAGAGAGGCCGAGATCAAGCACCTGCTAGGTTTTAGCTCTTGGATGATCAAAGTGGTAACGTGAAGGGTGATGAAAGCGAGAGAGAAGCAAAGATAACTAGAAAAGACATTATCATGCCAAGATATGCGGCGACGACTCGGAGGGGACGAAAGGATCAACTTGTGACCGACATCGGGTGGCGATGAGGTAAGGTGTGCTTAAGAGCGCTACGAGGCATGTGCGACGATGCGGCAACGTCCATGGCAAGGAAGCTAGGTTGCAGCTCGGGGTTGCCGAGCGTGAAGCAGAGGCCTCTGCTCACGACACGGCCGTCCATCACGTGTGGCATCCTGGTTTCAAGCACATGGCACGGTACACGCTTCACAGAACGAAGCAAAGTAGAGCAAGAGCAGATATGCGCGAAGCAGCAAAGAGGGAAGGCAAAGGTGTAGAGGTCGGCGATGAGATAATGGGGTAGGATTGCTGTCCGCGACACGCCAATGGTTAGTTCGGGGCTACGGCGTCCCAGACCCACATTGGCACAGTGGCGGGCGGCGGCCACGAATTCTACCCCAAGAATGTGGGGCAAAAGGGTTTGGTTCAAGGGCGAGAGAGGGTAAGGATAGGGTAGCGGCGAGCGCCTCGGATTTATGAAACCAACGCAAGTGGTTTCATAATTTTCGGAGCTCCGAGATAATTAGATAAGAATTTTTCAAGGATAAAAGGTTTTATAAAATAATTTCCAAAATCATTTATAAAACGAGAAAAGGATTTTTAATTTGAAAATAGGGGTGACATCAGCATGCCGTCATCGTGACGTCATCGTCACGGTGATGGCCAAAAGAGGTAGTGGGCCGAAATCGGCCCACTTGAACTTAGTCTCTTAGGCCGGAATGATGAAATCCAACCGATCACCCCGAAGATAAATGCGAGTTCACGGGATAAAATGAGAAGGGCCGAGATGGGGCTGCGTCGGCCGGGCCGGCCCATGTTCTCCAAAAGGCACGCACGGGAGAAGTCCGGTGCGGACCCTTGAGGAAAAGGCGGGGAGCAAGGCATCCCCTTGCCGTCCATGCCGGACGTGGTGAGCGCCGGCGCAAAGATGTGGCGGCGACGGCGAGCGGCGCCGGCGGCCGGTATGACTTCGACGTGCGTGAGAGCGAGAAGATAGGGACCGCTAGGTTCGGTGAGGTTTCCGGCGAAGACAAGGCCCCGGGGTTGAGCGTGCGGGCTCGGCGAGGGCGAAACGCGGCGGCGCTCTCGACGTGATGCGAGAGGCGACGACGATGTCCGAGCGAACCACGGCGGCGAGTGACGACGCTCATTGGAGGTGTGCGATCCAACACTTGTGCACACCTACTCGCGAGCGTGGCGGCGGAGTTAGTGCATGCGCACACGCACGTTCACGCGCATGGCGCGGAGGCGTCCGGTGTGCCACGGCGGTAACAACGTGGGAGGCGAGTTAGCGGCCTACGGCCCGCCGGCTCGTGGCCGGGGGTGCACGGCGGTGTTGTTGGCTTGGGTTCTGCACAAAGAGGGCGCGGGACGAAGCCCGGACAAGGCACGAAGTAACGAGGAGAAACGTGTGGTTGCGCCCTCTCGCACAAACCATCGAACATGTGGTGAGCATGCAAAAGTGCGGCTTCAACCATGCCATCCGGTGTTCGGAGAAGGCGAGGAACATGCTTGGCACGAAGGCCGACCATCCCGAGCGGTTAAGAAGGAAGGCCTTGATCGGCTAAAACTCAAGGATACGCATCGGCAAAACATCAAACAGGCTAGAGGGCGTGCAAAGGTGGAGCCTCGGAACGGTATCCATGGTCACTTGTGTTCGGTGGGGGCATGCACGGCACGAGGGCTGGCGGCACGAGCATGCATCAGAGGGTAAAAAGGTGTTGGCTTGGTCGGATGGCTCACCTATAGGCTTGTTGACACGGAGGTCATTCTGTCAAACACGTCGAGCGCGAGGTGGACAGATGCTGTGTTGGGGAAGGAAAGGAGTAGCCGCTTGTCCTCGCTGCAAGTCCACGGTTCCCTTGGTGTAGACGTTCCAGTCGACGAAGTCGTGGATCGGCGGTCACGGCGTCCTTGGCGTGGGCGGCTTCCGGCTTCCTTCGATCCTCCTCCGCGACGCCGACGGTTTCATGCGGGCAAGCGCGGTGTTAGATTGGGTAGGAAAGGGTCGGGTAGCGGCAAGAGAAAGGAAGGAAATAACGGGGTGCTTCGTGGGCATCTCACCTTATTGACAAATCATCGAGCATGTCATGGGCGAGGTGGTGAGCGGCGGGTGGTCGGCGGCTTAGTTGGCACATTCTCGTCGAACACCTTGTGTGCATGCGCTTGATCAAGGAGGCGCGGCTTGGCAACGATCATGCCCCGGTTCGGACCCTGCGGTGACGAACACGGCACGAAGGCGGCTTCGAGAGACGAGAACAAGGGCAGACAACGGCATCAACTCGTGCTTCGGGCATTTCACCGAACAGTATTGTGTGCATGCAAAAGTGCGGCTATGGTAGGGCGGTTTGAGCACTTTCGTTCGACGGAGAGAGCCGAGCCACCAATTGTCACGGCTCGACGGCCGGCCAACACGAGCGGTCAAGCGAGGTAAGAGGGCGGCTAGGTACGTGCGCTCACCGATGGCTCGTCGAGAGGTGTAGGCGTGGCGGGGAGAGGTCGTTGCCGTGGCGGGTTGGTGCGGTGCGAGAGGGGGCATGTCAAGGCACGGGTGTTGGCGTCGATCTCCGGTCCGGCTTCTGGTTGCCACCCGTGGCGGCAAGAGACGAGGGCAGGCTGCGGCGGTGCACCCTTCCCATCGGCGGGACATGGAGCCGAGCGGAGGGCGGCGCCTGCGGCTCCCGGCTTTCCCCACGTCGCCATGGAGATGGGCACACGCCCTTCAATGCCCGGGTCGCCATCCTCCCGCGGCTCCCCATCTCCCAGGTCTCCCCTTCCTTCTCCTTTGTTCTGCGGTGGGAGGAATTGGGGAAGAAATCCCCTGGCGGCGGCGGGGCGGGGGCATGAGCAAGGGACGGCGGGCTTTTATACAGGCGATCTAGGCTTGGGTGAGGCCACGGACGGCGATGATCATTGGTGTCCGTGCCCATGGCCACGCGGCGCGCATGCGGCGGGCGGGGCGCGATGCGGGGGGGGGGGGCGCGCCGCCGGCCTGCGTTCGGTGTGGGGGGGGGGGCGCACGGTCAAAGGGAGGAGAAAGGGGAATAGTCCCCCGGGCCGACGGATGGGTCCCGCCCGGTCGGTGAAGGAAAGGAGAGGGAAAAGGGTGGCGGGGGCCGGGCCGTGAAGCGAGCCGAACCGGGGCCACGCGGTTCGGGGTGAAGCCCGATGGCTTGGAGTTGGGTTGAGGGGTCTCGGGCGGACTTCAGGGGCGAGAGATAGGGCCCGGTTAGTAGTTAGTGTTTATCAGGGTTTTTGAATTTAGTTTTGAAATAAGTTTAAACCTTAGGTTGAATTTGATTACTTTCAAATTCAAACCTCTCACAATTAAACTCCAAATAAAATCCATGAACTCCAAATCACAATTTATACCATTCTTTTAGAAATAGTTTTTATATGGTTTTATTTATATGGAATTTAAGATGAGTGGCTAGCAATTTGGCTCAAAATTTGGTAGCACACAAGTTCGAGCCAAAATTTTTTAAATTTTTGCGAAAATTCACACATGGTAAATCATTCAAATTTACGGGATGTTACGGGGCGCGGCCAAGGCCGGCCGGTCGGGGGTACTGCCGGCGGCTCCGGTCCGCGGCGGCGGCGGAGAGCGAGGGGAAAAGGAAGGGGGGGCGAGGGGGTCCAAATCCCGCACTCACCTTGGGCTATAGGACTCGGCGGAGGCGGCTTGGCGGCGGAGCGAGAGGGCGGCGGCGGCGCTAATGGTGGCGGCGCGGTGGTGCTTGGGGGAACCGGCTCGGGGAGGCTCGATTTCGGTGCGGTGCGGCGAGGTGGTGGTGGTGCGGCCTTAAATAGGCGCCGTAGGTCGGTTTGGGGAGGGGGGAAAAGATTTTTTCGGCGAGGTCGCCGGCGAGCTCGGGTTCCTTCTCGAACTCCGGCCGGCTCCTTGCGGCGGCCGGCGATGCGACGGCTCGGGGCGGTACGGGTCAACGTGTGCGGGAAGGTTAGGCCGGGGGATGCGACCTAGCGTGCGGGCGGCGGTGGTCGGCGCGGCGGTGCTTGGACGGGGGGGAGTTAATGGCGCCGCGGCCCGGTGGCCGGCCGGTCACCGGCGTGCGCGGGGCGGGCGGGCCGGTGGTGGCGTGCGGAGGTGGCGTCCTTGCCGTCCCGGTGGCGTACGACGGGAGGGTTGGTGCCGGCGCGGGGCCCCGGTCGGCCGGCGGCGGGCGCCGGTCGGGTGGCCGGCCCGCCGCGCGGGAGGAAAGGGGAGGGAGGAGAAGAGAAGAGGAGAAGGAAAAAGAAAAGGAGGAAAAAGAAAAGGAGAGGGAAAAAGAAAAAGAAAAAGGAAAAGAAGGGGAGGAAAATTAAGAAAAGAGGAGGAAAAATAGGAGAAGGGATTTTGGAAAAATCCGGAAAATTATTAGGGGAAATTGGGAAGGGTTTTGTGGGGTTTTTCCGGTTTTTCGGGCGTCGGCGCGTTTTCGGGACGGAGGTGATGGCGAGGCGGACCGGTCACCGGGGACCGCGGCGTGCGCGGGATTCCCGGCCGGTGGCCGACCGCGACGTTGGGAAGGCGCGCGGGGGGTGCGGCCGAGGTGCGGTGCGGCGGGAATCGCGGCACGCGCGTCGGGGGGAGAGAGAGAGAGAGAGAGAGAGAGAGAGAGAGAGAGAGAGAGCGGTGGCTAGGGTTTGAATGGTAACTGAGCTCGGCGGATCGGTTTTTGAAATTACGCATGATTTAGTAGGTGATTTATTTAGAGCTAAAAACGTGTGCGTTACAAACCTACCCCACTTAAAATGAATCTCGTCCTCGAGATTCGGCTAAGTTTTGAATAGGTGGGGAAACTCTTTCTTCAATGCGTCCTCTCGTTCCCACGTAGCTTCTTCCACCCCGTGTCCGCTCCATTGGACTCGCACACCCGTACTTCGGTCGTTCTTGTCCGCTTAACCACGTTGTCTAAGATCTTGACGGGCACCTCCCGGTACCTAAGGTCCGGTCGTAGGTCGATGGTTTCCACCGGTACTCGCTTCTCTTCCGGAACCTTCAAACATCGGCGTAGCTGGGAGATGTGGAATACTGGGTGTATATCTGACATTTCTTCAGGTAGCTCTAACCGATACGCTACTGCTCCGACTCTCTTTAGTACTTTATATGGTCCGATGTACCGAGGGGCCAACTTCCCGTGTACTTGAAATCTCCGAGTTCCCCGGATGGGTGAAACCTTGAGGTAGACGAAGTCTCCTGGATTGAAGCTCGCTTCACGCCTCTTCTTGTCCGCGTATCTCTTACGTCCGGAGCGAGCGGCTTTCAACTTTTCTCGGATATCAGCTACTCGCTCCTCGGCTTCCTTTATAAGCGCGGGCCCAACCGGGGCACGCTCTCCTACTCGACCACATCGGGGGTGTCCGCATTTCCTCCCGTATAGTGCTTCGAATGGCGACATTCCCGGACTTGCTTGGTAGCCGTTGTTGTAGGAAAATTTCGCGTATGGTAGGCTCTCGCTCCCAATCCTTGCCGTAGGTGAGGACGCGAGCTCTTAACATATCTTCCAAAATTTGATTCACCCTTTCGGTCCGCCCCGTCCGTCCGTGGGTGGTACGGCCGAGCCGAAGTCTAGCTTGGTGCCCATGGCTTTGTGCGAGGCTTTTTCCGGAACCTAGAGGTGAAGCCGGGTCCCTCTATCCGAGACTATTCCGCTAGGCACTCCATGCGGCTTCACTATATTTTCTATGTAGAGTTTCGCCAACTTCTCTCCACCATAAGTGGTCCGTACGGGTAGAAAGTGAGCGACTTTAGTGAGTCGGTCCACGATCACCCATATGGAGTCATGTCCCTTATGAGTCCTTGGCAACCCTACTACGAAGTCCATACCTATCTCATCCCACTTCCATACCGGGATTGGTAAAGGTTGCAACAGTCCTGCGGGCTTCTGATGTTCGGCTTTGATCCTCGACAAGTGTCACGGTGGGCGACGAACCGTGCAATGTCTGCTTTCATCCCATTCCACCAATACCTCTGCTTTAAGTCCATGTACATCTTGGTGGATCCGGGTGAATGGAGTATGCTCGAGTTGTGTGCCTCATCCATGATGGTCCGTCGGAAATCTCCACCTTCGGGCACGCATATCCTGTTTTTGTACCACGGGGTGCCTTGGTCATCTACCACGAAGTCGGGGGCCTTGTTTTCTCCGGTATGCTTGCGGATTTTCATCGATTTTCATCGGTCTCTTGGGCCTTCGGATCTTTCCTTCTAGGGTAGGGCGAACACTCGGTGGCGGACGTAGCCTTGGGGGACGATGTGTACGTTGAGCCGTGCCATCTCCTCTTGCAACTGAGCACTCTTGGGTGCTGCCTTCTCGTAGGTTTTCCGGCTTAGGGCATCTGCTACCACATTGGCCTTCCCGGGGTGGTAGTGAATTTCTAGGTTGTAGTCCTTGACTAGCTCTAGCCATCTTCTCTGCCTTAGGTTTAGGTCGGGCTGGGTGAAGATGTACTTTAGACTCTTGTGGTCCGTGTAGATTTCACACTTGTTCCCGATCAGATAGTGTCTCCAGATCTTCAGGGCATGCACTACGGCTGCAAACTCCAGATCATGGGTGGGATAGTTTCGCTCATGAGGTTTGAGCCGACGGGAGGCATATGCCACTACCTTCCCATCTTGCATGAGAACACATCCCAACCCTTGTCGGGAGGCATCGCAATACACGACAAAGTCCCGTTGAATGTACGGCGGGGGTTAGCACGGGGGCCGTGGTCAACCTTTTCTTCGGCTCTTGGAAACTTCCCTCGCGAGGCCTCGGTCCGGTTAAACTTCTTCTCTTTCTTGAGCGGCTGTCATGGGCGGGCGATCTTGGAGAATCCCTCGATAAATCTCCGGTAGTACCGGCTAAACCTAGGAAACTCCCGATCTCACTTACGTTGGTGGGTTGCTTTGCCCGGTTGGAGGCTGTCTCAACTTTCCGGGGTCTATAGCTACTCCTTCGCGGTCAATATGTGCCCAAGGAAGGATTTCTTTTCTAGCCAAAATTCACACTTGCCGAACTTGGCGTATAGCTTGTGTGCCCTTAACTTTCCCGGCCACTACTCGAAGGTGTTGTTCATGCTCCTCCACGCTCTTGGAATAAACAAGTATGTCGTCAATGAAGACCACGACAAACTTGTCCGGCTCTTCCATGAACACCTTATTCATGAGGTTCATGAAGTATCTTTGGTGCATTGGTTAGTTCAAAGGACATCACCGTGAACTCATATTGCCCGTAGCGAGTGACAAAGGCGAGTCTTGGGGATGTCATTTTCCCTAATGTTGAGGTGGTGGTACCACGATCTTAGATCCACCTTCGAGAAATACTTGGCTCCCTTCGGTTGGTCAAACGGGTCATCTATTACGGGAAGAGGGTACTTGTTTTTAATAGTGACCTCGTTCGGCGAGCGATAGTCCACACACATCCTCATGCTCTTATCCTTCTTTTCCACGAAAAGCACCGGGGCTCCCCATGGTGATGAGCTTGGTCGATGAACCCACTTCGCCGGGAGCTCGCTAGCTGCTTCTTCAATTCTGCCAACTCAGGGGCTGCCATCCTATAGGGCCTCTTGGCTATGGGGGAGGTTCCAGGGATAAGGTCGATTACGAACTCTATATCCCTGTCCGGTGGCATTCCGGGGAGTTCTTCGGGGAACACATGCGGGTATTCTCGTACTCTTGGGACATCCTCTATGGACTTGGCTTCTATGTTGAAAACCATTATGTCCGCCTGTGTCCTCGGGTGTGGCGGGTCACTTGTATCCCGTCCGGGTTGGTCGGGTACACTACTTTGTCGGCGCAACTTATGAGGCCATGGTGCGGCTTAACCGGTCCATACCAAGGATCACATCTATCCCCTTGGATTTCGGTACTACCGGTACGCTAGGAATTCTACCCCACTTAAAATGATCCTTACCGGGGGCATCCCGGTTGACAATTAATGTCACCTCCGGCGTTCGAGTTATTAGGGGTGCTTTGAGTAGTACTTGTGGGCATGCTATGTTTTTCCACAAAGCTTGAGGATATAAATGAGTGCGATGCTCCCGAATCGAATAGTATGGTAGCCAAAAGCCGGGCCGACCGGGAACTCACCGAGTACCACTCCTTGTGCTTCTTGTGCCTCCCGCGCATTGATGTGATTCACCGGGCGCGTCCATACGACCGCGGGGGCTGCCTCATCCGCCGGTTCTTTGGTGTTGTTGCCGAAGTTGTTGTTGCCGCGCACCGGCATGCGGTTGGCTCCCGACGCAAGTGGCCTTGGCCCGTTCACCGAGTTGGAGTAGGTGGTGGTGGGCGGCTTTTTAGCATAGGGGCGGTTGGCGATGAAGTGCCGGTTTCTCGGCGGTTGAAACACACTCGGGAGGCTGTTGTTGTTGTTGGTAGTGATGCGGTCGGTGTTGTTCCGTGGGGGCTTCATGGCACTCTGGTTGTAGGAGGGCTTGAGGCGGGCTGCGGGGGCTTGTGAGCTCGTGGCTTGGGATTGGGTTCGTACCGCATAGGAGCTTGGAACCGGACATGGGGTGTCCAAAGTTTCTCGGCCTCCGGGACCGCTCTTCTTTCGCTTGGCCTTGTGCTCCATGAACTTGCTCTTGTTTTCCTTCTTTTCCTCGGCCCTTGCTCTCTCCGTGAGGATTGCCATGTTCATAAGGGTATTAAAGTCGGGTAAATGCGAGGAGTCAGCAGTGTCCTCAGTTCCGGAGTCAGCCCCTTCTTGAACATCTCTTGCTTTTTGGAATCTTTATCCACCTCCTCGGGGGCATAGCGCGCCAGCTCTATGAACTGGTACGTGTATTCCTCCACAGACATGTTGCCTTGGCGGAGTTCGCGGAACTCGTCTGCCTTCCGCTTCAGTGTGGCCTCCGGGATGTGGTAGCGACGGAACTCCTCCACGAATTCGTCCCATGTGATGGCGGAGGGATCCTTGGCTGCGGCGCAGTAATTTTCCCACCAGGCTAGGGCTGTCCCGGTGAGTTGGTGAGGCGCCGGGAGAGAACCTTGTCATGGTCTTCGCGGTGGAGGGCTCCGAGTTCCCTCGGGATGGCTCTCGGCCAATCGTCGGCGTCCAAACGATTCACCGACCCACTAAAGGTGGGCGGCTTAGTCCCGAGGAACTCGATCGGCTTCTCATTCATGCTCATAGCACGGGGGTCTTGGGCGGTTGATGGCATTGAAGATGGCCTCCATCGGGACGGTCCGGTTGGCTAAGACTTGGGCCAAGTCAACGGGGAGGGGGTGGCGGTGGCGGGACCACGTTCTCTCCTCCTTCTTCATTACGGTTAACCTCCGGTCGTGGAGACACTCCCTCCGATCGGCTTGCGATCCCTCGGCGTCCGATCGGTGGGTCCCGACAGGCGCCCGGAAACCATCGCAGAAGAAGCGGGTTTCTAAGAGATCTAGTTTTATGTGATGTTTAAGTGGATTATAACGGATTTCCCTTTTTGAAAAGGCGGGGTTTATTCTGCCGTAAGCACACAACAAGCACATAGCAATCAAGCAAGCACAAACAAGTTTTTATTTCAATCCGGTGAGGAGGATACATCCCGACTACGCGGACACATTACACGACTAAGGGCGCGACTTGGACCGAGTACGACTTCATTCCACGGGTCTTGGGGCACACTACTCGCGAGGGGAGCGTCTTACGGGGTCGAGTGTTCTTCCGGCGGGATGAGCGACTCGTCGTCATTCCCGCCTTCGGGGTTACCATTTTCTGCGGGCCGTGCCGCGGCTTCGGTGGTAGGCCGTTGGGGGTTCGGTGGATCGCCGGTGGTGCTTGGTGGAACTTCTATGGTTCCTCCCCATCCTACTAGGGGTGTTCCCGGCGGGACTTGAGCTTCTCCAATGGCCGGAACGGGTGTTCCGCCGTTGGTCCATTCTTGCATGCGTTGGTCACGGATTCTCCCGAGGCTTTCCGGGCAACGGCTTCACCGCTTATGGCGGCCGCGGTCCTTGCTTCGGCTTGAGCCACTCGGACTTGGTGCATCCGCACCGTGACTTCGACTTGCTCGGCCCGGCCGATCTGCTCCCTCAAGTGCACGGCCCGGTCATCAAAGAGCTTGTCCGGGGAGACAAGGTAGGCGACTACGTGGTACGGCGGGTCTTCTTGGTGGCGACGTCGTTCCGGGTTCCTCATGCGGGCTTGCCAAGCGGGGTTACGATGGCGGGGAGGGAAGTATCTCATCGGTGTGGGGACGAGGTGTTCTTCGTAGATCCGGCACAGGTAGCGGAGGGCTTTTCTGAGGGCCAATGGATAGGTATCCCGGTGTCGAAACCCTGTGGCGGTCACGCGCCACGGCTCGATGTTGGTGTGGCGGTTGCTTCTAGCGACGGAGAGGACCACTCTACAGCGAAGAGTACCGAGTTGCTCGTACTCTCTCGTCGTAGTACCTAGGGCGCTCAGTAATACCGAGGCGCTCCAGGGAGTTGATGAGCAGGCGAGCAAAACCAGGCTCCTCCTGGCACACGCCTTGGGTCCATCCATCTTCCGCCATCTGAAAACAAAGGTAGAGTTGAACAGGTTGTGGTGGGGTACATGAAACGGATAACTTTATTTAGTAGGAAGGTTGGGTACATCCTTCGGGGTACACTTATTATTACTAGGACTCAACTTCTAGCCTAACACACCCTAGTCTTATCCTCATGGTGATTCTTCCTCTAGCTGGATACGGCGCTTCTTCAGTGGAAGATCTTGCTCCAGTATCTCATCTTCAGTCTGGGTCCCTTTGTCCCAGTGGGTTTCTTCGGGTTCATCTTCTTCTGCGGCTCCTTCATCTCTGCTTCTTCGCTCCTTTAGTTCATCCCATATGGCTTTATGGGCCAACAGCGTGCGCTCTCTTTCCCTGAGGTATTCTTGCTTTGTGTTGTGTAGTTCAACTTCTGCTATGGTTGTCTTCACCCTTTCTAGTTCTATCCTCTGTTCTGCTCTTTTCGCTCCGTCGATCGTCTGCTTCGATTCTTTGGGCTTGCTCCTGATAAAGATGGTCTAGGCCTCTGAGGTATATGGATAGGTGGGAGACTGCCTCTTCTAAGTCTTCTTCCTCTCGTTCTAAACCTCTCATGCGATCAATCCACGAGCGTCCTCTTCCTCCGGAGGGTGGAAAGAATCCCATTGGAGTCCTTCGGAGGTGCTTGTCTATAAACCACTCGTAGGCGTCGCGGGGCCTTCCGAGCGACCTTGGGGTAGGTGTCGGCAAAGCGAAAACCGGTGGCGTTGACGAACCATGGCTCTATGTCGGGGTAAAGCGTGCTCCTTCCCACAAAGATCGGCGGCTTACACCGAGGGGGTGCCGAAGCGTTCGTACTCCCGGTAGACGAACTGCGGCGGATCCCTTACTCCGACGCGCTTTAGGCGAGTAGCAACGAGGTTAGGGAGGCCGGGTTGGACGGGGCAAATTCCTCCGTTCCACTCGGGGTTAGGCATGCGGAAACGAGGCAAGAATCAAGGTAAGGATTTGGGAAAAGGTGAGCTTAGCAAAGGAAAGGTTAGAGAGGGCCGGAGGAGGTCTCGTATCCTAGGGGTCATGTCCTACGGCCAACCTACGGCTGCGATACCACCGAAGCGTCCCCTCATCGGAGGTGACTAAATGTGACACAAATACCTGTCCCAAGAGGGCGGTAACACATTTATTACAACGGGTGGAATCGGTCTTTTACATTACGGCGACACAAAGGGCACGGTAGTGCCAACGCTACAAGGAACAACACAAACGCTAGCGACCACACTACAATAGCAAAGGCTTCCATAGCCTCCCTCCGAGTACCACACCATGGAAGCTTTCGGTAGGGCCACGGGTACACGAGGCACGGTTGGGTGTAGGGCACGACCTACTCAACGTCTTCGGGAATGTAATCGGGATCCTCCTCTGTAAAATAGTTAGTAAAACAAGGGTGAGCACATACGTACTCAGCAAATCCAATCCCCACCCACGGAGGGGCCTATAAGCAGAAATCATGCATAAGTATAACAAGGATCAGGTTAAGGTTCATTTTGCAAACTTACACATGCAGGGGTTCATTTCAAAAGGTTTTCGCAAATCGTTTTCATAACCCAAGTAACTCAACTGTTTTAGGAAAAACCACTTCGTGGATCTACGGACTTCCCGTCCGTCGTAGCCCGGGCACACACGGCCACACTCTTCACCCGAGAAAACAACTCACGCCAGAAAACATCCCATCCCAAAACACTAGTTTTTGTGACCACACCGTGACTCGTCCAATACCGTGGACACGGCTATTCGAATAGGTTTGACACTGCGAGAGGTTGTACATCTTTACCCACAAGTAGGGTACGCGTCACACGGACACCTTAGTGCGGTACGGATCCTATCAAAGCCATTACCCACCTTAGCTAACACTACGAGCCACCACGGAAGCACCCAAGGGGTTATCCCACATAACCAGGGCGTACCTCACACAGAGCGTACCCCTACTCCTTGGTCTCCCGCTGCTCACCCGCACACCAGATGGCAAGTAGATTAACTAGTGGGATTTATGCTAAGCCGTTGCCACATACAACGGTCGAGTGGTTGTACGATGATTTGGGTCAGGTGAGATGTCACGCAACCCGGTCCTTAACCGACAAGATGGACAACTCCCAACACGCTCAACCACACGGTACGAGCTCACCCATACTCCCGACACACACGTCCATCCCGTCTACCCGTTCCTTACTCATTTTCCAAACATATCCCCTTTTTGTTTTTAAAGCCCTCACACATTTTGAAAGCACACACACGTTTTTAAAGCACTCGTTTAGGCCAAAACAAGGTTCAATCATAGCAATCAAGGGTGGCTATCCTACCATGTTTTGCGGTAAAACAATATGCAATTTATAAAACGGGTATAGGGTATATTTATAAAACTAGGACGAAGAAGCATGCATCAAAGGGGGAGGTTGAACTTGCCGTCTTCGAAGTCTTCGGGGAGTGCGGCTCGGCGTTCGGGACCTCGGGCTCCTGCTCGCGGTAGTCGACTTCGATCTCGGCTCGGGGTACCTTCCTCCGTCTACTCCGTCGGCTATAGCACACACACAAGCAAGCAAGCGGTATTAGCACACACGTTTCCGCCGAGCTCGGGGGGAGGGGGAAGTGAGCGGAGGGGAGAGGTATATATAGGCCCTAGGAAAGGGGTTGGTTCGGCGGGGGGTGCGGTAATGTTTGGTCTTAACCGGGAAGGGAAGGCGTGTATGAAAGGCTAGGTTGAGGAGGGGTTATAGGTATTGAGGACCTATTGGTAATTTTCTACTAATGAGAAAGGATAATATAAGTTGGGGTTAGGGCTCGTTTGTAAAGTGTTTAGGGCCTAATAGTAATTAATTATTAGCCTTAGGGGCTATTTGGAGAGTAAAGAAGAGGGAATGAATAGGATAGGGGAGGGGGCTCGGGATAAGGGAAAAGGCCGGGGGGGCCTTGGGCAAAATTGCCCTTCTTCTCCCCCCCCACTCGAAACGAGAATAGGGAGGGAGGGGGCGCGGCCAAGGCCGGCGGTCGGGGGTGCTGCCCGGCGGCTCCGGTCCGCGGCGGCGGCGGAGAGCGAGGGGAAAAGGAAGGGGGGGGGCGGGGGGGTCCAAATCCCGCACTCACCTTGGGCTATAGGACTCGGTGGAGGCGGCTTGGCGGCGGGCGAGAGGGCGGCGGCGGCGCTAATGGTGGCGGCGCGGTGGTGCTTGGGGGAACCGGCTCGGGGAGGCTCGATTTCGGTGCGGTGCGGCGAGGTGGTGGTGGTGCCGGCCTTAAATAGGCGCCGTAGGTCGGTTTGGGGAGGGGGAAAAGATTTTTCGGCGAGGTCGCCGGCGAGCTCGGGTTCCTTCTCGAACTCGGCCGGCTCCTTGCGGCGGCCGGCGATGCGACGGCTCGGGGGCGGTACGGGTCAACGTGTGCGGGGAAGGTTAGGCGGGGATGCGACCTAGCGTGCGGGGGCGGCGGTGGTCGGCGCGGCGGTGCTTGGACGGGGGGGGGAGTTAATGGCGCCGCGGCCCGGTGGCCGGCCGGCCCACCGGCGTGCGCGGGGCGGGCGGGCCGGTGGTGGCGTGCGGAGGCGGCGTCCTTGCCGGCCGGTGGCGTGCGGCGGGAGGGTTGGTGCCGGCGCGGGGCCCCGGTCGGCGGCGGCGGGCGCCGGTCGGGTGGCCGGCCCCGCCTCGCGGGAGGAAAGGGGAGGGAGGAGAAGAGAAGAGGAGAAGGAAAAAGAAAAAGAGGAAAAAGAAAAGGAGAGGGAAAAAGAAAAAGAAAAAGGAAAAGAAGGGGAGGAAAATTAAGAAAAGAGGAGGAAAAATAGGAGAAGGGATTTTGGAAAAATCCGGAAAATTATTAGGGGAAATTGGGAAGGGTTTTGTGGGGTTTTTCCGGTTTTTCGGGCGTCGGCGCGTTTTCGGGACGGCGGTGATGGCGAGGCGGACCGGTCACCGGGACCGCGGCGTGCGCGGGATTCCGGCCGGTGGCCGACCGCGACGTTGGGAAGGCGCGCGGGGGTGCGGCGAGGTGCGGTGCGGCGGGGAATCGCGGCACGCGCGTCGGGAGAGAGAGAGAGAGAGCAGTGGCTAGGATTTGAATGGTAATTGAGCTCGGCGGATCGGTTTTTGAAATTACGCATGATTTAGTAGGTGATTTATTTAGAGCTAAAAACGCGGGCGTTACGGTGTTCTTGTAGCCGTGGTGGCTAGAGGTGCACGCCTGACCTTCCGAAAGATCTCGACTTGTCCTCAGACTCCCCCTAGACTAACCGCACGAATAGGGGTGCGTTGTGACAGAATGGTGGCTCCAAAAGGCGGGCGTTTTTGGAGTCGGACGGGAAACCATGGTTTGAAGAGTCTTCTAATGAGATTAAACTTGCTACTTCTTCTTTTGCTTGGAACTTCAACAAAAGGCTTCATCCGATCTCTCTAGATCGGTTTATCTACCCTCTCTATCTCTTGCTACCTCCAGTCTTTAGTAGATTAGATTCGTTTTTTATGTTCTTCAATTAGATGCATTAGGTTTCACTTCTCGAAGATCTAAGTTTCTTGGCTTTAATAGATCAACTCTTGCATCACACATTTGTTCCACGGATTCGATACCTTGGGTTCACCACTCGAGGGAAGAAGAGTCCCTTGACTACGACGGGAGACTTGTACGCTTGCAAGTCTACTTGAACTTTAATACAATTATACACCGTCAACAAGCCCCTTTTTCTGGCACCGTTGCCAGGGAACAAGTGATCAATATTCGATCTTTTATTGCTTTTTTTGTGTAATTTTCAGTTTTCTTTTAGTTTTTCGTTTTGCAGCTACTAACTTTTTATCATCCTAAAAATCAATCTAATCTAGTTTGTCTAACCCTAGATTTCTTAGATTTGTTTTACTTTTTCATTTTTTGTATATTTTGTTTATCGCTAACCCTAACAGGAGATGGACGGCTACCTCTCCAACAAACCCGATAATTTTGTGGATGATCCAGAAAAACTTTACAGGCTAAGGAGACGCAAAGCACATCAAGCTAAAAAGCTGGATTTTGTAGATTCAAAGTCGGAAGACGAAGGATCGTTGGAATCTCTGAAGAATTCACCACCTCAAAGTCCTCGAGAGAATCGACTTCTACCGATGGGAGAACATCCGCAAGAACGCAAGATCGGGGAGCTATGCACCCCGGACATCGTCGACCTACCAATCTTGAACCTCGCGGAGATCGGAAGGCCGTTCGAGATCAAGACCTCAACAATCCGCATGGTGCAACATTCACCCTTCACCGGTAAAGAAGATCCGAACTTTCACCTCCAAGCGTTCATTCAACTATGTCAGACATTCAACATGGACGGGGTGACTCAAGACCAAATGAGGGCAAGGTTCTTTCTGTTCTCGCTACTCGGGAAGGCTTTGCAATGGTTTTTCAAAATTGAGTGAGATTTACTTTCTTTTTTTGTCTACTCATCATAATTGATTGAGATTTACTTTCTTTTCAATCACTTTTTCAAAATTGGATCTGCAGACCCGTTAAACTTGTGTATACAAAATAATTGATTGAGATTTACTTTCTTCTCAACCACTTTTCCATCTAAATGGAATTTGCAACCAGATGATATGTTGATTGTTTGTTGTAAAGAAAAAACTACAGTAAGTTTGTTCTGATCGCATACATATTCATAAAATATTTGATGTAGAAAATATGATTGGGAGTCTACACCAGCATTAAGAGCATATCGATGCAAAAATCTGGGAGTCGACACCAGCATTTCGGTTCCTGGAAGAAAATGAAAAGCACAATAGTCAACTATCGGGAATGTCAAAAAAGTTGGCGAAAATTTTGTCAACCATTGAGAATGTCACATAAGTCACAAACTTTCACAGGTTCACATCTAGAAGAAAAAAATTCTACTTTAAAAATTATGTTGCCTAATGAAGTGAACTACGGTTGTGAAGCATAAAAAGTTCAATTGATGGGATGGAGAACCTTAAACTTTGATTAACTAACTGCTCGAACACAGTCTCATCAAGAAAGACAATTTGATGCTTTGATAGATATAATCATAGGCATACAGAACTGCAGTAATGTTCTAGTATGAATAATGCTAAAAAAGTGGAGGTGTTTCCAAGCTAAAAACAACCCTTGCAAGTCATAATTGCCCAAAGCATAAAGAAATCTGAAATGAAGATAAGAACTGGAGCAACAATTCTTCAATTGTGAATGGTTAGAAAAGAAGGAAGCAGCCATGGTAGGGTTAGATACATACAACGATAGAGCAATACAAAAATGTCATGGAATCATTCACAATATGTGAGGATGAAAATGGAGTAGGGCTCAGGTACTGGTGCATTAAAAAGTACATATAGCATTTCTGAAAAAATCATACTCTAAGAGAATATTTCCAAATATGAACTAACACATGAGTTAAAATCTGCAAAAAAAATCCCTCATGGATTCATGTTGCAAAAACATGTTGCTAGCTCAACATTACCCGTCAAGACAATAGTGATTTGGTCTTGATGCTATAGGCTGGGCAATGCTAGTTCATTAGAATTCAAAGCATAGAAAAATAAGCAAAGTGTACTCAATAACACAATAGACATAAGGCATAAAGAAACAACAATGTACTCCGACCTCTTTAATTTTCAGTTTATCAACATAGAAGGATGAACAAAAACATCATGCAATGCAATAATATTTCGATATTGAGCCTATAAGAAATGATTAGATAATATGACTAGAAGAGTGAGTGCATATTGACATACTCAAATACCTCTAATTAATTACTAGGCCAAGGATTTGCAAGTTTATGAAGCACGCCATGCCTGATATAAGAGTTGTGTTTACACAAAAAAGAAAAATTCAATACAAGAAGAGACAACACACACCTGAGAGTCCATTCTTTTCATAGCCTCATTGGCATCACAAATATAAAAGCATCTTTGCCTTTCGGTGTCTCTATTGGTGATGATCCTAACCAGAACAACAGAAATAACCTTTTAAAACAGAAAATGGACCACAAAAATGTAAGATTAATTCTAATTCACAAGAAATAAACTCCCACATGCTAGTAGAAAAATCTGAGTTGTTTAAATAGAAATACATACTTATAAAGTGGTATAAATAAAGTTTGTTTCCAAGCACGCAAAAACTGTAACACATAAAAAAATTACGAATCGTAAAATTATGAGACTTTTTGGAAAATGAAGAAAAGAAGAAAATAACTTATTACCTGGATACAAAAACTGTAAAATCACTCTCACCCACCGGTATATTAGTAGGAATCTCACTAGGCAGCATGCAAAAATAGGAAAAAATTACATAATGAAATTTGACATCATATAGAGATCACAAAAACAAACATGAGATGTGAATGACTGACTTTTTTGTTAGTCACAAAAAATATACCTCCAAGAAATGCTCATATCCTGTAAGACTCTGTCTTGTGAACCTCCATGGTGTCTCACACAATTATTAGTGCACACCTTCTTAGTACTAGGGATGAAAAACCTTTCATTTGTAAGAAATCAGCAATGAACTTGTACAAATATTCTCAATAGACAAAGAGAATATGTACAAATATTCTCAACAAACAAGGAGAATATGAAATCAACATGGTAACCTAGATTTAAAAAATATGGCATGTAGTAACTGTGGATGTATCACACAAATAAATCTCACAATTGGACTACTGGATCATTAGAAAACACAAGCTTTATTTGCCAGATAGCTATATTCGGTACTTTGACAGAAAGAAAAAATCAACTCCTTCAGCTACATCTATGGGAGATAAAATCATCACGATATACCAATAATATTCCAAAACACAAAGAACCATGCCTGAACAAAGTTCAAAGTAATTGAGAAAAAGGTACCCTAGTGTTATCAGTCACATCAAATGGCCAACAAAAAACTGTAACTAGTAATGTAGTGAACTTGTAATGAAAATTGAGAAAAATCATATGTACATTTCAAAACTAACACTAAAGTTTAACCTCCAAAATTGGATGTTTCCGTGACCCAGTACAAATTGAATCCTAGTTAAAAGCACACAGAAGTAACATTAATTTTGAGACAAATATATTGCTAGAAATGTATAACAAAGTTGAATAAAAACCGACACTTTTTGAAAATCATGTGTTTGAAATCCAAGTTGAATTGGTACTTGATTAGTTATAAGCCACTAGCCCACTACTCGAACATAGGAATGAAACGAAGCATGTCCCTCACACACATATAAACAAAATATTATGCAATTGTAATTCAATAAACAAAACAAGGAAATGCACACAAAGTTTGCATAATCCAAAAGCTTTATGCAGGTACGAAGTCCTCACAAAAAAGTTGAATATTATTTCCAAAAAAGGCTGAATATTACATTTTATTGTAACATACTAGCACTGTAAGTATGCTGGAAAGTAGTAAGTTTTTCATACAAGTGATTCCATTACATTTATTTACCAGGATTTTAGACAAAGAAGGATTCATACACATAATGTTTACGAGAACACAACTTTGATGTTACAGTTTTAAGCAAAAACATGCATCCATCAGGAAACTTAAAATTATAATGTATTGTACAAAATGGAATTCCACACGCATGACTATAGAGAAAGATATCATAAGAAATAGAGTGATAATATGACAATATGAAAGGATCGAGGCAACGTGGCCTAGAGGGGGGGTGAATAGGCACGCACACGTAATTTAAACTTTTTCGCGAAAACGAGTGTCGGACCTCGGAACCTCCGAGATTATTCTCGGAACCTCCGAACGAGGCAGCCTCCGAGAATAAACTCAGAACTTCCGACAGCTGTTAGAACAGAGCACAAATAACAAGGGCTGCGAGAAACTTGATGAAAACCAGATCTACTAAATTCTAAGAGGTACTTAGGACCTAGCAAGAGGATTTCTAAACAAAGTACAAGCTAGCAAGGCACTACAAAGTAGATCGGGAGCAAACCCTAATAGATCTAGTCAAGCACAAGCATGAACAAGTAAGTAAATAAGAACACGCATGAGACAAAGATTTATCCCGTGGTTCAGCTCGCCACAAAGGCTTGCTTACGTCCACGTTGTTGAGGAGGCCACCAAAGGCTCGGACCACAAAGGTCAACTCCTCTCTCACACCTATCACTTTGGGTAATAGGTGGAGGCTTTCCACTAGAATCACAAGGGGTAATACAAACACCTTGGAGCTTCCACAAATCGGTTTGGAGAGCTTCCAAGTACCTCTATCCGTCTAGGAGCAAAGCTCCAAGAGTAATAGATCCACCAAGCTTGCTAGGGTTCTTCCAAGTGCTCAAGTTTCAAGGGAGAAGGGATTGGCTCACTAACTCACTTCAAGAAACCACTCTCAATCAATGCTAGGCAAGGATTTGGAAGAGAGTAGGTTAGGAGTGAATGCAAGGTGAGAGAAAACAAGTGGGAATGGCGTTCGTGCCGGAGGAGGAAGAAGATAACCGTTGGGGGACCGTGGGGTATAAATACCCCCGCATCCGAACGAGAACGGCTATATTCCGGAGTTCGGAACCTCCGAGAAAAATCTCGGAACCTCCGACTTTTGAAAACTCGCAGCAGATCGTAGCCCGTACGGTCGGAACCTCCGAGAAAATCTTCGGAACCTCCGAACAAAGAATCGGCGAAGCAAAGCGGTGCAGGATACTTCCCTTGGGGTGAGGAAAAAGGTTTTGGAAAGATGGATTATGAGCACTTGCAACCACCCTAACTCACCATTAGTATCCCTCTTGATAGTACGGATTGTCCTATACTCAAATTCAAAAGATAAAATAAATAAACTCCTCCAAGTAGCATAGGCAACCCTTTTTATAACAAGTTGAGGGGTCTCCAATTAATCTTTTGCACCCGTGATAATAACTTTATGCCGCACAACAAACTCAAAGGCTCATTAGCTCTTTAATTGTGTGGTCAACATCACCAAAACCCTCATAGGGCTTGATTGCACTTACAATCTCCCCCTTTTTGGTAAATGTTGACAACCCAATTAAAGTTTACAATTTAATTTGAAAGATTGAGCTTTTGATGATTTGAGTACAAGTCTCCCCCTCAATGTATGCATGTACCTTTTGAATAGGAAAAATGTCATAACCGACAATTAAATTGCATACATTGTGAGTAAAAGTGTCAAGAAAGTTGTACTCAAGCCATCGAGGGGTGCAAAAGAGGTGTAGCAGATAATACGTGATGCATATGCCATGTGAAAACACTTAGAGAGTTATCTGTTAGCAGAGTTCGGAACCTCCGAGAAAGTTTCCGGAACCTCCAGGGGTTGGAGCCTCCGGAAAAATTCTCAGAACCTCCGAGGTCTGCAACGGATACTCCAACGGATAACAATAACACACGGGCAAAACAACGGATAAGACCGTAAAATAGCGGCTAGATAAGGATAACAAGATTCAACACATCTAGCCCTATTACATCCATCACAAAGTTTTAAAGTTTTGCAAATCCCATACAACCATGACCAGATCCCGCTTGCCAACGAGAGGCAAGCTAAAGTTTTACAGCAGTTCACCAAAATTACCAACAGGAGTTTATGAGAGAAGTTAGCACTCTCATCTCACCAAAAGAACAAAAGAATGTTTCTGTGGTTAGCAGGCCACCAGAAGGAGCTCCAGGTCTTCAGATGCTTCTCAATCTTCATCTCTCCCCCTTTGTCAACAATTTAACAAAAAGGAAAGAAAAGAAGAGAGGAAGTGAGAGCGAGAACCTAGAGAAGTCACTCCTCATCACTGAAGTCAGAGTCCTCCTCTTCTGCTTCAGGGACAGTGCTGTCGGAGCCAAGATCAGAGCCAGATGATGACAGATCTATGGGCCTTCTGACAGGCCTCCCAGCAGCGGCCTTTCTCCTGAGTCTTGTACCAGATGAGGACCCCATTGCCTTCTTGCCAGCAGCCTCTTTCCTCAGCCTGGCCATTTTAGCACCAAGTGGTTCTTCATCTTCTTCATCTGCAGCAAAGTGGGCGGCGGGGAGTATCCTCGGCCATGGGAGTAGCGAGGGCTCCTTCTCACCCTCATCCTCACCGGTGGTGTACTGCGGGAAAGTCGGGGAAGAGAGGAGGTGGATGGTGCATGGCATCGAAGGACGCCCCCGGTGCTTCGACAATGCGTTCATATCTTCCCCGAGCTCAAAAGCCGATGGGAAGTCCATCTGCAGCACCTCCGTGTGTCCCTAACCATCCCTCTCGGCTAGTGCGGACCGGCGAGGCATGGGAGCCTTGCCGGGTCCTTCTTCTCCTACCGCCGGGACCGGATCCGGATGGCTTGTTGCTGGCCTTCTTAAGGATGTGCTCCTCCACAATGTCTTGCTTCTTCGATGCCGCCATCGCTTGACTTGATAGGATGCATGCTCAACATCTTTCTTGTAGCCGACCCCCGAAACCATTTCTATCATGTACATAAGGTAAGGGGCATAAGGCGATTGCACTTCCCACTCTCTCGTCACTTCTACCAAGTTATACCGGATGAATCGCTCACTGAGAGAATGGCCTAGCCCCGGGCAAAACAGCCTAGCCGGCGGGTTTGGGGCAAACCTCCTAAGACTTGTTGAGTCACCGCCCCCTTTTGGGTATATGGTTTCCCGAACATATTATTGAGCACATAGAACACCGATTTCGAGCAAGAGTGGAGCCATCGCCTAGCTCCTCATACTCATAAGCTGCAAAGCAATTTTATTGGGATTCATGTGGGCCTCAAAATGAATAATATCGCCTTCCCCGTCCTCCTTGCCGAACCCAAACAACCTAGCAAAAGTGAGGAAATCTATTTTGTAATGCACTCCTTCCGTCATCCGGTGGATGGTCTCCTTGTTGTCTTCATGGAAGAATGTAGCATGAAACCGAGCTAAAACCTCTATGTTCCAATCATATTTGAAGCTCATGATGTCCCTCATCCTATATTTGTCAACCAAATCCAAAGACCTCCTCCTTGACAAAGTTCCTCTGCGTCGCCTCCGGATGGGTGAAATCTATCCACTTCATCTTGATTAGCTTCATCTTGGTGTTGAGGACAGTTTCATAGAACTTGAAGTGGAAGACCGACCAAAATCGTAATCAATAGCCGCCATCTTGGGGTTCACATAGGGATTTTCCTCTCTTGCTTTCTTGACCAAGAATCCGGCTCCATCATAGTTGGTGTGCTCAATATACACTGAGTTGTCATATTTGGTTGGAGGATGCCTTTTGAGTAGCCCCTTGTGGTACTTGAGATAGGTTGAGTCTATCTCTCCTAGGGGCATGTCATCTTCTACCTCTATAGGAATGGTCTTGCCTTCAGTCCCTCCATTGTCATCCACATGGGCGGTAGACCCGCAGCCTCCGCCTCCCGACAACCGCCACCTCTCGCCCCTCCTAGGAGTGGCCTTTCCTCCTGCTGCCACTGCCCCCTGCTGTTGCCCTTGCTGCTAATTTGAAGGCCCTCTCACCAGCAGGTGTCTCAAATGGAGGCCTCTGCCTCTTGGTGTATGTCTTGTCCACAGGAGTGCTAGACATCTGTTAGAGAGACAAGTGAGCAGCAGATAAGAGTGGGATCAGGACTGATAAAGATAGAGGAACAAGATTAGCATGATGTTCAATTGATTTCTTTTCAGTGGAATTTTGAATCACAGACTGTCACTTGTTAGTACAGACATCGGAACCTCCGAGAAAGTTTCCGGAACCTCCAGAGGTTGGAGCTTCCAGAAAAATTCTCAGAACATCCGAAGTCAGTGTACTGACAGAGGACAGTTCTGTTGATTCAACTTTCAACTGAATTTTGATCAATAAAGCAAGCATGACTCAATTTAGCTAGGACAGGTGAAAACAGGATGTTACAGGTGAAGTGAAGTTCAGTGGAACTTTGAATCAAGGTCAGCTTACAGTGGGTTACAGGGTTCGGAACCTCCGAGAATTTTCTCGAAACCTCCGAGCCTCGTCAACCTTATCGCATTCTCACATTTGATTCAACTTTCAACTAAACCTAGCTTTACTTGCAACACGGGCATTCGGGAACGGGATAGATAGGCAACATTCTACAAGTTCCAAGATTTAGAACCCTAACAAAGATGTAGATCTAGGAATTTAGGGTTAGGGTTAGGATACGGCCATCGATTACCTTGATTGGGATCAAGGAGAAGGACGATGAAGATCTTCAACGCTTGTGCACACCGGGAGAATCAACGAGAACGGGTGCGGATTGGAGCCTTCTTCTTCCTCTCCGTACGGGATTCAAGGCGACCTCTTCCTTGGCACTCCCCGCCGGCGTCCCACGAACGAGAAGGGTGGCACGGCTTCGTGCGGGTAGCCCGCAAGAGGTGCGGTCACCGGCGGCGAGGGAGGCGGCGGCGGTGATGCGGTGGAGATGGATGCGAGTTGCGGTTTCGCGTCGGGAGAGAGAGAAAGAGAAACGGTGAAAATTAGATCTGAGTGTTTGACCGCGGTGAAGGGGAGGACTGGTTTACCCTAGGTAAAGGAATATCCTTCGAAGATTCTTTTATTCCCTTTAACTTCCCTTCGGTTGAGACTGAGCGCTAAGTCTGTAAAGATTGGAGCTTCCGAAGATTTTCTCAGAACTTCTGAGGCCCGGAGCCTCCAAAGATTTTCTCGGAGCTTCCGAAAAAAAATTAAATTCCAGAGATAGCTAGCTTCTACTCCTTGAGATTTTGAACTTACTGACAACTGAGATTCTTAGGTCATGGTACCCTTGACTCAAGTGGCTAGAAAACAAGCAATCACACATACAACTATAGCCACTTAAGACAAGTTAGGGATAAGGAAAATAGATTTTGAAAAATCTTTAAGATAGAGTTTTCACACACTTTTTTTAAACAAGATTTTCAGAGAATACTAACAGATTTGAAGCAAACAAATATGGCATGCTAGAGATCAAACCACGCAACGAGAATCAAGAATATTTAGTTCATTCCTTAAACTACAAAACCTTGACCCATCGAGAGGTTTAGTGAAGATATCGGCTAGTTGCTTGTCGGTGCTCACATGACTTAAAACGATATCTCCTTTGGCTTCGTGGTCTCTCAAGAAGTGATGACGGATGTCTATATGTTTTGTGCGAGAATGGCTTATGGGGTTGTTTGCAAGCTTTATGGCACTTTCATTGTCACACAAAAGTGGGATATGGGAAAAGTGACATCCGTAATCTTTTAAGGTTTGCTTCATCCAAAGTAGTTGAGCACAACATGTGCCGGCCGCAACATACTCGGCCTCGGCGGTGGAAAGGGCTACTGAGTTTTGCTTTTTAGAACTCCAAGACACTAGAGACCTACCAAGGAATTGGCAAGTCCCCGATGTGCTCTTTCTATCTACTTTACAACCGGCATAATCGGAATCCGAATAGCCAAGTAGATCGAAAGTGGAGCCCTTAGGATACCACAAGCCAAGGTTAGGGGTATGCACTAGATATCTCAAGATTCTCTTTACGGCCATGAGATGGCACTCTTTCGGGTTAGCTTGAAATCTAGCACACATGCACACACTAAGCATAATATCCGTCCTAGATGCACATAAGTAAAGAAGAGAGCCGATCATGGAGCGATATACCTTTTGATCCACGGATTTCCCTTCTTCATTGAGGTCCATGTGTCCATTGGTAGGCATTGGAGTCTTGATGGGCTTTGCCTTGTCCATGTCAAACTTCTTTAACATATCCCTTGTATACTTGGTTTGACATATGAACGTCCCTTCTTTAGCTTGTTTGATTTGAAATCCAAGAAAGAACTTGAGCTCACCCATCATGGACATCTCAAACCTCTTTGTCATCACCCTACTAAACTCTTCACAAAAAGTTTCATTAGTACTACCAAATATTATGTCATCGACATATATTTGGCACACAAAAATATGACCATCAACTTTTCTAGTAAAGAGAGTAGCATCGGCTTTGCCTATCTCAAAGCCTTGCTTAAGCAAGAAATCCTTAAGGCATTCATACCATGCTCTTGGTGCTTGCTTTAGCCCATAGAGCGCCTTATGGAGTTTGTAGACATGATTAGGACGCTTGGGATCTTCAAAACCCGGTGGTTGCTTAACATATACTTCTTCGGAGAGTGGTCCATTGAGAAATGCACTCTTGACATCCATTTGATAGAGCTTGAAGTCATGATGGGCAGCGAAAGCTAGTAAAAACCGAATTGCTTCAAGTCTTGCTACCGATGCATATGTTTCTCCAAAGTCTAGCCCTTCAACTTGGGTGTATCCTTGAGCAACCAATCTTGCTTTGTTCCTAGTCACAACACCAAACTCATCTTGCTTATTCCGAAAGACCCATTTGGTGCCAATGATGTTTGTATTTGGTCTTTCCACCAACTCCCACACTTGGTTCCTTTCAAAGTTGTTCAACTCCTCTTGCATAGCCACCACCCAATCCGGATCCTCGAGAGCTTGCTCTACCTTGGTTGGTTCAAGAGAGGAAACAAACGAGTAAAATGCACAAAAATTCTTAAGACGAGAACGCGTTGTTACCCCTCTCCTTATGCTCCCAAGAATATTGTCAACGGGATGATCCCGTTGAATGACTTGATGTACACGAGGATGTGATGGTCCAAGAGGTTGGTGTAGAGGTTGATCTTCATCATCTTCATCGGCTTGGGGCTCGATGTACTTCCTTGGACATCCCCTTGCCGATCGGTCCGTCGGTTCGGGGTGTCTTGTTGTGTTGAACTTCCGGACCCGGAACCTCGGAGAATTTCTCGGAGGTTGAATTCCGATGTCGGTTCCGGAACCTCCGAAGAAATTCTCGGAACCTCCGAAGTCCTGACCGCTCCCGAACCGGTGGCTTCGGCCCTTCGAGTGGTGTTGAGGCTTGTGCTTGGTTTTCATCTTCCTCTTGTGCCTCAACCGGTCTAACATCACCTATGGCCAATTGCTTGATTGCTTCACAAGATGGCTTCTCTTTACCTACAACATTCAAATCAACTTGCTCCACTTGAGAGCCATTAGATTCATCAAAGGTCAAATCTACCGTGACTTCAATCCTCCGGTGGTTAGATTGAAGACTCGATAAGCATGCTCATTTGGACCATAACCAAGAAGAAATCCTTCGTCAACCTTTGGTGCAAACTTAGAGGTTCGGGGCCTCTTGTTTAGAATGAAACATTTGCACCCAAACACTCTAAAGTAAGACACCTTGGGCTTTTTACCGGTAATGAGCTCATAGGAGGTCTTCTTGTGAAACTTGTGAAGATAGAGGCGGTTGATTGCATGGCAAGCCGTGTTGATAGCTTCGGCCCAAAAGATGTCTTGTGTCTTGTACTCATCCAACATGGTTCTTGCCATCTCGATAAGAGTTCTATTCTTCCTCTCAACCACCCCATTTTGTTGAGGGGTATAAGGTGCTGAAAATTCATGCTTGATGCCCTCTTCATCTAGAAATTCTTCAACATAGGTGTTCGGAACTCCGAGCCATTATCACTTCTCACTTTCTTGATTGGTAGCCCGAATTCCCTTTGTGCTCTTCTAATGAAGGTCTTCACCTTTCCTTGCACTTCACTCTTGTCAAACACAAAGAACACCCACGTGAAGCGAGAATAATCATCAACAATAACCAAACCATATTTGTTACCGCCAATACTTATGTAGGCCACCGGTCCAAATAGATCCATGTGGATGAGCTCCAATGGGCTTGAAGTAGTGAGGATGCTATTTGGTGGGTGAGGTGCTCCTACTTGCTTTCCGGCTTGGCATGCTTTGCAAATCCTATCTTTCTCAAAATGTACATTTGTTAGTCCAAGGATGTGTTCATCTTTCAAAAGTTTGGCCAAGTTCCTCATGCCAACATGGGCTAGACGGCGATGCCAAAGCCAACCCATGCTAGATTTTGCCACTAGACAAGTCTTGGGAGAAACTTTACTTTTGTTGAGATCAACTAGGTAAAGCCTCCCCCTCAAGCGACCCGTGAGGACAATAGAGGAATCCTCCCTTTTTATGATGGACACATCCTTATCCGTGAAGTGGCAATCAAAACCAATCTCACTAAGTTGTGAAACCGATAATGGATTGTAACCCAACGGATCAACATGAAGAACATTTGTAATTGAGTAATTTTGAGATATAGGAATATCACCTACACCGATGACTTCTCCTTTAGTATCCCCTCCATATGCAATGGTTTCCCTTAGTCCTTCCAAATGGAGATAGGATGAGAACATACTCTTTTCTCCGGTCATATGATGTGTACATCCGCTATCAAGCACCCAACTTGATCCACCGGAGGAGTATGCCTACAAAACAATTTAGTTCCTTCTTTTTAGGTCCCCAATTTGACTTGGGGCCTTCCACGTTAGTAACCAAAACTTTTGGAACCCATAGAGATCTTTTCACATATATGTTGGACTCATTTCCAACATACGTGGCAACAACTTTACCAACATTGTTGCGTCTCAACACATAGCTAGGAGGTATGTCTCTAGATGCATGGGCTTTGCTTTTGTTGGGACTCAAGTTTCTTCTAGGCACCATTGGATGATTTTCAACCCGCATACAAGTGTTAGGGGCCCCGGAACCATGCCCTTTCCGAGTTTTGCTCCTTTTCTTTGTCCCGTCTTTGCGGTCCCGAACTTCCGAGAATTTTCTCGGAACCTCCGAGTTGGACCGGGTTCGAGTCGCTCGGGGCTTCCGGACCTCGAACCTCCGGGCTTGGAGGTCGGAACCTCCGGGTCCGGGAGAACAGAAATCCGTAACTCTTGAATTCAAGGCATTCTTTTTCTTTGATGATTTTTCTTTCATTTGTCTTGCCACCTTCAATATATCCAAAGCCTGGATTCTTGCTCTTTTCTAACACTTTCCTTTTGGTAAATCTAGGTCTTTTGTTTTCTTCACCCATGCACCCTCTAGCTATGATTGAGTTCAACCTAGCAATTTCTTTCTTTAAAGCTTCCATGTTAGCAAGATTAGTGGCATAAGATTCAACATCAATATGATAACATCTATCACAGCCCTTGCTAGTAGAAGCACTAGAGTTGCCTTTTACCTTCGAGGGATGTGAGGTGCTACTCCAAAGGAGGCTATATTGCTCCTCAAGCTCTTCATTCCTCAACTTGAGAGAATTACATTGAGCTTGAGTGACAAGAAGGTCCTCCTTGAGAGTAGCTATGACACTCTTTGCTTGGTTGATTTCCAAACGCAAAGTCTCAATCTCACTTCTATCGGAGATAATGGTGTCTTGGCTTTTCTCTAGCTCAACTATTAACTTAGCCATAAAATCCCTAGATTGCTCATCCATTTTACGAACAAGTTGGTTAGCTTCTTCATCACTAGTATCATCACTAGAGTCCATTTCCGACTCATCACTAGGTTGAGGAAAGGGTTTTGGGGCGCTTTTTACCTTCTCACCCTTGGCCATGAGACAATGAATGGAAGTGCTCTCTTCATCATCGGTCAAATTGTTGAACAATCTTGAGGTGGAGGGAAGCTTCTTGATAGCCACGGTTGCAACTTTCTTCCCTTACTCTTCACTAGAGCTTTCATCCCCGTGAGTTCCATTCATGACCAATGTGGGCTTCACCACCATAGTGTCTTCTCTTGTAATGTGGCTTTTGATCTTTCTTGTAGCTCCCTTTACCCTTGTCATTTTCGCTTTCTTTCTTCTCATTAGGACGTCGCAAGAATAAAGTGCTCGGTACTTCCACAATTGTAACAAGTTCTCTTTTTCTTGTTAGGAAACTTCCTCTTGGCAAACTTGTACCCTTCCTTCTTCAACCCTCTCTTGTAGGTCTTCATGAACAAGGCCATGTCCCCAATCTCAACATGAGAACCTTCATCTTCATCTTCGCTTGAATCACTTGTGGAGCTCTCTACTTCCACCCTTTTGGACTTTGACTTGAGAGGCTTGGAAGAAGTGGTGTGCTTGGATGAGGAGGAGGGTTTGCTTGACTTGTGAGAGTGGAGAGCCACCTCTTTAACCTTCAAGTTGTTTAACTTAGCCTCCAACTCCCCAATCTTCTTTCTATGTTGAATTTCCTTGTCCATGAGCTCATGTGTGAGAATTCTACCAAGAACATCATTTGGAGAGAGTTCCTCAAATCTTTTCTTCTCTCTAATCAAGGTGACTAGAGTAGGATTACTTGGTGCAAAAGCTTCCAACATCACCTTCACAACAAAGTGGTCATCTAGCTCATCACCACCTAGACCTCTTATCTTTCCAACAATGACCATCAACCTATCAAACATCTCTTGTGGCCCCTCTCCATCAAAGATAGTAAATCTATTAAGCTCGGCCATCAATATGTTGATCTTGGATTTCTTGACCTTGTCAACACCCTCATGTGCAATGTGGAGAATGTCCCAAATCTCCTTGGCAATCTCAAGTCCACTAACACGGTTATACTCTTGGGCATTCAAGGCACTAAGGAGTATGCTTGTAGCTTGACCATTCCTTCTAATGTTGCGTCGGTCAATTGGAGTGAGGTTCCTAAAATCTTTGGGATCTTCAAAACCTACACACACAATATTCCACAATTCCAAGCTTAAGCCAATTAAATAAGCTTTCATCATATGCTTCCATTTAGCAAAATTAGTCCCATCGAATTGGGGTAATTTGCCAACGGGAATAGTCACTTCATCCTTGGATTTGACATCCAAAGAATCATAGTTAAAGGATACGCTTTTGTAGTCGTTCTTTGCTTTAGACTTTGACTTTGGCTTCATTGTTCGCTTGGGAATTCTTGTGCCGTAGTACTCATCATCATCATCTCCATTCTCACTAGATGAGGACGACGATGAGGATGATGAGGATGGTGATGGAGATGGTGAAGGTGTTCTTTTTCTTCTCTTCTTCTCTTCTTTCTTTCTCCTCTTCTTCTTTTCTTGCTTGTCGTCTTCTTTCTTCTTTTCTTCCTCTTCTTCCTTTTTCTTGTTCTCTTTCTTGCTTTTCTTGCTTCCATCTTTTGAGCTTTCCTTCACGACCTTTTTAAGCTTTTCAAACTTCTCTTGAGTTGATGTATCGCCCACTTCCGAGGCATCACTTTCGGCCTCGCTAGGTATGTCTTCGAATCGTTCTTCTTCGTGCTTGTCATCATCACTTGCCATATCCTCACACGGTTAGGTGTTTACGAGGATGACCTCGCTCCGATACCAATTGAAAGGATCGAGGCAACGTGGCCTAGAGGGGGGTGAATAGGCTCGCACACGGAATTTAAACTTTTTCCTCGCGAAAACGAAGTGTCGGACCTCGGAACCTCCGAGATTATTCTCGGAACCTCCGAACGAGGCGGCCTCCGAGAATAAACTCGGAACTTCCGACAATGTTAGAACGAGCACGGATAACAAGGGCTGCGAGAAACTTGATGAAAACCAGATCTACTAAATTCTAAGAGGTACTTAGGACCTAGCAAGAGGATTTCTAAACAAAGTACAAGCTAGCAAGGCACTACAAAGTAGATCGGGAGCAAACCCTAATAGATCTAGTCAAGCACAAGCATGAACAAGTAAGTAAATAAGAACACGCATGAGACAAAGATTTATCCCGTGGTTCAGCTCGCCACAAAGGCTTGCTTACGTCCACGTTGTTGAGGAGGCCACCAAAGGCTCGGACCACAAAGGTCAACTCCTCTCTCACACCTATCACTTTGGGTAATAGGTGGAGGCTTTCCACTAGAATCACAAGGGGTAATACAAACACCTTGGAGCTTCCACAAATCGGTTTGGAGAGCTTCCAAGTACCTCTATCCGTCTAGGAGCAAAGCTCCAAGAGTAATAGATCCACCAAGCTTGCTAGGGTTCTTCCAAGTGCTCAAGTCTCAAGGGAGAAGGGATTGGCTCACTAACTCACTTCAAGAAACCACTCTCAATCAATGCTAGGCAAGGATTTGGAAGAGAGTAGGTTAGGAGTGAATGCAAGGTGAGAGAAAACAAGTGGGAATGGCGTTCGTGCCGGAGGAGGAAGAAGATAACCGTTGGGGGACCGTGGGGTATAAATACCCCCGGCATCCGAACACGAACGGCTATATTCCGAGTTCGGAACCTCCGAGAAAAATCTCGGAACCTCCGACTTTTGAAAACTCGCAGATCGTAGCCCGTACGGTCGGAACCTCCGAGAAAATCTTCGGAACCTCCGAACAAAGAATCGCGAAGCAAAGCGACCGGCAGTTACTTCCCTTGGGGTGAGGAAAAAGGTTTTGGAAAGATGGATTATGAGCACTTGCAACCACCCTAACTCACCATTAGTATCCCTCTTGATAGTACGGATTGTCCTATACTCAAATTCAAAAGATAAAATAAATAAACTCCTCCAAGTAGCATAGGCAACCCCTTTTGTAACAAGTTGAGGGGTCTCCAATTAATCTTTTGCACCTGTGATAATAACTTTATGCTGCACAACAAACTCAAAGGCTCATTAGCTCTTTAATTGTGTGGTCAACATCACCAAAACCCTCATAGGGCTTGATTGCACTTACACAATACAACACAATAGGGTGTGTTAATACTAAGTTAACAGAAATTAATTGATAGTTTTAGAAAAACTTATGGGCCTTCCATCTTGCAATATGTCATAGGCAGCTCAAACTTTCAACCAGAAAAAAGAAATTGCAACCAATGAGAAATCAACCGATCAAATCCATTTGAGTAAACATAAAAAATCAAGAGGAGTAAATCTGTAAAAATAATTGTATGTAGAAAGAATGAAAATACTACTAATGTCAGATAAAATGAGATGTACCTTGATGCTACAAAAAGATCTGAAAAGAAAACATCATATAAGTTCGCCTTCAAAAGACTAGAGGAAAAAAACAGAAAAATATAAAAAGTAGGCACTCAAAAGGAGGAGGTTAATGAAAACTTACAACAGAATTAGTAAGTAGAACAATCTAAAACCCATGACATTATATCTTGTAGCATTCTCATGGATGTCTTCCAAATGTTCAAACTCAACATCATTAAAAGAGTCTTCATCACTTTTTGTCTCTGGAGCCCAGAGAAATTTTCAAGCCAACTGATTTAATAGAAAATATATGAGTGCTAAATTATGACCATGAGCATATGATGGGGAAAGTGAGTAATAAAACACAATGAGCAAAAAAATGATTAATTGAATATGATTAGAGGTCTTCTTTGCAAATGTGAATACCATGAATGGGTACTATTTATAGTAAATGATCAATGATCAATAAGTACTCAAAATGGGATGACTAGTGGAAAAGATAGAAACTCAATGAATAACACATGAAGGTTGGTGGGCATGGTAAGCACAGAAAATCCATTTCTCCAAAGACAATATGGCTAGGGCATTAGAACTTGGTAATAGAGAATCATGTAAAAGTATATTTTGAGCATCTTTACAGATTTTGGACTGAACGGTACAATAATGGGAGAACATTAAATAAAACAAAAAAAATTACTACTAGCGTTAACACAATAGTAGTAAGTATGAAACTCATATACCCAAGTGAACTGGATTTCATTGATGCTTTGCCTGTTGATTGTGATTCAAAGAAGAAAATAAATTATTGCGTGCAGTAGAGGGAACTTATAACTTGTAGAAAAGGAGTTGTAAATTAAATCACTCTCAACCACCAGTATATTGGGAGACATCTCACTAGGCAGCATGTGAAAACAGCAAAACACACACAATGAAATTTGACACCGTACCATATACAGATCATAAAAACAAACACATGAGATGTGAATGACTGACTTTTTGTCTGTCACAAAAACACACCTCCAGGAAATGCTCACATCCCATAAGACCACATCTCCTGAACCTCCTTGTTTGTCTGACACACATTCACAATTATTATTGTGCACCTGCATATTATACTAGGGATGAAAAATATGCATTAGTAAGAAAAAATTAGATGGTCACATTTCGTACCACACAAAAAAAATGGACATGCCTCTATGTGGATTTCTATACACTAGACCAACACACAGAAGACACACAATTATTGTTGTGTACCTGCATATTATACTAACAATTATGCTTTGGAAAAGGGGAAATGGGAAAATCAAAACCCTAGAACAGACAAAGCCGCAAAGGCACAGATGCGACATCCACAGTTCCAACCCATATATAGCTGCCACCTCCATGGTTTCTAGATGAACAGGAACAACAAATATTTCTCATTAAAAACCAAACGCTGCAAAAGGTGAATGAATTGGACCAACGTGACTCAAAATCCCCTAATTGAACACAGCCTGACCTAGAATCAGACACAACCAAGCTTTAGATCCTCAAATTGAACCTTAATATTTCACAAACCCAATCTAATAGGTCGTATATCGGACAAATCAACTAGAATTCAACGAACTGGAGCACTAATGAGGCAAAAAAACAACAACGGTTGTGCTATATGAGGGTAATAAAAAACAAAAGAAAAGGAAATAGTAGGGTTGTGTCATCTCACTGCCTAGGAGCTGAGGTCGCCGATGCCTTGTGCCGACGACGGGGGTGCCACCCTCATCGGGGCCACGTGTGGGGACTCATCCTCACGGCGAAGTCGCTTGTCAAGCCCAACAAATTGCAGTCGCCCGCGCTGGAGCAGAAAAGCCGAAGAACTGGTCCCTCCCCACTCCGTCCGCTTCTCCCTATAACCCCGCCAAAAATGGCCACCTCTCTGGCCATCCCGGCGGAGACGAAACTGAAAAGGGGATGGATAGAGAGAACCGGCGATGGCCCAAAAAAAAAGTGTCGCGGTTTCGAATTGGACTGGTGTGTGACCCGTTTTTTTTGGGGGGGGGGGGGATTGAGATGAAGCTAGAAATCAGGCATTTGGAGTCTAGCAAATCTGATATTTTTATACATTTAGTCAAAGTTGTTTCTCGAGAAATGAAAACAACAATCTTTTGTGAACGGATGGAGGTCGGCCTCGTTTTGGGATAACGTCTTCTGCAGCATCATCGATGTCAATATCAGGAGAAAAAAGCGGAGAATTGTGTCAACGGGCTACGGGCCGTAGCCGAGTAGCAATAATTTTTCTCCAGCTGCAGGGTGAAGAAAAAGACCGCAATTTCCATTAAAAAAGTAAAAGAAAGACCTTGAAGGTGGTTTTTTTACATAGAATTGGAGCTCCTGATTGGCCAGCACCACACCACTTATACGCTGCACTACCCACACTGCACGTGCGAAATTACTGGATCCCACCTGTTGGCCGGTAAACCTCTCGACTGATCTCGTGTATCCGCGGGCGAAATTACTTGCTGCGGGCGGTGGGTGTGAGAGTGCGACCGGCCAGACGGCGACGCGCGGGCACGGCCGGCGGAGCGGAGTCAGCGGACGCATAACGCATCCATATCCCATGCACACGCACTTGAGGCGCCCGCTCACATGCCGCGGCTCCCAAAAGCTAGCGCCCGCGCGGTACAGATCGACCGAAAACCACCGCCCCCTCCTTCCTGATGGCTCGTCGTCAATCGTCATCGTCCCACTTCGTTTCGATCGATCGTGTGGGCGGCCGGCCGCGCGCCAGCCATCATGCCCCTCGCTGAAAAAGCCCATCCCCCAAGCGAAAAAGAGCCAGCGGAAAAATCACCCTCCCCCGCGGGCCGCGGGCCCGGGGATCGCCGCCGGCTCGCACGGGTCAACCAAAGCGTACGCGACGCCATGATGTGTTGTTCGTTCCTGTCCCTCTCCGGCGCGTTGCGGTCAGCCGGGTCACTTGTACGTGTCGCCCCCGGCCACTGCTGCCGCCCGTACCGCTGCACTTGGCCTCGCCACGGCGGGCGGCCCATGCGCGCGGTCGAGCGGCCGGCCGGCGGCACCGGTCGTCACGCACTTAGCTTGTCCGGGCACGGCGGGGCCGAGCCGGCCGAGCGATGATCGAGCTCCAAAGTCGCCTGAGTGACAAGCCGCACTACTGGAGTAGGAGCATGTAGCTTCCGGTTAACGCCGAATCTGTGCACTGCGGCGCGGTACCACCGCATGCTGATAATTTGGTGATGGCATATTTAGGATTGGGAATTATATGGTACTCTACATACTGCTGGCAGTACTAATTCGGCTACCAAAGTTGATGGGACAGCATCGGAGCCAGGGCAGCTTTGCAAAGGGCGTCATCCAGTGAACAAAATGATGCTGTTTACTTCTCGAACTCTGCTAAGATCATCGGAGTCTTTGGGTGCATTCAACTGCTTCTGGGATCATCGGAGTTCGTCTTGCATCCGTTCTTTTTTTTTTTTGCGCTTCAAGCAGATCCAAATCTACCATCCGTGTTTTCTTTTCTTTATTAAAAAAATTGTAAACCCTGATCACACAGCACGAATACACTTGAGCACCACGCCCCAAAAAAAAAGAGGAGAGGATACGTCTCTATCCTTGTGTCCGGTCTGTAGTGCGACGCATTATACACAGAGTGTCTCGATGGATGCATATGCATGCCAAGTTCATTGGCTCACGCTCACGGGCGAGAACGAATGCGCGTGGCGTTGCTTCATCCGGGAGGAGTGCGACGAATGCGAGCGCAGTAGCGTTGTTTCCCCACTACGCCTCGGGTCGCCGTCGTCAGTCCTTGGCAACGGCGAGCAACAGCACGGCGGCTGCAGTGCAGCTAGCCTCCGGATACGATGCCATCGGATAATAGTTCCCAAACCGGCGAGCCGCCCGTTATTCCGATGCGAAGTGTCGACGGGACCAGCGCGGCATCGCCGGCACGCACGCGGGCGTCGCCGTCGCCGCCCGTGGGGGCGTCCCGGCCGGGTCAGGACCAGATCCAGACGGCGTAGTAGGCGAAGGCGGCGTGCTTGAGCTGGCGCAGCGTGAGTAGGAAGCACTGCATCTGCGCGAACCCGAGGCCGAAGCCGAGCGCCGCGCCCGCCGCCTGCCCCACGGACCGGATGCCATCCCCCGGCACGGCCCAGAACAGCGCGCCCCACGCCCAGCCCAACCCGCCCGACACCGCGCACGCCGCCGCGAACGTCCCCGCCGCGTGCCCGCCCGCCATCCGCGCGCCGCCGCCCAGGCCCAGGCCCAGCCCGCCCGCCACCGCCGCCGGCGCCGCGACCTGGCAGAGCACGACGAGGACGCCGCCGATGGCGCACATGGCCTCCCGGCCGAGCTCCCTGGCGGAGAGCGCGGACCCGAGGACGCCGCAGGTGCTCACTAGCACCAGCACGGCGTCGCCGACCCGGGCGGCGCCGGAGCCCGTGGCCTGCGACAGCAGCGGCAGGAGCGGCGTGGTGGCGTTGGCGCGCGTCATGTGCAGGAACACCTGCAGCGCGGCCACCACCGCGGCGCACGTCAGGTGATGCTCGTGCCTCGCCACCAGCCGCCGGAACGACCCGCCGTCACAACGGCCGCTCCCGCTCCCGCCTCCGTGGACGGCGGACCCTTTCCTCCTCCGCAGTTTCGTGCGGGATCGCTGCGACCCCGGAGTGCTGGCGGCGACGTTGCACGAGCACGGGAACACCAGGTCGACGTGGACGTGGCTGGTGTCAAGCAGATCCACCGTCCAGAGGTGCCACAGGTCGAGAAGAGGGTCGCTGTCCTCGACGACGGCGTGGTTGGATTTAGGCGCCTCTGTTTCTTCACTTTTACCGGCGCCATGGTTGAACTGCCCACTGTGACTCGGGGGGCTACGGAGGGCGATGGAGCTGCGAAGAGTGGATGCCAGACCGGCGACGGCGTCCAGCAACAATGGCAGGAAGCCGAGGCACAGTGACTGTAATATCATGGCGCCGCACGCTTAGCTGCTTGGCCTGTCAAAATTCAGAACGTTTTCATCAGAAATTACTACTAATGTTAGCAAAATGAAAAGTAGGAATTGAGAACGCGAAACGCGTATGCGTGGTCTAGAAGCAACATTAACTTTTTTTGCTCAGAGGCAAGAGCAAAGATGACACTAAACATTTGCCAACATGCATGAGCAAGAGAGAGCAAGTCGTCTTGGGCTCAGCCAGCATGCATGGCCCATGACAATCCTGGCCCAGCATTCGATTGGCTACAAGTCTCTTATCCTGATACAGTACGTTGCTAGCATCTGTGCAATTGTGCTGACTGCTGACTCATTTTGTACTACTAGTCAGAAATGGAGCCCGTAACGAAAAACTCAGCAATGGGGAACCGTATTGTTGAGGCGTCAACATCTAGCAGGCGACAGTGAAATCGGCAAAGCCGCAGCACACTCTTATCTTTGAGATTTAAAGAACACCTACAATCGGGGACTAGACCGGTGGATGTATGGATTCTGCGAAAGAAAGGTGAAGCCTCATCTCATGGCCTCATCTCATCAGGCTTGGGATGTTTCACATCCAGGCTCCAGCTTCAACTTTTCCTCTTCCCAATTGGCAATTGCACGGATACGGGTACCCAGGGTTCAAATACCATCATGATGGCGGCGAGCCGCCATAGTCGCGAGCTCGTGATACGGCTGGCGGAGCTATGAAGGGCGATGGAGACAGCAATAGTGTAGCGCTTTCCACCACCAGCACCAGGACGAACAGCGTAGTTTAAGTAGGCCACGGTCAGTGTTCCATTGCCAAAGCCCAAAGCCTGCCGGCCGAAGCCAGAGCCAGAGCGTCCTAGGATAAAGCCCTCCGGCCACTACTGCCGCGCGCACCGCTGCTCTATTGCTGTACGGATCGTACGGGGAGTGCAGACACCAAAAGGATGGAAGTGGAGCAGGGGAGTCGCGTCGCGTCGCGTGTGGATTGCGGACGGGGTCACCCACCACCAGCAGACCAGAGGAGCAAGTTGCTTGTTACTCACCACGCGCGATGGTAATGCTCAGCTGTTGCCCCGTGCTAGCTCCATCGGTCACTCCCGTCCGCCGCGACGACTCGCCATGGCGAGTTCTCCTCAGCAGGACGCTGACCTGCTGGACGGCGCGGCGCCTCGGCCTATGCGGCCGGCTCGCTCTGATCTGCCCCCACGCCTTCTGCGAGTGCGAGCTGCAGACGGCGGCAAAGCAAAAATACTTTCAATACCAGAACGCGTGCCCAGGCAATTCGTTCGTGCGCACCGGAGTATACTTTACCTGCGGATCGGAGATCTTCCACCGCCGCGGCCTCGCCGAATCGGCAGCCTTCTTGGCTCCGGAGCGCAGCGACCAGACTCCAGACCAGACTGCAGGGGGGCAGCGGGAGGTGCAGGAAGAGCCCTATCCGGCTATCCGCTACTCGCGCAATCACGGTCCTATATACAGGCCGCGCGCGGGTGTGAACTGACAAAACTCGATGCTGATTGAACCCTGCCTGCTCGGCTGCCCCGCCCGGTCTTCCGCGCCGGGGACCGTCGGTTCCCCTGTTCCCGACGCGACTTGTTCGTGACCGTGCGCGCCCCCTGATGTACGCAACGAATGCTGATCGCCATTCACCAACACTGTTTTTGTATAAAGTGCAGCTGCCACAGGCGGCCGCGCGTCGCCGTCGGATCTGCCCCCTAGGCGGTCAGAGACTCAGAGTCAGAGGACGCCGGCATCAATCAAGCACCAGCCACCAGATAGCAGGGTTTTTTTTACCGACCGCCGCATTTTTACCGCTCGGGAGCGGTAAGGGTAGCTACCGCGGTTACCGCGGTATACCGCTAAATACCGCTCGAATTCAAATTTCAAACCAAAACCGCTAAAAACCGCTAGTTCAAACGGTATCCAGGGGTATACCGCGGTATAAACTATTTATACCGCGGTATAAACTATTTTTACCGTGCGGTAACGAGTTTATACCGGTGCAAAGAAAAAGACCATCCGGCTTCGAATAAATGAAAATTTTGGCATGGTGTTGGCACAAATTAGTGTTAAATAGCACCCCCAATCAATGATTTATAGTTATACATAGAAATACTACACCAAACACAATAATACTAGCCGTGTATAAGTGAGTTGGTAGTTCAAATATAAATAGTTCAAACAAATAATTCATACAAATAGTTCATACAACACAAGTTCAATGGTAGAAAGGAAAGATCCCCAGCTGGGTCGCGGAGTGGTACTCGGCGATGGACATGACATTCAAGCCTCTCGCATCCTAAATTCCATTTCTACCAAAAGCAACAATTCTATTTCTACCTCTACCTCACATCCTAAATCCTACCAAAAATCCTAAAGCAAAGTAAACATAAATTCTAACACAAATCCTAGATCCTAACACAATTCCTAAAGCCTACTCAAAAGCAAAAAAAATACCTAACCGTGGTATACCGCGCGTCGCCCGCGGTATACCGCCGCTCCCGTGCGGCTAACCGCGCCGCGCGCGCGTAGGGGGTAGATCCGCACGCGCGCGGCTTACCGCCGCTACCGCGCGGTAAACCGCGGTCGGGGCGCGGTAAACCGCCGGCGGCGGCGCGGTAGGGGCGAAGCGGCGACGGACGGCGCTTGGAAGCTTGCGGACGGGGAAGAAGCAAGGCTCTGGATGCTCGGGGGAACACGGTTTGGCACGAGCTAGGTCATCTAGTTCATTTGGGCTTCATGGGCCTTAACGGGCCGGCCCATGTTTTTTTCTTTTTCTTTTTTTTCAACTTCTAAAGCTCCAAATAAATACCAAATGCACTCAAATTTGAAAACTTTCAACACCATAAGACTCTACAAATCATGAACTATTTTTTGGTGATTTTTATTGATTTTTTCATTTTTTAATTCAAATTCAAATTTGAATTTTGGGGAATACCGATTCTTCTGCAGATCGTTACCGTACTTTGCGGTAAAGCAGCGTAACCGATATCGCTGTATACCGCGCGGTTACCACCGGTAAAAAAAAACCCTGCCAGATAGTGCACATGAAGGAGATGAGTAAACAACGGACTGAATGAGATAAGCATGGATGCGCGCCAATCAGTCAATCACCATTCACTAATCGCAGCGTAGCTGGGCCGTGACGGACCACACCTCTCCCACAAGAAAAGTCACAAAACGTCGACTGCGCCGCGCGACACGAGATCGACCGTGACGAATTGACGGATTTTGTCGACTTGACTTGCAGTGCCTTTCTCTGTTCGGACACGAGGAACACATGCCGGCACGGCATTCCCGTCTTGCTTGGGCAGTTTCATGGCGTAACGTGGCACCAGGGTATTAGGCTAAACCATCGCTAATGCTTCTGCATCTCCAGCGAGAGGCGGCGCTTCGTAGCTCGTTTCCAGGATCAGGCAGGCCCGTCTCAGTTTAATTTCACGAACACAGTTACCAAGTTTGTCACATCAGTTTTTTAGCATAACAACAATTTCACTCTCAATGCATAGTTTCATAAGCACAATTTCATAGACATGATGTAGCATTTATATCTTGCATGTGTTGTGATCAAATGTGGCATGAGATCTATGTAATGTTTTTTTAAAAAAACAGAGAGATGCAATGTGCATACATATTCTGACACAGTGAGAATGGACCAGCTGTGGAGTGAAGCTTTCACAAAATTCAGATATTTAATAGTTTCACATTCACATGGCCAAAACCGGAACAGTTTCACATTCAGAAATGCAAGCATTTCACAAAATTTGCAGACTACTTATAACCTTCCAATTGCTCCAGTGGACATCTTGGTAACCCTGAAATCAAACCATATCAACATCAGTAACCATTTCGGAATATGTTATAATATCAGACTACGGTGCTATATTTCAGAAAAAAATCCTCTACAAACTTGAGTAATTGACAATATTTTTATATGTTTCATATACTCCGTCAGAAAAAAATCCTTTACAAACTTGAGTAACTGACAATATTTTTATATGTTTCATATATGTGACAGAACCGCCCAAAATAGTTCCGTATTATCGCCTAAGCCGGTCCACGTGGCCATTAAGCAATAATAAAGAACTATTCTGTCGCTTCCGCCGGGTAAAGCCCGGTAAATCACATACAACAGGATCGCTGATATGCGCTAAGCCCACACGAAGGAGGGACCAGAGTACAACATCACATTACATTAAAGTTCACAAGTTCAACATTATTACAAACCGGGTTTTTCATACATAAAAGTAAAGGTGATCAGAGTTTAAACAACGGAAATAAAACTAGCGGAAGATACACATGGGAGGCCATCCATAGAGTATCACTCATCGTCAACCTGCTCCCACTCAAGCTCCCAACCATCTGGAATAGAGCCAGGCCAGATGGGGTTACCTGAAAACCACAAATTAAGCAAGGCTGAGTATACTAATACTCAAAGAAGACTTAACCGACAAAAATAAAGTAAGACTAGACATGCACTGCTTTTTGGCTTGTGGGTTTGTTTTGCCAAAAGCGACTAAGAGTTGATCCTTATTTTCAGATTTTATCTCAAATTCTAGTATGTTAACCATTCTAGGTGAGCACCTGCACTAAACAAGCATGTTGTGCAAACAATATTAAACAGGCAACAATATTAATCCAAAGTGTTCCATAAATAAACATGGGTAGCCAGTGTTCAAGCCGACTCAGATAACGGTGAGTGACCGACGATCGATCGATTTATATCCTTGCAAGGTAAACCCAAGATACACGGAAGAAGGTAGACCAAGTGCAGTGTCTACCCCAACCAGGCGGTTCCCAACATCCCACAGTTTAGGATCAGACGCTACAAACTCTGGTACACGGTTATCCGGAGGGTCTAACCCGACTAGTCCGGACTCACACACTATACCACGGGTAGCTAGCCCGGAGACACATCCCAAGCGGGTAGCTAGAAAGATCCCGCCCCGGTTCAGAAGGTACTAGGCTTACCGGTCCCATTCCCGACAAGTACTTGGTACGTTCAATAGCTTAGGACCAGCACCATGCTACTCGGTCCAGACCGAACCCATTGCTCTTACCACATGAGCGAGTCAATTTAACCAACTTATGATTCCAACATAAACATCCTATATCTCGCGAGCAATGAGTCATTACTCGACTTCTACCGTGACCTTAGAGCATGGCACTAGCCTTCCTAACATACTAGTAAAATAGCATAGGAGTCCTAAGGATCATGCAACTAGGTTTCAAAACAACTCCTGAAACTTAAATGCACAAATTAAAGAAGAAAGTGCTGAAAAGTAAAGGACATGATTTTCATTTATAAAAGATGGGTTAGATGACACCGGTGCTTGCCTTCCTCAGACTCAGTACCAATACAAGCCTTGGGCTCTTCTGGACTTTGGTCCAGGTCTTGCTGTACACCAAGCTGGTTCAGCTCACCATCAACGGTCCCGTCTCCCTCCTGGGTGAGTGTGTACGTACCGTCTGGTAAATCTACACGTATACATGCATATGCATTAATTAAAGTTAATCTTGATGGTGACTGTGTATATATAAGCAAATTAACTTATTTAACTTCACCAAACAGCAAGGGGGTGTGATTAAAATTCAAAAACAGAAACAAACATGATTTCACAAGTTAGCACTTTTAATTTCCATTTCTTTCTTTAATTATTTAAAACAAGCCTTTCAACCATAAATCCAAATTAAATCAAAAACACCTCCAATGAGCCTAATCTTTTGCACACAGCAACATATGCTTAATTTAAGCTCTCAAACCAAAATTTGGCTTAAACCCATTTATAAATTAATTTATATGAAAAGGACAAATTTCAGCCTAGTAAATCAACATTAATTCATATAAAAAGATTTAATAAACTTTTTGTTCTCAACTTTCTCCTGCAGGTCATGTATGCCAAAAATGAGTTTCTGACCAAAGCATGGTTGCAGATTCAAATTATTTTTCAGATTTTGAATTTAAGCTCCTACGCAAGATTAAGTCCAAAACATCTATTAAACAATTCCCTAAAATCACAACCACTCCACCAGATGTACTAATCAACAAGGCAAAGCCCTAGGGTGCACTTGTGCTCAAAGAAAAGTTCATTAAAGAGGCTATAAAAAGCATCAACCTTATTCTAGCATAAAGCTTAAATAAATCATAACTGAAAATATATACATCAAAACCATTCAAATGTTTGTCACATATCTAGACATGCCATAAAGAGCAACATATCCAAAATTCAAGTTCATAGCATGTGTATATTTTAAATCACACTAAAAACACTCCCAACTGAGTTTGAATTTTTAATTCAAAAACTGTGCAGAAAAACCCTATACATGTTTTCTAGAAAATATAGATTACTTCACCACGAAACCAAAAAAATTGGTTTTGCATTTCTCTGATTTTTCTATGATTTTTAATGATTTTACGAAGTTGCTGCTGTAACCCTAAAACTGCTTTTACAGTCGGGTCCCTGGAAACTTGCATAAATCTCCCTGGAAATACCTTTTCTCTTGCAATGTCACCCCTGCCGGCGCAGGGAGGCCGCCGGCGGTGGTCCGGTCACCGGAGTTCGCCGGGGAGGGGCCCTACAGCCGATTTGCACTCACAGGGACCGACTTGGGGTGGTGCACGGGGTTAGGACGGGCCCGACGGGCGCCGTCGGCGCGGGGGTCCCCGGGCGCCCGGCGCGGTTGCTCGCGGCCGGCGGCGGCGCGGCCCGGCGGCGGGCGGTGGCGCGGTGGGGTTCAGGGAGATGAGGCGGCGCTCTAGGGGAAGAAGAGAGGGACCGCAAAGCCGGCCAGAGAAAAGAAGGGGGCGGCGGTCCGGCTCTGGACGGCGCCGGCATTCACCAGACAGGATGCGGCGGCTTGTGGACTTGCGGTTTTTGGCGCGGCGCCTGCGAAACGATGAGGACGAGGTAGGGGTGCTGGGAGAGGCCTCCGAGGCGGGGTCTTCGACCACGGCAATGCCAAGTGGTGCAGCGCGCGGGCGCGCGTCCGTGGTGGCGCGAGGGCCGGCCGGCACGCGACACGGGCGGGATTCGGCGTCCGCGAGGTGTGGGCGCGTGTCCCGGTCGTGGGACCGCGGGGCGACGCGACCCGGCCGGCCCCACGCCCGGATGGGCCGAGGCGGCGCCGTACGCGCGGGGGTGCTTGGCGCACCGCGCACGGGTGCGCGGGCGACCGGCGGCAAGAACCGTCGTTTCAATTCCGTTTGCCTGACTTCAAAATAGTGAAACGCAATATTCTTGACTAGAACTTGAAATCTCCAAAAAGCAAAGTTGTAGGGGAGCCATAGATCTACAACTTTCCCAAAGGGCGTCATATGTTTTGATCAACCGTTTGCCCGGGAACGTCGACCGAAGTGGCAGATTTTCCACGGCTCGATTTACTGTTCGCAGCGCGTTCAACTCGATTTTTGGCCAATTTGCACTCAAAATTGGAATGTCCGCCAATTACGAAAAATGTGTTCCCGGAAATAACGAACAACTTTCGTATTGGCCGATTTTGAACTTCTATAGTGAAATTTGGAGAACGCGCAAGAAAACCATTTCAGCCCTTAAAGTAGATCTAGGGTTTGACCGTGATTTGGGATTTTGACCAAGGTCTTTTGTGCAAATTTGTGACAAGACATGTCAAACATGCTTAGAAGGTAATTAACCTTGATTAACACAACTAAAAGAGGTATTTATCTTTAATAACACCCGGGGTGTTACAATATACTCCGGTACCTGAGTAACTACTCATGCTATCAGATGTTTCAGAAAATAAGTCATCTACAGGAACTAACATAAACTTACAGAACCACTTTTGCACAGATGGACAAATGAACTAAACTGAAATACTGAATCGAAGCTCTAAAAACTGATCCCGTGCTAATTGAGCAACTGAAGCTGCAACTTTTAGGTGAGACAAGAACAAAGAAGAAGCTACTGATTTATTTTGCCAAAAAAAAAACAATCCAATTAGGTACTGTCATGCTGTCATAAGCATGTCTTTGCCTCTATTCATGCAGATGATGAATTGCAGTCATAAGCATAGGCTCTTAAGTGAATGCAGTAAGTTCAGAATTAAGAAATCAGACCTCTTCCTTGCACCGCCCTTCCGCGGTCTGCTCTCCATTGGAGCCCAATGCGTCGAAGAGGAGGACGCCAACGCCGTCAGGTCAGGACTCCCTCCCTTCTCGATCTCGCCGGCCGCCACGAGGCAGCGGCTCCAATGCTCCGCCCAAGCAGCACCCTCCCTACTCTGCCCCAGCACCTTGCCTCCTGCTTTAGAGCAACTCCAAGAGATCTCCTAAAATTATCCCAAAATCTTATTTAGGGGAGAAAACAACAAAATTACACTCCAACGGTTCCCCTAGAACTTCCGAAAAGATACGCGGACGCGAATCCAACCACGAGCGCCCCGCATATTTGCGCGAGGTCGGCCTTCCCCCAATACCTCGCTCGGCCCACTTGTCGGCACCAAGTTTGCCAGCGTGGGGCCTAGGCGCGTACACCAACGTCGGGGGCATCATCCTCTGCTTCTCCGGGAAGATGTTGTCGGCAGGCTGCCAGGCTCGAATTCCTTTGACAGCCTGTTCGTTTGGCTCATAACTGGTGGCTGATGCTGATTTATTGTGAGAGAAAAGTACTACTGACTAGTTGCTGGTGGCTGGTTTGTTCTGAGAGAAACATACTGCTGACTGGTGGAGACAAGTGAACATGGCGAGGGTCGGCGTTGAGTGGGTAACCGTCGAGCGTCGGTCTCACACTTGCTCCGGGGCGTCACGACCGCCGGTAACGAGCTACCCGTCGATACTGGAGAAGAACCCACACGCTGATTCACGGCAGCCGCGGAAGACACTCTACCGACTGCAAATCCAACTTCTTCTGTTGTGTTGGTGCCGTGGGGTAGAACAAGCGTTGGGTCGAGAGACGTGGTGGCGTGGTGCTGTGCTGTTCGGAAGAAGAAATAAGGAGCAGTTAAGGGGCTTGCGGCGATGGAGCTGTTGCTCGGTCGAGTGGTCAGGAAAAGAAGATTGCTTGCTTGGATTTGATCGGTGGAAGAAGAGTGGAGGAGCTCCAACTGCCTTGCTTTGCCGATTGGAAAACAGGAGGAGGGATTAAGCACAGAGAAGGGAGCAGCTCGGAGACATCGGGAGAGATCGAGTGGAGAGCTCCGGCGGAGCAACAATGGCCGATTCACACAGTTGAGAACATAAGGTTGAGGGACAAAACAAATAATGAGAATGACAGGTGGGTCCCATCAGGTGACCATGGACCAACTGATGGGCCATACATGATGACATGACCTATTTTGAAATATTAGGAGTTTGTTATTAGCAATCTGGTGTGGGTTCATATGGTTTTGGGGAAATAAACTTTTTAGCAGCTCCCAAAACATGATTTTTGGGAGGAATTTTTTAGCAATCTCTTGGAGATGCTCTTACCCGTTGGAGAATGGAAGGGGGTAGAGGAGAGATTGGAAGGAGATGATGTGAGATTGGAATGAAACCTTAGCAGGACCTTGCATATATTTTGCGCTGAAGAACCGAAGAGGGAAGGGGAGGGCGGAAAGGATTGGTACGCATGAAAGGATTGGTACGCATGGGAGATCATGCGCGGCGCGCGCCATGCAGGAGATCAGCGGGAGGAGGATGGCGACGCACAAGAAATCCGCTGGCGCAACGGGGATCCGGGATGTAACGCTCCCACTCTCAATGCAGTGTCGTCCAGTTCACGAGGTATTGGTAACCGGAGCCAGCCCGTGTCGTCTAGATGAAACGGTAATCTCCTCTCTCTTCATTAATTTAGTGTCATGTCACCAAAATTACCGATGTGTCAGCTTATTAATTGTCTATGTAACCAGCACTGAGACTAGCCTAACACGATTTGATCTGCCAGCGCAAAGCTTAACAATTTTACTTTTCCATGACCCATCCGTGACTCGTGCGCTAATTGCGGTCGGCATCCGCAATTGAATCAGTTGGCCGGTAAAGGGGCTTGATAATCACCAGTTCACCACCAACAGCCTGTTCGTTTGGCTGGTGGCTGATGGCTGCTGCTGATTTATTCCGAGAGAAAAAATCTCGCTGCTCGGTTGCGGGTGGCTGGTTTGTTACGAGAGAAAAATCTTCTTGTTTGGTGGCTGATAAGCCAAGTGAGCAGGCTGCAAACCGGCCTCTGACTTTGTAACATCGTCGTCTAGTTGGAATCATCTCACACAAGCAAAGGTTCAATGAACAATGGCAACCACCAAAATAGTCATTAAACCCATACACCATTGATGGAACAAAGGAGCCAATTAAACAAAGCACTCGTGGATGGATATTTGCCGGTCAAACAATTGTGCACAAAGCGTAGAATTTAGATCGTTGACAAGTGATCGTTACACTACATCAAATCTTTCTAGCTAAACCCATCAAACATGTCCGCGCGAGCTGCCACACTATGGTTGAAATATACAGCCAAACTGAAACAATGCATTGTCATACCGCAGCACAACAGTGCTTCCATCAAATTACAAGCTGCAACACAAACTCATAAGGCGTGACCAGGCGACAGTGACTTGCATTTTACAGAAGCCAACGTCAAGTGCACCATGGCTTCTACCCATGTTAAAAGGAGTGTAAACTGGGGCATGAACTTCCACAGCTTCATGATCTTCCACCTTTTTACTCCGACGTATATTTACAGAAACTATCATCTGTCCCTCAAACTCAACTGAAACAATAGACCGTGAAAGCAAGATGTTATCACCATCAAGAGGCACCTTGTTTTCGTCTCCAAAACCAAGCAACATGACTTTCTCATCTTCTATACTGGCTGTACAAGCAGTAAGCTGAGCGTGAGAATCTTCTAGTAGCCATGACCCCTCAATGACTTTCACACTGATTGTGGCCTCCAGAGAGTAAAAAATGTGGCCAACTGTAAACTCCAACGTGCTAAGTTTGCTCGTGTAACATTTCTTAAACAAACTTGAATCAGGCCCGGAGCTTAAAACTATATCCTCAGATTCAGTATTACTCTTCACTTTCAGCTCAACCTCTAATATCACAGGATCCCCAAACATAAGGGCGTCCGCAATGATAATAGTTAGTACTAGCTATATAGTTAGCTGACGTGGAGGTGAGAGATAAGGAAAAAAATATTTTACATTACTGGACCCACATGCTCATCTCACATATTCTTGAACTACGTGAAATAGATAGGCTCTTTGCTCGTCGCTAGTGACTATTCTCTCTCCTACTTTTTGCCTGTCCACGTCATAATAGCTAGCCAAATAGTCGGTCATTACGGACGGCCTAACAGCACGGATAGGACGTGTCAGTACTAAAGATGTAAGAAAAGGCTCAGGCAGCATAAACAATGCATGTCCGCACAACAAATTGTAAGGACCGCAAGGAGCATATAAAAAATGATGTAATTCATAACACAGCCAATGGGAGAAAAGATTAATTTAATAAGCCGCTGAAACAAAAAAACATTTGTCGAGTGATTATCATTAGTGCATGTTTAATTTCTAAAATGCATATGCCAATGCTTCACAAACAACAACACTGAAACTTTCTCAAGCCAAAATTCAGAAGCAACATACAAGAAAAGCATGTAAGTGCACCAAGGAATAAATCCAAAAGGTATGTCAGCGAATTGTGGAGGCACATGGAAAGGGTCTAAAATTTTAAAGGGCATGTTCGGAGCAGCAAGGTCATATTTCAAGCAATACTCCATAGGTCTCCATGTGCCTGATAACATTTATTTATTCCCTATATGGCTATATCGTGGAAGTACCAACTTCAGTCAATGTGCTGAGTTAATTCTTATTTTGATCTAATTTGAGTTACAAGTTAGTTTAGTTGGACTTACATTGTGGAACCAGCATTTATGTACCTATGATAAAAAAAACCATATGGATGACTAAAATTTAAGATACGCCTCTCTTTTTTCCATCTTATCTCTTGTTTCTGAGCTGTCAACATGATCCTAACAAATGAGGCGAATATCTATTCAATTAGGTTGGGTGCAGGTATATTTGTAAGTTGTGTGACGATTGATGTTAACAATACATCCCCATGCATTCCAGCAATTTTTTTATTTGATAAATCTTACGAAAAATGCATGAACTCACATTATATCAAAGGCCCATTTGTCGTAAAAAAAAGACCTATCAGATTGCAATAATATGCAGATACCAATAATGGGAATAAAATGACATTCTGAGTGGTTAAAGTCTACACAATACCACATCAATAATTTTCTAGAAAAATTCAAACAGAAGGGATTGTTCATCATGGAGAAAACGTTTGTCTACTACCAAAACGGCTAGTCTAACAAAAAAGACCAGGAGACATGGTAATTCCTGCAACACAATAAAATTCAGTCCTTTTCTAAAAGCTCACTAAAGCAGATCACTGAAAATACTAAAGTGAATAGATTGACAAAGATCATTTCATATGCAGAAACAATATTTACAACAGTGACGCTATGGTAGCTATTAGCCTGTAGTGTACAAATAGACAAATTAAACAACAAAAAAATATGCTAGGGATCTCTTGGGTTAGGTTTTGGCAATTATCCCTTTTGCGACCGAAGATGATGTTGCGATTGTAGTCCAGTCGGTCACGTGTGGCGACCACTGGCGAATCTAGGGGGTGGGCCGGGTGACCCTAAGATTCAGCCCAGAAGACTTCATCCTCTTAGTTTTTTTAGCCACCTTCTCTATTTGTGACGTTTGTATTGCAAATTTGCATTTTTTAGCATCAAGCAACAAGAAAGAGCAGGGTAATTCAGTGTTTCGTACCGTAACTTGTTAGTATGTGCAGATTTGTAATCATGGTATTGGTAGTAAAATTTATTTGGACCACCCTAACTTTGAATCCTAGATTCGCCCCTGGTGGCGACCATACCATACACATCTAGCGGAAACTGTAAATCTCCTCTTAGTCCTGTCACTTTGACTGAGAAGATACGTAAAGTACTTTGCAGGTGCCCACCACATGATGCAACCTCATCTGTAAAACGCTTGGCACATATAGTGGCTGCAATTAAAGGATTTTCCCAATGAATTGAGATATTCAAGTCTTATAGGATTCAGTAGTAGTAACAATTACAGTGAGACATAATAAATATATAGCACGTGCCGGCTATTACTGTTTAAGCTTTGTTTCTGATCCTATTTCATGTATCCCTCAAGATATAGAAAACATCAAATAATCATAGTAGGGTAGAGCATGCTGGATCATGCATTTTGATGGAAAAACACACATTGCAGGGAGAATACTAAACAGGTTGAATGTTGATTAGTACCAAATCAAAGTATTGTCATATTGTCAAAGTACCTAAAAACAGGAGAAGAAATAACATCAACACAAAGATAGAAAATAACATTTGCAGATAAATGATGTGTGTATATATATTTCAGGGAACTAACACTGACACTGATAGAGTCAGATTAAAAATACCCACTGGTATCATCAGGATCCAGACAATGAGACACCAAATTAAAGATGAGCAGCAGCCCTAACAACAACAAATTAACAAAGCCACACCCGGATAACCATGATTCAGTGCCATTCCTGCGTGCGTATACGTAATAGATCGATTAACCATCAGAAAAGAGAAGGGAAGGAGAAATAAGGAACTCACTCTCGTCCTCAAAGTTACTATAGGGGGCCAGGTATAGAGTTTTCCAGAGATCGCGAAACTGCTCGGCTTGGGAGGCGTAATAGTCTGTGAAGTCTTCTTCGTCGACAACTTCATTCAAACACCTGTTGAACTTCGCGGCACCTCCTGCTTCCGCTAGCAGTTCCCTCTCTTCTGGATCGAGCTCAATCTTCCTCTTCTTCGCCTCTTCATCTTGCACTTGGGCTTCGACTATGTGGTCCCTCTTCAGCTGTACCTCCAGCCCCATTTCAGTCTCCATCAATCACAGGCACGAGGTCGCCGGTGCAGATTATTCTCGCCGTTATCTGGATGGCAAACTTAGATCCTGGTTCTTGCTGCAGATCGCCATTCACCAACCCTGTTTCTTTTTTTCTTGGTAAGTGCAGCGGCCGCAGAGGCGATCGCGGGTCGCCGTCGGATCTGCCCCCAGCCGCCGTCAAGTCGCCGGCAGCTGGCACCGGAATGCACTACATGGGACGAGATGGATCGTGACGAATTGAAGCCCTCGTTCGATATCCACCCCCCATATATAAAGCTACTTGCAAAAGCCCAACCCCCCGACCGATCTGGTTGCATTCCAACGTGGCACAATGACGGACCAATCAGCAACACATGAACGACGAACATGACGGGCGCGACTACAGCAGCGACCGCGCCCCTGAACCGCGCCACGATGAAGAAAGAGAGCTCCGTGAGCGCGCCCTACAACAACAGCACGCGCGTGAGCACGAACGCGAGCGCGCCGAGCGTGAGCGCAGTGACCGCGAACGCGAGAGCAACAAGAAGCGGGCCGGACACCGCTCCTGCAACGACAAGTCGTTCACCTGGCCGCGACACGACGACGACGGCGATGACTACGTGGGCGACTACGACCACCCGGGACACAGACGTCACCTGTTACAAAATTAACATGATCTAAGATTAATTTGATTCCCGGAAAACTACTAGCAAAGAGGAACAGATACGCTAGTACTCCAAAAATACAAGAGGGATCAACAAACCCTACACATGCTAGGAATACAAAAGAGGAACAGATCCAAACATCCATCATTGCATGTGCAGGAAGAGATGCAAACGGTATACTTACAGTGCAACACACACGAGATTGAAGATGGTTGGAAGTCGAGGACGATGTAGATGTAGTCGATGTAGGCGCGGACGAAGTCGGAGTAGAGGAAGCAGTGACGAGCGGTCGCGAGTACGCTTCCCAGAAACCTGATCGCCGGCACCCGTGCAGGCCTTCAGAACACCGGCGTTGGTTCGGAGACACCGCTCTCCCTCGATCCGCTGCACGGCGGACGGAGGAACGGCAGAAGCTCGGACGGCGGCGCGCGCAGCGGAGTAGATGAGAAAACGAGTTGTGGCTTATGTCATCCCGTCAAAAGGACGTCTCCTTTATAGAGAAGACCCTTAAACCGCCCATGTTTCGATCTGCCAGATATCCAGAACCGCCCCCTGGTATCTCTCGACGTCCTCCCACGAAGCCGCCGCACGTTCGAGGACGTGCTTATCCCGCTCCGAGGGCGGTCTAGGTGTTGGCGATGTGGGCCAAAACAAAACAAGTACGAAAAAAGAGAAACACCGGTTAGGAACCCGTCGCGATCGCGCATCGTCGCAAGTCACAAGTCACGCGATAAATCACGCGAAAATACGCGATACGCGCGCGCGTGCGTGTGTGTTCTCTTGCTCATACTCAATCACTTGAAGTACTCTACAAGAGCCTCCCTTATATGTTGGTCCTCATCTCCATAGAATAGCAAGGTGGCACTAAACCTCCCTTGCATTCCCTCCACACCACATTGACTTTCCTATATGGAAGTGGCCCAATGTATTGCAGCCCAATGGGGTGCACATCACATTGTTTGGGCCATATATTCCAACATTCCCCACCAAAAGTCAATGTCAGCAAGTTAATTACTCCGCTGGACGTTTTATACCAGCTTTAGAGTGTAGACCCGTCACGGGTTGAGCTACACCTAGCACTTCATGTTTCACTCGCTCACAACTATGCAATGGACAAAGCCTTGAATTGCCAGTCTTGTGTAAGCAAGGTTCCCATGGGTGCATCGCTGATACTTGGCCGCCAAGAGTCATGCCTCAGATTGGAGCATTACGGTCATGCTCCCGTGTCCATTCATGAACTCATCTGAGATTTCCCACATCTCATAGACCGCGACCTCACGGTCTAAGTTCATATAGGTGTGTCCTTCCAAGGTACCCCCGCAGGCGCACCTTGCCGATTTCCTCGGCCTTAGGACCCATTAAGACAACTCGTCATCCTTCCATGCGATCCGGAGAGTACGCATCTATTAGCGGAACCGGGTACATATAGTGTATTCTCTAGTCATTCTTGCAGGCTTGTTTTTCCCATCACCTTGTTCACGAGATCTCCGATCAAGAAGGCCGGGTTGCCACCGAAGAACAACTCATATGGGTCTCAACCCCATTTCCTTCGATGCACCATCTATCATCGCACGCGGCGGTCCCTTTGTAAAAGGGTCGGCAATGTTCCTTGTAGTGTTGATATAATCAACGACCACCACACCGGTGTTTTTCAAATTTCGATAGATTTCATCCGTCTCTTTACATGCCTAGAGGATTTCAAATTAACCTTTGCACCGCCTACATTTGTGATCACAGTTTGGTTGTCGCAAAGACAATTGGATGGCCGGTACCGGTTTAGCCACCATAGGCATGTCCATTAAAAGATCTCGCAACCACTCGCCTCTACGGTGGTTGCTTCTAGTGCTACAAGTTCAGCCTCCATGGTAGATTTCGTCAAAATTGTTTGTTTACGAGATCTCCATGAAAGCTCGCAAAGACCTCCAAAAGTGAATATATATCCACTTGTAGCTTTGATCTCATCAAGATTCGAGATCCAATTGGAATCACTATACCCTTCAAGTACCGATGGGTACCCCGTATAGTGAAGTCCAAGTGTTGTGGTTCCTCTCGGTGTATTTCATTACACGCTCTAGTGCGGACCAATGCTCTTCTCCCGATTCGAGGTGAATCGGCTCAATTTGCTTACAAGCATATGAAATGTCGAGTCTAGTTGCACCGACCAAATACATGAGTGACCCAATGATTTGTGAGTACCTTAGTCGATCTATCCCTTGTCCTTGATTCTTGCGAAGCTTCGTACTAGGATCATATGGCGTTGGAGAAGTTTTACAATCCGAGTACCCAAATCGACTCGTAATTTTCTCCACATAATGGGACCGATTTAGAGTAACCCCATTCTCGCCTTTCATCGGCTTGATGTTAAGAATAACATTGGCCTCTCCCAAATCCTTCATATCAAAACTTTGAGACAAAAATGACTTAACTTCATTTATCACTTCGATACTAGTCCCAAAAATTAAAATATCATCAACATATAAGCACAAAATTACTCCGTGACCCCCACCAAACCTGTAATAGACACAATTATCGGCCTCATTTGCCACAAAGCCACTCGAGGTCAAAGTTTTACCAAACTTATCATGCCATTGCTTCGGAGCCTGTTTGAGACCATATAAGGATTTCTTTAATCTGCACACCTTGTTCTCATGTCCAGACACCACGAAACCTTCAGGCTGCGTCATATAGATTTCTTCGTCCAGCTCTCCATTTAGGAACGCTGTCTTTACATCCATTTGATGAATATGAAACCCATATGAGGCAGCCAAGGCAACAAGCACGCGTATCGTGGTTATTCTAGTGACAGGTGAATATGTATCAAAGAAATCCTCATCTTTCTTTTGTGTATAACCTTTAGCTACAAGCCTAGCTTTAAATTTATCTATGGTTCCATCAGGTTTGAGCTTTTTCTTAAAGATCCATTTGCACCCAACAGGTTTACACCCAACAGACAATCACATATCTCCCATGTCTCATTTGACATGAGGGACTCCATTTCACTATGGACAACTTCCTTCCAAGACTTCTACATCCGTCGATGCATATGCCTCTGAAAGGGTTTTAGGTGTGTCATCCACGAGATACACAATAAAGTCATCTCCAAAGGATTTTTCAACCCTTTGTCTCTTACTCCTTCGAGGAGGTTCTACATCGTCATTCTCCTCATGTGGTTGATCAATAGGTTTAGGAGAATCCGGAATAAAACTAGTACTTTGCGAACTAGAAGATGAACTACTACTCTTCATTGGAAAAATGTCCTCAAAAAAGGTTGCATCACGAGATTCAATCACATTATTGACATGTACATCGCCGACCTCGGATCGATTACTAAAAATCTATAAGCCGCACTATTATGAGCATATCCCGGAAAAAATACAGTCAACCGTTTTAGGTCCCAACTTTCTTTTCTTACATGCTGGTACATTTACTTTGGCTAAACAGCCCCATGCACGTATGAAACTTAGAGAAGGTTTTCTTCCTTTCCATCCTTCATATGGAGTTTGTACTCCTTTTGTTGTAGGAACTCTATTTAGAATAAAGCAAGCGGTCAGCAAAGCTTCCCCCCACCATGGCTTGGATAAACCGGCACTTCCCAACATGGCGTTCACCAAGTCCGTAAGTGTTCGATTTTTCCGTTCAGCCACTCCATTAGATTGGGGCGAATAGGGAGCTGTAGTCTCATGGATTATTCCATGCTCCGTGCAATATTCAGAAAAATCAGCGGATAAATATTCTCCTCCTCTATCGGACCTAATTCGTTTGATTTTCTTTTCTAGTTGGTTTTCAACCTCGGCTTTATAGACTTTGAAACAATGCAACGCTTCATCCTTCGTTTTAACAAGGTAGAGATAACAATATCTAGTCGCATCATCAATAAACGATATAAAGTATTTTTTCCTCGCCTTAGTCAACACTCCATTCATTTCACACAAGTCCGAATGGATTAAATCTAAAGGTGCCGACTCTTCTCCTCAATGGCCTTAAAAGGTTTTCGAGGTTGCTTTGCTTGCACACAATCATGACACTTAGACCTTCGACCATGGGAAAACTCGGAATCAAATTAAGTTTGGTCAAACGATAGATGCGATCAAAATTGATTTGACATAACCGAGAGTGCCACACAAGGCAACCTCTCCTTCATTATTATCCGAGCTAGAACTTGAAATAGAGTTTACGAACCTATTACAATCATCTGAAATCGAAAGGCGGAACAGGCCTCCGCAATCATAACCTTTTCCAATAAATGAACCAAATTTTGAAACAATAAACTTGTTCGACTCAAACGCTAACTTAAAGCCATCACGGCACAAAAGAGAACCACTAACAAGGTTCCTATTTATTCCAGGGACGTGTTGCACATTCTTGAGAGATAGAGTCTTTCTAGAGGTCAACTTCGATCAACTCTTCCAATTCCATGCACAAGCAGCCCTTGACCCATTGCCCATCAAGACGGAGCAACTGCCTGTAGCCTGATAAGAGGAAAACAAATTCATGTCAGAACATACATGCACATTAGCTCCTGTATCTACCCACCAATCGGTGGATTGACATGCTAGTAGGATTTCAGGAACATACCCGGATCCACTAGTTTCGCCCACAGTCACGTTTGTAGTTTTCTGACCTCCCTTCTTGCCCTTGCGCTGGCGACACTTCCTGGCTATGTGCCCAGGTTCGCCACACACAAAGCAAGTCAGGTCTTCCTTGTTCCTCTTCTTCTTGAAGTTAGCGGTCTGCTTTGGTCCTTCCCATTTCCAATTCTTGTTCTTATTTCCAGCAGACTTGCCCTCCACCACATTTGCCTTGGAACCTCCTTCCTGTGGGACTGAACGAGACACATCCTTTGATCTTGCCTTCTCCTCAACATCAAGTGTAGCAACCAGACTTTCAACGGTCATTGCCTCCTTCTTGTGTTTGAGGCTCGTGGCAAAGTCCCTCCCGATTAGGAGGTAACTTGGCAATGATGCCACCAACCACGAACTTGTCAGGTAAGACACACTCAAAATGTACAAGTTCCCCCACCGTAAGCCGGATCTCATGAGCTTGTTCCACTACGAACGGTTATCATCCATTCGATAGTCGTGATACATCTCAATAACATAAAGTTCACGTCCAAAGATCCGGAACCGCATACTTGCGATCTAGGGCTTCCCACAATTCGAGGCTTTGGTGTAGTGCATGTACACATCACACAACCGATCGACATGAGGGACAACGAGCATCCGATTGCCGTGTTGTTATCCAACTCGGCATCACGGTCTTCGCTCTTCGGTGAGAGGGAGCACCGGGGAGATAACCCACCGGATCTTCATCGACATGAGCCAAAACTTGACCCGTGTCCGCCACCTCTTAAAGTTGTCACCCCCAAGAAAGCGCTCGTGCTTCATCACATCCGAAATCCCACCAGCCATGTTAATTATCTCAGGTTTCTGGATTGTTACAAAATTAACATGATCTAAGATTAATTTGATTCCCGGAAAATTACTAGCAAAGAGGAACAGATACGCTAGTACTCCAAAAATACAAGAGGGATCAACAAGCCCTACACATGCTAGGAATACAAAAGAGGAACGGATCCAAACATCCATCATTGCATGTGCGGGAAGAGATGCAAACGGTATACTTACAAGTGCAACACACACGAGATTGAAGATGGTTGGAAGTCGAGGACGATGTAGATGTAGTCGATGTAGGCGCGGACGAAGTCGGAGTAGAGGAAGCAAGGACGAGCGGTCGCGAGTACGCTTCCCGTAAACCTCGATCGCCGGCACCCGTGCGGTGCCTTCGAACACCGGTGTTGGTTCGGAGACACCGCTCTCCCCTCGATCCGCCGCACGGCGGACGGAGGAACGACGGAAGCTCGGACGGCGGCGCGCACGGCGGAGTAGATGAGAAAATGAGTTGTGGCTTATTTCTTCCCGTCAAAAGGACGTCTCCTTTTATAGAGAAGACCCTTAAACCGCCCATGTTTCGATCCGCGGATATCCAGAACCGCCCCCGGTATCTCTCGACGTCCTCCCACGAAGCCGCTGCACGTTCGAGGACGTGCTTATCCCGCTCCGAGGGCGTACGTGGCGTCTAGGTGTTGGCGATGTGGGCCAAAACAAAACAAGACGAAAAAGAGAAACACCGGTTAGGAACCCGTCGCGATCGCGCATCGTCGCAAGTCACAAGTCACGCGATAAATCACGCGAAAATACGCGATACGCGCGCGCGTGCGTGTGTGTTCTCTTGCTCATACTCAATCACTTGAAGTACTCTACAAGAGCCTCCCTTATATGTTGGTCCTCATCTCCATAGAATAGCAAGGTGGCACTAAACCTCCCTTGCATTCCCTCCACACCACATTGACTTTCCTATATGGAAGTGGCCCAATGTATTGCAGCCCAATGGAGTGCACATCACATTGTTTGGGCCATATATTCCAACATCACCGGGGGACAACTTCTGGGGCGCTGGTGAACCTTTCCAGCGGGAGCGAACCCGCTCCCCCCCGCGCCGGAACCACGCCGGAAGGCAGGTGTGGCACCACAACCAAGCTGCTCAGGCGCCGGCCACTCCTGTCAACGTTGGTTAGCTACAGGACCTTTTTGACACTCAAGCTGCTGCCCTGCATCAGGTGAACACGCACCCGGGTCTCCTATCTGCTAACCTCGAACCTCCCCTCGTCGGGCTCAACTTCATCGACAAGGCGACGACGCTGGCGAACAGGGTCGACCTCGTGCCCCCGGCTGCCGGGGAACGACTAAACGAGCCTGGTCCGACCTGGTGCTGGCGTGCTCCGTCTTCGCCCAGCTGCGCGCCCACCTCAACACTGTTGACGGTTAATAGACGGTTAATAGTTGTATCGAATTTCGTTTAGACTTGCAAGCGGACAAGTCTCCCATCGTAGTCAAGGGACCCTTCTTCCCTCGAGTGGTGAACCCAAGGTATCGAATCTGTGGAACAAATGTGTGACGCAAAAGATGATCTAGTAAAGCCAAGTAACTTCAATCTTCGGTAAAAGAGAAACCTAATGCATCAAAGTAAAAGACACGAAACTAATCTAATCTACTAAAGACCGGAGATAACAAAGTAAGATTGGGTAGATAAACTGATCTAGAGAGATCGGGATAAGCCTTTTGTTGAAGTTCCAAGCAAGAGAAGAAGTAGAAAATCGAATCTTATAAGAAGCCTCTTTAAATCGTGGTTTCCCATCCAAATCCAAAAACATCCGCTTTTCGGAATCCCCATTCCGTCACAATGTATCCCTACTCATGCGGGGAGTCTAGGGCGAGTCAAAAGACAAGTCGAGATTCTTTCGGAAGATCCGGCGTGTACCTCTAGCCACCGCGGCTACAAGAACACCCTATGTAATCTATCTCGAGAATAGATTTAGAATAAGCAAAGCCGATCGAAAAACGAAATCTTCGAGGAATCACTTGATCGCTAGAAATAGATTCAACTTGATAATTCAACTATGACAATGATACATACATAAGATCACCACCGGGATCCTTCCTTGATCTTGCTTCTAGCTCCAGGAACTCCGACGTGGTCTTCCGTGCAAGGTTCCCACGTCGGCTAGGGAAACCCTAGTCAACTAGCTCGACCCTCTCCTCTCCGGGATGGTGTCCCTCTCTTCTCTGCTCCTCGGCGGCCGATGACGAATTGGATCCTGCGTGGCTCTTGACCCCGGGGCTATAAATAGCCCGAATGGCGGCTAGGGCAAAGGAGGGGGCGAACGGGCACTGGACAGGGCTGGGCCGGCCGGCCTGGGCCGGCCGGCCTGGGCCCATCCAGGCCCAGCCCGCGGCCTCCTTTGCTTGATGTCGGTTCCCGTGTCTTCTAGATGTTCCCCCTTCTGCATGTAGGTCCATGTCGTCAGTTTCTCTCCGAATTGGACATAACTCCTTGTCTTGCAAGATTCGACACTTTTCTGGTTAGGTCCTCGGAGTTTGTCATCTTCTCGGATCAAGTCCCTGACTTCTTGGAGTTAAGTTTGCTTCATTGCATGACTTGTACGGGCTTCAAGGTCTTGTCACAAGGTGCTTGATGAACTTATCCCGAAAGTCTTGCTTTCAACGCTAAAACCCTGCATAAACACTAAACTCCAAAACCGACATGCACATGTCAACTTGTTATACCACGGGGGTTAGTACCAATGGATAAGGTACAAAACTTATGCCAACACCAAAGGTAAACTCATGGCTAGGTTGACGGATTTTCACCGTCAACAAACACCACACAGCCTCAAGCTCAGGACGCGGCACCAACGATTCTGGAGGTACAACAAGCACTCGACACGATGGTCATACGCGCCGGAAAGCTCCAGACCGAAGCTGCGCCAACCCCGCAGATGCAGTGCGCGCCTAGTGATGTCGCGACGCTGGGCCGGGACAACGACACATAACGCACACTGCACACCCCCGGCATTGATGGCCTCTTCACCGACCCCGAGCAGCGGTCCTGCAACAACCGGCACCGCGCCGTGCTCGCCAGCGCCGCGTCTTCGACATGACCAGCGTACGCCACAGTACCCACCTCGCCAAGCGTCCGGCCATCCCGGCGGTGGAAAGAGCACAGAGGAACCTCTGCCGCAAGCTCGACATTCCGGCGGACGAGGACGACCCCATCGACAATGTATTGCGCGACTTCATCAGAATGTTCCAGGGGCCGTTGCCGGAAAACATCATCGCGGCGCTCTCTGCACTCTTCGAGCTCGACGACGACAACACTGACCGCCTCGACAACGCGCTACTCCTGCATGCTGGTCAGGTCGTGGCTGACCTGGCCCCTACCGAGGAGGCGGCCTAAGGTTTCAGGCCTTTTCTGAGTCATCACGTTCTACATGTATCACAACTTTTCTGAACCTTGGCGCCCTGCTGGCTACGACCTTCGGGTGCCCTCGTTAATGGCTACCTTGAAGAACCTTTTAGTTTTAAGCCATGCTGGCTGCGACCTTCGGGCGGCACTTCGTACTTTATCACTGCATCTATTCTGCTTGAACTATGCACCTGTGCGTACCTCGACTAATGTGGGCTGCCTTCTCCAAATTTCATGTGTGTCATCCTGGTTGCCAAATGAGTAACAACAATTTGGATATCATTTCCTGGAACGTGAGAGGTCTCAACTCCCTGGTCAGGTGCCTTGCGGTACATGAATTACTCGCGGACAACCCCTGCCAAATCGCTTGTCTATAGGAGACCAAACTTCAGTCGATTGACTCAGGTCTCGCTTCTTTCCTCGGCGCCTACCGACTCAACAACTTCTCCTTTAATCCGGCAGCGGGAACGAGAGGGGGCTTCCTCATACTTTGGAACGATACAGCCGCAGAGTTAACCAACGTCTCCATTGGCAGTTTCTCTTTAACAGCTGAGGTCTCCAAGCGCCAAAGCATGACCACTTTCAAGCTTTTCGTGGTCTATGGGCCTTCACGCCTCCCGGAAAAAGAGGCTTTCCTACGCCACCTTCGCCACATCAAGCCAAATGATGGCGCACGCTGACTGCTCCTCGGAGATTTCAACATGATCTACAAGGCTAGAGATAAGAACAATCACAACCTGAACCTTCGCCTCATGTCGCGCTTTAGAAGGACCCTGGACTCCTGCGAGCTCAAGGAGCTCAGCTTCTAGAATAGGAAGTTCACGTGGAGCAACGAGCGCCGGCTCCCGACCTTGGTCCGGCTAGATCGCGTCTTCTACAACCAGGCTTGGGACCCCACCTTCGAAAATTGCGCTCTCCACGCCCTATCCTCAACTCACTCCGACCATTGCCCACTTCTCCTAACAAACCAGGATGGCTCGCGACGACCGACACCCTTCAAATTCGAAAACTTTTGGACGCGCCTCCCGTGGTTATAGGAGGTAGTCACCTCGGTGTTGACGTAAAAATCAGCACCTCACGCCAAGCACACAGCAAGCCGAACAAAGCTGGCTTAACACATGTTGCCGAATCCGAAGCGTGCCAGTCAATTTTCCCTGAAACTGACAAAGGATGAAAACAGTTAGATAAAACCTGGAACTTGCCGGGTGGTACCAGACAATTCCATATTTACGGCCTCAGAGCCAATCAAAACGACATATAGCTACAACAAGCTATCTGTCGGCAATCTGAATATCATTCGGGAGCTTTAAAACATGTAAACAGGATATAGCCGAATGCATGACGTAAGCATGATGAAAGATCGATCTTTATCTAAGCAACATTGCAGCACGTATCCATGACCGATTATCAAAGATAAATTACAATAAAATAAATAAAGGCGAAACATGATTATAAATTTGCAGTAAACATGCATGCATAGGCCAAAAGCACTAGTCTACCGCATGTCTAGGTACTTTCAAACCCGTCGAGCGTGACACCAAACAAGTTAATCCACCGCATGATACAACTTGTTTGAAACCACACCACCAACCAAGAATAGATCAATCCACCGCATGATACAATCTAATCATGGAAAGCTAAAAGCATACATTATTTAAAACAAGCTTATGAACACGTTTCGCTTGTGGCAGAATTGCCAAAAACAGCTGTACAGCCGATTCGGGTTCCGTGGAGAAGGAACAAACTATGCTAGGTTGACATGCTTGAACCCGCAACATGTGGCAATCTAAATTGATTCGAATTCGGCTATTTAAAAGCACGTGATCCATGCGCCACATCGAGTTGAAGATTTGAGCATACATCATATGGATCGTAAACAAAATAGAGCCGAAACCTAACCAATCTAAATTGGGCAATAAGAGTGTTATGTGAATTAAACATAAAGCAAAATTCAAAGCAACACAGGGTAACTAAATGAATCTATTAGATCTTTCCAAATCTAATAGAGCCGATAACTAGCTCCAAGCTAGATCTTAGCCTACTGCATGGCTCATGATCTAATAAGAAACCCTCTTGAACCAAGCTTAAATCCACCGCATGATACTAAGAATGGTAACAAGACTACTTGCATCACGGTCTAAATCCACCACAAGATACTAGACATGATACAAGGTTGCCCGTACTTACGGAGGTCGACGGATCGATGATTCCTCTCGAAGAACTCGACAACTCGACTAGAGGACTCGAAAGATTGGCACGGGGCCGGTTTGTTGTGTAATTGTTCGATCACTATTACAAACACCAAGGGTTCATATTTATACCCTTGTCCTAACGCGACTCCTAGTCGACCACGATTACAACATTTACTGCCTAAATTAATGCCCCGACGCCAATGTCCATCTTGCACCCGTCATCAATTCGTTCCTTCCTCATATTTAGGCCACGTCATCATGTATTCCCGAATACTTCCTCTTCCAAGCGCAAAACAGCCCTTCTGTCGAATGATGGCGTGCTCCCGACTGCAGGAATCTTTACCGAATGCTTTGAGGAAAATTTTCTGCCGAATGGTGTTTCCTTACCAAACTCAGCCCACAAGTCAGTCCCTTTCCTATACCAATTTTTGGTGTTAACATATGCCCCTTAAATTACGGGATGAAAATTGATTTTATTCTGGAATTGACCATAAATGCTCAACGTCTCCAGGCCGAATCCGTTCAACACCCGTTCTTTCCTCCATCAAACCGTTGGAGTTTTCGCCCAGATCCAAACCCTAGTTCGTCAATCTTTCAAGCTCAAATCTTCAAATGGCGAACCAGGACCAGGCTCTTCAGGTAAATCTCATCCTCCTAAGGCCCATTCGGTATTACCCTTCTCAAATTTCATCTAATTTTTTTCTCTTGCCCTTTCTTGTTCTTGATAGGCTCTAGCCGCCGAAATCTTGATTCCTGTCGAGGACCAATCACCATCTTATTTCCTTGGGCCCGTGGGAATCTCTGACCCTTCTGAGTTCATCGCAGCCGAATCTCAGAGGTTCCCTTTCAAGGCAACATTGTTGAAACCCCACGAATCGCAAGATGCTTTCAAGAACTGGCCCCTGCCCCCAATTACAGGCTGGAGAAACTGGTACAAGAGGATGCTTGATGACGACAGTGTCAAGACAAGCAATTGGGACAACCTTCGCATTGCTCATTGTTTGGAATTATCCTTGGCTGAAACACCTAAAAATGAGAATCTTCGGATTGCAGCCTGCCACTTCTGGTCGAATGGCGCCAATGCCTTTCTTTTTGGCCATGGGCCAATGTCCCCCACCTTGGCCGATGTATACATGATAACCGGCCTTGAAGTCACAGGATCCGTATACCCACACAAGTACAAAGGCTCCTCCAGGCAAACAGGAGTGAGAACAGGGGTTGGATATAAGAGATATATCCAAAACCATATGTCTGAGGGCCCTTTATCTGAGGTTGAGTACAGAGCTTTCCTGAACATGTGGCTATGCCGATTCATCTTTTGTGGCAAAGCCAATGAGCCAACCTTGAACCACATTGTAATGGCTGAGGACCTGGCTGCTGATAACTCTATTCCTCTCAGAAAGTACCTCCTAGGAAGTGTATACCATATGCTTCATCAGACCACCCACCTGATGCACACCAGCCAAAAGATCTCCTGTGTTAATGGCCCTTGGTGGTTTGTTCAGATGTGGCTGCAGCTATATATGCACAAAATTGTTGGTATCGACCTCAACAACCGGCGCTTTCCTTCAACCAACTACAAGGAAGGGGAAACCTAGAGCACCAAAGGTTGCCAGACTTATGGAGAAGCTGCCTCAACCGTGTTCATCAACCAAAACATTGGCCAACTCTTTGAGCTCTTCTTCAAAGGTTTTGCCAATCCTCTTTGGCTCCCATATCTGAACAATGATAACTTGACTCTTCCTTGTGAGTTTAGTTTTGAGGCCGGATGTAATGATGTACAATCTATAGCAATTTTCAATATCTTCATTCATCCATGCATCCTGCCAGTAGAATTTTATGGAGGAAGGCAAAATCAGAGCACCTTTGAGTACTACCGGCCAAACATGATGGCCAGACAACTAGGATGCGGCCAAGTGCCCCCAAGGCTATTCCTTCATGAATTTCTCAAGCCCAGAGAAAATATCAAGGAATCCATACAAGCAAAGAGGGTCTTCAAGTACAAGTGCAGCTCAACTGTTTATGCACCTAGGCCTTTTGTGCCAATAACAATAACTCATCCCTCTTTTACTTCTTGGTGGCAAGAACTTCATGATCACATCTTTAATGTGCCAGTACATCCTCTTTGTCTTGAACTAATGCTTCACCCAATTTCAGAGGTAATAAACTTATTCTCCCTCTTTTTAATCATGCCCCTCTTTACTGATTAGGATTTTGCCATTTTCTGCAGGATACAACACCTGCCCCTCTTGCCAGAACAATCTCCTATAACATTGCAGGCCCAATCTCTGCTTTGGGATATCAATCTCCCACCTTAGCTCAACTGATGTCTAGATATGCCACACTGGATCCAACTCTCATCAGTTCAGCCTCTGACAAAAGGAAAGCTCCATCTCTGGTTGCTCTTTCAGCTGCTAAGAAGAAAAGAACATCCAAAAGAATTCTTATTCAGGTTTGAATCCTTTCCTCCCTGAGCATAAAGCCATTCTTCATCTTGATCATCTTCATCTTGTGTAATTTCAGACCAGAACTCAACAACCATTGGTCATTACAGAGTCTTCCAATGCTTCATCTACTGGTAAAATTTTCACCATTTTATTTTTCTAATTATTTTCTTCATTGGCACTTATCCTCTACTTATTAGTTGCAGAGGAAACCTTGGTGAGCCAAACTGTGGAGAGCTCCTCTCCTCAACATGTTTCAAATCCAACCTTACCAAGGATCCAGTCATCCTCTCTTCAAGTAGAAGCTTCAGCCTCACCAAGAATGGATCCAACTTCTCCTCAGCCAGAAGCTTCAGCCTTACCAAGAACTCCACCAGCTTCTCCTCAGCTAGAAGCTTCAACTTTACCAAGGACTCCTCAAGCTCCTCCTCAGCCAGAAGCTTCAGCTTTACCAAGGACTCCTCAAGGTTCCTCTCAACTGAACATCCAAGAATCCCCCCTTGAGCCTGAAAAACTTCCTTCCCCAACTCAGGAATCCAGGAATGATGTAAGCATGAACGCCTACCTTTCCATTCTTTTCATTCAATGAATCACCACTAATTCTGCAAGAAAACTTTTTCAGGAGGAAACTGTATCATCACCAATCTACTCCTTTGCTGTGGATGACTTGATTGCCGAAAAAGGGGATGAAGCATCTTCCAGTCAGGCTTTGTCAGAGAAAAATCAGGCAAAGTTGAGAGAAATTCTTTCCCTGCTGCAAAAGGATGTTCAAGACCAAGTCAAGGATGCTGAACTTTTAAGAGAAGCACTTGCACTCATTGATCAAGATCTCCCAGCTGACATCAAGGCTTCCCTAGAACCTGTTTCCAAGCTGGATGTGTCGTATGGACCTCCCTGGGCCCACTACCTCGGTGGGTGCCGGGACCGACTACTCGGTGGGCCCCTGGGACTACCCGGCTTGCGCTACATGACACCTGATGGCGTGGAGCACAAGGACTACGGAGGAGAAGTACTCGGTTAGGAAGCTGTACATGTCCTGCACTGTATGGAAGACTCCTAGACGTACTCGACTAGTACTCTCTCCCTACTCCGACTTGTAACTCCGCCTCCCGACTATATAAGGCGAGGCAGGGACCCTTCTCTAGCATCTCATGCAATCCAATCTCACAGCGCACTATTACACCATCTTGTAATCGTGCCCAATCAATCCAGAGCTACGCAACATACAGGACGTAGGGTATTACGCACCTCGCGGCCCGAACCTGTCTAAATTGTGTGCCACGTGTCTCTTCCTTCGAGTTACCGATCTCGGCGAGGCCACATTCATCTACTTCGGGTACTCCCCTTAGTAGGTTGCCGGTCTAAAACACCGATAGCTGGCGCGCCAGGTAGGGGATCTCGCCCGAGATCACATGGCGAACTCGACGGCTCCCGTCTACTTCAAGCCAACCGTCGCCTTCAACCGCGGCGACACCTTCGTGTTCGGCGCACGGGTCCGCACGCGCGCACGGCGCGGGCTCTTTCCAGCGCCGTCTCACCATGCCGCCCAACCCGAAGACCGGCTTCGTGACGCTTCCTGAAGTGGTCACAGGCGAACTCGCCGACAAGTTCGGTGAAATTTCGCTGTTCAACCATCGCGCTGACTTCGAGCTCGAGTCCGCTTCCTACTCGAACTCGACGTCTCCATGGGCTATCGCATGCGAGCCGGCTACTCAGCCATCGCACGTGGTCCCACCACTCCATGAGCGCTCCGCGCGTGGCCCCCGCATCCTCAGCCGGGCCCGCATGGGGGCTCCCACTTCGCGCCGGGCCGGCAAGGAGCCCGTACTCGAGTACAACTCGGACTCCGACACCGCCCCGGCCACGCTTCGACTCCAACCCTCTTTCCGAGTTCTACTCGAATCCCGCATACGAGTTCGACTTCGGGTCGGACCCCCGAGGATCCCGAGTCCAAGGACAACTCCACCGAGCATCCCTTGTCGGGGCCGGCCTGCGGGGGCGGTTATAACATCCACACCGGCCGAGAGATTCGTCTACTGGCCAGACCGCAAGCCTGCTGACCTGATAAGCGGAGACTCACGCTACGTCGCCTACATCGACTCGCTACCGTTCCAAGAGGGAACACCGCTTGCCCGAACTGACTCGAACACCCCAACTGAGGTGGTGGTTTCTGAGTCCAGTCTTGGCACCCCTGATCGCCAAGTCTTCATGGCTGCCGACGACACCCCAGGACCTTTAGGGACGGCTCAGGACAAGTACCTTGAAGACATCTCTTCCGACGAGCTGTCTGCCGATGCTCCAGCAGACGAGATCCCCGCCAACAGGGACGCTCGACGCGAGCGCAACAGGAAGCGCAGCAAACGGCGTCGGCGTCTCCGGGACAACCTCCCCATCTGCAACCTCGCGGAAGCTCTCGAGGCGGTCGAGAGCAGAGTACACATTACCCCTGAACAATGCCTCATGTCGATCACTGCGATCGCACGTCAGGCTCAGGGCATATGCGCTGGAGAGGTCATCGCCAAGCTCGCTGAAGATGCCTACTTCATGCGGGTCGACAACAGGGTCAACCAACCTCCTCCCACCAGGCACCGCGACAACGAAGCTACAAGTCGCAGCGCCGGCAACGGTCCCAACCGTACTCGAGCCGAGCTTCCCGCTCGGCCCCGACCGCACTCACTCGAACGCCGGCGGACCTCCACAAGGTGGCAACAAAGAACCGCGACGTCGTCCCTCACCGCGCTCCGCCGGCGGCCGCGACCCCCCGACGGCGGCGGCGGCCGACGGCGGAAGCTTCAACCAAGGAGCCGACGAGAGGGCCGGTGGCGGCGGCAGTCGCGGCGGCGGCCGTGGCCACGCGAACGCCCACGCCTCTCGGTGCCTCACAGGGGGCGGCTACGACGCCCGCCGGAAGATCGAGGAGCCGCGGCGGAAGAAGTCGACCACCGCGGGTGACAACGACGGCTTCCCCGCCTTCTCACCTCGACTTTGCAACTTGCTCCTCCCCGACAAGTTCAAGCCTTTGGGGTCACTAAGTACGACGCGAAGCAGACCCCATCTAGTGGCTCGTGTGCTACGCCCTCTCCATCGAGAATGCGGAGGCAACAACGACACCAAGTGCCTCTACTTCCCCTTCGCCCGGACCAAGCTCCACTCACATGGCTCGAGTCGCCGGACAAGCACTCGATCGACAAGTGGGACCAGCTGAAGGAGCAGTTCACCAGCAACTTCGCGGGCGCCATGGGCCGATCGGGTACTCGCATGGACCTGGCCATGGTCAAGCAGGAATAAGGCGAGACCCTCTGCAAGTACATGCGCCGCTTCTTCGACAAGCGCGCTACCGTGGTCGACGTCACCGACAAGGAGGTCATCGACCTCTTCCAAGATGGCCTCTACCACCACCGCACCTTTGAAGACTTCGGTCGTCGCCACCCCAAGTCCATTCCCCACCTCAAGGACATGATCATGTCCTGGGCGGATGAAGAAGACAAGGCCAACGCCAAGTACGACGCCATCCGTGGCAAGAGCAAGCAGAACACGGGCGGCGGCAGCGACAACAACCGGAACCAAGGCGGTCGCAACAACAACAACAACTACTCGGGTCCCAATTGGAAGCGCAAGCCAGACAACACTCTCGCGGCTATACAGCGCCCTGTGAAGGAGAACTCGAAGAAGAACTCCAGCGGCTTCAAAGACCTGTTGAAGGAGAAGTGCCCGTGGCATCTGAACGGCAACCACACCACCGAGCAGTGCTACCAGCTCAGGCATGCACTCAAGGGTACACCAGAGCCACCGCACCCTCACAATAAAAAGGGCAAGAAGAAGACCAACGGAGACAACGACGACTTCCAGGAACCTGACAAGACTGTTAACGTCCTCTTCGGCGGACTACCCAGCAGGCGGGAGCAGAAGGCTACCCGCCGAGAAGTCATGAGCATTGAGCCAGCGGTTCCGACCCCTCTCAGGTGGTCGGAGGTACCCATCACCTTCTCCCGCGCGGGTCAATAGACCAGCTTCTCCGAACCAGGATGGTTCCTCCTCGTCCTGAAGCCAGTGGTCGCGGGCTCCAAGCTCAACAAGGTCCTCATTGACGGTGGAAGCGGGCTCAACGTCCTTTTCACCAAGACCTTGAAGAAGATGAAGCTCGACATCACCCACATGCTCACCAAGAGCAACACGCCCTTCTACGGCATCGTCCCCGTAACGCGGCTATCCCACCGGGCTCGGTGGTCCCGCCGATTACCTTCGGGGAATCTCGGGACAACTACCGTATCGAGTACATCAAGTTCGAGGTCGCGGACTTCGAAACTTCCTACCACGCCATCCTCGGCAGACCGGCCATCGCCAAGTTCATGGCGGTGCCCCACTACACCTACTTGGTACTCAAGATGCCAAGCCCAGCGGGTGTACTCTCTCTCCAAGGGGACTTGAAGGTCTCCCACGACTGCGACACAGAAGCCGTGGAGATCGCCTCTACGAATCAAGTACCCAACGCCATGATGGAGGTCTACACTGCGTCAAAGAAGCTTGCTACAAGTGAACTCGACATCCCGGAGAAGTCTGACAGCGCCAACAAGCCTCAGCCACCTGAGGAGGTTCTTGTCAAGACGATCGACCTCGGAACAGGCGACCCCAGCAAGACCACCACCATCGGGGCCGGCCTCGACCCCAAATAGGAAGACTCGCTCATCAACTTCCTCCGGGCTAACTGTGACATCTTCGCGCGGAAGCCAGCGAACATGCTAGGAGTGCCCAAGGAGTTGATCGAGCACTGCCTCAACGTCGATCCTAAGGCCACCCCAAGCGACAACACCTCCGACGCTTTGCAGACGACAGACGGGACACCATCAAGAAGGAACTCGCCAAACTACTCGCGGGCCGGCTTCATCGAGAAGTCTTCCATCCCGAGTGGCTCGCCAACCCGGTCCTCGTCCGCAAGAAGAACTCGAACGAGTGGAGGATGTGCGTCGACTACACCGACTTCAACAAGCATCGCCCCAAGGACCCCTTCGGGTTGCCGCGGATTGATCAAGTCATTGACTCCACGGCGGGCCGCGACCCGCTCTCGCTTCCTCGACTACTACTCCGGTACCACCAGATCGCGATCAATGAAGAAGACCAGGAGAAGACCGCGTTCATCACCCCGTTTGGCGCGTACTCGCTACACGACCATGTCCTTCGGGTTGAAGAACGCCGCGCCACCTACCAACGAGCCATCCGGAGCTCGCTTCAAGAAGCAACTCAACAAGAACGTCGAAGCCTACGTGGACGACGTGGTCGTCAAGACCGTAAACTCCAGCACCCTCATCGACGACCTTGAAGAGACTTTCGCATCTCTACGCGAGTACCGCTGGAAGCTCAACCCGAACAAGTGCGTCTTCGGCGTACCTTCGGGCAAACTACTCGGCTTCATCATCAGCCAGCGTGGCATCGAAGCCAACCCCGAGAAGATCTCCGCCATCACCAGCATGAAAGCTCCCACGAGCATCAAAGACGTCCAGAAGCTGACCGGGTGCATGGCGGCACTGAACAGATTTATCTCGAAGCTTGGAGAACGGGGGCTCCCCTTCTTCAAACTACTCAAGCACCAAGAGAAGTTCGTGTGGACTCGGAGGCGGATCAAGCCCTTGCCTAGCTCAAGGACTTCCTATCGAAGCCGCCGGTCCTCACGGCTCCTCGCAAGGGCGAGCAACACTTGCTCTACCTCGCCGCGACTACTCACGTGGTCGATCTGCCATCGTCGTCGAGCGGCGGGGAAGATGGCCACGCTTACCCGGTCCGGCGCCCGCCTACTTCGTCAGCGAGGTCCTATCAGAGTCCAAGGCATGCTACCAGCCCGTGCGAAGCTCCCGTACGCGTACTCATCACCTCGCGAAAGCTACGACACTACTTCCAGGACTACTCGATCTCTCGTTGTCACCGACTACCCGCTCGGCGACATCTCGCGGAACCAAGATGCTACCGGAAGAATCTCCAAGTGGGCAGTCGAGCTCGGCGCCCTCACCATCGACTTCAAGCCACGCACGGTCATCAAGTCGCAGGCACTAGTCGACTTCATGGCGGAGTGGCGGGAGAACCAGCCTACCTACTCCAACCGCGCGACCGCAGCATTGGGTGATGTACTTTGACGGCTCACTCAACCTCGAGGGTGCGAGTGCAGGGGTACTCCGATCTCTCCAATGGGCGAACAACTCAAGTACGTCCCGCATCTTCCGGAAGGTCTCAAACAACGAAGCCGAGTACGAAGCTCTCCTACACGGGCTCCGCCTCGCGGCTTCACTGGGCATCAAGCGGCTACTAGTCTACAGCGACTCCGCAGTGGTCATTAACCAAGTCAACAAGTCCTGGGACCGCAACAAGGAGAACATGGATGCCTACTGCGTAGAAGTCCGCAAGCTCGAGAACAAGTTCTACGGTCTCGAGTTCCACCATATCGTCTGCGACAACAACGTTGCAGCGGACGTTCTCTCGAAGCTTGGATCTACCCGCGCTCAAGTACCGGCGGGTGTCTTCGTTCACGAGCTTCACGCGCCATCCATCCCGGAGCCGGCGCCATAGACCACTGTCCCAGCGCACCCACCAACTGGACAGGAGGTCATGATGATCGACATGGACTGGAGGCAACCCTTCATCAACTACCTCAGCGAGCAGAAGGTTCCCTCGGACAAGAACTTGGCCGAGCAGCTCATTCGCCGCACCAAGTCCTACGTCCTCGTCGGAGACAAGCTTTACAAGCGGGGCGCATCTTCTGGAGTAATCATGAAGTGCGTTCCTCGGCAAGAAGGAAAGGACATCTTGGAGGAGATCCACAAGGGCGTCTGCGGCAACCACGCGTCTTCCCGCGCGCTGGTCAGCAAGGCCTTCCGGCGAGCTTTCTACTGGCCCTCTACTCTGGGCGACGCTGAAGAACTCGTCAGAAGGTGCCAAGGATGCCGCACTTCGCCAAGCAAAGCAACACGTCCCGGCCTACAAGCTAGTCACCATACCGCCAACCTGGCCCTTCGCCTGCTGGGGGCTCGACATGATTGGGCCACTACCAACTGCGCCAGGTGGTTTCAACAGAGTATTGGTGGCCATCGACAAGTTCACCAAGTGGATCGAGGTCAAGCCGGTCACATGCCCCAAGGCTGACAGAGTACTCGACTTCCTGGATGAACTTGTACATCGCTACGGACTACCCCACCGCATCATCACAGATCTGGGCTCTAACTTCAACAACCACAAGTTCTGGGAGTACTGCGAGAACAGCGGGTTGCCTATCCTCGGGCCAACGGACAAGTCGAGCGCGCCAACGAGATGGTGCTCGACGCTCTCAAGAAGCAGCTACACGATGCTGCTAACTCCAAAGGAGGCAAGTGGATCAAGGAACTACCCAACGCACTCTGGGGGCTACTACTCAGCCCTCCAAGCCAACGGGGCAATCCCCTTACTTCCTGGTCTACGGCTCCGAAGCAATCCTCCCTGCCGACGTCATATGGAACTCACCAGCAGTGGAGCATTACGACGAAGGCGTCTCTGAAGACAGCAGACGAGTTGACATCGACAGCCTCGAAGAAGCTCGCTGCGCTGCCCTCGTCCAATCAGCAAGGTACCTGGAGGGTATCGCTACCACGATCACAACGTCAAGGAACGCTCCTTCAACGTTGGTGACCTCGTCCTCCATCGTATCCAGAACACGGAAGGACTACACAAGCTCAGCTCCCCCTGGGAAGGTCCATTCACCGTGGCAAAGGTGACTGGGCCGGACTCCTACCGCCTCCAGACACTTGAAGGCGAAGACATCAACAACTCGTGGAACGTCGACCAGCTCTGTCGGTTCTACGCCTAGTCTACACGACTACTCCGGGGTTCAAGTCTACACGACTACATCAATACCCCTCTCGCCGTAAGCGGCCTCCGGTCTTGGCTCCGGCCTCGGACTACTCTCCAGATCCAGCCCACGCGGCTACCTACGGATCCTGGGCTGCGACGAGCGACAAAGGACTCTAGCAGCGGTCTACTAAAGAGACCACGTACTCCAAGATCCAGCCTACACGGCTACTTACGGATCTACTGCTGTAAGCGGCTACTCGCCCTAGCACCACTTAGCTGTATGCGGCCTCCGGGTCCAGGCGACTACTCTGTAACTACGGCCCTGGCCATCTAGGTGTACTTCTTTCGTAATAAAGTTTGATCGATTATCAACTTCTTTACTGTCTACTTCCCTCAACGGGACTACTGCCGAGTACGACTACTCGCATCACCTCCACGATGGGCTCCGCACTCTAAGATCACGACTACGAGTACTCATTGATGGAACTTTTCTTTCATTAACACTTAAACAATTACATTGCAAATGTTTTTGTACACATACTACTGTGAGCTAACTGCTACAGGGCTACTGGAGGTTAAGCTTCTCAGCAACTTGCTCCGCGATGGGCGCCATCTGCTCCAGCAGCTCCGTGTACTACTCATCTGTACAGTTGGCGGCTACCCCGCCAGCGACTACTTCCACGGGCGCCTTCGGGAAGTAAGACTTCATGAAGGCCAACACTTGCTTCGGGATCGACCTCGCCATATGCTTCACATAAGTCACCAGCCGGCTGGGGGCTTCCCTGAGGTGATCCACGAGCGGAGCAATCTTGGGGCCGCCCGGATGAGGCACCAAGAGCCTTGCAATCGGCAGCGCGGCTTCCTCAAGATCCTTCAGCTGGGCCCGCAGCGCCTCGCAATCTTCATTCAACTTCTGCAACGATTTGTAGCAGTTGACGAGATCACAGTCAGAGGCGATCCGAAGCTCCATGTGCTTCTCGCACTCGAAGACAAGTTCCTTATAGTCAAGCTCGAGTACCTGGTGGGCCTCCTGCTCCCAGTAGAAGAGGTTCTTCATGTCTGTCTCTGAGATCCTCAACTGCTCCACCCGGGTCTCAAGCTCTGCAAAACAACAAGGCACAGCGGGTCAGACTACCTCTCGACCTCCAACAACTACCCAACAAGTCAAGCGGTGTACCTTTGTTCTTGTTGCGGAGCGTCTTGTTCTTCCGCACCAAGTCGTCGCTCTTTGCTTGCATATCCTAGATATCATTGTGATACTTGGCAAAGGCGGCGTCGAGCTTGGACTACATGGCGGCCGCGTGCTTCCTCGACTTCAAAAGTTGCTCTTCAAGTGCTTCAGCCCGGGGCACGGTGTCGCCGAAGCCTTGCAGCATGTTGGACTTCTCACGGGACCTCTCCACGACGTCCTGCACAGATAACAGATGTCACACGAGTACTCAACAACAGAGGATTGACTACTCAGAAGTTAAGACTACTCACCTTCATCCATTGTTCAGCTTGACGGACCGCCTCCAAGTGCCTGGCCACCGTCGCCGGGTCGACCAGATCGTCCGCAAGCAGCTCCACCCCGCCACGACTACTCGTGGCGGCCTCGGTCATCGGCGCAGAGAGGATGGGCTCTGCGTCCTGGATCTCCGGGGAGCGGACAACCACCTCCAGAGCAACCTCTGGCGGCATGGTGGCCTCCTCTCCTCCGGTCGCCGCGGCGGCTTCCTCGGCGACCTCCTCCATCGGCTCAGGGGCTCCCTCAGCAGCCTCCGGCACCTGTGGTGTCAACTTCTGCATGGGCACCACTGCAGGGATATCGCTCCCTTCGGCCTCGACGCCTGTCAAGAAGACATCAAGTTCATCAGCAACTACGACTACTCTATGGGGAATACTAAAGCCTCAGTAGAGTACTCACCCTCGACCACGCTGGCTTCGGGCAATGCAGCCCTAGCAGCTGGCGCTTCTGACTCCGCCTGAGGGGCTGGGGTAGACTCCCCGGCGGGCGGCGCGACTTCTTCCTCCGCCACCGTCGTGGAGGGCTCATCTCCCTCCCAGGATAGGTCTGTTGATTTCCTATAGAAGTACACAAAATTGGTTGTCAATCAAGCTCGACTACTACACCAAGTACTACTCGGGAAGGTTCAGCACTTACAGGCTTGATCGGACTATCGTCACGGTCGGAGCGCCGAGGATGCTGGCAATGTCTACCAGTCCACCCTCGGCGGGCGCTTCCTCTTGCGCCTCGGCGGTCACTGCCTCCTCTGCAGCAACGGTAGCCGGTGCAGCGCCCTCCTGCGCTCCTCCGGCCACCACCTCTTCAGTAGCGGCAGCTAAGGGCTCCGTGCTCCCTTGAGGGGCAGGGGGCTGGCGCTTCAGTTGCGCCAATAGCTCTTCAACAGTGGGGGCTGGGCTATGACTCCCAGCCGGCTCCCCCACTGTATCCCACTCGCCTTCGTCGCCCTGATCAGCGGGCTCCGTCGGCGGCACCTCCTGCAAGCAAATGAAGCCTGGTCATCAGCAAATGAACTCAATAGACGGGTACTCGACTACTCGACTACACTACTCAAGACAACTTACCTCTTGAGGCGTGGTCTCAGAGACCTTCAGTTTCTTCGTCACCCGCTTGCGGGCGGGGTTGCGCGGCTTCCGTGGCGGTGCAGCCAGGCTAGCCTCCAGGCTAGCCGGCAGGTCTTGCACGAGGGGTACATGAGGCAAGCCGGGGCGGCTAAACCTCGACCGCAGCTGGAAGCGGTCTTGCAGCGTCTCCTCCTCGTCGTCCTCCTCGGACGTGTCTTCTACGATGACGGTGTCATCTCCTTCGCCGACTTCCCGCCGCTCCTTGTCCTTGGTCTTTCCTCCCTCTGGAATCTCGATTCCCTGAGGGGGCGGCTGCGGCTCAGATACGAACTTCTTCAAGTCGTCCTGCAAGACACAAGACATCAGCGCGACTACTCACAAGCAATGACTACTCGACTAGGGGGTACGGCTACTTACCTTCTTAGGCGGGCGCGCAGCGGAGTACTCTTGGACCGGGCACGCCGTGTACGGTGGCATGTCCTTGAAGATGCGCGTCAGCCTATCAATGATGTTGTCATCGTCGACTTCACCTCCAGGCATCCGCGACGTGTCGTCGTCGCCGGTGTACTCGAAGCCCAGGGAGTCGCGGGCCATCGGTGGTCGCACCTGCGCTTCATAAAGGCCGAAGGCCACGTGCTCGGCCCTCAGCCCGGCTTCTCTGAGCACCTTGATGCGTGCCAACAGCTCGGGGAGCTGGATCCCCTCCTGCATCGTGGGCTCCGTGTTCCACCAGTCCCGGTGTCTAGGCTGCCTCCCGCTCGGCTTCGGCAAGCCGGGGTGGTGGTTCGTGACGTAGAACCACCTCGCCTTCCAATCTTGGTTGGAGTCGATGAGTTTGTACGCGAGGTACTGCTCGGCGGCGTCCTCCCGCATCTGGATGCCTGCTCCGCCGACTACTCGAGGGTTGCTGGCGCTTGGCTGTGGCTTCACCCGGAAAAACTTCCGGAACAGGATCCAGTGGGGCTTGATCCCCAAGAATGCCTCACAGAAGTGAATGAAGACGGCGGTATGGAATATACCGTTGGGGTTGAGATTGACGTACTCGACGCCGTAGTACCCAAGAAGACCTTTGAAGAACTCGCTTGCCGGCAGTGCGAGTCCACGCTCTGCAAAGCGCACGAACATTGGAATCTCGTCCTCGCTCTTCTCCATGGGGTACGGGTCCCCGGCGGCGGCTCTCCAACTGTCCATCTCCTTTTCACGGATAAATCTGCTGTTGAGGAGAGCCAGCAGATCTTCGGTCTTTGTCTTCGACTTTTTCCACTCGCGGCTCGGATCTGGCCGCGGTGGAGACATCGGTGGCGCTGCCCCCGCGGTAGCCACGGCGGCCTCTTCGCGGCCCCTCTTCTTCCCGGTGGTCTTCGTAGACTTGGACGGCGAAGGCTTCATTCTCCAAGTACACGACATCTTCACGCGCATTCGCTCGGGGGCTCCTCTAGCAGCTCTGGGTGGCGGCACACTTGGATCTACTGCGGAGGCGGCGTGCGCAGGAAGTGAATCTGACTCAGATCTATTCGAAATGGCTACAGCAGTGATGGGTGGAAAACCCTAAGGGTTTTGGCTTCTATTTGTAAGTCAAAACGGCTCTCCAACGGCCAGATGGATAAGTCCGCGCTCGGCTAACTCAGCGGCTGCGCGTGACCCTTCGTATTCTACTAGTCGACGCGCCTCACCTCGGGGGCTCGACTACGTCTACTCGACTACCTGGGAAGCGACAAGACTCAGGAGCATCTCAGGACACATTCTTCAAGTTGACCCTTCAATTTGAGAGGAAGTACTCGACTCAAGGCTCGGGGGCTCCGTGCCACGTGTCCTTCGGTTTTTTCTCTCCGGATTTTTCGGGATTTTCTTGCCAAGACTTCAGATGGACCCTCAGCCAGAGCCTACGGCTCAATCTAAGGCTCGGGGGCTACTCCATATGGAGTGCGATTTTGCAATCGCACTTCCATATCAGCTTCGGCTTCAAGACAAGGTGGGCGTTTCTGAAGACCTTCGAGGGCAGCACTTGAGGACGCTTGGGACTACTCGAGAAGACATGAAGATTGCTCAAACATCAGCTGGAGTACATTCCAGCCTCGGGATGCTTCGACTACTCTTATGGACTTTTGACTTGTAGTACTCGGGGACGCTTGAGGACTACTCGTTAAGGCCGTCAAGATTACTTGAAGCTATCCTTCTCGACTACAAAGTACTCGGGGGCTTGTCGTATGGACCTCCCTGGGCCCACTACCTCGGTGGGTACCGGGACCGACTACTCGGTGGGCCCCGGGACTACCGGCTTGCGCTACACGGCACCTGATGGCGTGGAGCACAAGGACTACGGAGGAGAAGTACTCGGTTAGGAAGCTGTACATGTCCTGCACTGTATGGAAAACTCCTAGACGTACTCGACTAGTACTCTCTCCCTACTCCGACTTGTAACCCTGCCTCCCGGACTACATAAGGCGAGGCAGGGACCCTTCTCTAGCATCTCATGCAATCCAATCTCACGGCGTACTATTACACCATCTTGTAATCGTGCCCAATCAATCCAGAGCTACGCAGCATACAGGACGTAGGGTATTACGCACCTCGCGGCCCGAACCTGTCTAAATCGTGTGCCACGTGTCTCTTCCTTCGAGTTACCGATCACGGCGAGGCCATATTCATCTACTTCGGGTACTCCCCTTAGTAGGTTGCCGCTCTAAAACACCGACAGGATGATCACTTTGTAGCAGTGAAGCAAGCCTTGATAAACTTATCCTCTCAACCAGCTCTGGAACAAGAGCAAGCTGCAAACAAGCAATCTATGAAGGATTTGCACACCCAAATGCAGAATCATAAGGAACTGCTAATCAAATTGCAGCCTGAACTTGAGCTGAAGAAAGTTAGAAAAGCTGAATTGGAAGCTGAGCTGAGAATCCTGACAGCTGAGATTGAGGTTGATGAAAAGAATATGGCTGGACTTCATGAATCAATGGATAAGATACGAAAAGAAGCCACAACAACCATGATTGAAGGAAAACAGCTCAAGACAAAGCTCTCGACTTTGTCTAAGACCCAAGAAGCTGACCAAAGATTATTGGAGAACATAAAAAAAGATGATATCAGATGCCTCTAATGTGATCTCAAAATACTTGGGTATATGATTGTAACAAACAGTTTGTAGCCGAATGCTTCATCATCCCTGCAATTTTGCTCACCATCAGTCTTTATTTTCCAATATTTATCTTGCCTTAGTTTGACGAGCAATTTCTGGACGATTCATTCGGCAACTTTGGCCAAACAGTGTCAGACCCGAAAAACAACCCGACCGCAACACAGCCAGATTTCAACCAGTCAAACCGAATATGACTCAGCTTGAATCCCAAACGACTCGATGACGGTTCAGTTGAGAGAGCCTCTCCACTTCCCAAATTTCTTGGGATACGCGCCACGATCTCCGGCCACGATCTCTTTGCCAGTCCCATAAATAAGAACCTCGGGTGTCCCTAGCCTTTCACCAAGTCGTCTACTTCCCAAGCCTTTGCCAATCTAAGCTCTTGCTCTGCAGTAGTATTCCCAAAAGCTCCATGGCAGGCAGCATCAACAAGCGCCGGGCCAGCGATGAGGCCGAAGGGAGCCGCGCTGGCGCTCGCCGGAGGTGGTGATCATTGGTTTCTTCACAAAGCTCTCTTTAGATCCGTTTTTGTTTCTGACGATCTTCTTTGTGTTTTCAGGCTCATCCGGTGGAACCCCGTCTCTGCACCAGCCACGACCCCGACCATGGCGGGCGATTACTCGGGATCGTCTGGCCGCTCCCACTCCTCCAACTCATGCTACAGTGATCGTGATGCCCGCAGGTTCAAGGCGGAACGCGCTGAAACCCGGCACGAATTGGAGATCATCTCCAAAAAGGCCGGGATCGCCAAGCTCGAGTGGGAGCACCAGCGCAAGCAGCTGCTGGAGGCCATTGACGGTGAATCTTATGACCTGCTTAATCTCAATTTAACCTTGAATTAACCGCCATTGCTCTGTGATTGCTGCAGAACGCAATACCGAGCTCAATTGGCTGAAGATGCTGGTGAAGAAGCTGTCGGACAAGGTGAACGCCCCCGGAGACACACCGGAAGCTCGCCTTGGCGCGGTGGAAGACCGCGTCGACGAGGTGGCTCTTCACGGCGTCCGCCTGGGCACCACCTTGGGCCTGGCCGCCATGGCGACGCACACCGGCGTCGAATACTCCACGTGGCCACGCGGCTTCTACGGTGGCGCACCGGAGGACGTCGACGACATCGAGGTCACCCTGGAGCGCCTCGACGGCCACAACGATGCCATTGCCGACTCCATTCATCCCCAATCTGTTCTGAACAGGCTATTTGACTAGTTTGTACTAGGGATGTTGGAATTTCGGCAATAAATATGAAATTTTATCTTTTGCATCTGTCTTGCGATGATTTCCTTTGATTTGTGCATGCGAACCTTCCCTGTTTTGAACGCATTCGGGAACTTTTACTCTAGCCGAATACGCACAAACTCTTTCCCCTTGGCGTAGAATCCGCAGAAAATCCTCATCCGGGAACCATGAATACTGTTCAACGGAAAAACCCTTCGCATTCGAGGAGAAACCCCCGCCGTTTGGTATTCCCATTAATGCACGCCAGCCAGTCATCACTCCCGATGCGCTCTCATGGCTAATAAAATAGCCCCCTGGTGCTCTGCAAATCCATTCGCATACACTTCCATCATTTCACGTCCTCTCATCCTCCTCCTCTAGAGAAAAACCCCCAAAGCCATGGCGGACAAGGGGAAACAACCAGTCGAGGAGAACAGTGCCCCACCAAAGAAGCGAACCATTCAAGAGTAATCTTTTCTTCTCAACCCTTTCTCTTGTTCTTGATTGCAATCTCATGATTTACCTTCCTTTGTTTTTAGCCTCGACTTGCTATCAGAGGAAATCTTTGGTACTGAAGAGGTTCCTGAGTACATCCTTTCCGATTCCTCTACTGAAGAAGAAGACGCCACGCCGGAAAGAGGACGAACCATCAATTGCGTTGTCGCATCCGGCATCTAAAACATGACCTGCGGGACATCACCGCCCGTTGCAGTGCCGAACGTGAACGCCACATGAGCTTGGAGGCGTTGGTAGGGGGTAAGATCCTCATCCTTGCTTGATTCTCATGCTTAAGTTTCAGATCCCATGTTCAACGAGAATCTGTTCCCCTTCTTCAGATGTTTCTGACAGGTACAACAACCTGAAGGCCTCCTGGGACAGCTTGATGGAAGCTGCAGAGCACGGCAACCCCCGAAGCTTCTACGTTGCCGTCACGGTGGTCCTGGAGCAACTGAAGAGGGAAGAACTGAAGATGAAAAACACGGAACCAAAGAAATGAAGCATACTTTCGCTTCTTCCTCCAGGCACCCTGCTCCCTGCAGGCTTCTCTTTGTAATCTTAGGCATCTTTGTTGTCAGTGAAGAAACCTGCAAGGATGTTTGTAATGTAGAACGTTTTCGTGCTAAGGGCAATACATTTAGCATTGGCCACTTCCTTTCGTCAGAATTTTTTGTCCTGAAGGCGGATTCTTTCTCGAATGCCGGCTATTTTCATGTTTTTGATGCTTGTAATCCTGATGCTTGTAATCAACGATCAATTTCAACACCAGGATAATATTTCTTCAAATATCTCCCGTTTATAGCAGCAGTGAACTCCTCTCCTAGTAAAGTTTTCAAGATGTATGCGTTTCCAGGAGTGCATCTAACTACCCGAAAGGGACCTTCCCAATTCGGGGACCATTTGCCGAATGTACTGTACTTAGTTCCAATCGGCAGTAATGCTTTCCAAACCAAATCATCTTCTGCAAATTGCTTGACCTTTACCTTCTTATTATAGTACTTAGCAACTCGGATCTTGTTTTTCTCAATATTTTTCCAAGGCCCTGAGACGAATCATATGCAAATCTTCTAATTCGTTCATCATTAAGTCGTTGTAATCCTTGGAAATTAAATTCTTTTGCAAAACTACTCTCCTTGATTCTGATTGCATCTCCCATGGCAAAACAACATGATGCCCGTAGACCAATTCATAAGGAGATGTTTTTGTAGCTCCATGAGGGGCCATTCGGTAAGCCCACAAGGCTTCATTGAGTACCGAATGCCACCTTTTTGGCTTCTGATCAATCTTCTTTTGTATAATCTTGATCATGATTTTGTTAGAAGCCTCTGCCTGACCATTAGCTTACGCATAATAAGGAGAAGAATTCAACAATTTGATCCCCATACTTTTAGCAAACTCTCTAAACTTTGAAGATGTGAACTGAGTCCCTTGATCGGTTGTAATTGTTTGAGGAATTCCAAATCTGTAGATGATGTGCTCCTTGACAAACTCAACCATATTTTCTGATGTCACCTTCTTCAATGGAATTTCCTCAACCCATTTAGTGAAATAATCTGTTGCCAAAAGTACTAACTTATGCCCCTTGCTAGATGGAGGATTTATTTGGCCAATCAAATCTATACCCCATCCTCTGAATGGCCATGGCTTGATAATAGGATTTAAAGCTGATGCTGGAACTCTCTGGATATTTCCAAACTTTTGACAATCTTGACACCCTTTGTAATACTCAAAGCAATCTTCCAACATCGTCAGCCAATAACATCCAGTTTGCCTGATAACCCACTTCATTTGATAAGCCGATTGATGTGCTCCACACAGCCCATCATGCACTTCACTTATCATCTTCTTTGCTTCTTGACCCAGGCATTGTAGCAACACCCCATCCAATGATTTATAATACAAACGTCCATCAAGAAGAACAAACTTTATAGCTTTATACATGAGCTTTCTAGAGACCTTTTGGGATGGATTTTCCAAATAATCAACAATTTCTTTTCTCCAGTCATCTTCTGCTAGGTCAACCCCGAAAGAATATATATCATTGGCAAACACCTCTTGATTCTCTCTATAACCCGAAGCACTTTGAGCCAACCTGTTTGCCTCTTCATTGTGTTCTCTAGGAATATGTTGTAGAATCACTAACTGAAAACTTTTCAAGATTTCCTTGCACTCCTCGTAGTAATTCCTCAGGATATCATTTCTACATTCATATTGGCCATTCAATTGTTTTATAACTAGCTCTGAATCTCCATAAATTTCAAGTGAAATAGCCTTTGCTTCTTTCAAATATTGAAGCCCTCTAAGCAATGCTTCATATTCAGCTTGATTATTTGTGACAGTAGGCTGAATAGGAATAGCAAATTCAAACATCCCCCCCCTGGGTGAAATTAATAAAATTCCTACTCCACCACCTTTGCCACACGAAGATCCATCAAAGAACAAAGCCCAAGGAGTAATATCAAGTAAATTAATTGACGGATCATGATGTTCAGTAATGAAATCAGTAATAATCTGTCCTTTAACAGCTTTTGCCGATTCAAACTTCAACTCAAACTCAGACAAAGCCAAAATCCAGTTGCCAATCCTTCCATTCAAAATTGGCATAGAAAACATGAGTTTAATTACATCAAATTTTGAATATACAATGCATTCGGCATTCAACAAATAGTGCCAAAATTTTGTACATGAGTAATAAACACACAGACAAAGCTTCTCCGCAACCGAATATCTTGTTTCGGGATCAAGCAATTTTCGGCTAAGATATGCAAGTACTCTTTCCTTTCCCTCAAATTCTTGTATGAGGGCCGATCCAATAGTTTGGGTATCGGCCGACACGTACAACTTAAAAGGCTTGTTCAATTGTGGAGGTACCAACACTGGTGGTTCCTTCATGTACTCTTTGATCTCATCGAAAGCCTTTTGTTGTTCATCACCCCATACAAACTTCTGATCCTTCTTGAGTCTTAACAGTGGAGAGAAAGGCAACACCTTTTGTGATAAATTGGATATGAATCTTCTCACAAAGTTGATCTTACCAAGCAATGACTGCAACTCCTTGAGATTGGTTGGAGGAATAACTTCATCAATAGCTTTCATGCTTTTCTTGCCAACTTCTATTCCTCATATGTACCAAAAATCCCAGGAACTCTCCAGCCGAAACTCCAAAGGCACACTTATTCGGGTTCATCTTAAGCCCACATTTTTGGGTGCACTCTAGAGTTTTCCTCACATCATCCAAATGTGATTCATGATCCAAAGACTTGATCATGACATCATCAATGTATATCTCCACAATTTTGCCGATCAATTCGTGAAAGATGTAATTCATGGCTCTTTGATAAGTTGCACCGGCATTTTTCAACCCAAATGTCATGACAATCCACTCAAACAAGCCTATATGTCCAGGACATCTGAAGGCTGTCTTTGATATATCTTCTATTGCCATAAAAAATTGATTGTACCCTGCATTGCCATCCATGAAGCTAATAACCTTATGTCCAGCAGCGGCATCAACCAACAAATCAGCAACAGGCATTGGATATCCATCCATGGGTGTAGCTCTATTTAGATCTCTAAAGTCTATGCAAACCCTCATCTTCCCATTCTTCTTGTAAACAGGGACAATATTAGAGATCCACTCTGCATATCTGCATGGCCGAATGAAGTTTGCTTCTATTAATCTCTCAATTTCTTTTTTCACGTTGGCCAATACTTCATCCTTGTAGATCTTTCGGGGAGGTTGCTTGTAAGGTCTAAAACCAGGCTTGATTGGCAACCGATGCTCAACAATGGAACGATCTAAACCAGGCATCTCCGAATAATCCCAAGTGAAGCAATCTTTGTATTCTTTTAATAGCTTAATCAACTCTTTTCTGAAACTTGAATCCAAGTTAGCACTGATAAATGTCGGCCTTGGCTTGTCACCATCTCCAATGTTTATTTCTTCCAGCTTGTCAGCCGACATAAATCCACGTCATAACTTTCCATCAGTTCCATCAATTGGATTCTCCATTAAAAATTGCTATAAGAGCCGACTGCTTGAATCGGGTCGTTGATCACTATTGATCGGTTCAACAGGACCTTGACCCCAGTCCTTGCCTGAGAAGCAATCTATACCTTGATACTCCCAGAAGGCTGGTTCCACGTTAGCCACGCTTACTGAGTCATCTGCTTGGAAAACTTCCACATCATCATCCACCCATTGAACAAGTTGTTGATGCATAGTAGATGGAATGCAACAATTTGCATGAATCCAGTCCCTTCCAAGCAGCAAGCTGTATGCCCCTTTGCCTTCAATGACAAAGAAGGTCGTAAGCAAGGTCTTAGACCCGATCATCAAATCCACATGTACACAGCCCTTGGTGTCTGAAGGATTTCCAGCAAAATCATTCAATACTATACTTGTTGGCGTCAAATCTCCAGGGCCCATGCCAAGCTTCCTGAATGTAGTGTACGACATCACATTGACCGCAGCTCCACCATCAACGAACATCTTGGTCAATGGCTTCCGTTGACATATCCTCTTAAGTATAGCGGTCTCATGTGCTGATTCTTGGCTGGCTTGTCAAAAGTAGCTTGCTTGGCCAACACTAGCTGTGTCATCAGTCCAAATTGCTCAACCTCATCAAAATCTGGCGATGTCTCCTCCTGCACAACCCGATTAGCTGGAGCCATGAATTCATTCGGCAAGAAGCATACCATGCACGTAGGAGCCGAACGACCAAATCCATCAGGCTTGTCTTTTGGATGCCACACCTGTTTCCTCTTGATTCCTGCCTGCTTCAGCTCCTGATTCCTCAAGCGCTAAACCCTTCTCTTTTGGCTTCTCCTCAAACCAGGTGGGCACCACTGTCCTTTCTGCCAAACATACTCACGATCTTCTTCTTCTTCATGATCAACCCATCTGTGATCAGCATATCTTTTCGTTGGTTGATCATTAACTTCATTTATTTTTATGCACCGACCGTCACTAGGATGTATCCTTCCAATTCTTTCATGGACGGATTAGCGATTGACAGTATCCCGCCTGTATTCAGTGTACTTGTCACTGCATTCGGGACAATTATTCAGCGTAGGAAGCTTTAACCCTTCATTCCAGCAGTGTCTGAAGAAAGCACATTCCCAATGCGCGCGCTCTTGCTCTCGCACATATTCTTCTCGCTCTTTCCTGTGCACTTCTTCTTCATATCTTCGTCTTTCCTCCTCGTACATTTGTTTTTGGTAGCGCTCCTTTTCTTGCTGACGCTGCCACTTGTTGAGGAGACTACGCGAAGTCACCTTGGGTTTGGAGGATGTGAGGCTCACCCTTGTGGATGTGTTCAACTGTCACTTGTTGAGCAGGGTCAACTGATCCATCCTGCTTCGCCCTCGCTGAAATCAAAACCTCCACTTTTCCTTTCTCCTCAGCAGTCACCATGTTAACTGAGAATCCAATCATGTTCTGAGGAAAAGGATTGCCATCTAACTTCATCTTATTGTCAAATTTTAGATGAACTTCTTGAATAGCCTTATGAATTCTCATCCTGAAGACCCTACATTCATTGATGGATTGAGAACTCCTGTCATGAAACCCACAATATTTCTTTTCTTTTACTCCATCAGGCCAAAGCATAGAATGCCCATGTGGTAACTTGATTCGGCCTTCCTTCACGAGGAACTCAAAGAGCTTATCAGCCTTGGTCACATTGAAATCATAGGTTCCTTTGGCTTGCTTGATCCACCTTTGATTCACTGTTAATGGCTCTTTGCCCCACACTATTTCAGCTGCAGCTATTTCCTCTTCATCATCAAATTCCTCTCCCTGATCAGCCCTTTCGAGGAATTGATTATAGATGTCAGCTACATCACTGTGTTTGGCGAACCTGGAGTCTTTCTTGAAGCCATTAGCTTGGTTGCTCATCAATGACAATCTGTGAGACAATTGGCCAAGATTATCGAACTCCATGCCGAACAGCTTTTCCCGAATAGCTGGCAACATACTTGCTACAGCCATACCAGGCAATTGATCATCTGGTAGGTTCAAAGAGAAGCACATGCTTTTGGTCTATCTGAACCTCCTGAGGAACTCCATTGGTGTCTCATTGTTCCTCTGCCTCAGGGTAGTTAGATCAATTAGCTTTTTCTCATTACTGCCAATGAAATAATGAGCATGAAACTTTTGTTCCAAATCCTTCCAGGAACAGATTGAGTGAGCAAGCAAAGAAGTGAACCATGTAAAGGCCGGGTTTGTCAATGATAAAGGGAAATATCTAATCCTGAATGCTTCATCAGCAGAAGCTTCCCCAAGCTGCATCAAGTATCGGGTTATGTTTTCCACTGTGCTAGTATCATCTTGCCCAGAAAACTTCGTGAGATCTGCAGGAGCTTTCACCCTGTTTGGTAAGGCCACCCTGTTATACCATTCTGGGAAATGTCGGTGTTTTAGACCGATAACCTACTAAGGGGAGTACCCGAAGTAGATGAATGTGGTCTCGCCGAGATCGGTAACTCGAAGGAAGAGACATGTGGCACACAATTTAGACAGGTTCGGGCCGCGAGGTGCGTAATACCCTACGTCCTGTATGCTGCATAGCTCTGGATTGATTGGATGTGATTACAGGATGATGCGTAATCTCATGTGTATGAGAGGGGAGGGTCCCTGCCTCGCCTTATATAGTCTGGGAGGCAGGATTGCAGGTCGGTTTAGGGAGAGAGTACTAGTCGTGTACGTCTAGGAGTCCTCTACACAGTACATGGTATGTATAGCTTCCTATCCGAGTACTTCTCCACCGTAGTCCTTGCGCCTCACGCCAACAGGTACCGTGCGGCACAAGTCGGGTAGTCCTAGGGGCCCACCGAGTAGTCGGTCCTGGTACCCACCGAGATAGTGGGCCTAGGGAGGTCCATACGACAAGCCCTCGAGTACTTTGTAGTCGAGCAGGATAGCTTCGAGTAGTCTTGACGGCCTTAATGAGTAGTCCTCAAGCATCCCCGAGTACTACAAGCCAAAAGTCCTCAAGAATATTTGAAGCATCCCGAGGCTGGAATGTACTCCAGCTGATATTTGAGTAATTCTGAAGTCTTCTCGAGTAGTCCCAAGTGTCCTCGAGTGCTGCTCTTGAAGGTCTTCAACAATACCCGTGTTGTCTTGAAGCCGAAGCTGATATGGAAGTGCGATTGCAAAATCGCACTCCATATGGAGTAGCCCCCGAGCCTTAGGTTGAGTTGTAGACTCTGGCTGAGGGTCCATCTGAAGTTCTGGCAAGATTACCCCACAAAATCCGGAGAAAAAACCGAAGGACACGTGGCACGGAGCCCCCTAGCCTTGAGTCGAGTACTTCCTCTCAAATTGAAGGGTCATCTTGTATGTAGAATGTGTCCTGAGTTGCTCTTAAATCTTGTCGCTAGCCAGGGAATTGATTAGATGTAGCCGAGCCCCCGAGATGAGGCACGTCGACTACTAGAAGTTGAAGGGTCAGGCGCTGCCGCTGAGTCAGCCGTCTGAAGACTTATCCGTCCGGCCGTTGAGGAGCCGCCCGTTGACTTATAAATAGAAGCCGAAACCCTTAGGGTTTTTCACCCCACACACCTGCAACCACTCTGAGTAGATCGTGCCTAGAATCCACCACCAGTGCGCACTGCCACCTTAGAGGAGATTGTAGATCCAAGCGCGCCGCCGCCGGAAGCCACCGCCATAGCCCCCGAGGGAATGCGAGTTAAAACCCGGTGCACTTGGAGAATGAAGCCCTCGCCGTCGAAGAGCTTGAAGACTGTCGGTGGGAAGAAAAGGTCCCGCGAGGAAGCCGCCGGATCTGCCGCAGGGACATCTCCGCCGGTGTCTCCGTCGCGGCCAAATCCCAACCAGGAGTGGAAAAAGTCAAAAGCAAAGACTGAGGATCTGCTGGCGCTCCTCAACAGTGGGTTTCTTCGAGAGAAGGAAGTTGATATGTGGCATGCCGCTGCGGGAGATCCGTATCCCATGGAGAAGAATCCAGATGAGATCCCCATGTTCACGTGATTCACGGAGCGAGGGTTGTCTCTCCCAGCAAGCGATTTCTTCAAGGGGCTCTTGGAGTACTACGACATCGAGTACCTCAACTTTAACCCCAACGGTATCTTCCACACCTCTGTTTTCGTCCACTTCTGTGAAGCCTTCTTGGGGATCAAACCCCACTGGGTACTCTTCCGGAAGTTTTTCCGAGTGAAGCCCCAGCCAAGTGCCAACAACCCCCGAGTAGTTGGGGGAGCCGGCATCCAGATGCGCGAGGATGCCGCGGAGCAGTACCTCGCGTACAAGCTGATCAACTCCAACCAAGATTGGAAGTCAAAGTGGTTCTACATCACCAACCACCACCCAGAGCTGCCAAAGCCGAGCGGGAAGCAGCCGAAGCACCGGCCCTGGTGGAACTTTGAGCCGATGATGCAGGAGGGTATCCAGCTACCCGAGCTGCTGGCGAAGATCAAGGCTTTGAGAGAAGCCGGGCTGAGGGCCGAGCATGTGGCCTTCAGCTTCATGAAGAGGAGGGTGCAGCCGCTGATGGCTCGCGACACCTTGGGCTACCAGTACACCGGCGACGACGACACGTCGCGGATGCCCGGGGGTGAAGTCGACGACGACGACATCGTCGACAGGCTGGGGAGAATCTTCAAAGACATGCCGGCGTACACACCATGCCCCGTGCCCGAGTACTCCACCGCGCGTCGACCCAATGAGGTCAGTAGCCGTACTCAAGTCAAGTACTGATTATGTAGTAGTAGTCGTGCTCATCCAATGTGCTTCTTGCAGGATGATGTAGTGAAGTTTGTCTCCGAGCCGGCGTCGCCTCCTCGACTTGTCGAGATCCCAGATGAGGGGAAGGGCAAGGCCAAGGAGTGCCGTGAAGTCGGTGAAGGAGACGACACAGTAGTCGTTGAAGACACATCGGACGAAGATGATGAGGAGACTCTGCAAGAGCGATTCCAACTGCGGTCAAGATTCAGCCGCCCTGGACTGCCCAACGTCCCTCTCGTTCAGGATCCGCCAACTAGCTTGGAGGCTAGTTTATCTGCGCCGCCAAGGAAGCCACGCAACGTGGCCCGCAAGCACGTGGCCTAGAAGCTTAAGGTCACGGACACCACATCCCAAGAGGTAAGCTTCCTTGAGTAGGGTAGTCGAGTACTTGTTTCTCGATGTTGTGTATGCTGACAACGAAACTCCATTGCTTGCAGGAGATTCCACCTTCCAACCCCGTAGAATAGGGGGACGAAGGCGACTGGGATACGGTGGGAGAGCCGGCTGGAGCCAGCCGCAGCCCAGCCCCCACCGTGGAAGAACTTGTGGCGCAGCTGATGCGCCAGCCCCCAGTTGCTGAGGGGAGCACTGAACCGGCTGTGGCTATTGCTAAAGAGCCAACGACATCTGAGGCCCAAGAGGAGGCGCCTGCTGAGGCTGGACTGGTCGATATCGCCAGCATCCTCGGAGCCCCAACCGTGACAGTAGTCCGGTCGAGCCTGTAAGTGAAGATCTTTCCCGAGTAGTACATTTGATTTGGTAGTCGTACTTGGTTGACTACCAGTTGTGTACTCTGCAGGAAATCCATGGACTTGACCTGGGATGGGGATGAACCCAGCGCAGCGGTGGCTGAAGAGGAATCCACGTCAGCCGCTGAGGAGTCTGCTCCCGCCCCTCAAGCAGAGTCCGAGGCGCCGGCCGTGGAGGCTGCATTGCCGGAGGCGAGCGTCGTAGAAGGTGAGTACACTGCATGAGTGCAGGTATCCTCAAGGAGTAGTCGTAGCCGCCAGGGGTGACTAATCCAGTTGTCTTCTTGTTGACAGGTGCCGAAGCCGAGGGAAGCACTATTCCCAAAGCGGTGCCCGTTGAAAGCCAGGTGCCCGAGACCCAAGGAGCTGCCGGAGGAGCCCCCGAGCCGATGGAGGTAGCCGACGGAGAAGCCCCACGATGGCCAGAGGAGAACGCAACGACGTACTGCCAGAATCAACTCTAGAAGTAGTCGTCCGTTTGCCGGAGATCCAAGATGCGGAGCCAATCTGCTCGACGCCAATGTTTGGAGCCGCCACGAGTAGTCGTGGTGGGATTGAGCTGTTGGCAGACGACCTTGTCGACCCGGCGGCGGTAGCTCGTCACTTGGAGGCGATAAGCCAGGCCGAGCAGTGGATGAAGGTGAGTTGTCGATACTCTGAGGCAGTCAATCTGCCGTAGAATGCTGAGTACCCAGTTGACATCTGTTGTCTGCTGCAGGACGTCGCGGAGAGATCCTGACAGAAGTCTAGCATGCTCCAGGGGTATGGTGACGCAGTGCTCCGGGCGGAGGCCTTGGAGGAACAACTCGTGAAGGCCCGGAAGCACTCCGCCATGCTCCAATCAAAGCTGGACAGCTCCTTCGCCCAATATCACAATGAAGTCCAAGATATGCAGGCGAAGAGCGACGAGCTTGTGCGGAAGAACAAGTCGCTCTGCAACAAGAATAAAGGTACGTGTTGTCTTGTCGAGTACCCATCGGAAGTACCTTGCAGTAGTCTGACCCGCCTTGCTTGTTGATTGCAGAGCTTGAGACTCGTGTCGAGCAACTGAGGGCCTCAGAAGTCGACATGAAGAACCTCTTCTACCAGGAGAAGGAGGCCCGTGAGGTACTTGAATATGACTATAAGCAGTTGGCTTACGAGTGTGATAAGCACATGGAGCTTCGCATTGCCTCGGATCATGACCTCGTCAACTGCAACAAATCTCTGCATAAGCTGAACGAGGACTGCGAGAAGCTAAGGGCCCAGCTGAAGGAACTCGAGGAGGCCGCACTTCCCATCGCGAGGCTACTGGTGCCTCATCCGGGCGGACCGAAGATAGCTCCGTTGGTGGACCGGTAGAGAGAAGCTCCCAGCCGTCTGGCGACGTACGTCAAACACCTGGAGAAGTCGATTCCCAACCAGATCTTGGCATATATGAAGTCGTACTTCCCGAAGGCTCCAGTTGATGTAGTCGCCGGCGGACTAGCTGCCAACTGCACAGACGAGCAATACGCGGAGCTGCTGAAGCAGATGGCGCCAATTGCCGAGCAGGTCGCCAAGAAGCTTGACCTCCAGTAGTTCCTGTATGGTTAGCTTGTAGCAGTAGTTGTAGATAAACAAAGTTGTATTGAACTTGTTTAAATATGAATGAGGAAAACTTCCATAAATGAGTACTCGTTGTCGCGGTGTGTGTATGCGGAGTCCCATCATGGAGTTGTCACGAGTAGTCGTACTCGCCAGTAGACCCGTTGAGGGAGAAAGACAGTAAATCAGTTGATAAATAATCAAACTTTATTACTGAGAGAAGTACACCTGGATGGCCAGGGCCGTTTTACAAGAGTAGTCGCTAGGACCTGGAGCCCGCCTACGGCTAAGTGGTGCTAGGGTGTCTAGCCGCTTACAGCAGTAGATCCGTTAGTAGCCGTGTAGGCTGGATCTAAGAGTACATGGTCTCTCAGTAGACCACTGCTGGAGTCCTTTGTTGCTCGGAGCAGCCCAAGATCCATTAGTAGTCGTTAGCGCTGGATCTTGGAGTAGAGTAGTCCGGAGACTAGTGCCTAGACCCGAGGCCGCTTACAGCGAAGGGGTCTTTGAGTAGTCGTGTAGACTTGAGCCCCTAGGGTAGTCAGTAGACTAGGCGTAGAATCGACAGAGCTGGTCGATATTCCACGAGTTGTTGACGTCTTTGCCTTCGAGCGTCTGGAGGCGATAGGAGCCCGGTCCGGTCACCTTTGCAACTGTGAAGGGACCTTCCCAGGGCGAGCTGAGCTTGTGTAGTCCTTCCGTGTTCTGGATGCGGCGGAGGACAAGATCACCAACGTTGAAGGAGCGTTCCTTGACGTTGCGATCGTGGTAGCGTCGGATACCCTCGAGGTACCTTGCTGATTGGACGAGGGCGGCACAGCGAGCTTCTTTGAGTCCATCGATGTCAACTCGTTTGCTGTCTTCAGATATGCCTTCGTCGTATTGGTCCACTGCTGGTGAGTCCCACATGACATCAGCAGGTAGGATTGCTTCGGAGCCATAGACCAGAAAGTATGGCGATTGTCCCGTTGGCTTGGAGGGTTGAGTGCGTAGCCCCCATAGCGCATTGGGTAGTTCCTTGATCCACTTGCCTCCTTTGGTGTTGGCAGCATCGTGTAGCCGCTTCTTGAGAGCGTCGAGCACCATCCCATTGGCGCGCTCGACTTGTCCATTGGCCCGAGGATGGGCAAATGAGATATATCGGACATCGATCCCACTGTTCTCGCAGTACTCCCAGAACTGGTGATTGTTGAAGTTGGAGCCTAGGTCTGTGATGATGCGGTGGGGTAGTCCGTAGCGATGTACGAGTTCATCCAGGAAGTCGAGTACTCTGTCAGCTTTGGGGCAACTGACCAACTTGACCTCGATCCACTTGGTGAACTTGTCGATGGCCACCAGTACTCTGTTGAATCCACTTGTGCAGTTGGGAGTGGCCCAATCATGTCGACCCCCCAGCAGGCGAAAGACCAGGTTGGCGGTATGGTGACTAGCTTGTAGGCCGGGACATGTTGTTGCTTGGTGAAGTATTGACACCCTTGGCACCTTCTGACGAGTTCTTCGGCGTCGCCCAGAGCTGTGGGCCAATAGAAAGCTCGTCGGAAGGCCTTGCTGACCAGCGTGCGAGAGGACGCGTGGTTGCCGCAGACGCCTTTATGGATCTCCTCCAAGATGCCCTTGCCTTCTTCTCGGGGAACGCACTTCATGAGTACTCCAGAAGATGCGCCCCGCCTGTAGAGCTTGTCTCCGACTAGGACGTAGGACTTGGCGCGGCGGATGAGTTGCTCGGCCAAGTTCTTGTCCGAGGGAACCTTCTGCTTGCTGAGTTAGTCGATGAAGGGTTGCCTCCGGTCCACGTCGATCATCATGACCTCCTGGCCAGCCGGGGGATGCGCTGGATCAGTTGTCGGTGGCGCCAGCTCTGGGATGGATGGCGCGTGAAGCTCGTGGACGAAGACACCCACTGGTACTTGAGCGCGAGTAGAACCAAGCTTCGACAGGACGTTCGCTGCAACGTTTTTGTCGCGGACGACGTGGTGGAACTCGAGACTGTAGAACTTGTTCTCGAGCTTGCGAACTTCTAGGCAGTAGGCTTCCATGTTCTCCTTGTTGCGGTCCCAGGACCTGTTGACTTGGTTGATGACCACTGCGGAGTCGCCGTAGACTAGTAGCCGCTTGATGCCAAGTGAAGCCGCGAGGCGGAGCCCGTGTAGAAGAGCTTCGTACTCGGCTTCGTTGTTTGAGACCTTCCAGAAGATCTGAGGGCGTACTTGAGTTGTTCGCCCGTTGGGGAGATCAAGAGTACCCCTGCACCTGCGCCTTCGAGCTTGAGCGAGCCGTCGAAGTACATCACCCAGTGCTCTGGGCGCTCAGTTGGAGTAGGTAGCTGGTTCTCCCTCCACTCCACCATAAAGTCGACTAGCGCTTGCGACTTGATGACTGTGCGTGGCTTGAAGTCGATGTTGAGGGCGCCGAGTTCGACTGCCCACTTGGAGATTCTTCCAGTAGCATATTGGTTCCGCAGGATGTCGCCGAGCGGGTAGTCGGTGACGACGGAGATGCAGTACTCCTGGAAGTAGTGTTGTAGCTTCCGCGAGGTGATGAGCCTTGCGTACGAAGCTTCGTATCGGGCCGATAGCGTGCCTTGGATTCTGACGGGACCTCACCGACGAAGTAGGCGGCCGCCGGACCGGATAGGCGTGGCCGTCTTCCCGTCGCTCGACGATGATGGCGATGCGACCACGTGAGTAGTCGCGGCGAGGTAGAGCGAAGAATCGCTCGCCTTTGCGAGGAGCCGTGAGGACTGGTGGCTTTGATAGGAAGTCCTTGAGCTGGGCAGGGGCTTGGTCTGCCTCTGGAGTCCACATGAACTTCTCTTGATGTTTGAGTAGTTTGAAGAAGGGGAGCCCCCGTTCTCCAAGCTTCGAGATGAATTTGTTCAGAGCCGCCATGCACCCGGTTAGCTTCTGCACGTCTTTGATGCACGTGGGAGCTTTCATGCTGGTAATGGCGGAGATCTTCTCGGGATTGGCTTCGATGCTGCAGTGGCTGATGATGAAGCCGAGTAGTTTGCCCGACGGTACGCCGAAGACGCACTTGTTCGGCTTGAGCTTCCAGCGGTACTCTCGCAGGGATGCGAAAGTCTCTTCAAGATCGGCGATGAGCGTGTTGGAGTTTCTGGTCTTGACGACCACGTCATCCACATAAGCTTCGACGTTCTTGTTGAGTTGCCTCTTGAAACAGGCCTGGATAGCTCGTTGGTAGGTAGCGCTGGCGTTCTTCAACCCGAAGGACATGGTCGTGTAGCAGTACGTGCCAAACGGGGTGATGAACGCGGTCTTCTCCTGGTCTTCTTCCTTGATCGCGATCTGGTGGTACTCGGAGTAGCGTCGAGGAAGCAGAAGGGAGTCGCGGCCCGCCTTGGAGTCGATGACTTGATCAATCCGCGACAACCCGAAGGGGTCCTTGGGACGAGTGCTTATTGAGGTCGGTGTAGTCGACGCACATCCTCCACTCGTTCGAGTTCTTCTTGCGGACGAGGACGGGGTTGGCGAGCCACTCAGGATGGAAGACTTCTCTGATGAAGCCAACCGCGAGTAGTTTGGCGAGTTCCTTCTTGATGGCATCCCGTCTGTCGTCAGCGAAGCGGCGGAGGTGTTGTCGCTTCAAGGTAGCTTTAGGGTTGACGTTGAGTGAATGCTCGATCAGCTCCCTGGGCACCCCTGGCATGTTCGCTGGTTTCCATGCGAAGATATCTCGGTTAGCCCGGAGGAAGTTGATGAGCACGTCTTCCTATTTCGGGTCGAGGCCCGCCCCGATGGTGGTGGTCTTGCTGCTGTCGCCTGTCCCGAGGTCAATTGTCTTGACTAGAACTTCCTCGACTGGGCCGAGGCTTGTTGGCTTTGTCGACTTCTCCGGGATGTCGAGTTCACTTGGGGCAAGCTTCTTCGACACATCATAGATCTCCATCATTGCGTTGGGTACTTGATTCGTAGCCGTGAGTTCCACGCCTTCGTGTCGCGATTGAAGGATATCTTCAAGTCCCCTTGCAGTGAGAGTACACCAGCTGGACTTGGCATCTTGAGTACCAAGTAGGTGTAGTGGGGTACCGCCATGAACTAGGTGATAGCCGGTCTGTCGAGGATGGCATGGTAGGACGTCTCGAAGTCCGCGACTTCGAACTTGACGTACTCGGTACGGTAGTTGTCCCTTGTTTCCCCGAAGGTAACTGGCAGAACCACTGAGCCCAGTGGGATAGCCGCGTTCCCGGGGACGATGCCGTAGAAAGGTGAGGTACTCTTAGTGATCATGTGGGTGATGTAACACCCTGAAATTTCTAGATTTCAGGATGTTATTAGGAGAAATAATTAAGCAACAATTTTGATATAATTTTAAAATTTTCCCAACATTTATTTTGTTACAGGAAATTTAGTGTAGGAAAATAATTGATTGTCTTTCAGAATTAAATAAAATGATTGTTTGAGTGTTGCATTCATTTCGATTGCATTTGTTTTGTTTGAGATAGTGTTTTCAAAATCATAAGAAGGTCAAATCAAAATCTATCTCTCTCTCTATATCTCTATCTTTTTATGGTACATCCAACGCATTCTCTTTGTCAATGCTTCCAATTCACCTGGCTATCTTCCTTTTCTTATCCCAAATCTTAGCTCGTCCTAGGAGCAATCACAAGTTGTCGGCCCGTTATCCATCGGCTGGCCCAACTCACCCACTCCCTCTTTTGTACTGCTGACGGGTGGACCCCACCTGTCATCCCTCCCCTTCCAATCCGACCCGAGCAATACTCGAGTCCGAGCACTTGCTCGACTCTCGTGCATGTGCCCTGACCACGCCGCTTGGCCTCCCCGGCCTTGCGCTCGCTCGCCTTCCCGTGACGTTCGTAGGCCGTCTAACCTACCAGCTCACCTTTCCCCTCATCTCGCTGCTAGCCGGGCTCCTCCGTCAAGCCCGACTCCCTCGTCTCGCACACATGACCAACTTGGACCGAGCCGTGTGACGCCGCATCTGCCCGGCTCCCTCGCGCACATGCTCGCTCGTGTCCGAGCCTATCAGCTCCGTGCACCCAACCGTGTTGCTTCCTCTTCATCAACATGCGAACGCTGTAAGTCATGCCCTCTCTCACCTCTGGCCAACACTCCATGCTCTCACCTGCCCGTGCGTTGCGCCGGCGCTTGCGCCGCATGCACTCGTGCACTGCATCGTGCCGCTCGGCCGTCGTGCCTACTTCCCCGTGCCCATGACCCAGGCCATTTCCAACATGTGGCCGCACCCGACAACCGTACCCGTGCCAATCCGCAAGTCGTCGCCATCTCGGCATGCACGCCCAACCATCCGCCTGCGCCACTCGATCGCTCGTCCGCCCACACCGAGGTGCCTATCTTGTGTCTCTCGGCTTCCCCTATGCCTCCCTGCGCTGCGACGCACGGAAGACTGTCGTCACCCCCTCGTTTATTCTCTCCCACAAGAAAAGGCACCACCACCATCACTCCCACCTTTAAGCCGCCATTAATGGCCGCCTCGGCGTCCCGCCGGCCTCCCGCACACACGCCTGAAACTGTCACCCCTTTACTCCTCTAATAGTAACCCGACCACCATAATCACCATTGATGGTCGCTGCTCATCAATGGCTGCCGGCTGTCGTTTCCCTCTGTCTCGTGCTACACCTGAGCACCGCTCCACTTCCCGCGGTCTACAACACCTGTGTGGCTTCCACACCCGCTCGTCCTCCCTCTTCAATGCTAGAAGGAGCATTCATCTCCTTCACTCCCCCTTCAGTAACGGATGGACATCATGGCCATCAATGGTTGCTGCCCATCGGTGTTTCGTTGTTTCCTCTCTCCCACACCGCCTCCTCGCTCGCTATAAAGCCGAGCGCCCAAGGCCCTTTCGCGCCTTGCCGCACGGTCTTTGCGCCGCCGACCCTTCTCGCTCTCCTCATCCAGCACCTCGCCACGCCAGTCTCCTTGAACAGTGTCGCCGTGTTCCACGTAGACGAAGTCGAGCGCCGCCGCACACCTTCGTCGCCGGAACACCTGCTGCCACACACACCCGAGCCGGCTGCTGTCGTCCATCGCTCTTGCCGTTTCCGGCCATCCCGACGTGTGTTGCCGCCGGAACAAGATGACACCACCACAAGCATCATGATCCAAACCACCTGGGGGCAAGCCAACATCACCTAGAGCACCTCTTCGCTAAGCCGAAGACCCGCCGTCGGTGCCTGTCATCCCTCCATCGCCGGAGTGCCGCCGCAGAGTCGGAACCGCCGTCTGCCGTCTCCATCAAATCCGACAGCCTCTGAATCCAGCCGCCTTTGACGACCTTTCCCGCTGGTGAGCACCTCCACACGGTCTCCTTGTCCTCATTTCTTTCTTCCGATCAGTTTCTTAGTCAATCTTGTCTATCTCTACTACAGATGAGTGGTGCCATCGTATCATCAGTTATCACCTGACCATGCGTTGATCCATTGCTAGGTGTTCTTCACGCAACCGAGACGCTCGTGCATGGCCGTCGTGATTTGCCGCTGGTATACCAAAGTTTCCCCTGATGGCTTAGCACCTGAGTCTTACCGTCGTCGTCCAGGCTCGATAAAAACTGCACCCTGGTCTCGTCTTGTGCGTCGCGTCTCTTCTACCTCAGTGCCATAGCATGCCCTGGTAATTAGAATCATTCTCGATCGTCGACCGTTCTTGTCTCCGTTTTTCGTTTGTTAGTGCCTGACAGAAACTACTAGCTCTGCATGCATAGCAACGGGATGCAAGCCGAGGTGTTGCATGCAGCTGATGGCATGCATGTTTACCCTTTGTTTATCAGTACAATGGCACAACAATCCACACATGCTAGTAACCACGAAGTAGCATCCTGTTCAATTCAAGTTTTGCATGTGTTTGCCATAGACAAATACACATGACTAGGAAACAAGCAATCAGTACACATACACCATCATGATGTCGGCATTACATAGTGCTCATGTCATATACATGTTTTTCCTTCAAAATACAATTTCAAGTAAATTTCAGCATATGTATTTCAGTAATATAGTCTATCTCTTTTCTTTTATTTCAATCTATCTGTTATCTCTTATGTCTCAGGAATCTTCTCTGATAGCCATCCAATCGATATGATCCCTAATCCTTGTTTAATCCATAGATCCTAGGTTCTAGCCCGTTTAAGCTCGTTTTTATTGCGTTAGATTCGTCTCACCATAAAATACACGCTAGTGCTAATGTTTATCTAAAATGTGTTAGATTTTATCCTAAATTAATTTGATTAAACATCTATAGAAATGTCTTTTTGTTAATAATAATCGATTAGGACCTAAATAATGGTTTTTCATAGCATATGTTAAATTGACTAATCTATTTATTGATGTTTTCTAAATAATCTAATTAGATCTACTTTCCGACTTTTCATAATACAAATGTTAAATTGGTTAATAATTATTAAATGTTCTTTATAAATAAAAACAACATAGGCTATCCCGAGCTTTCTTAATAAAATGTTAATTTGACTAAGATAAATACAAATATGTTTTTTTAAATTATAGTTTGCTTAGTTAAACTCGAAACATAAAGTACACGCTTAGATGCTTTACATGCTTCTTCTAAAATTAAATGCTTAATTTGCATAAATCATACTTAAATATTTATGAATAAAATTGGACTAAGTTTACATCACCTTTTATATAAAAATATAACTTGCTTAATTCTAAATAGGGTATTTCTCTAAAATAACCTATGCACATGATTTTATTCAATTAAAATATACCAAGCACATAACCTTGTGTGATATAATCCAAATCTCCCGATAGCCTTGAGCGTTTCTTGCATTTGCGTTCCTAGAACCGAACCTTGTTATCTTTTTAAGCCTTTCTTGATTGGTGCATTGTTCTTAGTTGTACTTGTTTGTCTGCTTTTGCATGTTTGTACCCGATGTTTGCTTCGAGTAGAAGATCGAGCTGTTGTTCAGAAGTCCTGAAGTTCAAGAGTTTCAAAGAGAAAGAGCAGAATAACAACAAACTTTGTGTTGGAGAAAGGCAAGTGACCCTAACCATCCTTCTACTTATGCTTTAAACAATAATACTATGAATTAATTCGAACATGGAGAACCACCCAGGAAAACAGTACAACCACAAGACATATGGCTCTGTCTTGGCCAATTAATTAGGGAAGTCTTGTGTGGCTATTAGCCTTAGTAGCTTGGGGTACGGAGGAATGCTTTTATGACTCTTCTACTCTGGACAGGTTTTGGAATGGAAGTGCTCTTCTAGGCTAACCTGGTCCGAGGGTAGAAGGAGGGTACGAAAGATAGCCTCTAGGACGTGCTACTATGGACTAATACACATAGGAGGACTCTTTGTAAAGGCCTCGTAGCGTCCCTATGCAACCACACCTCGGAAGTGTGGTATTGTGCCTACTTTTGCACAGCATGGTTGGGTTCAAAGTTCTTCGGAACTTTTACGCGACTTGTGGTGAAAGTGTACAACCTGCGAGTGTAAAAGCTGTTATAACGGCCGTGCTCACGGTCAAGAGCGGCTGGACCCTCACATGATTAATAAACTTGAAGATGGATTTAAAATTACTTTCCGGTTATTTCGTGGCCTTGCGAGTACCAACCATAAGTGTACTCAACCTTGCTAAACCGTTGTTCGAAGAAGAAGGTGTCTGATGTCCAGAAGAAGGTGCTAGGCGTACGCAACCCCCGTCGATTGTACGTGAGTTTGGAGCCTTTGCTTCCCAGGACTTTGCTGTAAATCTCTGATAATCTTCTTTTCTTTACGTGATATTGTTTCTGTTATTCACTAATGATGTCACTATATCTATGGAACTAGATCCTGGCATACATATAGGTAGCACTTGGTTTGTTTTGGAAACCGGGTGTGACAGAAGTGGTATCAGAGCTATATCGACTGTAGGACGTAAGCCTAGATAGAAATGGTTGCGTCCTGAGGTTTGTTTTACTCAAAAAATAATTCCTACATTATCCTTGACCTTATTTATGAATGTTCTCATTCTTTGACCAATTTCTTCTCTCAAAACATACATTTCCCACTTACCCCCTTTCATTTGCATTTCTTGTTTCGCAAATGTTAAACCCTTTCTTATTTTTTTTCTAAACCCTCAATCCTTGTTTATATATTTCCTCTCCCCTTCGTAACAATTTAATCTTGATCATATCATACATCTCCTTTAATGTTTGATCTTACTTCTCTCATGCAACTCACCTCCTTTTGATTTATGGTAATAATGCTTACTCCTTGATTTGATTTTATTTTTCTTCAAAGTATATATCCCCAATTGTTCCTCTCATTGCTTCCTAAGTTTTGTCGCTTTGGATCCTTTTGTTAACACCAAAATTTGGTAAGGAGTCTGACTTGTGGGTCCGGTTCGATAAAGAGTCCGTCTGGTGGAAGGAAGGATCTTTTCAGAGATATTCGGCAAAGAGATCTGCGGTCGGCTATCTGCTCCAGTTCGGCAAAGGAACAGTAGAGCTGATTTTGCGGGATTGGACGGTGACGTGGCTCAATCAGGGAGAGCGAATGGATGGATAGGCGATCAAGCTTAGAGATAAGTTAGGCAACGAATCCATTCGAAGTTGTACTTGACAGGGTATAAATATGACCCCTGAATGTATGTAAAAGGACAATCATTCTTCAATACACACCGGCCTTACGCCAAACCCTAGAGTCCTTTGTAGGTTCATCGATCCGTCGACCTCCATGAGTACCGGCAACCTTGTATCACGTCTAGTATCATGCGGTGGATTTAGATCTGATGCAAGTAGTCTTGTTACCATGCTTCGTGTCATGCGGTAGATTCAAGCTTGGTTCAAGAGGGTTTCTTGTTAGGTCATGAGCCATGCGGTAGGCTAAGATCTAGCTTGAAGCTAGTTATCGGCTCTATTAGATTTTGGCAAGATCTAATAGATTCATTAAGTTACCCCGTGTTACTTTGAGTTTTACTTTATGTTTAAATTCATGTAACACACTTTTGCCCAATCTAGATGGGTTTGGATCGGCTTTACCTCTTTTACGATCCTTGTTCGAGTAGATTTCATGTTTTAACACGTGGATCTTGTGCTTTCCGATAGCCGAAACCGAATCGATCTAGTTTTTTACGTGTTGCGGGTCCAAGCTTACTAATCTTGGTATAAATCTTGAAAGAACTGAGTATCATGCGGTAGATGCAGGTTTTTGGGTTGCTTTGGAGCTAGTCATCCGGTGGATTAGATTTTCAAATCAATCTGATAGATTTATTCACTTGGTAACGTTTGTTCCTCCTTCATGGACCCGAGTCGGCCGTTCGTTCGTATTCGGTTATGTATCTTCACGAGTAGAACACGTGCGTTATTCATGCTTTAAATGATATGTGCTTTTAGCTTTCCATATTTAGATTGTATCATGCGGTGGATAGATCTATTTGTGGAAAGTGGTATGGTTTTTCATGCAAGTTGTATCATGCGGTGGATAGATTTGTTTGATACCGTACCCGACGGGTTTTAAAGTAACTAGACATGCGGTAGACTAGTGCTTTGGATCTATGCATGCTTGTTTATTACATGATCATGTCCGTGCTTTACTTTATTCATTTATTTAATGCTAATCTTCATGGGGATCGGTCATGGCTTCATGCATGTACATCCTTGTTCAAACAAAGACCGATCGCTGTCATGCTTACGTCATCCATTCGGCAATATTACTTTTTCCCCTTTGCAAGTTCCCGAATGGTTGTAGTTCATTGGCAAATAGCTTTCTATAGCTATGTGTCATCCCATCTGGCTTCTTAGCCGTAAATATGGAACTGTCTGGTACTACCCGGCAAGTTCCAAGCTTTGGTATCTAACTGCTTTGTCTTTTGTTAATTTTCAGGAAAAATTGACTGGCACGTCTTGTTACTCTTTGCGCGTGTGAAGCCAGCTTTGTTCGGCTTGCTGTGTGTTTGGCGCGGGTGCACGTTTTGCGTCAACACACTTTTTGGCATGCCCAGTGGGACAACGCCGAATAGATCAAGATGCTCGAAATCGGGGACATCATGGACGTCAACCTTGCGAGTCTCTCTCCCGAGCCGGCGGCGAGCAACTCCGGGATGTCATGGACCGGTTTCGGCAGAAATGTCTGTGTCATTCAAGAAAAATAGAAGCGGCGTCCCATATTTGAAGAACGAGATGCCCGGGGTGTTGCCGCCGGGGGAGAGCGATACCACGGCTCGGCGGGGAGAAAGAGGAGTGCATGCGAGTATTCCGGAGAATCTGCGGACTACATGCTTAGCAAGCACAACAAAGCTTTCCTTGGTGCGCTCCAGCGGATGATGGTGGCCGTCTTTGGCCCGGGCATGGAACAAGCGTTCGGCAAGGCACCCATCCGGGGGAGCACCGTGGAGCCGGGCGAGTCAAGCTCTCAACCACCGTTACGAAGCCGCCACGGCGGCCTCCTCCTCGAGCTCGGGAAGTCAAACGTTCCGGCCCCCCCCTCCGCGGGCGGCGGGGGGTCGGCCGGTTCGGCCCCCCATTACAAGCTTCGGGAGGGCGGCCAATCCGGCCACCACCGCGCAGCAAAGCATGGGTCGGCCCGTGCAACGGCCGAATCCGTACCGGCCTACGTATGGAGATCTAGCGTTCGGCTCACCCGGAGCCCCACTTGCTTCCCGGCCACGGGATTGCTCCGGCGAACAAGCGGCTGCGGAGAGGAACTTGTACGGCGGAGGCTATCATGAGGTGGGAAACTATGGAGCATTTGACGCCTTCCCGCATCCGAGATACGCGCGCCGGCTGCAGGCGCACAAGAGGATGACGCCCGGCACGGAAGATGGCCGAGTTGATGCAAAATCGGTTCGGCCTCAAGCCAAAAATGCAAGGACCCGCCTATAAGCCGCCGTTCCCGGGAATGGTACTACAACGTGCTCTTGCCGCCAAGGGTGAAGCCGCCAACGGAGTTCACGAAGTTTTCGGGGGCAAGACGACACGAGCACGGTGGAGCACATCGCTCGTTACCTCATGCGGCTCGGGGAATGCTCGGCCGAAGAAACATTCGGGGTCCGCTACTTCCCCGCATCACGCGACGGGTCCGGCGTTCCGGTGGTTCTCGTCCCTACCCCCGAATCGGTTTGCGGATGGAAGGATCTAGAGCGGAAATTCCACGCTCATTATTTCGATGGCGGCTCGGAGAAGAAGTCGATTAACCTTGCCACCCCGAAGCGAGAGGCACGGCGAGACGCCGCTAGAATTTCTCGGAAGATTCGGGGAGGTTAAAGGCATGTGCTTCTCGCTTAACTTGCCGGATGACCGGTTGGGTCGATATGGTCGTCGCCGGGATGCTGCCGCCGTACGTGAGAAATTGTTCAAGATGGAGTTTGAGAACCTGGGCCAGCTATCGCGGAAGCTATCACTGATGAGCAATCAGGCGTATGGCTTTAAGAAGGATGCTAAATTTGGCAAGCAGCATGACGCTGCTGACGTCTACAACCAGTTCTTGGACAAGGCTGATCTGTTCGAGGATTCTGATGATGAATTGGATGTGGCCGCAGCAGAGATCATGTGGGGGAAGAGCCTTTGACGATGAATCAGCACTGGGTCAAACAGACCAAGGGCACTTATGATTTTGATATCACGAAGGCTGACAAACTGTTCGAGCTCTTAGTGAAGGAAGGCCGAATCAAGCTGCCTGAGGGGCATTCCATGCTTCGGCCCGATGGAGTTAAAGGGAAACGTTACCGTGGCTTCCACGACGGGGATTCACACTCCATCAATGATTGCGGGGTCTTCGGGGATGAGGATCCAGAAGGCCATCCAGGAGGGTCACCTTAAGTTCGACAACAAAATGAAGCTGGATGGCCACCCCTTCCCTCAGAACATGGTGGGCTTTTCTGTTAACATGATAACGGCCGAGGAGAAGGGAAAGGTCAAGGTCTTGACCTCAGCCAGGGCTAGACAAGATGGAGCAGTGGACCCAGAGCGCCAAGTGACTCTGGAACAGGTGCATGGTGAAGCCCCCGCATTCTTAGGAGTCACATCGAAATTGGGGAGTCATCCGAGCCAAGCCCGGGGTGACCTCGCGCATCCTCCTCAACAAATGGCGGCACCGGATGGAGAAAGAGCGCTACCGAAGCGACGCTACGAGGAGGAGAAGAGCGAGCCGAAGAAGAAGCACACGAAGGGACCGGGGAGCGGACACGCGCGAGCGGAGCGCGCACACCGGGGATGTGCCTTCTTCGGGCATTGCCGGAATGAGGGTTTAAAGCTGCCCACGTTGAAGAAGCGTCCCGAATGCGGTGACGGGTATTTTGAGTACGGGCGGGGAGAGCGCAATCGCCGATCCGTCCACGAGAGAATTGGAAGGATCCACCCTAGTGGGGATCGGCGCAAAAAAAATTGAAGTCATCGATCACCCCGGGGAAGCGTCAAGCCGATCTAAGGTGGGCCGATCAAGAAGAGGATGAGGACGGCTACATCCGGCGGGAAGGGGCGGTGGTGCCCGCCCGGCCTACGCAAGAGTCGAAAAGACGGGTCCGGCGCTTGAGGAACCGTGAACGCGAAGCGGGCGGGATCCGGACAAAGCGGGTGTGGAGCCCCAAAGACCAACCGGAAGGATCGAAGCGTTCGGCTCCAACATGCATGGTATACTTTTCGCCGAATGAGTTCATGGCTCCGCTAACCGGGTTATGCGGGGAGGAAGCTTCCTTCGATGATGAGCAGAACGAAGGGATGATGGCACAACTGGTGCTGGCCAAGCAGGCAATCTTCGACAAGCCGGCCAAGAATCGACATATGAGGCCGCTGTACTTGAGAGGATACATCAATGGCAAGCCATTGACCAAGATGTTTGTCGACGGTGGAGCGGCAGTCAACGTAATGCCGTACACCACCTTCAGGAAACTTGGCATGGGCCCGAGCGATCTGACGCCTACAAGTATAATCTTGAATGATTTCGCCGGGAACCCTTCAGACACCAAGGGATGTGCTCACGTGGACTTGATGATCGGGTCCAAGACGCTGCTCACTACCTTCTTTGTCATCGAAGGCAAAGGAGCCTACGGCCTCTTTGCTTGGGCGGGGCCGGATTCATGTCAAGCGTTGCGTCCCATCCACCATGCATCAACAGCTTATCCAGTGGGTGGACGATGAGATTGAGGTCGTCCAAGCAGATGACTCCGTGAGCGTGGCAAACATGGAACCAGCCTTCTGGGAATACCAAGGTATTGATTGTTTCTCAGGGAAGGACTGGGGAGAAGGTCCTGTTGAACCTGTCAGCAGTGATCAACAGCCGATTCAAGCAGTCGGCTCTTATAGCAATTTTTAATGGAGAACCCCGTAGATGGCACTGATGGCAAGTTAGGGCGAGGATTCATGTCGGCTGATAAATTAGAAGAGGTTGACATTGGAAGCGGTGATAAGCCAAGGCCGACGTTCATCAGTGCAAACTTGCAGCCAGACTTCAGGGGGGAATTAATTAAGCTTCTCAAAGAATACAAGGATTGCTTCGCCTGGGATTATTCGGAGATGCCTGGATTGGATCGTTCCATCGTCGAGCATCGGTTGCCAATCAAACCTGGTTTCAAACCATATAAGCAACCACCCCGGAAAATCTACAAGGATGAGGTATTGGCCGATGTGAAGAAGGAAGTTGAAAGATTACTTGATGCAAACTTCGTTCGGCCATGCAGATATGCGGAGTGGATTTCTAACATCGTCCCTGTGTACAAGAAGAATGGAAAAATGAGGGTTTGCATAGATTTCAGGGACCTGAACAGAGCTACTCCGATGGATGGTTACCCGATGCCTATTGCCGATTTGTTGATTGACGCCGCCGCTGGACACAAGGTGATCAGTTTCATGGATGGCAATGCGGGATACAATCAAATCTTCATGGCAATAGAAGACATATCAAAGACGGCCTTCAGATGTCCGGGCCATATAGGCCTGTTTGAATGGATAGTCATGACGTTTGGGCTAAAAAATGCCGGTGCAACTTATCAGCGGGCCATGAATTACATTTTTCATGAGTTGATTGGCAAAATTGTGGAGATCTACATTGATGATGTGGTAATCAAGTCCCTAAGTCATGACACGCATTTGGAAGATGTAAAGAGGACCTTAGAGTGCACCCGGAAACACGGTTTGAAGATGAACCCAAACAAGTGCGCTTTTGGGGTATCAGCTGGAGAGTTCTTGGGGTTTTTAGTCCACGAAGGAGGAATTGAAGTTGGCAAGAAGAGCATGAAGGCCATTGATGAAGTTGTTCCTCCAACTAATCTCAAGGAGTTGCAATCACTGCTCGGCAAAATCAACTTCGTGAGAAGATTCATTTCAAATTTATCACAGAAGGTGTTGCCATTCTCTCCATTGCTGAAGCTGAAGAAAGATCAGAAGTTCACATGGGGCGACGAACAACAAAAGGCTTTTGATGAAATCAAGCAGTACATGAAGGAGCCACCGGTGTTGGTTCCTCCTCAACTGGATAAGCCTTTCAAGTTGTACGTGGCGGCCGATACCCAAACCATTGGATCGGCCCTTATTCAAGAATTTGAAGGGAAGGAGCGGGTAGTAGCATATCTTAGCCGAAAATTACTTGATCCTGAAACCAGGTATTCGGCTGTAGAGAAACTGTGTCTTTGCGTGTACTACTCGTGTACAAAGTTTCGGCACTACTCCGTTGAATGCCGAATGCACCGTGTATTCCAAGTTTGATGTGATAAAACATATGTTATCTATGCCAACTTTGAACGGCGAGGATTGGCAAGTGGATTTTAGCTTTATCGAGTTCGAGCTGAAGTTCGAATCGGCAAAAGCCATCAAAGGTCGGATCATTGCCGATTTTATAACCGAACATCGTGATCCGTCAATTGATTTGCTTGAGATTACGCCTTGGGCTTTATTTTTTGATGGATCATCATGTGGTAAAGGTGGGGGAGTAGGGATCCTACTGATTTCGCCTAGAGGTGAGATGTTTGAATTTGCCATCCCTATACAGCCCACTGTCACAAATAACCAGGCTGAATACGAGGCATTACTTCGAGGGCTTCAATACTTGAGAGAAGCAGGGGCCGTTTCAGTTGAAGTTTATGGAGATTCAGAGCTGGTGATCAAGCAATTGAACGGCCAATACGAGTGCAAAAGTGAAGCGCTGAGGAGTTACTACGAAGAATGCAGGGAAATCTTGAAGAGCTTCCCGTTGGTAACTCTACAGCATATTCCTAGGGAACATAACGAAGAAGCAAACAGGCTGGCTCAAAGCGCCTCTGGTTACAAAGAGAGTCAAGAAGCGTTTGCTGCGGAAGTGTGTGCACTGGGGGCGGATCTTGCAGAAGATGATTGGAGGAAAGAGATCGTTGATTACTTGAAGGATCCATCCCGAAAGGTCGCTAGGAAGCTCATGTACAGGGCCATAAAGTTCGTTCTTCTGGATGATAATTTATTCTATAAATCATTAGATGGGGTATTACTACGATGCCTGGGTCCAGAAGAAGCCAAGAACATGATGAGCGAAGTGCACGATGGGATATGTGGAGCACACCAATCGGCCTACCGTATGAAGTGGGTTATTAGACAAGCTGGATGCTTTTGGCCGACGATATTAGAGGACTGCTTTGAGTATTACAAGGGATGTCAGGATTGCCAAAGGTTTGGGAATATTCAAAGGGTCCCTGCATCAGCATTGAATCCCATCATCAAGCCATGGCCATTCAGGGGTTGGGGTATAGACTTGATTGGCCAGATTAATCCACCATCTAGCAAGGGGCATAAGTTTGTGCTTTTGGCTACGGATTATTTTACCAAATGGGTCGAGGCGATCCCGCTGAAGAAGGTGACATCAGAAAACATGGTTGACTTTGTCAAGGAGCACATCATTTATCGCTTTGGGATCCCTCAGACGATCACCACTGATCAAGGGGCACAATTCGTGTCACTAGAGTTCAGAGAATTTGCCGAAAGCATGGGGATCAAATTGTTTAACTCTTCTCCCTATTATGCCCAAGCTAATGGTCAGGCGGAGGCGTCTAATAAGATCATGATCAAGCTAATACAGAAGAAGATCGACCAGAAGCCAAGAAGGTGGCATTCGATACTCAGTGAGGCACTGTGGGCTTACCGGATGGCCCCCATGGAGCTACAAAGACTTCTCCTTACGAGTTGGTCTACGGGCACCACGCAATTTTACCTTGGGAGATGCAATCAGATTCAAGGAGAGTGGTGCTACAAAAGGATTTGAGCTCCAAGGATTACAGTGGCCTAATGATGGATGAGCTAGAGGATCTACACATGATCCGTCTTAGGGCCTTGGAAAACATTGAGAAAAACAAGCTGCGGGTTGCCAAGTACTACAACAAGAAGGTAAAAGTCAGGCAATTCGCAGAAGGTGATTTGGTTTGGAAAGCACTATTGCCGATTGGAACTAAGTACAGTGAATTCGGCAAATGGTCCCCCAACTGGGAAGGGCCCTTTCGTGTGGTCAGATGCGTCCCTGGTAATGCCTACATATTAAAGACTTTGCTAGGAGAAGAATTTTCCGCTGCAATAAATGGAAGATATCTGAAGAAATATTATCCTAGCATTGAGATCGATCGATGATTACACACATCTGACACGGAGATAGCCGGTGCTCAAGAATGAGGCCGCCTTCAGAACAAAAATCCATAAACAGAAGAAATGGCCAGTGCCTAGATGCATTGCCCTTAGCACAAAAACCACATTACAACTGCTTCTTGCAGGTTTACATCTAACAACCCTGGTGGTCAGATCTTCAAGGAGGTGGGAAGCAGAAGGCGTGGAGAAAGAAGCGAAAGTATGATTCAATCTTTTCTTTGCTTCTTCGTCGCTCCCTCTTCAGCTGTTCCAGGACCACCGTGACGGCAACTTGGAACGCATGGGGGTGACCATGGTTTGCGGCCTCCACCAAGCTGTCCCAGGCCGTCTTCAGGTTGTTGTACCTGTCAGAGACATCTAAAACGGAGGAATCGGTGTTAGGGGCAAGAAATCCAAATGCAGGCATAAGGTCAAGAAGAGGTCAGAAGCATTTACCCCCTAATAGTGCCTCCAGAGCCATGCGACGTTCGCGCTCGGCTTGGCAACAGGCGGTGATGTCCCTGAGGCCGTGCTCTAGGTGCCGAACGCGGCGGCGCAGTTGATGGTTGGTCCTCTTTTCAGGCGTGGCATCTTCTGCTTCGAGGGAGGAATCGGAGGAGATGTACTCAGGCACATCTTCGGTCTCGATGATTTCTTCAGGGAGGAAATCAAGGCTGGAAGAGGAAAAGAAGAAAACATGAAGCACGAGATCGTGTGGAAGAACGAGGAATAGATCAAGGAAGAACTCACCTTCGAATCGTGCGCTTCTTTGGTGAGCTACTCTCTTGGGGTTGCTTGCCCTTGTCCATGGCCTTGGGGTTTTCTCCTCTAGAGACAGGGGAAGAGATGAGAAATGATGGATGAGTGCGCGAGTGGATTTGCAGGGCATCCCGGCAGGCTATTTTATTGACCGAAGGGGTGCATTGGGAGTGATGACTGGCCAGTACACACTGTTGGAATACCAAACGGCAGGGTTTTCTCCCTCATGCGAAGGGTTTTTGCTTGAACAGTGTTTGCGGATTGCCGATTCATGGATCTTCTGTGGATTCTTGCACCAAGGGGCATCTGTTCGCGTGTATTCGGCTCAAGATAGTTCCCGGATGCGTTTAAAGAGAAAACAAGATTCACGGATGCAAATGTAAAGGGAAAAATCACAGAACAAGGACAGAATTCAAAAGTTCTTCATTTATTGCCGATATTTAAACATCCCTAATACAATCTAGTCGAAAAGCCTGTTCAACACAAATTGGGGATGAGTAATTTCGACAATGGCGTCGCCATGGCCATCAAGGCGCTCCAGGATGAGCTCGATCTCCTCAATGTCCTCTGGCGCGCCGCCCCGGAAGCCGCGCGGCCTGGTGGAGTAGTCGACGTCCGTGTGCGTCGCCATGGCAGCCAGGCCCAAGGTGGTGCCCAAACGAACGCCATGGGTGGCCACCTCGTCGACGCGGTGCTCCACCGCGGCAAGGCGCTCCGCCGGCGTGTCGCCGCGGGCGTTCACCTTATCGGCCAGCTGCTCCACCAGCGCCTTCAGCTGGTTGAGCTCAGCATCGCGGGCTGCAAGGAGCAAGAAGAAAAAGATTAGCATCAAAAGCCGGGTTGGATCAAGAATTGATTTCAGAGCCGTACCATCGATGGCTTCCAGCAGCTGTTTGCGCTGGTCCTCCCATTCCAGCTCGGCTATACCCGCCTTCTTGGAGACGTCCTCTAGCTCACGCCGGGCCGTCTCCAGCTCCTCCTTGAAGCGGAGGGCATCGAGCTCCCCGTACGGCACGGGGGAGTGGCCGTCGGACTCCGAGGAGTCGTCTGGAAGGGGTTGATTGGCCGGCGCGAGAGACGGATTCCACCGAATCGGTCTGAAAAAAGGGGATGATCGTCAAAACAAGAAGAAGATCAAAAGTTGAATCAAAGAAGAGGAATCGACGATCATTGCCTCCGGCGCGCGTTGGCGCTGCTCCCCTCTGCCTCGTCGGAGGCGCGGCGGCGGTTGAGGCGGCGCACCATGGTGGTTTGGGATGTGCACTGTTTGGGAAGAGAAAGGACTGAGATTGGCAAAGATTCGAGAGCTAAAGGCTTGGTGGAGAGCTAGGGGCACCTACGGTTGCATTTATAGGCCTGGCAAGGTGAATCGTGGCTTCGAGTCGTGGCTTTGGATCGTGGCGCATATCCCAAGAAAATCGGAAGGTGGAAAGGTTTCCTTGGCCAGCCCGCCGGCGGGTCGCTTGGAGTTCTAGGCTGAGTCACATTCAGTTGGCTGGCTCGGCTAAGGAGAGTCAAAGTGCCATTCGGGAGTTGGCGTTCCTTTGCCGAATGGGTCGTTCAGCATTATATTTGAAGGTGCGCAGAAGAAAAGAAATAAATTGCAAGAGAAATATCACAAGAGCGACCAGTTCGGTTATACATCAATTAAAGCATTCAAATGTTCAAATGTTTCGCAATCACGCCACGGGCGTTGGATGATGCTTGGCGAAAATTGTCCAATAGCTCCTGACAATCTTTTTGAGCACTAGACAAGGTGGTGAGTTCTGCATCGCATTGCTCTATCTTGGTGATAGCCGATTTTGCTTCCGCTTGGGTCTTTTCTATCAATCCAGGGAGCTCGGCTATTTTCTTTTTATCCGCCTCTATCTCAGCTGACAGGCTTCTCAGTTCTGCCTCTAGAGCAGTTTTCTTGGCAATTTTCAGATCATAAGAAGTCTCCAGGTCAACCAGTGTATCTTTGTGGCTCTCTGCTTGGGATTGTGCCCCGTTCATGGCGCGTTCAGCATCGGCTTTCTTCTTTTCAATGGCCGGACGGGAGCGCAATCTCCTCAGAGCGTGCCTTATGGGCGCATAAAGGATGTCCAAGCCACAGATGGATATTAGAGAAGCTCTGACATCTTCAGGGAGTTCTTGGCGGATAGATTCAAGCATCTCCTCAAAGTGATCGAGGTCCTTGAATTGATCTTGTGCATCTCCTTCCAGCCAGGCAATAATTTCTTTAAGCTTTGCTAGCACTTCATCTGACAGAGGCTGGTGCATTTCTTCTATCGCCTCGGCAACTGGATTGTTCCCCGTTGGCAGGCTCGATGATGATGGGGCTTGATCCTAAGAAGCAGTATTGCCGAGTTAGAGGTGCTAAAGGTAAAGATAGCAGAGTTAAGTGCAAATGATTACCTCATGGCCGATTTCTTGAGCAGGGGCAATCACAGGAGAAGTAGGTGTTCCAGGTAAAGCTGAAGCTTCCAAGTTAGAGGGTGTTGATGCAGTCGCTGGTAACTCATGGGCTTCTGGCTGAAGAGGAGTTGGATCCACCTCTGTTGGGATTGTTGTTTCTGCATGATCAACAGGTGATTGTGCCCTTGGAGGACTTGATGGCTCCGGATGGATTGGGAGATTCATCTCTGGAGAATTCATTGTTTCTGCAGAAGGTGATGAAGATGAGATCTCCACTGGGATAGGTAATTCAACCCTGGGTGGACTTGCTTGTTGAGCCACTGGGACATCTACAAGTTGTTCTTCCATTGTCTCTTCTGCAAGCGTCAAATTGAAAGGGTAAATGCCAGTGTTCATCCTTAAGAAAGGACAGTAGAGGTCATACCATTGGATGGGGCATTGGCAGGTTCTGGCACTGAAGGCTGCTGGGCTCTGGTCTGAAAACACACAAGAGATGATTTGTCAGAACTAGAGTAACCTTGTGATCAAGAAAGTAAAAGATTTTACCTCAACAAGAATTTTCTTGATAGTTCTCCTCTTCTTGGCATTTGGAGGAGCAACCAGAGACAAACCTTGCCTCCTGTCAGCAGCAAGGCTAGAGAGGCTGGGGTCTGTTGTAGCAAACCTGGCCATTAACTGAGCCAGAGTTGTGGACTTGAATCCCAGTGCTGAGATTGGGCCTACAGCATTGTAGGTGATATTCCTAGCTCGAGGGGCGAGTGCGTGTTTTGTGAGTAAGAAGATGAAGGTCAGAATCGTGGTTAAAAGAAATTATGTCTGAGGCAATGGTTCGTCATATTACCTCTGAAGTTGGCTGAAAATCAGGCATCAACTCTGCACAGAACGAGTGCACAGGCTCATTGAAGATATGATCATGGAATTCTTGCCACCAGGAATTGAAGGTGGGATGAGCTAAGGTTATAGGCACAAAAGGCCAGGGTTGGAGACATTGGGCCATGGCCAAAAAGGAAGGCGTTGACGCCGTTTGACCAGAAGTGGCAGGCTGCTATCAGGAGGTCTTCGTTCTTGGGGGTCTCAGCCACGGATAACTCCAAGCATTGGGCGATACGGAGGGTATCCCAGTTTTTGGTCAATCCACTCTTGTCTGCGAGAATCCTCCGGTACCAAGTTTTCCAGCCTGCGATTGGAGGTAAAGGCCAGTTCTTGAAAGCGTCTTGCCACCGAGGAGGTGGAGACAGAGCTGCTTTAAAAGGGATTCATTAGATTCAGCTGCGATGAAATCTCGAGGGTCAGAGTTCCCTACAGGACCAAGATAATAGGATCTCGAATTGGCCTCGGTGCGAATCAGAAGCTCAGTAGAAGGCTCCTGGAGGAAAAGCGGAAAGGGAAATCTCAGGTAAAATTGAAAACCTAAATGCCGAACGAGGCTTGCGGGGGAGGAATTTATCTGAGCATCTTGGTTTTGAGCTGCCATTGGGGATTTGAGCTCGAACGAGGGGATCTAGGGTTTGGATCCGGATGAAGATTACGGCGGATTGCGAAGAACGAGGTGTTGACAGATTTGATTTGAAGTATTCGTGGGCCGGAGTCAATTGCGGAACAAAATTACTTTTATCCCACAATTGAAGGGGCATGTGTTAACACCAAAATTTGGTAAGGAGTCTGACTTGTGGGTCCGGTTCGATAAAGAGTCCGTCTGGTGGAAGGAAGGATCTTTTCAGAGATATTCGGCAAAGAGATCTGCGGTCGGCTATCTGCTCCAGTTCGGCAAAGGAACAGTAGAGCTGATTTTGTGGGATTGGACGGTGACGTGGCTCAATCAGGGAGAACGAATGGATGGATAGGCGATCAAGCTTAGAGATAAGTTAGGCAACGAATCCATTCGAAGTTGTACTTGACAGGGTATAAATATGACCCCTGAATGTATGTAAAAGGACAATCATTCTTCAATACACACCGGCCTTACGCCAAACCCTAGAGTCCTTTGTCGTGTCGTCGAGTTCTTCGAGAGGGTTCATCGATCCGTCGACCTCTGTGAGTACCGGCAACCTTGTATCACGTCTAGTATCATGCGGTGGATTTAGATCTGATGCAAGTAGTCTTGTTACCATGCTTCGTGTCATGCGGTAGATTCAAGCTTGGTTCAAGAGGGTTTCTTGTTAGGTCATGAGCCATGCGGTAGGCTAAGATCTAGCTTGAAGCTAGTTATCGGCTCTATTAGATTTTGGCAAGATCTAATAGATTCATTAAGTTACCCCGTGTTACTTTGAGTTTTACTTTATGTTTAAATTCATGTAACACACTTTTGCCCAATCTAGATGGGTTTGGATCGGCTTTACCTCTTTTACGATCCTTGTTCGAGTAGATTTCATGTTTTAACACGTGGATCTTGTGCTTTCCGATAGCCGAAACCGAGTCGATCTAGATTGTTACGTGTTGCGGGTCCAAGCTTACTAATGCTTTGGTATAAATCTTGAAAGAACTGAGTATCATGCGGTAGATGCAGGTTTTTGGGTTGCTTTGGAGCTAGTCATCCGGTGGATTAGATTTTCAAATCAATCTGATAGATTTATTCACTTGGTAACGTTTGTTCCTCCTTCATGGACCCCGAATCGGCTGTTCAGCTGTATTCGGTTATGTATCTTCACGAGTAGAACACGTGCGTTATTCATGCTTTAAATGATATGTGCTTTTAGCTTTCCATATTTAGATTGTATCATGCGGTGGATAGATCTATTTGTGGAAAGTGGTATGGTTTTTCATGCAAGTTGTATCATGCGGTGGATAGATTTGTTTGATACCGTACCCGACGGGTTTTAAAGTAACTAGACATGCGGTAGACTAGTGCATTGGATCTATGCATGCTTGTTTATTACATGATCATGTCCGTGCTTTACTTTATTCATTTATTTAATGTTAATCTTCATGGGGATCGGTCATGGCTTCATGCATGTACATCCTTGTTCAAACAAAGACCGATCGGTTGTCATGCTTACGTCACCCATTCGGCAATATTACTTTTTCCCCTTTGCAAGTTCCCGAATGGTTGTAGTTCATTGGCAAATAGCTTTCTATAGCTATGTGTCATCCCATCCGGCTTCTTAGCCGTAAATATGGAAGCGTATCGGTACTACCGGCAAGTTCCAAGCTTTGGTTTCTAACTGCTTTGTCTTTTGTTAATTTTCAGGAAAAATTGACTGGCACGTCTTGTTACTCTTTGCGTGTGTGAAGCCAGCTTTGTTCGGCTTGCTGTGTGTTTGGCGCCGGGTGCACGTTTTGCGTCAACACCTTTCCCTTGCTTTTTATTCCAAAGTGATGTCTTTTTTTTAAAAAAAAATGTTTAGATGACTCGTGCCAGCTAACATACACCCTGCTCAAGTCATTTGAAGAATGGAGTTTTCATTTCATCCTAGAGAATCCAAAATCAACATCGAAAAACTATGCCATCCTTATTTGAGGAGCAAGATTCTACAATGCACAAGCTGAAGGAGTTCTATACCAAGAAGGTTGAAGTTTTAACATGCCCCCTAGGTTTAGGAAGTACCCCTTGTAGCCTTGTTAACAACGTGTAGTATCGATCCTTTGTTGTTTTTGGGTTGGTGAAGTTATGTGTTTTGCTTGATGATGCTTGTCTTTATGACCTTGTTTGAGTTGGTTCTTTGTATTGATTGTTGGTGTATTGTGGGTCTTCTACCTACAATGACATCAGTTGCCTAGTTGGGTTCTTCTTTTGTACCTTCCACCTCCTTGTTTCCCTCTTTCGTTCTACCCAATCCATTCGAGGATGTTAGAAGATGAAAGTTTGGAAGGCAACACCATCATCAACAATAGAAATCTACAAGCATGCACACACATCTACTCATGAAAGAAGTTGAAGAAAAGGATGACCTATTTGTTTACCTACCCTTTGCTATTTTGCTTTTTACCACAATTTGATGATTACTATCACAACAACCAAGAAAAGATGAATATGATATCAAGAATGCTACCTGCTCCTTCAATTATTTATTCTCGTTCTCTTCTGATCATGAAATTTATCCACCAACCAGATGGAAAAAGGCAACCAAGACAAGAGCAATGATAGAAGTTACAACCATGGATACAACCAATATGTGTCACCATATCCAAACCCGGAGGATACACACACAAAATTCTGGAATACTGAGCCACCTATGTTCGCTAACACTATGGATCACTTAGAAGCTGATGACTGGATCACAACAATTGAACAGAAGCTAGACATGGTGCAATGCAATGATAGAGAGAAAGTTTTGTTTGCATCAGGACAACTTGTAGGAGTAGCCTCAGAATGGTGGAATTCCTACATCGCCGAACATGAGCAACCACAAAGTATTGTTTGGAAGGAATTTAAGGACAACTTTATCTCACACTTTATTCCTGTAAGTGCGATGAAGCTCAAAAGGAAGGAGTTCCTTAGCTTGAAGCAAGGGCAAATGACAGTGACGGAGTATAGGGATAAATTTATCCAGCTATCTATGTACGCACCAAGATCGTCTGAAAGTGATAAAAAGAAACGAGAACATTTCCTCAAAGGGTTGAATGAAGACCTTCAGAGTATACTAAGCTTACATGAATATTCTAGTTTGCAAGATGTTATCAACAAAGCTATTGAGTTAGAAAGCAAACTACAAGAAATCATGAGTAAGAAGAGGAAAATGAATTTTCTAAAGCAACGTGATAACAGTTCACACCTTTACCATTTGCCTCAAGCACCAGAAGATGAGTATGAAGATCCACCACGCAGTCGTAGAAATATTAAAGAAAGTGGAGCTTGTTTCTACTGCAAAGATCACGGACATTTTATTAACAAGTGCCCTAAGAAACATGCTGATCGATATGAAAAAAAGGCTCAACAGAGACATAATAAGCAAACCAATGCCGAAGAAACATTTGGATCAAATGGAGAAGAATATTAAAAGGCTGTGTACGAGGAGCTGAAGTATGATTGAAGACGGTTAGGCATAGGAAAAATGATCATGGAGTCAATCCAGCTCTATTCAAATCACTTTATCAAGACGTCAAGAAATTTCTACAAAGGCGAATCATTGAAGCTGAAGAATGGAATGGACACTTACAAGTGGAGTTAAGTTGAGTATCCCATGAGGTGTTATGTATATAAAGTGAGATGTGAAGAATAAAGAAGTATGTTTATGGAGCTTGTGTAAGGTGAACTATATGAAAGCAAGTTGAGCAGTGTTGGATGCTAATGACCAGAACCTTTGTTTCTTGCTAGCCTTTGCGAATCTCGGGACGAGATTCCTTTTAAGGGGGGTAGATTTGTAACACCCTGAAATTTCTAGATTTCAGGATGTTATTAGGAGAAATAATTAAGCAACGATTTTGATATAATTTTAAAATTTTCCCAACATTTATTTTGTTACAGGAAATTTAGTGTAGGAAAATAATTGACTGTCTTTCAGAATTAAATAAAATGATTGTTTGAGTGTTGCATTCATTTCGATTGCATTTGTTTTGTTTGAGATAGTGTTTTCAAAATCATAAGAAGGTCAAATCAAAATCTATCTCTCTCTCTATATCTCTATCTTTTTATGGTACATCTAACGCATTCTCTTTGTCAATGCTTCCAATTCACCTGGCTATCTTCCTTTTCTTATCCCAAATCTTAGCTCGTGCCAGGAGCAATCACAAGTTGTCGGCCCGTTATCCATCGGCTGGCCCAACTCACCCACTCCCTCTTTTGTACTGCTGACGGGTGGACCCCACCTGTCATCCCTCCCCTTCCAATCCGACCCGAGCAATACTCAAGTCCGAGCACTTGCTCGACTCCTGTGCATGTGCCCTGACCACGCCGCTTGGCCTCCCCGGCCTTGCGCTCGCTCGCCTTCCCGTGACGTTCGTAGGCCGTCTAACCTACCAGCTCACCTTTCCCCTCTATCTCGCTGCTAGCCGGGCTCCTCCGTCAAGCCCGACTCCCTCGTCTCGCACACATGACCAACTTGGACCGAGCCGTGTGACGCCGCATCTGCCCGGCTCCCTCGCGCACATGCTCGCTCGTGTCCGAGCCTATCAGCTCCGTGCACCCAACCGTGTTGCTTCCTCTTCATCAACATGCGAACGCTGTACGTCAGGCCCTCTCTCACCTCTGGCCAACACTCCACGCTCTCACCTGCCCGTGCGTTGCGCCGGCGCTCGCGCCGCATGCACTCGTGCACTGCATCGTGCCGCTCGGCCGTCGTGCCTACTTCCCCGTGCCCATGACCCAGGCCATTTCCAACATGTGGCCGCACCCGACGACCGTACCCGTGCCAATCCACAAGTCATTGCCATCTCGGCATGCACGCCCAACCATCCGCCTGCGCCACTCGATCGCTCGTCCGCCCACACCGAGGTGCCTATCTTGTGTCTCTCAGCTTCCCCTATGCCTTCCTGCGCTGCGACACACGGAAGACTGTCGTCACCCCCTCGTTTATTCTCTCCCACAAGAAAAGGCACCACCACCATCACTCCCACCTTTAAGCCGCCATTAATGGCCAGCCTCAGCGTCCTGCCCAGCTCCCGCACACACGCCTGAAACTGTCACCCCTTTACTCCTCTAATAGTAACCCGACCACCATAATCACCATTGATGGTCGCTGCTCATCAATGGCCGCCACGTCGTTTCCCTCTGTCTCGTGCTACACCTGAGCACCGCTCCACTTCCCGCGGTCTACAACACCTGTGTGGCTTCCACGCCCGCTCGTCCTCCCTCTTCAATGCTAGAAGGAGCATTCATCTCCTTCACTCCCCCTTCAGTAACGGATGGACATCATGGCCATCAATGGTCGCTGCCCATCAGTGTTTCGTTGTTTCCTCTCTCCCACACCGCCTCCTCGCTCGCTATAAAGCCGAGCGCCCAAGGCCCTTTCGCGCCTTGCCGCACGGCTTGCCGCGCCGACCCTTGATGCTCTCCTCATCCAGCACCTCGCCACGCCGGTCTCCTTGAACAGTGTCGCCGTGTTCCACGTAGACGAAGTCGAGCGCCGCCGCACACCTTCGTCGCCGGAACCCCGGCCGCCACACACACCCGAGCCGGCCGCCGTCGTCCATCGCTCTTGCCGTTTCTGGCCATCCCGTCGTCTGTTGCCGCCGGAACAAGATGACACCACCACAAGCATCATGATCCAAACCACCTGGGGGCAAGCCAACATCACCTAGAGCACCTCTTCGCTAAGCCGAAGACCCGCCGTCGGTGCCTGTCATCCCTCCATCGCCGGAGTGCCGCCGCAGAGCCGGAACCGCCGTCTGCCGTCTCCATCAAATCCGACAGCCTCTGAATCCAGCCGCCTTTGACGACCTTTCCTGCTGGTGAGCACCTCCACACGGTCTCCTTGTCCTCATTTCTTTCTTCTGATCAGTTTCTTAGTCAATCTTGTCTATCTCTACTACAGATGAGTGGTGCCATCGTATCATCAGTTATCACCTGACCATGCGTTGATCCGTTGCTAGGTGTTCTTCACGCAACCGAGACGCTCGTGCATGGCCGTCGTGATCTGCCGCTGGTATACCAAAGTTTCTCCTGATGGCTTAGCACCTGAGTCTTACCGTCGTCGTCCAGGCTCGATAAAAACTGCACCCTGGTCTCGTCTTGTGCGTCGCGTCTCTTCTACTTCAGTGCCATAGCATGCCCTGGTAATTAGAATCATTCTCGATCGTCAGCTGCTGTCTCCGTTTTTCGTTTGTTAGTGCCGACGGAAACTACTAGCTCGCATGCATAGCAACGGGATGCAAGCCGAGGTGTTGCATGCAGCTGATGGCATGCATGTTTACCCTTTGTTTATCAGTACAATGGCACAACAATCCACACATGCTAGTAACCACGAAGTAGCATCCTGTTCAATTCAAGTTTTGCATGTGTTTGCCATAGACAAATACACATGACTAGGAAACAAGCAATCAGTACACATACACCATCATGATGTCAGCATTACATAGTGCTCATGTCATATACATGTTTTTCCTTCAAAATACAATTTCAGTAAATTTCAGCATATGTATTTCAGTAATATAGTCTATCTCTTTTCTTTTATTTCAATCTATCTGTTATCTCTTATGTCTCAGGAATCTTCTCTGATAGCCATCCAATCGATATGATCCCTAATCCTTGTTTAATCCATAGATCCTAGGTTCTAGCCCGTTTAAGCTCGTTTTTATTGCGTTAGATTCGTCTCACCATAAAATACACGCTAGTGCTAATGTTTATCTAAAATGTGTTTTAAGATTTTATCCTATTAATTTGATTAAACATCTATAGAAATGTCTTTTTGTTAATAATAATCGATTAGGACCTAAATAACGGTTTTTCATAGCATATGTTAAATTGACTAATCTATTTATTGATGTTTTCTAAATAATCTAATTAGATCTACTTTCCGACTTTTCATAATACAAATGTTAAATTGGTTAATAATTATTAAATGTTCTTTATAAATAAAAACAACATAGGCTATCCCGAGCTTTCTTAATAAAATGTTAATTTGACTAAGATAAATACAAATATGTTTTTTAATTATAATTTGCTTAGTTAAACTCGAAACATAAAGTACACGCTTAGATGCTTTACATGCTTCTTCTAAATTAAATGCTTAATTTGCATAAATCATACTTAAATATTTATGAATAAAATTGGACTAAGTTTACTTCGCCTTTTATATAAAAATATAACTTGCTTAATTCTAAATAGGGTATTTCTCTAAAATAACCTATGCACATGATTTTATTCAATTAAAATATACAAGCACATAACCTTGTGTGATATAATCCAAATCTCCCGATAGCCTTGAGCGTTTGTTGCGTTTGCGTTCCTAGAACCGAACCTTGTTCTCTTTTTAAGCCTTTCTTGATTGGTGCATTGTTCTTAGTTGTACTTGTTTGTCTGCTTTTGCATGTTTGTACCCGATGTTTGCTTCGAGTAGAAGATCGAGCTGTTGTTCAGAAGTCCTGAAGTTCAAGAGTTTCAAAGAGAAAGAGCAGAATAACAACTAACTTTGTGTGGAGAAAGGCAAGTGACCCTAACCATCCTTCTACCTATGCTTTAAACAAGAATACTATGAATTAATTGGAACATGGAGAACCACCCAGGAAAACAGTACAACCACAAGACATATGGCTCTGTCTTGGCCAATTAATTAGGGAAGTCTTGTGTGGCTATTAGCCTTAGTAGCTTGGGGTACGGAGGAATGCTTTTATGACTCTTCTACTCTGGACAGGTTTTGGAACAGAAGTGCTCTTCTAGGCTAACATGGTCTGAGGGTAGAAGGAGGGTACGAAAGATAGCCTCTAGGACGTGCTACTATGGATTAATACACATAGGAGGACTCTTTGTAAAGGCCTCGTAGCGTCCCTATGCAACCACACCTCGGAAGTGTGTATTGTGCCTACTTTTGCACAACATGGTTGGGTTCAAAGTTCTTCGGAACTTTTACGCGACTTGTGGTGAAAGTGTACAACCTCTGCGCAGAGTGTAAAACTGTTATAAGAAAGCGGTGCTCATGGTCAAGAGCGGCCTGGACCCTCACATGATTAATAAACTTGAAGATGGATTTAAAATTACTTCCGGTTATTTACGTGGCCTTGCCGAGTACCAACCATAAGTGTACTCAACCTTGCTAAACCGCCGTTCGAGAAGAAGAAGGTGTCGATGTCCGAGAAGAAGGTGCTAGGCGTACGCAACCCCCGTCGATTGTCCGTGAGTTTGGAGCCTTTGCTTCCCGGGACTTTGCTTTGTAAATCTTTGATAATCTTCTTTTCTTTACGTGATATTGTTTCGTTATTCACTAATGATGTCACTATATGTATGGAACTAGATCCCGGCATACATACGGGTAGCACTTGGTTTGTTTTGGAAATCGGGTGTGACGAAGTGGTGTCGAGCTTCATCTTGTTCAAGGTCTTGGTGAAAAGGACGTTGAGCCCACTTCCACCGTCGATGAGGACCTTGTTGAGCTTGGAGCCCGCGACCACCGGCTTCGGGATGAGTGGGAACCATCCGATTCGCAGAAGCTTGTCCATTGATCCGTGTGGGAGAAGGTAATGGGTACCTCCGACCACCGGAGAGGGGTCGGGACCGCTGGTTCAATGCTCATGACTTATCGACGGGTAGCTTTCTGAGCCCATCGGTTGGGTAGTCCGTCGAAGAGGACATTCACCGACTTGTCGGGTTCCTGAAAGTCGTCGTTGCCTTGGTCGGTCTTCTTCTTGCCTTTCTTGTCATGAGGGTGCCGTGGCTCTGGAGTATCCTTGAGTGCTCGCCGGAGTTGGTAGCACTGCTCGGTGGTGTGGTTGCCGTCCAAATGCCACGGGCACTTCTCTTTCAGCAAGTCTTTGAAGCCACCGGAAGTCTTCTTCGAGTTGTCTTTCGCAGGGCGCTGGATAGCCGTGTTCTATTTGCTCTTGCCACGGATGGCATCGTACTTGGCGTTAGCCTTGTCTTCTTCATCAGCCCAGGAGGTTATCATATCCTTTAGGTGGGTGATGGAGCTCGGGCGGCGACGACCGAAGTCTTCGAAGGTGCGACGGTGGTAGAGACTGTCTTGGAAGAGGTCGATGACTTCCTTGTCAGAGACATCGACTACAGTGGCGCGTTTGTCGAAGAAGCGTTGCATGTACTTGCGAAGGGTCTCGCCTTGTTCCTGCTTCACCATTGCCAGGTCCATGCGAGTACCCGAGCGGCCCATGGCGCCCGCGAAGTTGCTTTGGTGAACCTGTTCCTTCGGCTCGGTCCCACTTGTCGATCGAGTACTTCTCGAGTGACTCGAGCCATGTAAGCGGGGCTTGATCCAGACAGAAGGAGAAGTAGAGGCACTTCGTGTCGTTGTTGCCACCAGCGTTCTCGATGGAGAGGGTGTAGCATCTGAGCCACTGCACTGGATCTTGCTTCGCGTCGTACTTGGTAATTCCCGGAGGCTTGAATTTCTCTCGGGAGAAGTAGGTGGCGAAGTCGCACGAGAGAAGGCGGGGAAGCCGTCGTTGTCGCCTGCCGTGGAGGCCTTCTTGCGTCGTAGTTCTTCGATTTTCTGGCGGGCGTCGAAGCCGCCACGTGAGGCGCCGGAGACGTGGCTATCCGCGTGGCCTCGGCCGCCGCGGTCGCCACCGCCCCCAGCTCTCCTGTTAGCCCCATGGTTGGAGCTCCCGCCGTCGCTGCCTCCACCTCCAAGGTCGCGGTGAGGGACGATCTCCCGGTCACCACCGGCACTGTTGCCACCATGAGAGGGTCCACCGGCTGTTGCCCGAGTACGGTTGGGGTTAGCTGGTAGCTCCGCTGGAGTACGGTTGCGACCGATGTCCGCACTGCGACTTGTGGCTTCATTGTCGCGGTTCCTGACGGGGGGCGCTTGAGCGACCCTGTTGTTGACTCGCACAAAGTAGGCGTCCTCCTCGAGCTTGGCGATGACTTGTCCCGCGCGCATCCCCCCGAGCCCGACGTGCTATCATAGTGATAGACATGAGGCATTGCTGCGGGGTGGTGTGCACCCGTCTCTCGACTTGATCGAGTGCTTCCGCGAGGTTACGGATGGGAAGGGACTCGCGGAGACGTCGGCGCCGTTCGTTCCGCTTTCGTTGCGTTCACGTCGGGCGTCCCGCTTGGCGTCGGTCTCGTCGGCGGGCGCGTTGGCGGACAACTCGTCCGCTGAGATGTCCTCAAGGTATTGGTTAGGGGACCGTCCCCGAGGGCTCGGCGTCTTGTTGGTAGTCATGAAGACTTGTCGGTCGGGGAGTGCCAAGGGCCGGAGTCGCTGGTTGCCACCTCTGTCGGAGTGTGCTCCCCAGCTGGAGCAAGCGGTGTTCCCTCCTGGAAGGGAAGTGAGTCGAGGTAGGCGACGCAGCGTGAGTTCCCTCCTGTCAGGTCTGCGGGCTTGCGGTCTGGCCAGTAGACAAATCTCCCGGCGGGTGTAGATGTTATAACCGGGCCGAAGCTGTCGTTCCCCGACGGGGGTTGCTCTGTGGGGTTGTTCTTGGACTCGGGCTCATCAGGGTCCGACCCAAAGTCGAACTCGTAGGAGTCCAAGTAGAAGCTGGAGAGAGGGTTGGAGTCTGAGTTGTAGCTGGGGACAGTGTTGGAGTCCAAGTCGTCCTCGGGTACGATCTCCTTGCCGGCCCGGCGCGCAGTGGGAGCCCTCGTGTGGGCCCTGCTGGTATTACGAGAGCCGCGTGTGAAGCGCTCACGAAGTGGGGAGTCTGCACGTGATGGCTGGGTAGCCGACTCGCATACGATAGCCCACGGGAACGTCGAGTTCACGTTGGAGTTGGATCCGAGCTCGAAGTCGGCGTGTTGGTTGTAGAGCGAAATTTCGCCGAACTTTCGGCGAGATTGCCCATGACTACTTCGGGAAGTGTCACGAGCCCGGTCTCCGGGTTGGGCGGCATGGTGAGGCGGCTTGGAAAGATCCGGCACCGTCGGCGGTGCGGACCCGGGAGCCGAAGACGAAGGTGTCGTCACGGTTGAATGCGACGGTTGGCTTGATGAAGATGGAAGTCGTCGAGTTCGCCATATGATCTTCGCCGAGATCCCCTACACCGGCGCGCGCCGGTGTCGGTGTTTTAGACCGGCAACCTACTAAGGGGAGTACCCGAAGTAGATGAATGTGGCCTCGCCGAGATCGGTAACTCGAAGGAAGAGACACGTGGCACACAATTTAGACCGGTTCGGGCCGCGAGGTGTGTAATACCCTATGTCCAAGTATGTTGCGTATCTTTGGATTGATTGGATGTGATTACGGGATGATGTGTAATCTCGTGTGTATGAGAGGGGAGGGTCCCCGCCTCGCCTTATATAGTCCGGAGAGCGGGGTTACGGGTCGGTTTAGGGAGGGAGTACTAGTCATGTACGTCTAGGAGTCCTCTACACGGTACATGATATGTATAGCTTCCTATCCGAGTACTTCTCCATCGTAGTCCTTGCGCCTCACGCCAACGAGTACCGTGCGGCACAAGTCGGGTAGTCCCGGGGGCCTACCGAGTAGTCGGCCCCGGTACCCACCGAGGTAGTGGGCCCGGGGAGGTCCATACGACAGAAAGGAGGTGTATACACATGCCCTAGGCTTTTAGGCTTTAGACCGAATTGATTCCGGAGCACATCGGTCATCCTCTCGTATCGGGAGATCAATATTGACATCTTGATTCCCGGATCCTCCCACGAGCATCCCCGTAGCACCACCGTATCCGGGGTTCGGGAGAGCATCAACAGCACTGTAATCCATGAACTCCGAATACCCGGTGCCGTACATGTTCTTCTGCAACCTGTTATTTGCTGGGGCTATCCTGTAAGTAGAATCAAAGTTGAACTCCAGGAGTGCCAAATGCCATCTCTCCATATGTACGTGGATTAGGTATCACTTGACGAGGATTTGGCCGAACTGGTTGGCTATCCACATGTTGAGTTGCCGACCACTCATGCTCGTGGAGGCGGTTGTCGGTGCGGAATATGGTCCCGACACTAACCGTAGATAGCGCCGTGGTCTATCCCTCAATGGTCGATGCTAAGTAACAAGCAACACAAAGATTTTATCCTGGTTCCGCCGAGGGGGCCGTACGTCCGGCAGCCGGCGTGCTCGAGGAACTATATTACTTAGCACCGGGGGTGCCTGTAGTGGGGCGGCTACAAGCAAGGCGGGAGAGGAAGCGTGGCTTCCAAGTCCCTGGTGGTGTGGCTGAAGATACTGTGGGAGAGTTGGAGAATGAGTACGTGGTGTGTTCCGTCTCGTATGCGGCCGAGTCTCTCTCCGCGGGCTGGGGGTTCGCCCCCCTTTTATAGATCAAGGGGGCAGCGGGTTACATGCGCGCCGCGCTATCTAGCTACGTGGGGGAGCACGTCGTGCTACGCTGTAGAGTGGGCGGCCGTCCGGGCGATCTTCGCAGCGATCTGGCCATGATGGCCTACCTTGTACCCGAACAGTGGCGGTTCGAGGGTAGAAGGGCGGCAGATGGTGGCGACGTCCTCGATAGGCTTCGAGGGGAGGTGCGACGTTGGCTTGTACGGGGCACGGGGGGTAGGTAAAACGGCGTCCCTTCCCAACGCGCTTCACGGTCTCGGGGTTGTTGCTACGGCACTCGGCATGCGCCCGCACGCGCGGGGACGGCGGCCATGCTGTTACAGTGGCCGGGATGGCGATCCACCGGCCTAGCGCCTCCACCTAACCCTGTAGGGTCACGAGAAAGTGAATCGAGGGTGCGTCCGGCCCCCCTTCGAGGGCCCGGCGCGTTAGTCGTCTTGGAGCGGGCGCGCGGTGTCACGGGGACCGACACCGCCGCCGCTGCCCGGTCCCTCCCCACGGTGATGGGGATGGGCTCCTCCCTCGGGGAGTTGGTGCGGCGGCACCGGGGCGCGAGCCCCGGCGCATGATAGCGCCGCCCCCGCCGGTGTCGTGGCGTTAAATGCCCGTGTACGGGGGGCCGGCGCACGCGTGAGGGGCGCCCTCGAGCGTGGCGGACCCCCGCCGAGGGCGGGACGTACCCTCGAGCGAGGCGGAACCCGCTCGAGGGGGGAGTGAGCCCTCGAGCGGGGCGGAGCCCGCTCGAGGGAAGTGCTGCTCCTCGAACGGGGCGGAGCCCCCGCCCGAGGGGGCGGCGTCCTCGAGCGAGGCGGGGCTCGCTCGAGGGGATCTTCTAAGAAGGCCGCCTTGGTGGGCCGTCGGGGTCCCCGCGGCGTGGGCCGTGTCCTGCATGGTTAGGCACCTGCATGGTTAGGCTTAGCGCGTTTTGGTTTTGTTGCGGGTTTTAAGTGAGGGTTTCCCCGTTGTTCAGGGGGACCCCTAGGGCTGTCCCCGACAGTAGCCCCCGAGCATCTGTGGGTTTGCCATTGAGGCTCCCGCAGATGCTGGAACCTACTGATAGGACGTTCTTCCCTCCTTGTTTTGCGAACGCTTTCTGTGGGGCCGCGTCAGCGGACCCGCGGGTCTAGCCCTCGAAGCCCTGCAGGAGTGTGGATGTTCCTGCAAGGGTTAATCCGCGAGAGCTGGTCAGAGGGCGTGGCAGATGTTCCAACCGGCATCGGCGGTGTCTCAGCCGGCTTCGGTGGCACACGCGCTACTGGCACTGTCTCCGGCGGGTGCGGTTTCAAGGAGGTGTAGCCGTGCATCAAGCCCCCGAGCCTGGGCCCATTCGAGGCGATCGGGTAGAGCTTTACGACTTGTTTTCTCATGCGCCCTCGCCGTCCCTCCGCGGGACGGAGGGTGAGGTTTCCGCAACCCCCATCGAGCGAGTCGCGAATTGCGGATTCCTCGTCGAGCTTCTAGCTGGTGGTTCAAGTGGACGTCCATGCCCCGTTCGATAAGGGTAGGCTGCGTGGTCTGGAGACACGTCCATGGAAGCGCTTGCGTGGGTTTGCTAGGTGGGGCTCGGTCCCGTTCGATAGGGACCGAGGGCGCGGAAGCTCTCCCTCGGTGGGATCCCCCGCTAGGCCGCCCTCGCCGGCTCTCGAACACGACATGTGGGGCACCCTCGAGCCGACGGGCTCGAGGAACGGCTCGAATGCGTGTGCCCTCGTCGTCCCCGACTCGCGATCCGTGGCGCCCGTTCGAACCCGTCGAGGGTCGGGCTTCGAACCTCGATCGCAGGGGCCGTGCGGGGCCGTGCACGGACGGCCCCGACTTTTGCGTTTGCGGCCGTCGAGGGGTCCGGGGCGAGCCGGCCGTCGAGGTGCCGGTTGGTAGCACGGCGCGGCATGGGTGCTTGCGGTGCCCGCTTTACTTCAAGCGAGGCCCGGGCGACCTTCTCACGCGCGTGTCCTCTTTAGAGGGTTGATATTGTCTCGAGCCGGGGGCTCGTGCCGCTCGAGGGTTTTACGTGGCATGGGTACCGCGGTGCCCCGTTTACATCAAGCGGGGCCCCGGCGGCCTTCTCACGTCGATGTCCCTTCGAGGGCTGTTACCGTCTGGAGCCAGGGGCTCGTGCCACTCGAGGGTTTTGCGTGGCATGGGTACCCGCGGTGCCCGCTTTACATCAAGCGAGCCCCGAGCGACCTTGTCACGTCGATGTCCCATCGAGGGTTGCTATCGTCTGGAGCCAAGGGCTCGTGCCGCTCGAGGGTTTTGCGTGGCATGGGTGCCGCGGTGCCCGCTTTACATCAAGCGGGTTCGGGCGGCCTTCTCACGCCGATATCCCATCGAGGGTTGCTATCGTCCGGAGCCAAGGGCTCGTGCCGCTCGAGGGTTTTGCGTGGCATGGGTGCTCGCGTGCCTCGCTTTACATCAAGCGAGTCCCGGCGGCCTTCTCACGCCGATATCCCATCGAGGGTTGTCTCTGTCTCGAGCGGGGGGTTCGCCCCGCTCGAGGGTTCTCCTTGCTTGGCAAGGGACCGGGTCATTAAATGCCTCGCAAGCCGAGGCGCGCGGTTTTTGCGGCGCGGGCGCGCCTTTTAGGCGGCGCGGCGCGCGCGCGCGCGTAGTGGGCGGCGTGGTAGGCGGACGTGACGGCTCGCCCTCGGTCCCTGCGGGTCTTCGCCGTGATGATGGCCCGCCCGCGGTGATGTGGCCGCCGCGGTCGTGGTGGGGCCCGTCCGTCGGCGTGAAGGGAAGATTCCTGCGGTTAATGCGTGCGGGGCATCGCGCTCGGAGAGCTCGCCCGCGGCTTATAAATCCGAGGGGAGGGGGAGGCGCGGTTTCTTACCTTAACGCCTCGCCATTTCAGCCCCCTGCCCCTTCGTCTTCGCCTCGCCTCGCCACCGTGCGGCGTCGCCATTAGAGCTTTTCTTCCGTTTTACGTCCTCCGCTCTCACTTTCCTTTGTCCTTCCTCATGGCGCCGCCTCGGCGGCCCCTCACGATCTTGGACCCATACGCCCGGGAGAGGTCGTCGGTGACCCGGCCCGGCCCTTGCCGAGCCGGTCGCCGCCGGCCGGCCCGGCGGCCAATGAAGATGGACGCCCGGCGGAGTGGATAGTTCCGCCGGTGGGGGACCTCGCGCCCAACCCGCCGAAGGCTACGTGGTGAGCTTCATCCGCTACCACGAGCGGGGCTTCAACGCGCCGGCGAGCCGCTTCATGCGGTGCGCCGTGCCACCACTACGAAGTGGAGCCGCACAACTTCGCGCCCAACGCGATTTCGCGAGCGGCCACGTTCGTGGGCGTCCGCGAAGGGTACTCGGGGATCCCGGTCAAGCGGGAGCTGCGGGTACACCTTTTCCGCGCGGAGCTCTTCACGCAGCCCCACGACGGAGCCGAGGACCCGCCGCGCGGTGAGCGCCGGCGGGATGTCGCTTGCCCGCGGGGGCGGTTCAAGAACGTCTACATCCCCCGCACCATGATGACGAACAACGCCGGCCGGGAGCGGGGATGGTTCTACTTGCGCAACGCCGAGCCCGGCCTCCCCCCCTACACCGGTCGGGTGTTCAAGGAGAGGCCCGACTCTTGGGGCTACGGGGGTGTCCACGCCCCAAGATCGGAGGCGGCGGAGGAATCGGTCCCGGCCGCCCCGCAGACCGGGCGGCGCATGGGCCGACCGCGATGGGCGTCCTCGCCTTCCTCCATCACCGGCGGGTCGTGCCCCCGATGGAGAGGCCGCTCCGCATCTTCGAGATGACGAGAGGCGGCCAATCCCGTCGATCCGGCGAGGTCGCGGATGCTCCCGATGCCCCTCGAGCGGCCATATGCACTCACCCGGCGCGGAGCGCCGTCGACACCGGCGCCGATGCCACGCGGGCCGGACCCCATGGGACCTCGAGATGCTCCCCCCGGCCCGCCGGTGAGTTTGGTTCTTGATTTTGTTTTAGTTCTTGGTGTTGCTTCCGCCTCCCGACGCGTCCTTGATGCTCCCGTGTGCGGTCGGTGAGCTTTACCACCTCCAAGTCCGTTCCGCCCACCCCCCCGACTCCCGCGCGCTTGGCCGGGCGGCGCGGCGGCGGGAGCGGGGAGCCGGCGGCGCGCGGGGAGGGAGCGCGCGAGGCGACATCAAGCACGCCGCGACCGGCGGAGCGCGGGGTACCGGCGGCGCGAAGAGCCGGGGCTCTCCTCCCCGGGGACCGAGGAGTACTCATCCTCGGAGGATGACGAAGAGGAAGAGGCCGAGGGGGGAGGGCCCCTCTCGATAGGTGGCGGCCGCGCCCCCGTCGCCGAACCGGCGCCGGCGGCACGGGCGGCATCGCCGGGGCGGGCGCAATGGCGCCCGCCGTCGGCAATCGACATCGGGGCGGCGCGCGCGCGCGGGGGTGCCGGCGCGCGCCACCGAGGCGCGCGCGGCGAGCGCGCATGTGCGCGCATCAAGCGTGCCTACGCGCGGGGCGAGCGCGCCCGCGCGCAGGCGAGCGCGTGCGCGCGCGCGCGGCGTCGTCGGGGGTGGCGCTACGGCAAGCGTGCCCGCACGCGGGGCGAGCGTTCGGCGCGCGCGGCGGCGCCTTCGGGAGGGCGCGGCGTCGGGCGTGACCGCGCGTGGGGCGGGCGCGCCGCGCGCGGCGGCGCCGTCAGGAGGCGCAACGGCAGGCGCGCCAGCTGCACCGGCCTCATCCGCTGAGGCTTCGAGGAAAAGGAAGCGCGCCTTTTCCTCCTCGAGGTAAGGGGTTCGATCCTTTGCTTGGTTTGATTTGTTGATGATCGGGCGTTCTAACCCTCTGTTTGTGCCTGCGCAGGGTGGTGCCAACCGTGCCTCCTCTCGCACCGGCCAAGGTGCTGAGGACGGACGCGTCCATCCCCACCCGGCGGCGCTCGTCGAGGGCGTCGCGGCCGGGGACAAGCACGGCGGCGGGCGAGAGCTCGCAAAGCCCGGCCGAGGCTTCGAGGCCCCGCCGGCGGATCGACCCGCCGCGACGCACCGGAGGTCGCCGAGGAGCGGCCAACGCCGGCCGTCATGGGAACGCAGCCGCGGTGGCGGCCGTGGTGGAGGCGCGGCTCGCGGAGGCCGCCGGCCGCGAGGCGCGGCCCGTGGCGCCGGCCTGCGCAGAGGAGGTGGCGGCCGCGGCGCCGCGGCAGCGCGCCGCGGCCATGGGGGCGCAAGTGGAGGCACCGGTGGAGGCGGCACAAGCGGCGCCGCCCACCGGCGATCCGCGGGCGGAGGTGGTGGAGGTCTCGGACGACTCCCCGCCGCCGGGTGGGACCGGTGGGCTAGCTTCCCCACGCGTTCCCCCCGAGCCCCAGGAGGGGGCCCTCGTGAGGCGGCACGAGGGTCACATGGTGGTGGGGGCCGAGGACACGGCGCCGAGGCCTCGTCCTCCCACGCCGGCCGTCCCGCCCAGGTGGAGGGAGCCGTCGACGATCCCCCTGCGTTTGCCGACGCCAGGGGGGAGCAGGAGCTCTGGGGCGAGCTCCGGAGCCACGGCGCCACGCTCAACCGCGCGCTGAACGAAGCGCTGCATGTCCATGGCGGCCCTGCATGGCGCGTTTTCCAGGTAAGCCGTGGTTGCTCGTTCTCTTCCTTCTTTCGTTTTTGTATGCTGCCCCCGTGTCGCAGCACTTATGGGTTTTGATTTTGTGGGTGCCAGGAGCTCGAGCGTTGCGCCCATGACAAGTACAACGCCTTCGACCGGGTGAACGCCGAGGTCCATCAGCTCCGGGAGCGCTGCAGCGCTTTCGACGCGCTGGCTGACGCCCTCAGGACGCCGGACAGTTGGCTAGCGTACCGGGCCATGGCGTGGCGCGACGAGCTCCCCGAGAGCTCGAGGCAGACCCGGCCGCGTCGCTCGAGCCTCGAGCGGGTCTGCACAGCCCTCATCGATCGTGATGAGGCACTGTGGCGGGCGCGCTCGGACTTGGAGAAGACGCGGACGCCGGGCCGCCAACTGGGAGGCGGAGGTGGCCAACGTCCGCGGAGAGTGCCGGGAGCTCCGTTCGTCGCTCGAGGGGGGCGCAATGTCACACCCGGTTTTAAAGGCAAAACCGAATGCATTGATCACGTGTGCGCCGGGATCAAGTTACACACATGCTTAGACATTATGAATACCAAAATCGGTGCCACACGAATAAAGAGTTATTACAAACCATAGTCTTAAACGAAACTTAAACAAACGAGTTCTCGCGGCGGACAAAAATGCCTCCACGGGCGGTGATCGAAGACTACGCACACCTAGAACTCCTAGAAATCTTCCGGATTATCTTCAAAGTTCTCCCGTCCGAGCAAAGCAAATCGGGTATTGTAGATGCAAGAGAATAAACAAGCGTGAGCACATATCGTACTCAGCAAGGGGAAAACAACATAACATGCAAGGCCATATGGTGGATGGCTAAGGTTCAAGCACTTTAGCATTTTAGTTGGTCAAGTTTTATTAGCAACCTGATTACTAAAGGTGTAAGTTCATACCAACCCAATTACATAAGATATAAGCATCATAAATAAAGAAATAAACCACTATTTAAACATTAAAATTCCATAACTTAATCATGTGAGTGTCCAGGCCGCTCTTGACCGTGAGCACGGCTAATCGATTAGTTTAACACTCGCGAGAGGTTGTACATCTTTACCCACAAGCGCCGTAAAAGCTCCGAAGAACTTTGGACCCAACCATGCGGTGTTTGCAAGACACCATACCACACTTCCGAGGTGTGATCGCATAGGGACGCTACATGGCCTTTACAAAGGTTCCCTAGCAAGTTATGACCCACAAGGTCCGGATCGATTAGCAAGGTATAAAGTCCCCTAGCAGGTCAATACCCCACCATAAAAGAATAACTCACCCAACTCCCCGCTAGAGCGAGTCCATACCCCACAGTACCGCCGATCCCTTGTCCTTATCGGTAAGACCATCCCAAGCTAAAGTTCCTAATTACTCAGCCAAGACCATTGCCCATTAGTTCTTGTGGTTGTACTGTTTTCCTGGGTGGTTCTCCATGTTCCGATTATCAAATTAAAGTGGTCTTGCAAAGTGAAAGATCATAAACGGAACATGAAATAACAAGAGGTAACCAAATAGATTAATACCAATTCCCAGTTGAGAAAGCTAAGCAATAACTACCTCAAGATTAATTTAATTCCCGGCATCAAGGTAAAGTTAGTCAAAAGCTAGGCATGATCCTTAATAGGTTCCCATCAAATTAATGCAAGCGAAAAGTAAAAACAGTGAATTTAAATGCATGTTATGTAGGACAAGCGGGCATGCATCAAGGAATACTTGCCTTCAACAAAGCCTTGCTGCTCAAACTCTTGCACGACCGGATCTTCAAATCCCTCGAACGAATCGCTCTCTACGATCCACAATCATCACATACAAGCATACAATAGAAATAAATAAGAAACAGTCACCAAACAGATCAAACAGATCTAAACAGTAGCATAAAACTAATCTACGCTTCGAGACGAACGCGCGGACATAAAGAACGCTAAAATCGGAGCTAAAACGACCAAGTTATGGCTTCGGGAAGGTTTAGGGACTAAACTGCGAAGATTTAAAAAGGTTTCGGGCTAAAATAAAGAAAAAGGACTAAACTGTAAGAAAACTTATACGGTGGAAGGGTATTTTTGTAAATAAAGAAAATCCAGGGGCTTTTCTGCAAAAGCGCCAGGGCTGGCGGCGGGTTTGACCTAGTTGACCGGGTTGACCCGATCTAGATCCGTTGGATCTAGATCTGACGGTGGTGGTGGCTCGCGGTGCGGTGGCTTAGATCTGGGGCGCTGGATCGTCATCCGACGGCCACGGTGGCGCGCAAGCGGCGGGCGGCGCGCGCGCGAAGGCCGGCGGCGGCGAGCGGCGGCGGGCGGCGGCGGGCTCGCCGGCGGGGGACCGGATTTGGGGTTCCGTGCCACGAATCGAAGCGCGGACGGCACCTACTCGACGAGCGCGAGGCCGCGGAGCAACCTAGGGCGGCGGCTCGGGCGACGGCGCGGCGGAGCGGCGGGTCGACGCGGCGGCGCGGCGTGCGGGCTCCGGCGACGGCGCTAGGGCGAAGAGGGGCTCGGGGTCGTCAACGAGTGGCACCGGGGTGCTCCTCACCTCCGGCGCGGCTCTCCCGGGCGACTCCTTGGCGGCGGAGCGGCGACCGCGGCGGGATTCCACGGCCGGCGGCGGCGAGCTCCACACGGCGGCGCGGCTAGGGTTTCGGTAGGGCGCAAGACGGCGGCTTGGGCTCGGGTGGGAGGTCTAGGGGCGGCGGCGCGCCTTAAGTAGCCCGGGCGGGGGGCCTCCTTGGCGTGCGGGCCACGCACGGGGACGCGGGCGCGGGGTCGGACTCGGGCGGCGCGGCGGCGGAGTCCGGGTCGGTGACGAGCGGGAGCCGGGGGATGACGTGTGGGCCCCACCCGGTCGGGGGCACGGGCGTGGGGGCGGCCGTGGCGCTTGGCGGGCCGGCTAGCCGGGCGGAGCGGCTAAAGCGGCTGCGGCCTGCTAAGCTAGGCGGGCTGCGCGGCGGCCGGCGGGTTGGGCTGCAGCGCGGGTTGGGCTGAAAGGGGAAAAGGGTAGGAGGTTTAAGGAGAATAGGTTTAGCATTTTGGCAAAAGGGTTTTCAAACATTGGAATCCAAATTTGAATTTGAATTCTAGCAACCAAAAAAAAATGCTCCAGCATGTATGCAACACATAAATCCTATGGTTCATTAAATTTATTTTAGAAAAGATCTAAATGCCTATAAATAAATAAAACAACCTTATACTCCTTAAGCAAATAAATGGTTGCTAGCAAATTTTAATAAAGCCAAGTTTTTAATAAAATTAGGGTGTTACAAATCCTACCCCCCTTAAGAAGAATCTCGTCCTCGAGATTCGGACGCATTGGGAAAAAGATCCGGAAATTCCGCTTTCGACTCATCCTCTCGTTTCCCATGTTGCCTCATCCTCTCGCATGATTACCGCATTGTACTTTGCACATCTTAATCACACTATTCCTGGTGATCCCGGTCATTGTTTCCCATATCCGAATGGGGTGTTCAACAATAGTAAGATCCTCTCCAACGTTTAGGTCGTCCAAGGGTAACGGCTCCTTGTCATGAGGACCAAAACCCTTCTTCAACCGAGAGATATGGAACACATCATGCACATCGCCTAGCCGGACCGGCAACTCTAATCCGTAAGCCACTTCTCCCACTCTCTCAATGATCTTGAAAGGTCCAATAAAGCGAGGTGACAACTTTCCTTTAACCTTGAATCGACGCAAACCTCGATAGGTGATACCTTTAGGTACACATAATCGCCTTCCCGAAAATCCACATCCCTTCGTTTGCCATCCGCATAGCTTTTCCGTCTAGACCGAGCAATCCTCAAATTTTCTCTCGATAATCCGAACTTGTTTCTCTCGCTTCTCGGATGATATCTGCCCCAAATAATCGCCTTTCGCCCGTCTCACTCCAATATAACGGAGTTCTACACTTCCTTCCATATAGAGCCTCAAAGGGTGACATTTTGAGACTAGCTTGGTAGTTGTTGTTGTAAGAGAACTCGCCGTACGACAAGCTCTTATCCCAACTACAACCATGCTTAAGCGCACATGCTCTCGGCATGTCTTCTAGGATCCGATTGGTTCTCTCCGTCCGTCCATCCGTCCGTGGATGATAAGCCGAGCTGAAATTTAGCTTAGTATCCGGAGATTCATGCAACTTCCCCCGAAACGAGAAGTAAACCGAGTACCTCGTCCGACACGATCTTCTTTGGTACACCATGCAAACACACAATCCTGGACATGTATAGCTCTGCCAACTTAGCTCCTGTATAGGTAGTCTTTACCGGAATGAAGTGAGCTACCTTGGTCAAACGATCCACGATAACCCAAATCGAATCATAACCATCTCGGGTTCGGGGTAAACCCACTATGAAATCCATTCCGATCTCTTCCCACTTCCACTCAGGCACCTTCAAAGGTTGAAGCAAACCAGCGGGTCTCTGATGTTCAGCCTTAACCCGGTGGCAAGTATCACACAAAGCCACATGAGCGGCCACGTCTCTCTTCATACCGTACCACCAATACCTCTGCTTGAGATCCTGGTACATCTTAGTACTGCCTGGATGGATGGAGTAAGCTGAGTCGTGAGCTTCTCTCAAGATCTTCTCTCTAAGATCTCCTGTCTCTGGTACACACAACCGGTTCTTAAACCACACGGTTCCTTGCTCGTCTTCTGTGAAATCTGGGGCTTCTCCTTGTTGCATACTCTCTTTAATCTTTTGTATTCCAAAGCATCCTCTAGCTGCCACTTGCGTATCTCTTGCTCCAGTAGATTGTACTTCCAAAGTCACTCCTTCGAATGTGCAACCACTTTCAAGTTGAGCCTTTCAAACTCTTTTACCAACTCGTCGGGAAACCGAATGGTCATAGCCATGTTAGTGTGGCCTTTTCGACTCAAAGCATCGGCAACCGCATTCGCTTTACCGGGATGATAATGAATCTCTAGATCATAGTCCTTGATCAACTCTAACCAACGACACCGTCTTAGATTAAGATCCTTCGAGTGAAGATATACTTTAGACTCTTGTGATCGGTATAGATCCGGCACTTAGTTCCCATGATGTAGTGTCTCCAAATCTTCAATGCATGAACCACCGTCGCTAACTCAAGATCGTGCGTAGGATAGTTCAACTCATGTTTCCTCAACCGACGGGATGCATAGGCTATAACATGACCTTCTTGCATCAACACACATCCTAGACCTTGTCGAGATGCATCACAATATATGTCAAAACTCTTTCGTAGATCGGGCATTACTAGAACAGTCTTGTGGTTAACCGCTTCTTTAACTCTTCAAAACCGGATCGACATGCACCGGTCCATTTGAATTCCCCGTCCTTCTCTAGCAATGTGGTGAGAGGCTTCACAATCTTAGAGAATCCTTCAATAAACCGACGATAATAACCAGCAAGTCCAAGGAAACTCCGAATCTTAGACAACGTGCGAGGGGCTTCCCATTTCAACACATCACTAACCTTGCTAGGATCTACGGCAATACCTCCATTGGTGATGATATGACCTAGAAAAGACACTTCCTTGAGCCGAACTCACACTTGCCGAACTTCGCATATAACTCATGCTCTCTCGCCCTTCGCAACACATGCCTCAAATGCTCCTCATGGTCCTCCTCATTCTTGGAGTAGATCGAATGTCATCAATGAATACCACAACGAACTTGTCCAAATACTCCATAAAGATCTTGTTCATCAAGTACATAAAGTACGCGGGTGCATTGGTTAACCCAAAGGAAATAACTCGTGTACTCATAAAGTCCGTACTCGGTAGTAAAAAGCTGTCTTAGGAATATCTGAAGGCCTAATCTTCAACTGATGATAACCTGATCGCAGATCGATCTTAGAAAACACTGTTGCTCCTCTCATCTGATCAAACAAATCTTCAATACGTGGCAGAGGATACTTGTTCTTGATAGTAACATCATTAAGAGACCTGTAATCAACACACATCCTCTGTGTGCCATCTTTCTTACCCACAAAGATAACGGGTGCTCCCCAGGGTGAGGAACTAGCACGAATGAACCCTTTACCCAATAATTCTTTAATCTGAGCTTTAAGTTCTTGTAACTGATCACTAGACATTCTATATGGGCGCTTAGAGATAGGGGCGAGTACCGGGTAAAAGGTCAATAACGAACTCAACATCTCGGTCGGGGGGCATACCCGGCAACTCCTCGGGAAACACATCGGGATAATCGCACACTACTCGTATGTCTTCCAAGGCCGCTCCGTCAAGCTTATTCACGGCACCGGCATTTGATGGTGCGGGATCCGCCGCAAACTCAAACCTTTCACCAATTTGGACTTGTAAGAAGGATTGACCTTTTAGCACACCGAATCACCGCATCACACGCGGTCAACCATCCCATTCCCGTATCACATCGATCCCCTTTGAATCCAGGATTATAAGATTGGCACGGAAATCTCTCGCCCACAATCTTGAGATGGACGTTATCACATTTATAGATAGCTTTCAATTCCCCCCGGGTGAGGTAACTAACATGTGGCGAGACATGGGACCGATAGGTAGGTTATGTTGAGCTACGAACCGGGATGTAATGAAAGAATGGGATGCTCGGGAATCAAACAAAGCGAGGCGGGGAGTAGAGTTGACTAGAAACATACCGAGCACTACTGCGGGGTTCTCCGGGCGACTTCGGCATCAACGTGCATCGCCTTGCCTCGTGCATAGCTCGTTGTCCCTTGTTAGGCTCGCGGGGTTTGGCTTCCGCTCCTTGTCCGCTGGCCGGGTCCGCACGGGGGTGTGTGGAGGGTTTCTCTTTGGGCAAGCATTGGCATAGTGACCAAGCTCTCCGCACTTGAAGCAAGTAGTGGTGGCAGGATTGGGCGGTGCCACGGTCCTTACAAGTGTGCCAAGCGGGGCTCTCTCGCCGACTCTCCGCCGGGAAGGCCGGGGCGGGGAGTCCGAGGAACGGGACGCCGAAACCGCCGAGCGGACCGGCCGGAACCGCCGAGCGGGACGCCGGGACCGCCGCCGCCCAAAGTTTCCACCCGGTCCTCCATAGCGGAACGGGGTGTTCGGCGGTGGGTTGAAGCGCGGGCGAGACGCACTCCCAAACTGCCCAGAGCTGGCGGCCTTCCTCTTCGCTCTCCGAGCTCCTTGCGCTTGTGCTCCAAGCGGATGGCGGCATCAACTAGGCCGCCGAAAGTTAGGAAAAGGATATGACATCGAGCCTGGTACCGCAGCGAACCAACCAACCCATCCGGGAACAGCTCCCGCTTCTTCCTATCTTCAGCAACCTCCTCGACCGCATAGCGAGATAGCTCGATGAACTTGTCTCTATACTCGGCCACCGACATTCCTCCCCCGCTTCGAGAGAAAGGAACTCCTTCTTCTAGATCTTCATGACTCCAGAGGGTATGTGATGGCTCCTGAAGTTGGTGGTAAACTCCTCCCAAGTGATAGTGTCTGGGGCGGCATGAGCGGCAGAGTACGCATCCCACCAAGCGGCTGCAGAGCCCTGAAGTCGTCCTGCAGCATACAGGACCTTCTCTCTGTCGTCACACTGACAGGTAGTGAGCATCTTCAGTATTGTCTTGAGCCAATCTTCAGCTTCCAGTGGATCAGCGGCATGAGTAAACACAGGAGGGTGATGACTCATGAACTCCCGGTGCTTGTTGCGAGGCGCGGGTGGCGGCACCGGCGGGTTGTTGACCTGAGCTTGCAGGTTTGTCACAGTGGTGGTCAAGTTCTGGAGGAGCCGGGTCCGTGCCTCCAAGAACTGCTGCATAGCGGGATCCATTTGTACCGGGCTGGGGTGCTCATCCCGCTGGTTGATCAACACCTGATCCCGACCTGGTGTTCACCATCCGAGTGTTAGGGACATTATTTTAGATGATTGCACCAAGGTTTAAACTTAGGAAGATAAGATAGCAATGATATTCAGATAAGACAGATTCTGTTGACTCCAAACAATCAGGCATAGCTCTCTGTACGAGTAACCAAAAATTATGGATTTTGGATTGATAAAAGGTAATAAAATTACGAAACTACTCCAACTGGAATCACCTCAATCGGAGTTGTGTAGCTCTGGTTATAAAATAAACAAGTCAGATAGGTCGGCAGTGTTTAACAGATTCGTGAGGCTGTAATGTTTTAGTCAATACTCTCTGGTTTTCCATCCAAATATTCTGAATTTTTCACAGAAAATCAGTAACGAAATTCTTGAACTTTTCCAATTGGTTTTACTGCAATCGGAGTTCTGTAGCCCGAGATAAAATTAAAACAGTACTGCTGACTCAGAAAACTGTGCAAACAGATTTTTGGGATCTCGAATTTGCATTAAGGAAAAACTTAAGAGGACAAAAAGATTAAGATAGACAACTGATTGAGACCGAGAGATAACCCCCACAAACTTACTACTAAACCAATGTCGTTGTGGTCATCACTCCACAACACATTGCACTCAACCAAAAATCCAACTCATACATTAAGCACAAAATCAAGCATTCAACCACACCTCTAATCTAAACACACTTTACCGCACGTCTACTAGCGATTACAAAGAAATCCTATCCTTAATCTTAAACCTAAGGACTATCTTCAGCCATAGCATCCGTGCGAGCGTCGGGGGAGTCGTAGTGTGGCCTCTTGGGTGATGGGGAGGTACATCCTTCGTGGCTTCATGGGCTTCCGCTGCTCCCTCGTTCAAAAGTGCGGCTTCCAAGGCACGCCTCGCGTCTCCAGAGTGAAGATTTGCTGCTGTGCTGCATATAGTGTGTTGTTGGCATCATCCAATGCAGTGTTCACAGCCGCAAGTAGACCCCGGACATTGTTGAGCGTCCCTTCATAGGCTGGTGCTGGGGCGATGTAAGTCTTGGCTTCCCCACTTGCCCTGAATGGTGTGTAGCGGCAGTGGGTATCCTCCAACCTGTCCCGCTCCTTATGAGAGAGCACATAGAGCGCCCTCCGAGCTGACTCTGCTATCCCAGCATCCATAGTAGTCCTGTGAGCCACATCATGGTGCTTGGACACCTCCTTCACTCCACGGCATGGAATGTACTCCTCCAAGATGGCAGCAACCTCCCAATGGGGCTCGAACCACGGATGGGTCCACGGCTCACAATGGTAGACGGGGGCCTTATCATAGCCTAGGCGAAGTACCATTGCCCTCGGGTGGTCCGCCATGGGAATGCCTACTCCATCGGCTCCGTAGTGGTACACTTCCCGGATCGCTTCCCTCTCTTCCTCCTCTTGCTCTTGTTCCTCCATCTCTTGATGCGAGGAATCCTCATCTTCCTCCGGCGCTTGCTCCTCTAGGTTGGGTTGTTCGGCTAGCTCATCCTCCTCTCGGGATCATCTCCTCCGGATCTTCCTCGTCATCGGGCACCATGATAAGGTTAGGGAAAACCACGAGGTGCGGGCTCCATCTCAATCTCCTCATCCGTATCTCCATCATGCAAATCATGGTACCGTTCTGTGGGGCATGCGGTGGACTGCTCCGGCTCGAGAAGTCTCCAAGCTACGAACCATCCGTAGTGTAGTGCGAGAATTAGAAAGATGATAAGGCAAAAAGGACGAGAGCTAAAGCAAGCACAAGATAAAGAATGCGGACGGCTCAAGAGTGAAGAAAAAAAAGGCAAGAGTAAGGTTAGTAAGAAATAAGCAAGCATGTGTAAGAAAGCTTCTATGAGTATAAAATCCTTAATTCGACCATTTTCTATCTAGGCTAGCGTTCCTACGATCAACACGGCTACGGTACCACTCTGTCACACCCGGTTTTAAAGGCAAAACCTAATGCATTGATCACGTGTGCGCCGGGATCAAGTTACACACACACTTAGACATTATGAATACCAAAATCGGTGCCACACGAATAAAGAGTTATTACAAACCATAGTCTTAAACGAAACTTAAACAAACGAGTTCTCGCGACGGACAAAATGCCTCCACGGGCGGTGATCGAAGACTACGCACACCTAGAACTCCCGGAAATCTTCTCGGATTATCTTCAAAGTTCTCCCGGTACGAGCGAAGCAAATGCGGGTATTGTAGATGCAAGAGAATAAACAAGCGTGAGCACATATCGTACTCGGCAAGGGGAAAACAACATAACATGCAAGGCCATATGGTGGATGGCTAAGGTTCAAGCACTTTAGCATTTTAGTTGGTCAAGTTTTATTAGCAACTCGATTACTAAAGGTGTAAGTTCATACCAACCCAATTACATAAGATATAAGCATCATAAATAAAGAAATAAACCACTATTTAAACATTAAAGTTCCATAACTTAATCATGTGAGTGTCCAGGCCGCTCTTGACCGTGAGCACGGCTAATCGATTAGTTTAACACTCTGCAGAGGTTGTACATCTTTACCCACAAGCAGCGTAAAAGCTCCGAAGAACTTTGGACCCAACCATGCGGTGTTTGCAAGACACCATACCACACTTCCGAGGTGTGATCGCATAGGGACGCTACATGGCCTTTACAAAGGTTCCCTAGCAAGTTATGACCCACAAGGTTCGGATCAGTTAGCAAGGTATAAAGTCCCCTAGCAGGTCAATACCCCACCATAAAAGAATAACTCACCCAACTCCCTGCTAGAGCGAGTCCATACCCCACAGTACCGCCGATCCCTTGTCCTTATCAGGTAAGATCACCCCAAGCTAAAGTTCCTAATTAATCAGCCAAGACCATTTCCCATTAGTTCTTGTGGTTGTACTGTTTTCCTGGGTGGTTCTCCATGTTCCGATTATCAAATTAAAGTGGTCTAGCAAAGTAAAAGATCATAAACGGAACATGAAATAACAAGAGGTAACCAAATAGATTAATACCAATTCCCGATTGAGCAAGCTAAGCAATAACTACCTCAAGATTAATTTAATTCCCGGCTTCAAGGTAAAGGTAGTCAAAAGCTAGGCATGATCCTTAATAGGTTCCCATCAAGTTAATGCAAGCGAAAAGTAAAAACGGTGAATTTAAATGCATGTTATGTAGGACAAGCGGGCATGCATCAAGGAATACTTGCCTTCAACAAAGCCTTGCTGCTCAAACTCTTGCACGACCGGATCTTCAAATCCCTCGAACGAATCGCTCTCTACGATCCACAATCATCACATACAAGCATACAATTAAAATAAATAAGAAACAGTCACCAAACAGATCAAACAGATCTAAACAGTAGCATAAAACTAATCTACGCTTCGAGACGAACGCGCGGACATAAAGAACGCTAAAATCGGAGCTAAAACGACCAAGTTATGGCTCGGGAAGGTTTAGGGACTAATGCGAAGATTTAAAAAGGTTTCGGGCTAAAACAAAGAAAAAGGACTAAGCGTAAGAAAACTTATACGGTGGAAGGGTATTTTTGTAAATAAAGAAATTCCGGGGGTTTTTACGCAAAAGCGCCGGGGGGCGGCGGCGGGTTTGACCTAGTTGACCGGGTTGACCCGATCTAGATCCGTTGGATCTAGATCCGACGGTGGTGGTGGCTCGCGGTGCGGTGGCTTAGATCCGGGGCGCCGGATCGTCATCCGACGGCCACGGTGGCGCGCAAGCGGCGGGGCGGCGCGCGCGCGGCCGGCGGCGGCGGCGGCGGCGGGCGGCGGCGGGCTCGCCGGCGGGGACCGGATTTGGGGTTCCGGGCCACGAATCGAAGCGCGGACGGCACCTACTCGACGAGCGCGAGGCCGCGGAGCAATCTAGGGCGGCGGCTCGGGCGACGCGCGCGGCGGAGCGGCGGGTCGACGCGGCGGCGCGGCGTGCGGGCTCCGGCGACGGCGCTAGGGCGAAGAGGGGCTCGGGGTCGTCAACGAGTGGCACCGGGGTGCTCCTCACCTCCCGGCGCGGCTCCCGGGCGACTCCTTGGTGGCGGAGCGGCGACGGCGGCGGGATTCCACGGCGGCGGCGGCGAGCTCCACACGGCGGCGCGGCTAGGGTTTCGGTAGGGCGCAAGACGGCGGCTTGGGCTCGGGTGGGAGGTCCGGGGGCGGCGGCGCCTTAAATAGCCCGGGCGGGGGCCTCCTTGGCGTGCGGGCCACGCACGGGGACGCGGGCGCGGGTCGGACTCGGGCGGCGCGGCGGCGGCGGAGTCCGGGTCGGTGACGAGCGGGAGGCCGGGGGATGACGTGTGGGCCCCACCCGGTCGGGGGCACGGGCGTGGGGGCGGCCGTGGCGCTTGGCGGGCCGGCTAGGCCGGGCCGGAGCGGCTGACGCGGCCGCGGCTGCTAAGCTAGGCGGGGCGCGCGGCGGCGGCGGGTTGGGCTGCCGGCGCGGGTTGGGGCGAAAAGGGGAAAAGGGTAGGAGGTTTAAGGAGAATAGGTTTAGCATTTTGGCAAAAGGGTTTTCAAACATTGGAATCCAAATTTGAATTTGAATTCTAGCAACCAAAAAAAAATGCTCCAGCATGTATGCAACACATAAATCCTATGGTTCATTAAATTTATTTTAGGAAAGATTTAAATGCCTAAAAATAAATAAAACAACCTTATACTCCTTAAGCAAATAAATGGTTGCTAGCAAATTTTATTAAAGCCAAGTTTTTAATAAAATTAGGGTGTTACACGCAAGCGCGGCGGCGCCGCGGCCGAGGAGCGGGCGCGCGGGCCGGGAGCGGCGGGCCAAGGAGGCCGATGACTTGAAGGTCGCCCTCGACGCCAAGGTTGCGGCGCTCGCCATTGCCGAGGATCGGCTTCGGCAGAGCACACCGCCCGCCAAGGAGCCGAGGGGCGGCTCCGGCGGAGAGCGAGCCGCCCTCGCCGACGCCCGCACGGCGCCGGGAGCGAGGAGCGCGTCGCTCGCAAGGCGGCGCAGAAGTCGCTGGAGGAGCGGAACACCGCGTTCTCCAAGGTCGAGGACGAGGCGCTTATGCTCAGCATTACCAATGCCAATCAGGAGCTGGGCCTCCGGGAGCAAGGCGAGACTGTCAAGCGCCTCGAGCTGACGGTCGAGGCCGTGCGCCGCGACTTCGAGACGAAGAGGAAGCAAGTCGAAGGTGAGCTGCTGCTTGACTTCTTATTTGGTTGGTTTTTCTGTTAGAGGGCTCACTTCCCCCTTTCTGATTTCTTTCTTGTCTTGTCGGTTCCAGGCTTGCGAACCGCTCCGGGGCACGCACCGAGCGGGCCAAGGCGCCGCGAGCTTCTTACAACTCCTCCGAGCGGGAGCCGCGGGAATTGTGTGATGCGGCCCTCGAGACCCGCCGTGCCGTGGAGGAGGGCGAGGCTCGGCCGGCGGCTCGCCGGCCGCCCGCCTGCGCGCCCTTGGCGGTCACGTCACCGAGCGGATGCGCCGGGCGCTGCATCTGGGCGTCCAGAAGGCCCTCGGAGTGGTGCGGTCCCACTACGAGGTCAACTTCGAGGCGCTGGCGGAGGGCTACATCGTTCCCGAGGGCGTCGAGGACGAGGTGGCCATGGAGCGTGTGGATGCGCTTGCCGCCGATGCCGCCGGGTCGCTCGCCGAGGCCTTCGAGGAGTTCCTCTTCCCGGACGCCGCTGACGCTGCCGCTCCCTCCGTCTGAAAGCAGTTGGGCGCTAGGCCCGTTTTATGTGTATCGCATTCGGCCCCGTGGCCTTTGTAAATAAGCACATTGTTTCAATTGTAAACATTTGATGACACGAAATGAAGTCCTTTGCTTATTGCGCCTTTTTGTTTCTCCTTCTTCCCGAGTAGATTTTACTTAGGGGGAGTTCGATTTTCGGCGGGGCCCCGCCGGGTTGGAGGCGAGAGAGAAGGGCCATATCCACGCGGCGTAGGCTATCTCGGCTCGCACGCTCCTCCCGCCGGGCCGCCCGCGCCTGTTCAAATCGTTGCTCGTAGTTGAAGTAGAAAACAAACTTAGCGCGTGTGAGTTGTTTTTATTTTTGCGCAAAAATGGGACCATTTTGGGGGGGGGGGTGCCCCCCGCAGTAGCCCCCGAGGGTAACTTGGGTTTCAGGGGAAAGCCGATTTGCCCTTTTATTAGACTTGAACCATTTACATAGTTGTTTACCAACCGGGGCGTCGGTTGTGCGGTTTTTACAACAAAAGGTACTTGGAAATCCTAGCTAAGGGTAGAAGCGACGTAGCCGTTGGATGTTCCAAGCGTTGGTGAGTTCTTCACCGTCCTCGTTGGCCGCTTGTATGTGCCGGCTTGAGTACCTTCACCACGACGTAGGGTCCCTCCCATGGGGGCGATAGTTTGTGGCGCCCTCGGTTGTCTTGGCGCGGCCTTAGGACCAAATCCCCTTCACCGAAGTCCTGTCGACGTATCTTGCGTGCTTGGTAGCGTCTTAGGGACCGTTGGTACCTTGCGAGAATGCATCAAGGCTACGAGGCGTGCCTCGTCCACCGATCCGGCGAGTCCTCGCGGGCTCGGCCGGTTGGCGTCCTCGTCATAGCCTCAAATCTTGGGCGATCCGTATTCTAAGTCCGTGGGGAGGACGGCCTCCGCGCCATGAACTAGGGAAAACGGGGGTGAACCGGTGGCTGCTCGGGGTGGTCCTTAGGCTCCACACAACCGCGGGTAGTTCTTGGAGCCATTTTCGCCCGCATTTGTTGAGCTGGTCGAAAGGTTCCTGGGCTTAAGGCCCTGTAGGATCATGCCGTTGGCACGCTCTACTTGGCCGTTGGTCTGTGGGTGTGCCACAGCCGCCCAATCCACGCGGATGTGGAATTTGTCGCAGAACTCCAAGAACTTCCGGCCCGTGAACTGGGACCCATTGTCTGTGATGATGGAGTTTGGCACTCCAAAGCGGTAGACGATGTCGGTGAAGAATGTTACCGCCTGCTCTGCCCTTAGATTCGTGATGGGGCGCACCTCCACCCACTTGGAGAACTTGTCAATCGCGACCAGCAGGTGGGTGAAGCCCCCGGGCGCCTTCCGCAGGGGCCCGACGATGTCCAGCCCCCACACGGCGAATGGCCATGTCACGGGGATGGTTTGTAGGGCATGGGCGGGCAAGTTGGACTTGCGGGCGTAGAACTGGCACCCTTCGCAGGTGCGCACGATCTCGCTGGCGTCCGTGACCGCGGTAGGCCAGTAAAAGCCCTGGCGGAACGCGTTGCCGACGAGGGTGCGGGGCGCGGCGTGGTGGCCACAGACCCCCGCGTGAATGTCCCGTAGGAGCTCGCGCCCCTCGGGAATGGGTACGCACCGCTGTAGGATGCCGGAGGCGGCGCGCTTGTACAGCTCGCCGTCGACGAGGGCAAAAGGCGGGCCATCCCCGCGATGCGCCCGGCCGCGGCCGGTCCGCGGGGAGCTCCCCTCGAGCGATCCGGGCGATGTACTTTTCGCGCCGGTCCTCTTGAGCGGGAGCTGGCTCGATGTCCATCGCGTCGGCCTCGTGGGAGCCGTACCCCTCGAGGAGGGAGAGCACGTACGCCTCGTTCGAGGGGTCCTCATCCATGGGTTCCGCACCCGCTGGATTCGAGGGAGCCCCCGAGGGTCCGTCGTGGCTCGAGGGGTAGGGCTCGAAGACGACCGAGGGTTGCGCGATGTCGCGTGCGAAAACATTCGGGGGAACAGTGATCCGCCCGGACGCAATCTTGGCCAGTTAATCCGCCTCCTCGTTGTACCGGCGGGGCACATGGTTGAGCTCGATGCCATAGAACTTGTCCTCGAGGGCCCGCACGGCCTTGCAGTAGGCCCCCATTTTGTCGTCATGGCAGCTCGCGTTCTTCATAACTTGATCGATCACGAGCTGCGAGTCCCCCCCGCACGTCGAGGCGCTTGACGCCCAACTCAATGGCGATTTTGAGGCCGCAGAGAAGGGCCTCGTATTCAGCCATATTGTTGGACGCGGGGAAGTGAAGGCGCACCGCGTAGCGCATTTGCTCCCCAAGGGGTGACACGAAGAGCAGGCCCGCGCCCCCGCCCCGTTTTCATCACCGAGCCGTCGAAGAACGAGTCCAGGACTCCGCTTGGATCCGCGGGGGCGGCACCGCGTATCCGTCCACTCGGCCGACGAAATCCGCCAAAATTTGGGATTTGATAGCCTTGCGCGGGGGCGTAGGCGAGCGTCTCGCCCATCAGCTCCACGGACCACTTGGCGATCCTTCCCGCGGCGTCGGGGGTTGCGGATGATCTCTCCTAGCGGAAAGGAGGAAACCACCGTGACGGGGTGGGCCTCGAAGTAGTGTCGGAGCTTGCGCCGCGCAAGGACTACCGCGTACGGCAACTGCACGGACACGGGGGTAGCGCGTCTTCGTGTCTGACAGGACCTCACTGATGTAGTAGACCGGCCGCTGTACAGGCAAGGCGTGCCCTTCCTCCGTGCGCTCCACGACGATCACGGCGCTGACCACCTGGGTGGTTGCGGCCACGTAGAGCTGCAGGGGTTCGCCATCTTGCGGCGGCGTGAGGATCGGGGCGTGCGTTAGAGATGCCTTCGGCTTGTCGAGTGCCTCCGGGCCTCGGTGGTCCAGGAGAAGCGCTCGTGCTTCTTAAGTAGGCGGTAGAGGGGCAGGCCCTTCTCACCGAGCCGTGAGATGAAGCGGCTCAAGGCGGCGAGGCACCCCAGCACCTTCTGCACTCCTTTGAGGTCCCTGATCGGACCCATTCGTTCGAGGGCCATGACCTTTTCAGGGTTGGCCTCGATTCCCCGCTGGGAGACAATGTATCCCAGGAGCATGCCTCGCGGCACTCCAAAGACACATTTTTCGGGGTTTAGCTTGACCCCATTGGCCCGTAGGCAGTTGAACGCGACGCCAAGGTCGCCAACCAGGTCGTCCGCCATCCTGGTCTTTATGACGATGTCGTCTACGTATGCTTCGACCGTCCGTCCTATGTGATCCCCAAAAACGTGCCGCATGCAACGCTGATATGTTGCACCCGCATTTCGAGGCCAAACGGCATCGTGACGTAGCGAACGTCCCGAACGGCGTGATGAACGAAGTCGCGAGCTGGTCGGACTCCTTCATTTTTATTTGATGGTATCCGGAGTAAGCATCAAGGAAGTAAAGCAATTCACACCCGGCCGTTGAATCAACGATCCGATCAATGCGCGGCAAAGGAAAAGGAACTTTAGGACATGCTTTATTAAGACTAGTGTAGTCTATACACATCCGCCACTTCCCATTTTTTTTTTCTTTACAAGCACGGGGATTGCTAGCCACGTAGGGTGGAACACCTCCTTGATGAATCCGGCCTCGAGAAGCTTCCGCGGCCTCCGCTCCGATTGCCCGTCGCCGCTCCTCGTCGAAGCGGAGCGGCCGTTCTTTGCCGCACGGCGCGGGCGTTTGGCGAGGATGTCAAGGGAGTGCTCGGCGACTTCCCTCGGGATGCCGGGCATATCCGAGGGGCTCCACGCGAAGATGTCGGCGTTGGCGCGGAGGAAGTCGACGAGCACCACTTCCTATTTGGGGTCGAGGGTGGAGCTGACCCTCAACGTCTTGCCCTCGGGGGCTGACGGGTCGAGGGGGACCCCCTTGGTCTGCTCCGTGGCCTCGAAGGTGCCGGCGTGCTTGGCGGCGGAGTCGAGGTCCTCGTTGACCATCTTCTCCAGCGTGTTCACCAGCGCTTGGCCCAGCGCCAGTGCCTCTGCGTGCTCCACGCACTCGACGTCGCAGTCGAACGCGTGCTCGATGGATGAGCCGACGGTGATGATGCCGTTCGGTCCCGGCATCTTCATCTTTAAGTAGGTATAATTGGGGACCGCCATGAATTTGGCGTAACAGGGTCGCCCAAGTATAGTGTGGTAGGCCCCCTTGAACCCCACCACCTCGAAGGTGAGGATCTCCTTGCGGAAATTCTTCGGGGTGCCAAACCAAGGCGGCAGTCGATGCCCGAGGGGCTGGACACGCTTGCGGGCGCGATGCCATGGAACGGCTTCGTGTTGGGCCGCAACCGGTTCAACCCGATCCCCATGAGGCGCAACGTATGCGCGTAGAGGATGTTGAGGCCGCTACCTCCGTCCATGAGGACCTTCGAGAACCGGGCGTTCCCGATGATGGGATCAACCACTAGCGGGTGCGGCCGGGTTGGGGACGCGGTTCGGGTGGTCCTCCCGTCCGAAGGTGATGGCATCCTCTCGACCAATTGAGGAAGGACGGAGGCGCCCTCTCCGCGGCGAGGACCTCGTGCCGCTCCTTCTTGCGGCGGCGGGTCGACATGTCGACGGTTGGCCCCCCAAAGATGAGGAACACATTTTCAACGGCGGGGAAGCCGCCCGCGTCACCGTCGCCTCCGTCTTTCTTGGCCTCTGCCTCCTTCGCGGCGGCACGGCCATAGAATTTCTTGAGCATATCGCACTGCTCAAGGGTGTGGTGCACTGGGGTCTTGTGGTAGGGACATGGCTTTTTCAGCATGTCATCGAACACCCCCGGGCCTCGAGGGGCCGGTCGAGGGCCCCGTCGAGCCGGGTCAACAAGCAAGGGCTTCGGCATTGCCGTCGTCGCGCCCCTGCTCGCGCGCCTCGCGGCGCGCTTCTTCCCCTTCTTGCCCCGCTTGTCGTTGTGGTGGGGCTCCTTGGACTTGCTGCCCTCCGCGGGCGCGTCCTCCGAGCGTTTGCCCTTCTTGCCGTCGAAGATTGCCCCCACGGCCTCTTCTCCGGAGGCGAAGCTGGTGGCGATGTCGAACAGCTCGTTGGAGTCCGCGACGCGGGCTGCGTCCCAGCTCCCGCACGAGGTCCCGGCACGTGGTGCCCTCGAGGAAGGCATGCACGATTTCGGACTGCGCCACGCTGGGGAGCTCCGTGCAGCGCTTGGAGAAGCGCCGTATGAAGTCCCGCAGCGACTCGCCGGGCTTCTGTGTGCAGGAGCGCAGGTCCCGGGGAATTCCCGGGGGCGCACATACGTGCCCTGGAAGTTGCCCACGAACGTGTGGACCCGGATCGTCCCAGTTGTGGATCTGGCTCGCGGGCAAGTGCTCGAGCCATGTCGGGCCGCGTCGCCGAGATGCGGGGGCAATTGCGGATGATGACCTCGTCGGCGGTGGCCCCGCCCACCGACAAGCCAAGCGGTAGTCGTTAAGCCACACGCGGGGGTCCATCTCCCCGTTGTACTTGACGATGGTCGAGGGTTGGCGAAAGCGGCGGGGGAACGCCGCCACGAGGATCTCCCGCCGAACACACGGGTGCACGGGGGCTCCGGCGTCGGGGAGCGGTCCTCGCCGGCGTCGTAGCGTCCACCCCGTCGAGGGTGGTAGCCCCTTGCCGCTCGTGCGTCCGCCCCGCTCGTGTGCTTGGCGTTGATGACGTTGCGGGTGTCGCCATCCGGCGCCCGCGTGCGTCAAGGAGCCGTTCCTTGGCCGGCGTGCGTCCTTGGTCGGCGGGTTGCCCCGCCGGTCCCCCTGCGTGCACCGAGGGTTCGCCCCCGGTGCGGCTTCGTCGCCCCGCGCATCTCCCTGTTGGCGGATGCGCGAGGCCGAGCTTTCGGCCTGCTGGACGGCCGCCTGCTCGATGAGAGTTTGCACCTCGCGGTGCAGGTCTCGAGCCTCGGGGGTCAAGGGTGCCGGCATGGCCCGCAGCAGTGTCGCAGCAGCGATGAGTTTTTGGCTCGCCCGAGGGGGCGCGTCCGCGTTATCGACGTTGGGGACGGTGTTGATGCGGTCGCGGGCCCCGCCGGCCCCGGCTCCCGCGCGCGTTCGCCGCGCGCGGAGGCTTCCCCCGCCATCGAGGCGCGGAGCGCCCGCACCGTCCGTATTCCTCTCGCGCGCTTGGCCTCGAGCTCACGGGCTTGGGCCGGTTGCGCGTCGGTGTCGGCCCCGGCGGGGAGCGCTTGGCCCCGCGGCCATACGCGCGGCGATCCCCGGGGCAAGGGTGATCTCCCCGTCTCCGGCGCCCGCCGCGCCAGCGGCATTGGCCGGGTCGTTGGTGATGACGGCGTAGCACTCCCGCGCGGGGTCGTAGCTCCCGGTCTTGGGAGTCATCGGAGCGACCAAATCGGTAGTCCATAGCGTCGAGGAAACGCCCGAACATGACCGGGTCCCCGCACGCCGGAGAAGTCCCCATTCTCGCGTACCCGTGGCGGTTGGCGGGTGGCAACGCGTCGATGGAGCCCGGGGACGACTCGTCGGCCGGCCCCGAGGCGCCGAGATCCCCGGCGACGAAGACGTGGCGGCCAGGTGGAACCCTGCGCATCGTGGTGTTGACGTTGGCGTTGTAGGCCGAAGTGGCGCCACGCAACCCAATGGGAATGCGTGGGCCGGAGACCGCGCGTTGTCCCACCGGGGGAGGTGGCGGTCGTCGTGGCGGTGGGCGCATCGTGCCGAGAGCCGGCGCGCTCGGCCGCGCGTCGCTCCGACCGCGCCCGGCGCGAACGTAGCCCGCAGCGGCGGCGGCATCGTGGCGTCGACGGACCCGCGACATCCGTGCTGCGGGCGTTTGCGCCGTGGCGGCGCGTGCGGCGGGGACCGAGCGGCCCCCGGCCGGCGCCGCGCGCGGAGTTCCTCACGGTTGGTGAGGCGCATGAGATAGCCGTTCCCCGTGGCCCGAAAGTTCGAGTCCCCGAAGCGGATTTCGAACCCGACCGGGGAGGGGGTCCGAGCTACCCATGCGGTAGCATGTACCACGGTACTCGGTGCGGATCACCATGGAGGGAGTTGACGGAATGACCTTAGGCGCTCGATTGCCCCACGGTGGGCGCCAAGCGTCGGTGCGGAATATGGTCCCGACACTAACCAGTAGATAGCGCCGTGATCTATCCCTCAATGGTCAATGCTAAGTAACAAGCGACACGAGAGATTTTATCCCGGTTCCGGCCGAGGGGGCCGTACGTCCCAGCGAGAGGCGTGCTCAAGGCACTATATTACTTAGCACGGGGGGTGCTGTAGTGGGGCGGCTACAAGCAAGGCGGGAGAGGAAGCGTGGCTTCCAAGTCTCCGGTGGCGTGGGCGAAGATATTGTGGGAGAATTGGAGAATGAGTACGTGGTGTGTTCCTGTCTCGTATGCGGCTGAGTCCGTCCCCGCGGCTGGGGGTTCGCCCCCCCTTTTATAGATCAAGGGGGCGGCGGGTTACATGCGCGCCGCGCTATCTAGCTACGTGGGGGAGCACGTCGTGCTACGCTGTAGAGTGGGCGGCCGTCGGACGATCTTCGCGGCGATCTGGCCATGATGGCCTACCTTGTACCCGAACAGTGGCGGTTCGAGGGTAGAAGGGCGGCAGATGGTGGCGATGTCCTCTGATAGGCTTCGAGGGAGGTGCTGACGTTGGCTTGTACGGGGCACAGGGGTAGGTAAAACGACGTCCCTTCCCAACGCGCTTCACGGTCTTTCGGGGTTGTTGCTACGGCACACGGCATGCGCCCGCACGCGCGGGGACGGCGGCCATGCCGTTACCGTGGCCGGGATGGCGATCCACCGGCCTAGCGCCTCCACCTAACCCCCGTAGGGTCACGAGAAAGTGAATCGAGGGTGCGTCCGGCCCCCCCTTCGAGGGCTCGGCGCGTTAGTCGTCTTTGGAGCGGGGGCGCGCGGTGTCACGGGACCGACACCGGCCGCTCGCACGATCCCTCCCCACGGTGATGGGGATGGGCTCCTCCCCGGGGAGTTGGTGCGGCGGCACCGGGCGCGAGCCCGGGCGCATGATGGCGCCGCCCCGCCGGTGTCGGGCGTTAAATGCCCGTGTACGGGGGGCCGGCGCACGCGTGAGGGGCGCCCTCGAGCGTGGCGGACCCCCGGCCGAGGGCGGGACGTACCCTCGAGCGAGGCGGAACCCGCTCAGGGGGGAGTGAGCCCTCGAGCGGGGGCGGAGCCCGCTCGAGGGAAGTGTTGCCCCTCGAACGGGGCGGAGCCCGCTCGAGGGAAGTGTTGCTCCTCGAAAGGGGCGGAGCCCCGCCCCGAGGGGGCGCGCGTCCTCGAGCGAGGCGGAGCCTGCTCGAGGGGATCTCTAAGAAGGCCGCCTTGGTGGGCCGTCGGGGTCCCTGCGGCGCGGGCCGTGTCCTGCATGGTTAGGCACCTGCACGGTTAGGCTTAGCGTGTCTTGCTTTTGTCGCGGGTTTTAAGTGAGGGTTTTCCCGTTGTTTAAGGGGACCCCTAGGGCCGTCCCCGATAGCGGTTGAATATTTGTTTCTTGACGAGGCGGTTGGCCGGCGACGAGGCAAACACTTGATTCTCCTTCAAAATGCTTGTCCACACCTGGGCCAAAGACGCCAACCATCATCTGTCGAAAGCTATTCAGAAATGCAGTATTGTGCCAAGCCATTATGTCTTCCAAAGCTTTCTGCACCATGCCAAAAACTTCTTGTTTCTCTTCAGCAGATGTGGTATCAGGTTCTCCCGGCAATAGAACCCTTGGCATGTCAGAGTTGAGGTATGGCACACCACTTCTGTTTTTGGAAAACGGCATTAGACACTTCTGCTGAAATTGATCAATAGCATCCTTCAGTTGCAATTGTTGTTCTGTAGACAGCTCCTCTAAAGTGACATCCATGACATCTTGAATATCAGGCATCTTGATCAACTAGATTGGTCCCACCGAGCGTGCCAAAAAGTGTGTTGACGTAAAATCAGCACCTCACGCCAAGCAAAGCTGGCTTAACACACGTTGCCGAATCCGAAGCGTGCCGATCAATTTTCCCCGAAACCGACAAAGGATGAAAACGAGTTAGATAAAGCACGGGACTTTCCGGTGGTACCGGCAGACAGTTCCATATTTACGGCCTTAGGGCCAATCAAAACAACATATAGCTACAACAAGCTATCCGTCGGCAATCCGAATATCATTCGGGAGCTTTAAAACATGTAAACGAGGATATAGCCGAATGCATGACGTAAGCATGATGAAAGATCGGTCTTTATCTAAGCAACATTACAGCACGTATCCATGACTCGATTATCAAAGATAAATTACAATAAAATAAATAAAGGCGAAGCATGATTATAAATTTGCAGTAAACATGCATGCATAGGCCAAAAGCACTAGTCTACCGCATGTCTAGGTACTTTCAAACTCGTCGAGCGTGACACCAAACAAGTTAATCCACCGCATGATACAACTTGTTTGAAACCACACCACCAACCAAGAATAGATCAATCCACCGCATGATACAATCTAATCATGGAAAGCTAAAGGCATACATTATTTAAAACAAGCTTATGAACACGTTTTGCTCGTGGCGAATTGTCGAAAACAAATGCATGTACCGATTCGGGTTCGGTGGAGAAGGAACAAACTATGCTAGGTTGACATGCTTGAACCCGCAACATGTGGCAATCTAAATTGATTCGAATTTGGCTATTTAAAAGCACGTGATCCATGCGCCACATCGAGTTGAAGATTTGAGCATACATCATATGGATCGTAAACAAAATAGAGCCGAAACCTAACCAATCTCAATTGGGCAATAAGAGTGTTACGTGAATTAAACATAAAGCAAAATTCAAAGCAACACAGGGTAACTAAATGAATCTATTAGATCTTTCCAAATCTAATAGAGCCGATAACTAGCTCCAAGCTAGATCTTAGCCTACTGCATGGCTCATGATCTAATAAGAAACCCTCTTGAACCAAGCTTAAATCCACCGCATGATACTAAGAATGGTAACAAGACTACTTGCATCACGGTCTAAATCCACCACAAGATACTAGACATGATACAAGGTTGCCCGTACTTACGGAGGTCGACGGATCGATGATTCCTCTCGAAGAACTCGACGACTCGACTAGAGGACTCGAAAGATTGGCACGGGGCCGGTTTGTTGTGTAATTGTTCGATCCCTATTACAAACACCAAGGGTTCATATTTATACCCTTGTCCTAACGCGACTCCTAGTCGACCACGATTACAACATTTCTTGCCTAAATTAATGCCCCGGTGCCAATGTCCGTCTTGCATCCGTCATCAATTCATTCCTTTCTCATATTCGAGGCCACGTCATCATGTATTCCCGAATGCTTCCTCTTCCAAGCGCAAAACAACCCTTTCGCCGAATGATGGTGTGCTCCCGACCGCAGACATCTTTACCGAATGCTTTGAGGAAAATTTCTGCCGAATGGTGTTTCCTTACCAAACTCGGCCCACAAGTCGGTCCCTTTCCGTACCAATTTTTGGTGTTAACACTCGGCATGGCAAGCACCAACAACACACACGGAACCCTTCCATCGGCTAGGCCACAAGCTTCATGCCTTGCTCGGACACTCAAGAGGTGGAGCGGATCCCTCCTTTTAGGGGCTCGCTTGAAGTTACTAATGGCCCAGGAGGTCATCATCCGCCTCGACGAGGCGCAAGACTCACGGTCACTCTCTACTGCGGAGTTCAACTTGTGATCTAAGCTCAAAAAACGCATCCTGGGTTGGCTGGTGATAGAGAAGGCGCGAAAAAAGCAGAGCGCCAAGATCTCTCACATCAAGGAAGGGGACGCCAATACCCGCTTTTTCCACCTGAGAGCAAATGGTAGGAGGAGGAAAAACTTCATTTAACGACTCCGGGAGGGGCCTCGATGGCTCTTTAACCAATTGTGACAACCTGCCCAGGAAAATACCGTACTACCGCCTAAACCAATCCACTTTGGTCATTAAGCAGTAATAAAGTATCATCCTGTCGTTAGTTGACGGGTTAACGCCCGGTAAATCACTTATATAGCAACAAGGATCGACATATATGCATTAAAACTCACACGAAGGCGAGTCCAGAGATACAACATAATAAACTTCCAAAATTTACCCCGAAGGGTTTAATTATTACAAACCGAAGTTTTTGTCATAATGACGTAGTTCAGATTTTTTGAAACATCGGAATTAACTAACAGAAACGAGCACACCATGGGAGGTCAGCCATGATGCCTTTAGTCGTCATCCTCCACCCACTCCAGCTCCCAGCCGGGCGGGATCTCTCCGGGCCACACATCACTAAAGGCATTACCTGGATCAACAGATTATAGCAAGGCTGAGTATACTAATACTCAGCAAGACTTACCCGTCGGTGTAACTACTTCACCAACTCTAGACATGAAAGGCTTTTTGGCCACTGGGTTTCTTTTGCTGAAAAGTAACAAAGAGTATGTCCTTACTTTCAAGATTTTAGCACAAGTTATAGTGAGTTTAATCTTTACTAAATTAGCCATCTGATGCAGACAAGGTTGTACAATTCAATTATTCAAGCATAAAATTCATCAACTTCTATTATCATTAGGGATCTCATGGCTAGTGGAGTCAGTAGTCTCAGATAACGGTGAGAGGCCGACAATCGATTGATTCAAACCTTCCAAGGTAGACCTAAACACACGGTGTGATGCCCCCGCGAGGACAACCACCAAGCGGTTCCCAAAACTCTTCGGGTCGGGATCGAATCTTATAGTCTTTTGTGCAGGCTATCCAGCGTACCCCGCGAGGCACCCGGACTCACCATACACCACCGGTAGCTAGCCGTGAGACGCATCCCAAGATGAGTAATAGTAAGATCCCTCGCCGCCTCATTAAGGTACTAGGCTTACCGGTCCCATTCCCGACAAGTGCTTAGTACGTTCAAACACTTAACCCATGATAGCCATTGGACCGGAGTCCACATCCCATGCTCCTACCACGTGAGCAATCCATTTAAGGAGATCTTATGATTCCTATCTAGGAACCTATTCTCGCGAGTGACATCATCACTCGACTTGTAACGATCCTATAGCTTAGCAGCTATCGACCTATGATACTAGTAAGGACACAGGTACCTAGGGATCATGCATCTAAGGTTCCATATAACTCCTGAACTTAAATGCACAAACATCCATAGATAAGCGTATATTAATTTGAAAAGCTGGGTCATATGCACCGGGGCTTGCCTTCATCAACTAAGTTAGCCTGAGCACCCTCCGTGTCGTCGAGTACTTCCACGTACTGCAGGGCATCTTCCGCTTCTCCTTCCTCGGCTTCCGGGACGAGCGAGTAGTCACCGTCAGGAAGATCTACACGGAATGCAATGCAGGGGTCAGGTGATGTGATAGATTATTTATCTTATCCAACTCTTGTTGGCCATATTCACCTTAACAAATAATTAATTATTAATTTCCTTTTCATGAAGGTTATTATTGATATGTGTTTTATTTTTTAATTAAACACTCAATTAATGTTTCCTTTCATAATTGTTATTTCATGTGAGGATTTAATACTTCACCTTTCACTAGAAAAGGTGTGTACAAAGATAATTATTTATAAATTAATTCTTCAACAACAAGGGTGTATTCTTAGCCCTTAATTAAGTTTGACAACATTTCACAAAAAGGGTAAAAGAAAGTAAAAGGCATTTTCCTAATTTAGTCCAAACATTAATCTATAAAAGGCCTCCAAGCTTTTATTTAACAGTAAATCATTAAAAATTCAGTGGAGAGTTTCTTAAGCATCATAACATCTATACTAAGCTACTGAACACACTTGCCATGCTAGAAAAGCTAGGAAAATAATTATTTTGAAAATAACAAAAGCTAGCTAGCAATTCAAGTTAAATGCATACAAAAACAGATAAGCATCAAAATGCTCCAAACTTTCCCATACCTGTTCTCTGGTCCTAAACCATCCTAGAAAACCAGCAAGTACACCTAGAACTACTACTGATCTTACTTTATTAGATTACAAAGGAAAACATGCATATATTAAGAATAAATACTTCTGGTCAACCAAAATTGTGATTAAATCACCAGAGGTGTATCTTGTCATAACAAAACATCATGCACAAGTTGGGCACAAAAACATAAATATTTTTAGCTACAAAAATCATCTAGGAAGAATCTGCATAAATGGAAAACAATTTATAATAAACGATTCACATCATAACTTTGTGCAATGTTTGGCACAGGAGCTAGTCATAACATAAAAAACAACATATCCAAAAATTGGATATAGAGGACCTATGAATTTCAAGGTATTGCAGATCTAGGTTTTTCATTTTTCTATTTTTCATGCTAAAAATATCAAGAAACAGACCAAGTGTGTATAACAAAAGTTGTAGTATTATTCACAGCAAACCCAACAAAATTGAGTTTGCATTTTTCTAACTTTTCTACGATTTTCCAAAGATTTTACAAGTTTCAGCAGTAAGGCTTATACTATTGAAGATGCGTTTTGCACCGGGACCCTTAGGAAGATTTAAAACATTACAACCAGGCCCTCACCTTGCACTTAAGTCCCTGCAAAGAAACGAGACCAAGCAATTGGGTCCCCGGCCATGGGGGCGGCGCGGCTCAGCCGATTCCGGCGAGGCCGGCGGCGCTCTGGCCGGGCAAGGGTGTGGGGAGGAGAGCGAGCTCACCATGGGACCGTTGGCACTCGGAACTTGGGCGGGCGGGCGCCCTACGGCGGCGCATGGCGGTGACCGGCGGGGACGGCCGCAGTGGCCGCAACTCCGGCGAGTGCAATGCACGGGGTCGACCACACGCGATGTTAGGGGCACCAGGAGGTTCTATGAACGGCGCCCAAACGATTTGGTGGCTAGGACGGCACAGAATAGTGCTCGACGGCGACAGCGTCCATGGCGGGCGGCACGGCAAGGGTGGGGCGGCTCGGCAAGGCACGCACAGGAGCGAGCAGTGACCTTAAATAGGCGCTCGGCGGTGACGGCGTGCTGACGATGAAGATACCGCCATGGTACGGCGGCGTTTCGACCGACGCACGTACTGCGGCGCGCGGGTCGGACCGGCGGTCCGCTCGGTGCGCGACGCCGTGCGGCGCGACGGCGAGGCGACACGCGCGCGGCCGACCCCGAGGTGCATCGGGGCGTGGACGCCTAGGGACGCGGCGGCCTCGGTCGGCGGGCCTCGAGTCACGCGCGGCGCGGACGCCAAGGACGGTCGGCGCGCGGGCGCGGTGCGCGGCGCATGACGCGCACGACGTCGTGGCGCGGCGGCGTCCATTCCCAAAAGTTTTGCCGGCTCCCTATTTGAACTTAAAAATCTCCAAAATTTTGAATAGAACTTTACCAACCGTGAATACGAAAGTTGTAGATTTAGCTATCCTCTACCACTTTCAAAAAGGCTATATAAGGTTTTTCTCAATAGAATTTGCAGGAAATGTTTGCCAACTTGGAATGCCCCTCAATTGCCATGAACAGGAGATACTGACCTTTGAGCAAGTTTTTCATGCTTTTCCACTCAAAATTTGAAATGCCAGTCTACATGAAAGTTGTGTCCCTCAACAAGCTGGACAACTTTCATAAAGGTAGATTTTTAAGTGTTTTGGTGAATTTTGGAGAACGCGGCAAAAGTTCCGAAAGACATCTAGGGTTACTAGGGTTTGAGTGGGGTTTGACCAAGTCTTTGACCATGGGTTGGCCCCACATGTGTGTCCACTAGATCAAAGGTGTCATTAGAGTTGGTTGGTGAGTTTTTCAAGGTGAGGACCCAGGTTGATCGTGATTTGACCACTGTCAGCCGGGTTGACCGATGATTAAGGTTAATTAAAAAAACCTGGGGCGTCACAATAATGCGACAAACAACATCTTATCCAGGACCACTTCGAGAAGGCGATGTTCGTAGCACCACCGCGTAACCACGACTTCTCTTGGGAAGACTTGGCGCTCCCTTCTGTGGACCTATCCTCTCTGGATCGCCCCTTCACGCAAGACGAGGTTTGGCAAGCAATCTGCCTCATGCCACAGGACAAGGCCCCAGGTCCGGATGGCTTCACGGGGCACTTCTTCAAATCATGTTGGCCCCTGATTTGGGCTGATGTGAAGGCAGCCGTCGACTCCCTGTATAACTACCGAAGTCTGGACCTCAACCTCCTCAACAAAGCAAATATCGTCCTCATTCCAAAAAAAGGAAGGTGCGGAATCGATCGGCGATTATAGACCCATCAGCCTCATACATGGCATCACTAAGATCTTAACCAAAGTGCTTGCATTGCGCCTAGCGCCTCTCATCAACGACCTTATTTCACCCTGCCAGAGTGCCTTCATCAAACGACGCAGCATCCATGACAACTTTCTTTATGTCCGCAACCTCACGCGAAGATTCCACCGCACGAAAACCCCCGCCCTACTCCTCAAATTGGACATTTCAAAAGCCTTTGATTCAGTACGCTGGGAATACCTAATCTCGCTCATGCAACATCGGGGCTTACCACTTAGATGGCGCAACTAAATACCCGCCCTGCTTGCCACCTCCACCTCGCGTGTGCTGCTAAATGGCATGCCCCTAGAGCTAATTGTTCATGGGAGAGGACTCAGACAAGGGGACCCGCTCTCCCCCTTGCTCTTCATCCTGGAAATTGACCCCCTGCAACGGCTTCTCCAGGTAGCCACGGAGCAAGGATTGCTAACCAAACTGAATGGACGGACAACAAGATTTAGAGTCTCGATGTATGCGGATGACGCCGTCATTTTCCTGAAACCATCGGTGGACGATGCCAACAATCTAAAGGACATCCTCTACAATTTCGGCATGGTAACCGGGCTACAAACAAACCTGCAGAAGACCAGCGTCACGCCAATCAGTTGCAACGGCATCAACCTCGACACCATTCTCGCCAACCTCCCAGTCGCTCGGGCCGCTTTCCCCTTAAAATACCTGGGACTCCCCCTTACTCCGCGACGTCTCAAGAAACTTGACTTCCAGCCTTTGGTGGACAAAGCGGCAGGGAAAATGTCTTCGTGGAATGGCAGAAACCTAACCCAAGCTGGCAGGGCTTGCCTCACAAAGTCGGTGTTATCGTCCCAGCCAGTCTACCTATTAACAGTTCTAAAACCGCCAGTCCAGGTGCTACACAAGCTCGACAAGATCCACAGACGGATCCTATGGGCGGGCGACAGAGCAATCTCAGGAGGGAAATGTAAAGTTAATTGGACTAAAACAACACTGCCTAAGGAATTTAGCGGCCTAGGAATACTAAACCTCACGAAATTCGCATGGGTATTACGGCTACGGTGGCTATGGCAGGATTGGACTTCACCGAATAAGACGTGGGCAGGGACAGAGGTCCCCTGTGATGACGCGGATAAGCTCCTTTTTGCGAACTGCACACTCATATCCTTAGTGACGGCAACAAGGCCAGCTTCTAGCACTCGGGCTGGTTACAGGGAAACAGACCCCAGGACATCGCCCCACTCCTGTTCGCAAAATCGAGAAGGAAGAAACGTTCGGTTGCATCTGCGCTTAGCGAAGCTAATTGGATCCGTGACCTAAATCCCCACTCTAGAATCACACCACCACACCTTCTCGAATTTGCTACGCTATGGAACCTGGTGAGACACGATACTATCCAGCCGCACCAAGAGGACAAAATCACCTGGACTTTGACGCCCTCCGGTGAGTACACTACCTCTTCAGCCTACTTGGCACAGTTCCGCGACCTCTCCGCCAACCAAGCGCTTGCAAGCATCTGGAAGACTTGGGCACCCCCGAAATGTAAGTTCTTCGCTTGGCTCATTTTTCAAGACTGTGTTTGGACCTCTGACAGACTGGCCCGGAGAAACTGGGATCACAGCCCGGTGTGCCCCTGTGCAGAAGCACGCCGAGATGGCTCTTCATCTCATGGCGGTTTGTAGATACTCACGCCGAATTTGGTGTGAGGTGACCACGCGGGTAGGTCTTCATGACCTCCTCCCCGCTACCTGGCCGCTCACCACATCAGCTTGCGAATGGTGGACAACCGTCGCGTCGATCCGGGCACCCCCCCCCCCCCCCGTAAAGGAGCGCGTTCGCTAACTCTTCTTCTGGTCTGCTGGGAGATTTGGAAGGAGAGAAATAACCGCATTTTTTAACGTAGAGAGTCCTCCGTTGTCGTATGGACCTCCCTGGGCCCTCTACCTCGGTGGGTACCAGGACCGACTACTCGGTGGGCCCCTGGGACTACCCGGCTTGCGCTACACGGCACCTGATGGCGTGGAGCACAAGGACTACGGAGGAGAAGTACTCGGTTAGGAAGCTGTATATGTCCTGCGCTGTATGGAAGACTCCTAGACGTACCCGACTAGTACTCTCTCCTTACTCCAACTTGTAACCTTGCCTCCCGGACTATATAAGGCGGGGCAGGGACCGTTCTCTAGCATCTCATACAACTCACGGTGCACTATTACACCATCTTGTAATCGTGCCCAATCAATCCAGAGCTACGCGGCATACAGGACGTAGGGTATTACGCACCTCGCGGCCTGAACCTGTCTAAATTGTGTGCCACGTGTCTCTTCCTTCGAGTTACCGATCTCGGCGAGGCCACATTCATCTACTTCGGGTACTCCCCTTAGTAGGTTGCCGGTCTTAAACAACGACGGCGGCGCGCCGGGTAGGGGATCTCGCCCGAGATCACATGGCGAACTCGACGGCTCCCGTCTACTTCAAGCCAACCGTCGCCTTCAACAGCGGCGACACCTTCGTTTTCGGCGCCTGGGTCTGCACTGCTGACGGCGCGGGCTCCTTCCAGCGCCGCCTAACCATGCCGCCCAACCCGAAGACCGGCTTCGTGACGCTTACCGAAGTTGTCACAGGCGAACTCGCCGACAAGTTCGGCGAAATTTCGCTCTTCAACCACCATGCTGACTTCGAGCTCGAGTCCGCTTCCAACTCGAACTCGACGTCTCCATGGGCCATCGCACGCGAGCCGGCTGCTCAGCCATCGCAAGCGGTCTGCTCACCTTGTGAGCGCTCCGCGCGTGGCCCCCGCATCCTAAGCCGGGCCCGCACGGGGGCTCCCTCTTCGTGCCGGGCTGGCAAGGAGCCCGTACCCGAGTACAACTCGGACTCCGACACCACCCCCGGCCACGCTTCGGACCCCAACCCTCTCTCCGAGTTCTACTCGAACCCCGATTATGAGTTCGACTTCGGGTCGGACCCTGAGGAGCCCAAGTCCGAGGACAACTCCACTAAGCTTCCCTTGTCAGGCCCGGCCTCTGGGCTGGTTATAACATCCACACCGGTCGGGAGATTCGTCTACTGGCCAGACCGCAAGTCTGCTGACTTGATAAGCGGAGACTCACGCTACGTCGCCTACATCGACTCGCTACCGTTCCAGGAGGGAACACCGCTAGCCCGGGCTGACTCGAGCACACCAACGGAGGTGGCGCCTTCTGAGTCCAGCCTTGGCACCCCCGATCGCCAAGTCTTCATGGCCGCTGGCGACGCCCCAGGGCCTTCAGGGACAGCCCAAGACAGATACCTGGAAGACATCTCCTCCGACGAGCTCTCTGCTGATGCTCCACTAAACGAGAACCCTCAGACAGAGACGCTCGACGTGAGCGTAACCGGAAGCGCAGCGAACGTCGCCGACGCCTCCGCGACAACTTCCCCGTCCGCAATCTTGTGGAAGCTCTCGAGGCGGTCGAGAGCAGAGTACACACTACCCCTGAGCAATGCCTCATGTCGATCACAGCGATCGCACGCCAGGCTCAGGGCATACGCGCTGGAGAGGTCATCGCCAAGCTCGCTGAAGACGCCTACTTCATGCGGGTCGACAACAGAGTCAACCAACCTCCTCCAGCCAGGCACCGCGACAACGAAGCCACAAGTCGCAGCGCCAACAACGGTCCCAACCGTACTCGAGCTTAGCTCCCGGCCCGAGCCGAACCGTCATCGCTCCAACGCAGGCGGACCTCCACAGCGTGACAACGACAACGGCCGAGGTCGTCCCCCACCGCGCTCCGGCCGCCGGCGGCGGCCACGACCCCGACGGCGGTGGCGGCGGCGGCGGAAGCTTCAACCATGGAGCCAACGGGGAGGGCCGGCGGCGGCGGCGCCGCGGCGGCCGAGGCCACGCGAACGGCCACGCCTGTGGCGCCTCACATGGCGGCTACGACGCCCGCCAGAAAATTGAGGAGCTGCGGCGGAAGAAGTCGACCACCACAGGCGACGGCGACGGCTTCCCCACCTTCTCACCTCGACTTCGCAACTTGCTCCTCCCCGACAAGTTCAAGCCTTTGGGGATCACCAAGTACGATGCGAAGCAGGACCCCATCCAGTGGCTCAAGTGCTACGCCCTCTCCATTGAGAACGCTGGCGGCAACAACGACACCAAGTGCCTCTACTTCCCCTTCTGCCTGGACCAAGCTCCACTCACATGGCTCGAGTCGCTGGACAAGCACTCGATCGACAAGTGGGACCAGCTGAAGGAGAGTTCACCAGCAACTTCGCGGGCGCCATGGGCCAATCGGGTACTCGCATGGACCTGGCCATGGTCAAGCAGGAACAAGGCGAGACCCTCCGCAAGTACATGTGCCACTTCTTCGACAAGCGCGCTACCGTCGTCGACGTCACCAACAAGGAGGTCATCGACCTCTTCCAAGATGGTCTCTACCACCGCCGCACCTTCGAAGACTTCGGTCGTCGCCGCCCCAGGTCCATCCCCCACCTCAAGGACATGATCACGTCCTGGGCGGATGAAGAAGACAAGGCCAACGCCAAGTACGACGCCATTCGTGGCAAGAGCAAGCAGAACCAGGGCGGCGGCAGCGGCAACAACGCGAACCAAGGCGGTCGCAACAATAACAACAACTACTACTACTACTCGGGTCCCAACCGCAATCGCAAGCCGGACAACACCGCCGCGGCTATCCGCCGCCCCGCGAAGGAGAACTCGATGAAGAACTCCGGCGGCTTCAAGGACTCCGTCGAAGGAGAGGTGCCCGTGGCATCCAAACGGCAACCACACCACCGAGCAGTGCTACCAACTCAGGCACACACTCAAGGATACGCCGGAGCCACCGCACCCTCACGACAAAAAGGGCAAGAAGAAGGACGGCGACAACAACGACTTCCAGGAGCCTAACAAGACCGTCAACGTCCTCTTCGGCGGAGCGCCGGCCAGGCGGGCGGGAGCAGAAGGCTACCCGTCGTGAAGTCATGTCCATTGAGCCAGCGGTCCCGACCCCTCTCAGGTGGTCGGAGGTACCCATCACCTTCTCCCGCGCGGATCAATGGACCAGCTTCTCTGAACCAGGACGGTTCCCCCCTCGTCCTGAAGCCGGTGGTCGCGGGCTCCAAACTCAACAAGGTGCTTATCGACGGTGGAAGCGGGCTCAACGTCCTTTTCACCAAGACCTTGAAGAAGATGAAGCTCGACATCACCCACATGCTCACCAAGAGCAACACGCCCTTCTACGGCATCGTCCCCCGCAACGCGGCTATTCCACCGGGCTCGTAGTCCCGCCGTTACCTTCGGGGAATCTCGGGACAACTACCGTACCGAGTACATCAAGTTCGAGGTCGCGGACTTCGAGACTTCCTACCACGCCATCCTCGGCAGACCGGCCATCGCCAAGTTCATGGCGGTGCCCCACTACACGTACTTGGTACTCAAGATGCCAAGCCCAGCCGGTGTACTCTCTCTTCAAGGGGACTTGAAGATGTCTCACGACTGCGACACAGAAGCCGTGGAGATTGCTTCTACGAATCAAGTACCCAACGCGATGATGGAGGTCTACGCTGCGTCGAAGAAGCTTGCTACAAGCGAACTCGACATCCCGGAGAAGTCCGACGAGCCGCCAACAAGCCTCGCCCACCCGAGGAGGTACTTGTCAAGACGATCGACCTCGGAACAAGAGACCCCAGCAAGACCACCACCATCGGGGCTGGCCTCGACCCCAAATAGGAAGACGCGCTCATCAGCTTCCTTCGGGCTAACCGCGACATCTTCGCGTGGAAGCCAGCGGACATGCCAGGAGTGCCCAGGGAGCTGATTGAGCACTGCCTCAACGTCGATCCTAAGGCCACCCCCAAGAGACAACACCTCCGACGCTTTGCCGACGACAGACGGGACGCCATCAAGAAGGAACTCGCCAAACTACTCGCGGCTGGCTTCATCAGAGAAGTCTTCCATCCTGAGTGGCTCGCCAACCCCGTCCTCGTCCGCAAGAAGAACTCGAACGAGTGGAGGATGTGCGTCGACTACACCGACCTCAACAAACACCGCCCCAAGGACCCCTTCGGGCTGCCGCGGATTGATCAAGTCATCGACTCCACGGCGGGCCGCGACTCGCTCTGCTTCCTCGACCGCTACACCGGGTACCACCGGATCGCGATCAAGGAAGAAGACCAGGAGAAGACCGCGTTCATCACCCCGTTTGGCGCGTACTGCTACACGACCATGTCCTTCGGGTTGAAGAACGCCGGCGCCACCTACCAATGAGCTATCCAGGCCTGCTTCAAGAGGCAACTCAACAAGAACGTCGAAGCCTACGTGGATGACGTGGTCGTCAAGACCAGAAACTCCGACGACCTTGAAGAGACTTTCACATCACTGCGCGAGTACCGCTGGAAGCTCAACCCGAACAAGTGCGTCTTCGGCGTACCCTCAGGCAAACTACTCGGCTTCATCATTAGCCAACGTGGCATCGAAGACAACCCCGAGAAGATCTCCGCCATCACCAGCATGAAAGCTCCCACGAGCATCAAAGACGTCCAGAAGCTGACCGGGTGCATGGCGGCACTGAACAGATTTATCTCGAGGCTCGGAGAACGGGGGCTCACCTTCTTCAAACTACTTAAGCACCAAGAGAAGTTCGTGTGGACTCCAGAGGCGGATCAAGCCCTTGCCCAGCTCAAGGACTTCCTATCGAAGCCACTGATCCTCATGGCTCCTCACAAGGGCGAGCAGCTACTGCTCTACCTCGCTGCGACTACTCACGTGGTCAGTACTGCCATTGTCGTCGAGCGGCAAGAAGACGGCCACGCCTACCCAGTCCAGCGCCTAGTCTACTTCATCAGCGAGGTTCTATCAGAGTCCAAGGCACACTATCAGCCTGTGCAGAAGCTCCTGTACGCAGTACTCATCACCTCGCGGAAGCTACGACACTACTTCCAGCAGTACTTGATCTCCGTCGTCACCGACTACCCACTCGGCGACATCCTGCGGAACCAAGACGCTACTGGAAGATTCTCCAAGTGGGCAGTCGAGCTCGGCGCCCTCACCATCGACTTCAAGCCACGCACAGCCATCAAGTTGCAGGCACTAGTCGACTTCATGGTGGAGTGGCGGGAGAACCAGCTGCCCACTCCCACCGTGCGACCAGAGCATTGGGTGATGTACTTCGACGGCTCACTCAACCTCGAGGGTGCAGGTGCAGGGGTACTCCTGATCTCTCCAACGGGCGAACAACTCAAGTACGTCCTACGGATCTTCCGGAAGGTCTCAAACAACGAAGCCGAGTACAAAGCTCTCCTACACGGGCACCGCCTCACGGCTTCACTGGGCATCAAGCGGCTACTAGTCTACGGCGACTCCGCAGTGGTCATCAACCAAGTCAACAAGTCCTGGGACCGCAACAAGGAGAACATGGACACCTACTGCCTAGAAGTCCGCAAGCTCGAGAACAAGTTCTACGGTCTCGAGTTCCACCACATCGTCCACGACAACAACGTTGCAGCGGACATTCTCTCGAAGGTTGGATCTACTCGCGCTCAAGTACCGGCGGGTGTCTTCGTTCACGAGCTTCACGCGCCATCCATCCGGAGCCGGCGCCACCGACCCTTGTCCCGGCTCACCCACCGGTGGACGGGAGGTCATGATGATCGACGTGGACCGGAGGCAACCCTTCATCGACTACCTCGGCGAGCGAGAAGGTTCCCTCCGACAAGAACTCGGCCCGAGCGACTCATCCGCCGTGCCAAGTCCTACGTCCTCGTCGGAGACAAGCTTTACAAGCAGGGCGCATCTTCTGGAGTACTCATGAAGTGCGTCCCTCGGGGAGAAGGCAAGGACATCTTGGAGGAGATCCACAAGGGCGTCTGCGGCAACCACGCATCCTCACGCAAGCTGGTCAGCAAGGCCTTCCAGCGAGCTTTCTACTGGCCCACGGCTGCGGGCGATGCCGAAGAACTCGTCGAGAAGGTGCCGGGGATGCCGTACTTCACCAAGCGAAGAACACGTCCCGGCCTACAAGCTAGTCACCATACCACCAACCCGGCCCTTTGCCTGCCGGGGGCTCGACATGATTGGGCCACCGCCAACCGCGCCGGTGGTTTCAACGAGTATTGGTGGCCATCGACAAGTTCACCAAGTGGATCGAGGTCAAGCCGGTCACATGCCCCAAGACCGACGAGTACTCGACTTCCGGATGAACGAGTACATCGCTACGGACTACCCCACCGCATCATCACGGATCCGGGCTCCAACTTCAACAACCACCGGTTCCGGGAGTACCGCGAGAACGGCGGGATCTACGTCCGATACATCTCGGTCGCCCATCCTCGGGCAAACGAGACAAGTCGAGCGCGCCAATGGGATGGTGCTTGACGCTCTCAAGAAGCGGCTACACGATCTTGCTAACTCCAAAGGGGGCAAGTGGATCAAGGAACTACCCAACGCACTGCGGGGGCTACGAACTCGGCCATCCATGCCAACGGGGCAATCCCCTTACTTTCTTGTCTACGGCTCCGAAGCAATCCTCCCCGCCGACGTCATATGGAACTCGCCGGCGGTGGAGCACAACGACGAAGGCGTCTCCGAAGACGACAGACGAGTTGACATCGACGGCCTCGAAGAAGCTCGCCGTGCCTTGCCCTCGTCCAATCGGCAAGGTACCTAGAGGGTATCCGACGCAACCACGATCGCAACGTCAAGGAACGCTCCTTCAACGTTGGTGATCTCGTCCTCCGTCGCATCCCGAACACGGAAGGACTACACAAGCTCGGCTCCCCACGGGAAGGTCACTTCACCGTGGCAAAGATGACCGGCCGGGCTCCTACCGCCTCCGGACACTTGAAGGCGAAGACATCAACAACTCGTGGAACGTTGACCGGCTCTGTCGATTCTACGCCTAGTCTACACGACTACTCCGGGGTTCAAGTCTACACGACTACATCAACACCCTCTGCGCCATAAGCGCCCTCCGGTCCCGGCTCCGGTCTCGGACTACTCCTCTCCAGGATCCGGCCCCGCGCGGCCTACCTACGAATCTCGGGTGCGACGAGCGTCAAGGACTCTAGCGGCGGTCTACTAAGAGACCGTGTACTCCAAGATCCGGCCTACACGGCTACTTACGGATCTCTGCGCCGTAAGCGGCTACCCGCCCTAGCACTACTCGGGTCGTAAGCGGCCTCCGGTCCGGGCGACTACTCGTAACTATGGGCATGGCCATCCAGGTGTACTTCTTCAGTAATAAAGTTTGATTGCTCATCAACTTCTTTACTGTCTACTCCCTTCAACGGGACCACTACCGCGGAGTACGACTACTCACATCCACTCCACGATGGGCTCCGCACTGCGAGATCGTGACTACGAGTACTCATTCTTTGGAATTTTTCTTTCATTAATACTTAAGCAATTCATTACAATTGTTTTTGTACAACTTTGGCTACGAGCTAACTATTACAGGGCTACTGGAGATTGAGCTTATTGGTTACTTGCTCCGCAACGGGAGCCATCTGCTCCAGCAGCTCCGCGTACTCCGCATCGGTGCAGTTGGCGGCTACCCCGCCGGCCGACTACTTCCACCGGCGCCTTCGGGAAGTAGGACTTCATGAAGGCCAAGACCTGCTTCGGGATCGACCTCGCCATGTGCTTCACATAAGCCGCCAGCCGGCTTGGGGCTTCCCTGAGGCGATCCACCAGTGGAGCGATCTTGGGGCCGCCCGGGTGCGGCACCAAGAGCCTTGCGATCGGCAGCGCGGCTTCTTCAAGTTCCTTCAGCCGGGCCCCCAGTGCCTCGCAGTCTTCATTCAACTTCTGCAACGATTTGTAGTAGTTGACGAGATCGCGGTCAGAAGCAATTCGAAGCTCCATGTTCTTCTCGCACTCGAAGGCAAGTTCTTTGTAGTCGAGCTCGAGTACCTAGCGGGCCTCTTGCTCCCAGTAGAAGAGGTTCTTCATACTCGTCTCCGAGGACTTCAACTGCTCCACTTGGCCCTCAAGCTCTGCAATACAACAAAGCGCAACGGGTCAGACTACCTCTCGACCTCCAACAACTACCCAACAAGTCAAGCAGCGTACCTTTGTTCTTGTTGCGGAGGCTCTTATTCTTCCGCACCAAGTCGTCGCCCTTCGCCTGCAGCTCTTGGATGTCATTGTGATACTTGGCAAAGGCGGCGTCGAGCTTGGCCTGCATGGCAGCCGCGTGCTTCCGCGACTTCAAAAGCTAATCCTCCAATGCCTCGGCCCGAGCACCGTGTCACCAAAGCCCCGCAAAGCATGTTGGACTTCTCGCGAGAACCTCTCCACGACGTCGCCGCACGGACAACACACGTCAACGAGTACTCAACAACGAGAGGATTGACTACTCGGAAGCTAAGGCTACTTACCTTCATCCTTTGCTCGTCCCTGGCGGACTGCCTCCAGGTGCCTGGCCACCGTTGCCGGGTCCACCAGATCGTCCGCGAGCAGCTCCACCCCACCACGACTACACACGGGGGCTTCCGTCATCGGCGCAGAGCGGATGGGCTCTGCGTCCTGGATCTCCGGGGAGCAGACAGCCACCTCCAGAGCAACCTCTGGTGGCACGGTGGCCTCCTCTCCTCCGGTCGCTGCGGCGGCTTAATCGGCGACCTCCTTCATCTGCTCGGGGGCGCCTTCAGCAGCTTCCGGTGCCTGTGGTGTCGACTTCTGCATGGGCACCGCTGCAGGGATATCGCTCCCTTCGGCCTCGACGCCTGGCAAGAGGACATCAACTCCATCAGCAATTACGACTACTCTATGGGGAAGATTACAGCTTCAGTAGAGTACTCACCCTCGACCACGCTGGCCTCGGGCAACGCGGCTCCAGCAGCTGGCACTCCTGACTCCGCCTGAGGGGCTAGGGTAGACTCCTCGGCGGGCGGCGCGACTTCTTCCTCCGCCACCGTCGTGGATGGCTCATCTCCCTCCCAGGACAAGTCTGTTGATTTCCTGCAGAAGTACACAAAGCTAGTTGTCATTCAAGTTCGACTACTACACCAAGTACTACTCGGGAAGGCTCAATACTTACAGGCTCGACCGGACTATTGTCACGGTCGGGGCTCCAAGGATGCTGGCAATATCCACCAGTCCAGCTTCGGTGGGCGCCTCCTCTTGCGCCTCTGTGGCTGTTGCTTCTCCTCCAGCAGCAGTAGCCGGTGCAGCGCTCTCCTGCGCTCCCGCGGCTATCACTTCTTCGGCGGCGGCGCCCGCGAGCTCCGTGCTCCCCTGAGGAGCAGGGGGCCGGCGCTCCAACTGCGCTAGGAGTTCTTCAACAGTGGGGGCTGGGCTACGACTCCCAACCGGCTCCCCCACTGTGTCCCACTCGCCTTCGTCGCCCTCCTCGACGGGCTCCGTCGGTGACACCTCCTGCATTCAAGGGAGATCAATCGTCAACAAGCGTACTCGTACGACGGGTACTTGACTACGCTAGTCAAGACATCTTACCTCTTGAGGCATGGTCTCTGAGACCCTCAGCTTCTTCGCCACCCGCTTGCGGGCGGGGTTGCGCGGATTCCGTGGTGGCGTAGCCAGACTAGCCTCTAGGCTAGCCGGCGGGTCTTGCACAAGAGGTACATGAGGCAAGCCTGGACGGCTAAACCTCGACCGCTGCTGAAAGCGGTCCTGCAACGTCTCCTCGTCGTCGTCATCGTCGTCGTCGTCGGAGGTGTCCTCCACGATGACGGTGTCATCGCCTTCGCCGACTTCTCGCCGCTCCTTGGCTTTGGCTTTCCCTTCCTTCGAGATCTCGATCCCCTGAGGGGGTGGCTGCGGCCCAGAGACGAACATTTTCAAGTCATCCTGCAAGGCACAAGACATCAGCGCGACTACTAACAAGCAAGGACTACTCGACTAAGGGGTACGACTACTTACCTCCTTTGGCGGGCGCGCGGTGGAGTACTCCTAGACGGGGCACGCCGTGTACGGCGGTATGTCCTTGAAGATCCGCGTCAGCCTCTCGATGATGTCGTCATCGTCCATCTCGCCTCCGGGCATCCGCGACGTGTCGTCGTCGCCGGTGTACTCGAAGCCCAAAGTGTCGCGGGCCATCAGCGGCTGCACCCTCCGCTTCATAAAACTGAAGGCCACGTGCTTGGCCCTCAGTCCAGCTTCTCTGAGCACCTTGATGCGTGCCAGTAGCTCGGGGAGCTGGATTCCCTCCTGCATTGTGGGCTCCGTGTTCCACCAGTCGCGGTGCCTGGGCTGCCTCCCACTCGGCTTCGGCAGGCCGGGGTGGTGGTTCGTGATGTAGAACCACCTCGTGTCACACCCTGAAATTTCCAATTTCAGGATGTGAATAGAAAGAATAATTAAATAACAATTTTCTCATAATTTTAAAATTTTTCCAACATTTGTTTTCTTTACAGGGAATATAGTATAGAAAAAAATCCTTTGTTTGATTTTCTAAATCAAATAAAATGCTGTGAGTGTTGCATTCAAGCCGATGCATCTAGTGGTGCTTAAGTGCAAAAAGGTTTCAAAATGCGTTTAGGAGATGTCCAAAACCTTCCGAGAATTTTCCGGAATTTTCTGGAAATTATTCTCATTTTCTCCGAGCATTTTCTATTTATCAGAAGGCCCTAAAAATCTTTTTCACGAGCACCAAATGCTTTATTTGGGTTGTTCATGTCGTAAGATATCTCTAGGATTTTTCCTAGAATTTTTGTGATTTTCTGGGTATTTTTCGTGCCTCTAAACATTTTCTGGGCATTTCCTGGATTTGTTCTTGCACTGAAAAATATTTAAAAAATCTACTGGATTGGGCCGAGCCAGGGGCCCGACCCAACCCGCTCCGCCACACCGGCCCGGCCCGCGGGCCCGCGGAGCCCATCGTGGCCCAACCGGCCGCGGTCCGAGCCGCCACGGCCGGGCCGCCGCCGCCTCCGGCGCCCGCGCCGGCCCCATAAAAGGCGGCGAACCGCCCCCCGCGCCGCCGCCCTAGCGCGCCCCTCGCGCGCCGGCCGCGCGCCGCCGCGCGCCGCACACGGCCGAAGCCGGCGCCGCCGTGCGGAACCAGGCCGCCGGCGCCGCCTCCGATTCCGGCCGGCCCCGTCGTTCTCCGCCCGAGGTGAGCACACCATCCTGTTCCAAACGAGCTCCTATTTCGATTTTGTGCCTTAATCGAGTCCCTAGCTCGCCGGAGCACCGGCGCCGCCGCCTGTCCAGAGCCGCCGCCGCCCCCTCCTGGTGTTCCTGTGTGCGACCTGTGTCCTGAGGAAGAGGATAAGGTGGCAGCTTTGCACTTGACCCCCTGAAAAATCTGGAAAATAATTAGATCCACTTTTGAGTCTTGCACCTTTCCTGGAAAACCCCCTGGAAAGATTAGATTCCGTAGATCCAATCCATCCCAGGCACTTTTATAGATCTAACCCTGAGTTTTATCCTTTTCCCGAGCACTGTTTTTTTTTGTGTCTTGCAAATCTTTTCTGCTACCCCTCCAAATCTATAGTTAATCACGAACAGGTCCTTTCAATCTTGTTTTTCTCATATCTTTTTCGTTTTAGCTCCGATTTGATCCGTTCAAGTTGCGTTAGGTTCATAATAATGTAAAGCACGCGTTAGTGGTGCGTTTTCACAATGTTTTGTTTTCTAAAAATAATATTAATATTAATTTTGATTAATGTCTAGTTATGCATGCCTTTTTATAAATAAAAGCAATATAGATCTATACCCGTTTTTCATAATCAAATTTAATTTGATTAATGATTACTTTACATGCTTTTATAAATAAATTCCAATTAGATCTTTTACTCGGTTTTTCTACAAGCCAAATATTAATTGGCTTAATGATTAATTAACTTTTATAATTAAAAGTTGATTAGGCTTTTACTCCGGCTTTATAAATAAATGTTAACCTTGATTAATACCAATTTAATGCTGTTTTTGATAATAATATGATCCACTTGAATTACAAAGTTCCGTTTAGATTATTCATATAGTTTAGTTTTTCTAAATTAAATGTTTAATTGATTAATTCATATATGAATCTTTATAAATAAAACTTGATTAGTTCTTTATACCGGTTTTGCAAATAAAGTTTAATTTACTTTAATTCCAACATGGGGTATTTTATTGATGAAATATCCTTACATATATTTTGTTAATTAAAATAAATCCAGCTCATAGTTTGATCTCTCATATGTGCAAATCAATCGTTAGACGTTCTTTACCTCAGTATCTAAAGTCTATCTGAAGCTCTGAATCTTTCTAGTGTTAGCCCAAGCTAAACCATGTGCATCCAATCAAGCCTTAGAGTTTCTACTTAACTTAGTAGCTTTATCTGTGTGAGTAGTTTTCACTGCTCAGTTGCCTATCAAGTAATCTTATCACTCTTATTTCATGTCTCTTTTAGAATCTCGTTCATCAATATCTAGTTCCTACCTATCCTATCTCAGTTAAGTTGTCTCTTTATGAATCAGTTGTGTTCTTGTGCCTAATCTATCGTAGCTACCTTTCTTTAGAGTTTACCCTGTTATCTGCTTCACCTGTCAGATCAGTTCACCCTTGGTTAGTGTGTCAGTTGTTCATCCGAGTTCTCTTTGTAGGCTAGTTCTCCTAAACCCTAGCCTAAGGTTTGTGTGCGTGCTATAGTTCGTTGTTATCGTTCTAGTTCGTTTCGCCTTAACCTTGTGCGTTAGCATGTGTATCACCTGTTACTTGTTTTAACACTAAAACCGCATGTTAATCTTGACTAATTCTTATTCCAATGCTTTTATAAATAAAAAGTGATTAGGTTCTAATCCGGTTTTCTCTAATCATGATGTAATTGGTTAATCCCTATTCATAACTAGTTTTTCTAAATAAAAGATGTTAGAGTTAAACATCGGTTCTTATAATAAAGTTAATATGCCTAATGACAGCATAAATGCCTTTTCAATATTAAAATATGTTTAGTTGAACACGTGACATAAAGTTACTCGTCTAGATATCTTATACTTATCTTTTTAAAGTGATTGTTAATTTGACATAACTTCTACTCGAATGTTATAAATAAAATATGATTAGGTTTATCGCGATTTCTTTAATTAAATGTAATTTGCTTAACGGTAACATAGAGTATTTCTCTGAAATATTCTTTCGCATGACTTCTTAATTAAAATATGCCAAGCGTAGTTTCTTGTTGTTTAATAATGATCTCACGATAGTTTCAAGCTTAGTTCTGTTTCAGCGTTTCTTGCGTAACCAACAGAATCGAGCTCTATCTCAATGCGATCTTTCCGGTCCTTGCTCAATCTTCCACAATCATCTCTTCAAAGCTAATCAAGCCTTTCCCTTCCAAGCATACTTTGTGTTCTTTAGTGATCCATCTAATCAAGCCTATCCTTTAGTGCGTTCTTTTAAAGCTTTGATTTGATTGATGCATTGTTCTTAGTTATGCTTGTTTGTTTGCTTTGTATGCTTGTGCTCGATGATTGATGCGAGTAGAATGAACGTGGTTCGAGAGCTTTGGAAGAGTGTGAAGGTGAAGACAATCTGAGCAACTACTCTTTGGTTAAAGGCAAGTGTGTCCTTGATCTTTGTCCCAATAACTATGATTAATCACTTTGCATTGCTTTGCATTAATTTTGATGGGTGCCTATTAAGGATGACTAGCCTCTTTTGACCATTATCTTGAACCTGGTTTTAATTAATTTTGATGGTAGATGTTGCTTAGTTTGCTCAACTGGGTTGGTAATAATCAACATGGTTATCATTTTATGCTCTATGTTCCTTTATGATAATTTTAATACAAGATCACTGTGCATTAATCGGAACATGGAGAACCACCCAGGAAAACAGTACAACCACAAGAACTAATGGGCAATGGTCTTGGCTGAATAATTAGGAACTTTAGCTTGTGGTGACCTTACGATAAGGACAAGGGATCGGCGGTCTTGCGGGGTATGGACTCGCTCTAGCGGGGGGTTGGGTGAGTTATTCTTTTATGGTGGGGTATCGACCTGCTAGGGGACTTTATACCTTGCTAAGCGATCCGGACCTTGTGGGTCACAACTTGTTGGAGAACCTTTGTAAAGGCCTCGTAGCGTCCCTATGCAATCACACCTCGGTAGTGTGGTATGGTGCACGATCGGCATCGCATGGTTGGGTACAAAGTTCTTCGGAGCTTTTACGGCGCTTGTGGTGAAAATGTACAATCTCTCGCAAAGTGTAAAACTAATCGATTAGCCGTGCTCACGGTCAAGAGCGGCCTGGACCCTCACATGATAATTGAACTTGAAGATGGACTTAAATCGTGCTCTCTAGTTATGCTTGCCATGTGCTCATGGTGTATCTCTTATCTTTATGCTTAATGTGGGTTGGTATAAACTTATACTTTATTAGTAATTAGGTGCTAATAAAATTTGACCAACTAAAATGCTAAATGCTTTGAGCCAGTCCACTATAAAACCTTTGCATTCATACTTTCCCCACACTTGCTGAGTACGACAAGTGCTCACCCTTGCTATAAACAATGTTGCTCAGAAGGAGGAAGCTACTCGGAAGTCTTGTGAAGATGTTGTGGAGTTCTAGGCGTACGCAACCCCCAGTCGATTGCTTGTGAAGTTTGGTGCCTTCGTTTCCAGGATTAAGCGTAAACTCTGATAATCTCCCTTTTTCTTACGTGATATTGTTTCTGTTATTCACTTATGTCAACTATATGCATGAAACTTGATCCTGGCATGCATATAGGTTTGCACTTGGTTTCCTTCGGAAAAACAGGTGTGACACCTCGCCTTCCAATCGGCGTTGGAGTCAATGAGCTTATACGCCAGGTGCTGCTCAGCGGCGTCTTCTCTCATCTAGATGCCGGCCCCTCCGACTACTCGTGGATTGCTGGCGCTCGGCTGCGGCTTCACCCGGAAAAATTTCCGGAAGAGGATCCAGTGCGGCTTGATCCCAAGGAATGCTTCACAAAAATGGATGAAGACCGCGGTATGGAAAATGCCGTTAGGTTTCAGATTGAGGTACTCAACTCCGTAGTACCTGAGGAGGCCCTTGAAGAAATCACTAGTCGGAAGCGCGAGTCCGCGCTCCACGAAACGCGCAAACATCGGGATCTCATCTTCGGCTTTCTCCATTGGATACGGATCTCCGGTGGCGGCCCTCCACATATCCACCTTCTCCCGGATAAATCCGCTGTTCAGAAGGGCCAACAGATCTTCGGTCTTCACCTTTGACTTTTTCCACTCGCGGTTTGGATCTGCTCGTGGTGGAGACATCGGCGGTCTTTGCTCCGGTGGCGCCGCGGCGGCCTCTTCGCGGCCCCTCTTCTTCCCGGCGACCTTCGCAGACTTGGACGGTGAAGGCTTCATTCTCCAAGTACAGGGCGTCTTCACGCGCATCCGCTCGGGGGCTACTCTGGAAGCTTTGGGTGGCGGCGCACTTAGATCTACTGCGGCGGCGGCGTGCGCTGGAAGTGGATCTGCCTCAGATCGATTCGAAATGGCTACAACACAGATGGGTGAAAACCCCTAAGGGTTTTGGCTTCTATTTATAAGTCAAACCGGCCCTCCAACGGCCAGATCGATAATTCCGCGCTCGGCTGACTCAGCGGCCGCGCGTGACCCTTTTCGCATTCTACTAGTCGACGCGCCTCACCTTGGGGGCTCGGCTACTTCTACTCGACTACCTGGGAAGCGACAAGACTCAGGAGCATCTCAGGACACATTCTTCAAGATGACCCTTCAATTCGAAAGGAAGTACTCGACTCAAGGCTCGGGGGCTCCGTGCCACGTGTCCTTCGGTTTTTGGCGCCCGCATTCTCCCCACCGCCGCCACCAGTCGCCCCGCTCGCCTTCGCCGCTCTCTCCCCGCCGCAGCCCTGCTCTTCTCCAGCCCCACCGCTCCCTGGGTGACGATGGTGATGAGGACGCGGTTATTGGCGTGCGGACGTACGTCCGGCCAACCTAAAGATGGTTGATGCGGATCCATCGACGTCGTCCCCGGCCACGACGACGAGCCGACCGGCCGCCACAGGCCACGAGAACAACTACTTCATTCGCGACAGAGGTTAGTCCTACTTGAACCCCCAACTCCCTCTCTCTCATCGGTCACCAAAATCGATCTACTATATATTCATGTCAATGTGGATTAATTAGGGAGACATGCCTAGATAGTTCATCTTTAATTGATTGACTGTGGTTTTGATTGATGGGTTTTGTTGCCCCAAGTCTGTGTGAATAAATTGTTGCTAACAGATGTAGTTATATGAACTGTTGAAATTCATTTTCATGTTCCTGGTGCTACAATTTTTGCACTGTAAATTCATGAAAAGCATCGAGGATGTTAGCATACTTTAATTCTGCTATGCTCTGAATGTACCAGATCGACAGACCTGTTAGCATATACTTTAATTCTGCTATGCTCAGATCGACAGTTATGCTTTGGACCTGTTAGCATACTTTAATTCTGATGGCCACAAAATTTCATTTTGGGAATTGCATCGCAGTGGTTTATAATGTAGTCCACCCAATCTGCTATATATTCATGTCAAGGTGGATTAGGGAGACACGCCTTAATAGTTCATCTTCAATTGATTGACTGTGAATTTGATGAATAGATTTTGTTGCTCCAAGTCTGTTTTCAATAAATTGTTGCTAACAGATGAAGTTATATGAAATGTTGAAATTCATTTTCATGTTCCTGCTGCTATAATTTTTGCATTAGCATACTTCAATTCTGCTATGCTCTGAATGTACCAAATCGACACTTATGTGTTGGACCTGTTAGCATACTTTAATTGTGCTATGCTCTGAATGTACCAGATCGACAGTTATGCTTTGGACCTGTTAGCATATACTTTAATTCTGATGGCCACAAAATGTCATTGGGAATTGCATCTCAGTGGTTTATAATGTAGTCCACCCAATCTGCTATATATTCATGTCAAGGTGGATTAGGGAGACATGCCTTAATAGTTCATCTTCAATTAATTGACTGTGGATTTGATGGATGGATTTTGTTGCTCCAAGTCTGTTTTGAATAAATTGTTGCTAACAGATGAAGTTATATGAAATGTTGAAATTCATTTTCATGTTCTATTTGCTATAATTTTTGCCTTTGTAAATTCATGAAAAGCATAAAGGATGTTAGCATACTTTAATTTCGTTATGCTTTGAATGTAGTGATAACTAGACTTGTCTTATGCTTTGTTGTGAGTGTTATTTGTTTCACTACTTGTCATATATATTGTTATTGTTGGTGTCATGATGTGTTGTGAGTGTTGTTTCACTACTATCATATATAATGTCATGACCATTGCTTTATCCTCCTGTTGCATGTACATATGGAACACACAATCCAACGTTTGCTCAAGTTGGACAAGGAACGATTGAAGGAATTTATTCTCTCGCTTTGATATATAAGCATATTGTTGTGTCCCTGTCAAAATGGTTAGCACCTATCCCGTATGCTAATTAAGTAAAATATGAGCGTGTATGTACGTATGAAGCTCACGAGAGGTTTGGTATCTAGATTCTGCTAAACAACATCCCCCGCTAAAGTTCCCAGACCTCCAAAATGTTTTGAACTGGTCAGTTTCTTGTAGGTTTTGTTCACAAAAATTCAATCTCTTAGTGTTTCTAATTGGTATTGCTGACCATGCAAGGCCTTTGGTACAATATTTTTTGTTCACAAAAAATCAATCTCTTAGTGTTTCTAATTGGTATTACTGATCATGCAGGGCCTTTGGTGATGCACAGTACATAGTGACGAAAGGAAAGAAAAAAGCCAAAAGCCAAACTCAAGCACAAAACAAATCTCATTGTAAGACCGAGGTTTTTTTATGGTCCCTTCTTACCTATTTGGTACTGCATTAACTTGTCATTTTGGTACCTTGATGCAGTGTGCTCAGCAGCCACGGGGGTCCTCTTTGTGTGGATTCCATGTGGCATTCCATATGTTAAGACTACTCGATGCTGTAAGTAGATAATAATGCTCAACCTTGTCTCTGCTCATATTATCCATCTGATTTTAGAAAATGATTTCTACTTGTATTCTCATAAATGATTCTATTTTGCAGGATTTCAAACCTCCTGTAGATGTTTCCACAAAAGATGTAAAGCGTGTCCGGGAGATGCTGTGCGAGTACATTCTTAAGGAGACCAACGACCGAAAGGGCAAGTTCTACAGAGGTGCACCGTGAGTTTATTGTGACCAAAAATGTTGAAACTCATTCAGTCTTCTTTAGTCAGGTGTTGTTGCCTGAGAAACCTGCTTGGCTTGCTTGGTTGGGGTCAGATACTGCCTGGTTCAGTCTGTTTTCTCATGACTCCATCCAAACAAGCCCTGATGAGAGTAACTTGAAACTTGATGTTATCCTAGCTAGCTTGTCTATAAATGTGATCTTGCTTTGCCAATATCTGTGATGTGAGAATGTGTTTGTAATGTCTCCTTACTGTGGTGGCTGCCATATCCTGGCTGGTTCCAGGATGCAGCCCCTGGTGGCTGCCAAATCCTGGCTGGTTCCAGGATGCCGTCGATGGGCGGGGGTTCTTGTAGGGATGGGCGCCGTATCTGTAACAGGCGTTAATTAAAGCTCGTTACAAACACTGATCAGTAAGTAACGGGCTTCATTCGGAAAGCCCGTGTAACACCTACATTTTTAGCTCCTAATAAATCACCTACTAAATCACGCGAGTTTTCAAAACCGTTCCGCTGAGCTCATTTACCCCCTTTCGAAACCCCGGTCGTTCTCTCTCTCTCACCCTCGGCGCGCGTGCCGCGAATTCCGTCGGCACCGCCCGCACCCGGGCCATCGCCCGTCGCGTGTCGCCCTAGCACCATTGTCGGCCACCACGCCGGGAATCCCGCGCAAGCCGCGGTCTCGCCGGCCGGTCTGCCTTGCAATCACCGCCGTCCCAGAATAAAGACTGGTATCTGAGAACACCCAGAATAATTTGCAAAAATCCTCCTTCCCCTCTCTCCTAATTTCCTAGAAATTCCCCTAAATTTTTCTAGGACTTTTCCCTAATTCTTTTCTTTTTCTTTTTCCCATTTTCCTCTTCTTTTTCTCTTTTTCCTTTTTTTTCTCTTTTTCCTTTTTTCCTTTCTTTTTTCTCTTTTTTCTCTTTTTCCTTTCTTCTTTCCCTTTTTTCTTCTTCCTCCAGGCCGCGCCTGGCTCCTCCCCGTGCACGCGCTCCCACAGGACCGGCGTCCGCCCCCCTCCTCCGGCCCGCACCGGCCGGCCGGGCTCGCCGGCGCCGCACGCAAGCCGGCCCCGCGCCGCCCGCGCCGCCCCCACGGAGCCGCGTCGCCCTCCTCTCCCCCGACGGCGGCGGCCGGCGGCCCGAACTATCACCTCCACCATTACTCCCCCCCCCCCCCCGACCGGTCTCCTCTCCATAGCCACAGCAGCTACCTGCACGAAGCGTCGCATCCCACAGTGTCGCGCCGCACGGAGGCTCGCCGGCGAGTCAACGCCAGGATATTTCCCCCCACCGCCATTGCCGAAGCTCCCAAATCTCGGAGTCCGGCCGGGTTACCGCCTTTCCGCTGCTATAAAAGGACCCGCTGCGCCTCGCACAAGCCCCAGCCGAACCACCACACCTCCCAAGCCTCCAAGCACAACCACCACCAACCGCCATAGCCGGTCGCCGCCCGGCGCCGCGGAGCTGCCTCCACAAGCGATATCGGTCTAAGGTGAGCACGGGGTCGAGATCCCCTCGGTTCCCCCTCCGTTTTGCCCCATCTCCCGGACGTCGCCGTGGCCAGGGTCGTCGGCGGGCACCCTTGCCGGCCGGCCCCTGCGCGGCCTGCCCCCTCCCCTGTTCTGGATCGGGAGGAAGAGGAGGTAGAAGATGGCTGTTTAGCCAAAGGCCCCCTAGCCTTTTTCCTTTTTCCCCACCAAGCCCCTCCTCTTTATTCCCTCTCTCTCCTTCTTTCAAATCAGACCCTAACCCTTAAGATATTTCACCAAAACAACCCCACCCTTTATAATTAGGCCCCTAGGCTATTATAATTAAACCCTCACTATATCTAAATATTATAATTATGTCCTTTTCTTTTAAAGCAAATTACTAACAGGCCCTTAATTAACCATAAACACCTCCTTTCACCCATCATTTCATGCGCGATTTTAATTCAAATCGTGTCCAAACTCCCTCACACCCGTACCGGGTATGCCGCTACCGATCCGTCACCTAAAACCCCCTGCATAACATTTATTCCTCTATTTTATCTAAATGCCTTCCTCGAGCTCAGCCGGAAAATTTTGTGTGCTTATATTGATTGCATGCTTGCTTGTGTGTGTGCTATAGCCGACGGAGTGAACGAAGGTGGGTACCCCGAGCCAGAGCTTGGAACCGAGTACTGCGAGCAGGAGCCCGAGATCCCGAACGCCGAGCCGGAACTCCCCGAAGACTTCGAAGACGGCAAGTTCAATCTCATCCTTTGATGCATGCTTTTGTCCTAGTTTTATAAACACAACCCTATACCCATTTTATAAATTGCATATTGTTTTACTGCAAAAACCTGGTAGGATAGCCACCCTTGATTGCTATGATTAAACCTTTGATTGGCCTAAATGATTGCTTTAAAAATGTGGGAATGCTTTATAATGGGAATGGGATATTTTGGAAAATGAGTGAAGAACTGGGTAGACGGGATGTACGTGTGTGTCAGGAGTATGGGTGAGCTCGTACCTGTGTGGTTGGGCATGTTGGGAGTTGTCCATCTTGTCGTTAAGGACCGGGTTGCGTGACATCTCACCTGACCCAAATCATCGTACAACCACTCGACCGTTGTATGTGGCAACGACTTAGCATAAACCCCACTAGTTAATCTACTTGCCATCTGGTGTGCGGGTGAGCGGCGGGACACCAAGGAGTAGGGGTACACTCTGTGTGAGGTACGCTCTGGATATGTGTGATAACCCCTTGGTTGCTCCCGTGGTGGCTCGTAGGGTTAGCTAAGGTGGGTAATGGCTTTGATAGGATCCGCACCGGCACTAAGGTGTTCGTGTGACGGTACCCTACTTGTGGGTAAAGATGTACAACCTCTGCAGAGTGTCAAACCTATTCGAATAGCCATGTCCACGGTATTGGACGAGTCACAGTGTAGTCACAAAAACTAGTGTTTGGGTTGGGAAGTTACTTGGCGTGAGTTGTCTTTCGGGTTAAGTGTATGGCTGTGTGCCTGGGCTACTGCGGACGGGAAGTCCGGTAGTACCATAGTGGTTTTCATAAAACAACTGAGTCACTTGGGTTATAAAAATTGGTTTGCGAAAACCTTTTTGAAAATGAACCCCTACATGAGTAAATGAGTTTGCAAATTAACCTTAGCCTGTTCCTTGATATATCATGTGCATGATCTGCTTATAAGCCCCTCCGTGGGTGGGGTTGGACTTGTTGAGTACGTATGTGCTCACCCTTGTTTAACTAACTGTTTTTCAGAGGAGGATCCCAACTTCCTTCCCGAAGACATCGAGTAGGTTGCTGCCCTACACCCTACCGTGCCTGTGTACCCAGGGCCTCCACAGAGAGCTTCCATGGTGTGGTACTCTGATGAGGCTTTGGAAGCCTTCGCTATCGTAGTTTGGTCTATAGCACTTGTGTTGTTCCTTGTGGCATTGGCACTCCCGTGCCCACTATGCCGCCGTAATGTAAAAGACTGATCCACCTATTGTAATAAATGTGTTGCCAGCCTCTTGGGACTAGTATTTGTGTCACATTTAGTCACCTCTGATGAGGGGACGCTTCAGGTGGTATCAGAGTCGTAGTTTAGTCGTAGGACACGACCCCTAGGATACGAGACCTCCTCTGGCCCCTCTCTAACCTTTTTTTTTGCTAAGCTCATCTTTTCCCAAATCCTTACCTTGATCCTTACCTAATTCCAGATGGCTAACCCGGGATGGAACGCAGGAGTCTGCCCCATCCAGCCTGGCCTCCCTAACCTGCTCCTACTCAGCTTAGAGCGCGTCGGAGTAAGGGACCCACCAGAGTTAGTCTATCGGGAGCACGAACGCTACGGCACCCTTCGGTGTAAAGTGCTGATCTTCGTGGGAGGAAGTACGCTCTACCCCGACATAGAACCCTGGTTCGTCTCTGCCACTGGGTTTAGCTTCGCTGACACCTACCCAAAGGCTGCTCGGAAGGCCCTTCGACGTCTACGAGTGGTTTATAGGCAGCATCTCAGAAGGACTCCAATGGGATTTTCCCACCCTCCAGAGGTAGAGGATGCTCATGGATTGACCGCATGAGGGGACTAGAACGAGAGGAGAAGACCTAGAAGATGCAGTTTCCCACCTGTCTATCTACCTCAATGGCTAGACCACCTCTACCAGGAACAAGCCCAGCAACTGAAGCAACAGATTGACAGGGCGGAAAGAGCCGAGCAAAGGATAGAATTTGAAAGGATAAAGACAACGATGGAGGAAGTTGCCCTAGCCAACATGGAGCAAGATTACCTTAGGGAAAGGGAGCTCACTCTAATGGCCAATAAAGCCCTATGGGATGAGGTCAAAGAACATAGAAGGAGAGAAGAAGCTGGATTGGAGGAAGATGAACCCGAAGAAACTCATTGGGACAAAGGGACCCAGACCGAGGACAGGATATCGGAGCAAGACCTCCCACCAAAGAAGCATCGCATTCAGATGGAGGAAGAGTCCCATGAGGATAGACTAGAATGTCTAGGCTAGAGTTATGTTCTAATAATAATAAGTGTACCCCAACCTTATTGATAAATAAAGCTATCTATCTTTTGTACCCCACAACTGGTTCAACTCTACCCTTGTTTTCAGATGGTGGAAGATGGATGGACCCAAGGCGTGTGCCAGGAGGAGCCTGGTTTAGCTCACCTCCTTATCAACTATCTGGAGCGCCTCAGTATCACTGAGCACCCTAGGTACTACAGCATAAAGTACGAGCAACTCGGCACTCTTCGATGTAGGGTGGTCCTCTCTGTCACCAGAAGCAACCGCCACACCAACATCGAGCCGTGGCGCGTGACCGCCACAGGGTTTCGACACTGAGACACCTACCCCTTGGCCCTCAGAAAAGCCCTCCGCTACCTGTGTCGGATCTACGAGGAACACCTCGTCCCCACACCAATGAGGTATTTTCCTCCCGCCATCAGAACCCCAGTCTGGCAGGCCCGCATGAGAAACCTGGAACGACGCCGCCATCAAGAAGACCTGTTGTACCACATAGTTGCCTACCTAGTCTCCCTGGACAAACTCTTTGATGACTAAGCCAAGCTCTTGAGGGAGCAAATCAGTAGGGCCGAGCAAGCAGAAGTCACAGTAAGGATGCACCAAGTCCAAGTGGCTCAAGCTAAAGAAAGGACCGCAGCCGCCACAAGCAGTGAAGTCATTGCCCATGAAGCTTCAAGCGGATCCAAGACCAGCGCATGCAGGAATGGACCAACAGTGGAACACCCGTTCCGGCCATTGGTGAAGCACAAGTCTTGCTTGGGACACCCCTTGTAGGATGGGGAGGAACTATTGAAGCCCCGCCAGCACCACCAGTGGTCACCGAACAACCAACGGCGACCGCAGAAGTTGCAGCACAGCCCCAAGAGAATGGAAACCCTGAGGGCGAGGACGACGATAAGCTGCTCATTCCGGTGAAAAGTGCACTCAACCCTGGAAGATGGCTCTCCTCGTGAGTAGCATACCCCTGTTGCCTTGACCCAGGGATTGAAGCCGTGCTGGTCCGAGTTTAGAGTCACACCCTTAGCTCTTGTCGTAGCACTGAGTCGTGCAGTGTGTCCGCGTAGTGTCAGTCGCGTAGTCGGGATGTATCCTCCTCACTTGTTTGTAATAAAATTTGTCTGTGCTTGTTTGTTTACATGTGTTTGTTGAGTGCTTGCCGGCTGGAGTAGACTCTGCCTTTTTTGAAAAGAAATTCGTCATAATCCACTTAAACATCACAAAAAACTAGATCTCTTAGAAACTCGCTCCTTTACAGATGGTTTCCAGGCACCCTGCTAGGACCCACCAAGGCTCCGGTCGTATGGACACTGAAGGATTGCAAGCCGATCGAAGGGAGCGCCTTAACGACCAGGAAGTGAACCAAGGCGAAGATGAAGGAGAGAACACTGTCCTGCCACCGCCACCCCCTCCCGTAGAACTGGCACAAGTTCTGGCCAACCAGACCCTGCTGATGGAGGCCATATTCAATGCCGTCAACCGTCCAAGGCCCCAAGTTCTGGGCATGAATGAGAAGCTGATAGAGTTCCTCAAGATGAAGCCACCCACTTTTGGCGGGTCCATGAACCCCTTGGATGTTGATGACTGGCTGAGAGCCATTCTAAGGGAACTGGAGCCTTTCCACTGCGAAGACCGAGACAAGGTTCTCCTGGCCACTCACCAGCTCACCGGGACAGCCCTAGCCTGGTGGGAGAACTACTGTGCAGCAGCTAAGGATCCCTCCGCCGTCACTTGGGATGAGTTCGTGGAAGAGTTTCGCCGCTACCACATCCCAGAAGCCACGCTGAAGCGTAAGGCAGATGAGTTCCGCGAACTCCGCCAGGGCAACAAGTCCGTAGAGGAGTACACATACCAGTTCATAGAACTGGCTCGTTATGCCCCAGAAGAAGTGGACAAGGACTCCAAGAAGCGGGAGATGTTCAAGAAGGGATTGACTCCAGAGCTGAGGACCCTGCTTACCCCTCAGATCTACCCGGACTTCAACACCCTCATGAACATGGCCATACTCACAGAGAGAGCCAGGGCGGAAGAGAAGAAAGAGAACAAGCGCAAGTTCATGGAGCACAAGGCTCAACAGCAAGAGCGCTCCCAGAGATAGAGAAGCTTCGGATACCCCGTGTCCAGGTTCCAAGCCCCCATGCAGTACAGAACCCAGTCCCAAGCCACGGGCTCGCAAGGCCCCAGAACCCAGTTCAAATTGTACAACAACCAGAACACCATGAAGCCCCCACAGAACAACACTAGCCAGGTCACTGCCAACAACAACAACAACTCCAGGGTGTGTTTCAACTATCGTGAGACCGGACACTTCATTGCCAACTGCCCTTATGCCAAGAAGCCAACAGCCTCAGCCTTCTCCAACTCAGTTAATGGGCCAAGACTGCTCGTATGTGGAGCCAACTGCATGCCGGTACGCAGCAACAAGAACTTTGGCAACAACAACAACCAGCAGATGAGGCAGCCCCAACAGCCTTATGGACGAGCCCGCGTCAACCACATCAACGCACAGGAGGCTCAGGAAGCACAAGGCGTAGTGCTCGGTGATTCCTGGTCAGCTCAGTCTTGGCAACCATATTATTTGATTCAGGAGCATCGCACTCATTCATATCCTCAAGTTTTGTGGAAAAGCATAGCATACCTACAATACTACTAAAAGCACCCCTATTAACTCGAACGCTCGGAGGTGACATCAAGTGTCAACTGGGATGCCCCCTGGTAAGGATCATTTTAAGTGGGGTAGAATTCCTAGCGGACCTAGTAATACTGAAGTACAAGGGAATAGATGTGATCCTTGGGATGGATTGGTTAAGCCAACACCATGGCCTTATAAGTTGCGCCGATAAAGTAGTGCACCTAACCAACCCAGACGGGATACAAGTGACCTGCCACACCCGAGGACACAAGCCAGACATAATGGTTTTCAACATGGAAGCCAAGTCCATAGAGGATGTCCCAGTTCCACGAAGAACTCCCCGGAATGCCACCAGATAGGGATATAGAGTTCGTCATCGACCTTATTCCCGGAACCTCTCCCATAGCCAAGAGACCTTATAGGATGGCAGCCCCTGAGTTGGCAGAATTGAAGAAGCAGCTAGGAGAACTCCAGCGAAGCGGATTTATCAGACCAAGCTCATCACCATGGGGAGCCCCAGTGCTTTTCGTAGAAAAGAAGGATAAGAGCATGAGGATGTGTGTGGACTATCGCTCGCTGAACGAAGTTACTATCAAAAACAAGTACCCCCTCCCCAGGATAGATGACCTATTCAACCGGCTGAAAGGAGCCAAGTATTTTTTTTGAAGGTGAATTTAAGGTCAGGATACCACCAACTTAAGGTTAGGGAAAGTGGCATCCCCAAGACCGCCTTTGTCACCCGTTACGGGCAGTATGAGTTCACAGTGATGTCCTTTGGACTCACCAACGCACCAGCATGTTTTATGAACCTCATGAATAAGGTGTTTATGGAAGAGTTGGACAAGTTTGTCGTAGTCTTCATTGACGACATACTTGTTTACTCCAAGAGTGTGGAGGAGCATGAGCAGCATCTTCGAGTAGTGTTGGGGAAACTAAGGGCACACAAGTTGTACGCTAAGTTCAGCAAGTGTGAGTTCTGGCTAGAGAAAATATCCTTCCTTGGGCATATTCTGACTGTGGAAGGAGTAGCAGTAGACCCCGGGAAAGTCGAAACAGTCTCCAACTGGCAACAACCGACCAATGTGAGCGAGATCAGAAGCTTTCTTGGTTTAGCAGGGTACTATCGGAGGTTCATTGAAGGATTTTCCAAGATTGCCCGACCCATGACGGAGCTGCTCAAGAAGGAGAAGAAGTTCAACTGGACGGAGTTGTGTGAGAGAAGTTTCTAGGAGTTCAAGAGAAGATTGACCACAGCCCCAGTGCTGACCTTGCCAGACATTCAACGGGATTTTGTCGTATATTGCGACGCCTCCCGACAAGGGTTGGGATATGTTCTCATGCAAGATGGGAAAGTAGTGGCATATGCTTCCCGCCAGCTCAAACCCCACAAGCTAAATTATCCCACCCATGATTTGGAGTTTGCAGCCGTAGTGCACGCCCTTAAGATTTGGAGACATTACCTGATTGGGAATAAGCGTGAGATCTATACCGACCACAAGAGCCTAAAGTACATCTTCTCCCAGCCCGACCTGAACCTAAGGCAAAGAAGGTGGCTAGAGTTAGTTAAAGATTATAACCTAGAGATTCACTACCACCCAGGGAAAGCCAATGTAGTAGCAGATGCCCTAAGTCGAAAATCCTCCGAGAAGGCAGCACCCGAGAGTACCCAGTAGCAAGAGGAAATGGCACGACTCAACGTGCACATTGTTCCCCAAGGCTACGTCCGCCAACTAAGTGTTCAGCCTACCTTAGAGGAGAAGATCCGGAAGGCCCAAGAGACCGATGAAAATCTGGTGAAAATTCGCAAACACACGGGAGAAAATAAGGCCCCAAACTTTAGAGTGGATGATCAAGGCACACTGTGGTATAAGAATAGGATATGCGTGCCTGAAGGCGGAGATTTCCGACAGACCATCATGGATGAGGCACACAACTCGGCATATTCCATCCACCCGGGATCCACCAAGATGTATATGGATTTAAAGCAGAAGTATTGGTGGAATGGAATGAAAGCGGACATTGCCCGATTCGTCGCCCACTGTGACACATGTCAAAGGATTAAAGCGGAACATCAGAAACCTGCAGGACTGTTACAGCCTTTACCCATCCCAGTATGGAAATGGGACGAAATAGGCATTGACTTTATAGTAGGTTTGCCCAAGACTCAGAAGGTACACGATTCCATATGGGTAATAGTGGACCGACTCACTAAAGTCGCTCACTTTCTACCCGTACGGACCAATTATGGAGGAGAGAAGTTGGCAAAACTCTACATAGAGAACATAGTGAAGTTGCATGGAGTGCCTAGCAGGATAGTCTCAGACAGAGGGACCCAGTTTACCTCTAGGTTTTGGAAAAGCTTACATAAAGCCATGGGTACCAAGCTGGATTTCAGCTCAGCATATCACCCACAGACCGAGAAGGTAAACCAAATTATGGAAGATGAGCATGTGTCCTCACCTATGGCAAAGGCTGGGGGCAGAGTCTACCATACGCAGAGTTCTCCTACAACAACGGCTATCAAGCGAGCCTAGGAATGTCACCGTTTGAAGCCTTATATGGGAGGAAATGTAGAACACCCCTGATGTGGTCAGAAGTGGGGGAACGTGCCCTGGTTTGGCCCGCACTTATAAAAGAAGCCGAGGAGCGAGTAGCCGACATTCGAGAGAAGTTGAAGGCCACCCAATCCCGACAAAAGAGCTATGAAGATAGGAAGAGGCGCGAAGCAAGCTTCAATCCTGGAGATTTCGCTTACCTCAAGGTTTCACCTATCCGAGGGACTCGAAAATTTCATGTGCATGGGAAGTTATCCCCTCGTTACATTGGACCGTACAAAGTGCTGAAGAGGGTTGGAGAACTAGCATACCGGTTGGAGTTACCAGAAGAGATGTCAGATATACACCCGGTGTTTCATGTCTCCCAGTTACGCAGATGTTTGAAGGTCCTCGAAGAGAAGCGAGTAACGGTAGAGACCATCGATCTACAGCCAGACCTTAGGTACCAGGAAGTGCCCGTCAAGATTTTGGACACAGTGGTCAAAAGAACGAGAACGTCAGAAGTACGGGTGTGCAGAGTCCAATGGAGCAGACACGGAGTAGAAGAAGTCACGTGGGAACGAGAGGACACGTTGAAGAAAGAGTTTCCCCACCTGTTCGAAAACTAGCCGAATCTCGAGGGCGAGATTCATTTTAAGTGGGGTAGGTTTGTAATGCCCGCATTTTTAGCTCCTAATAAATCACCTACTAAATCACGCGAGTTTTCAAAACCGTTCCGCTGAGCTCATTTACCCCCTTTTGAAACCCCAGTCGTTCTCTCTCTCTCACACTCAGCGCGCGTGCCGCGAATTCCTCCAGCACCGCCCGCACCCGGGCCATCGCCCGTCGCGTGCCGCCCTAGCACCGTTGTCGGCCACCACGCTGGGAATCCCGCGCACGCTGCGGTCCCGCCGGTCGGTCTGCCTCGCCATCACCGCCGTCCCAGAATAAACGCCAGTATTTGAGAACACCCAGAATAATTCGCAAAAATCCTCCTTCCCCTCTCTCTTAATTTCCTAGAAATTCCCCTAAATTTTTCTAGGACTTTTCCCTAATTCTTTTCTTTTTCTTTTTCCCATTTTCCTCTTCTTTTTCTCTTTTTCCTTTCTTTTTCTCTTTTTCCTTTCTTTTTCTCTTTTTCCTTTCTTTTTTTCTCTTTTTCCTTTCTTCTTTCCCTTCTTTCTTCTTCCTCCAGGCCGCGCTTGGCTCCTCCTCGTGCGCGCGCTCCCACGGGACCGGCGCCGCCCCCTCCACCTCCGGCCCGCACCGGCCGACCGGCTCGCCGATGCCGCACGCAAGCCGGCCCCGCGTCGCCCTCCTCTCCCCTGACAGTGGCGACCGGCGGCCGAACCGTCACCTCCACCATTACTACCCCCGCCGACCGGTCTCGTCTCCACAGCCACAGCAGTCGCCTGCACGAAGCGTCGCATCCCACAGTGCCGCGCCGCACGGAGGCTCGCCGGTGAGTCAACACCGGGATATTTCCCCCCACTACCATTGCAGAAGCTCCGAGAGCTCGGAGTCTGGTCGGGTTACCGCCTTTCCGCGGCTATAAAAGGACCTGCCGCGCCTCGCACAAGCCCCAGCCGAACCACCACACCTCCCAAGACTCCAAACACCACCACCACCAACCACCATAGCCGGCCGCCGCCCGGCGCCGCGGAGCCACCTCCACAAGCCATTTCGGTCCAAGGTGAGCACGGGGTCGAGATCCCCTTGGTCCCCCTCCGTTTTGCCCCATCTCCCGGTCGTCGCGTGGCCAGGGTCACCGGAGGGCACCCCTGCCGGCCGGCCCTCACGCGGCCTGCCCCCTCCCCTGTTCTGGATCGGGAGGAAGGGGAGGTACAAGATGGCTGTTTAGCCAAAGGCCCCCTGGACTTTTTCCTCTTCCCCCACCAAGCCCCTCCTCTTTATTCCCTCTCTCTCCTTATTTCAAATCAGACCCTAACCCTTAAGATATTTCACCAAAACAACCCCACCCTTTATAATTAGGCCCCTAGGCTATTATAATTAAACCCTCACTATATCTAAATATTATAATCATGTCCTTTTCTTTTAAAGCAAATTACTAACAGGCCCTTAGTTAACCCTAAACACCTCCTTTCACCCATCATTTCATGCGCGATTTTAATTCAAATCGTGCCCAAACTCCCTCACACCCGTACTGGGTATACCGCTACCGATCTGTCACCCAAAACCCCCTGCATAACATTTATTCCTCTATTTTATCTAAATGCCTTCCTCGAGCTCAGCCGGAAAATTTTGTGTGCTTATATTGATTGGATGCTTGCTTGTGTGTGCGCTATAGCCGCCGGAGTGAACGAAGGAGGGTACCCCGAGCCAGAGCTTGGAACCGAGTACTGCGAGCAGGAGCCCGAGATCCCGAACGCCGAGCCGGAACTCCCCGAAGACTTCGAAGACGGCAAGTTCAATCTCATCCTTTAATGCATGCTTTTGTCCTAGTTTTATAAACACAACCCTATACCCATTTTATAAATTGCATATTGTTTTACTGCAAAAACCATGTAGGATAGACACCCTTGATTGCTATGATTACACCTTTGATTGGCCTAAATGGTTGCTTTAAAAATGTGTGAGTGCTTTATAATGGGAATGGGATATTTCGGAAAATGGGTAAAGAACTGGGTAGACGGGATGGACGTGTGTGTCAGGAGTATGGGTGAGCTCGTACCTGTGTGGTTGGGCATGTTGGGAGTTGTCCATCTTGTCGTTAAGGACCGGGTTGCGTGACATCTCACCTGACCCAAATCATCGTACAACCACTCGACCGTTGTATGTGGCAACGGCTTAGCATAAACCCCACTAGTTAATCTACTTGCCATCTGGTGTGCGGGTGAGTGGCGGGAGGCCAAGGAGTAGGGGTACGCTCTGTGTGAGGTACGCCCTAGTTATGTGTGATAACCCCTTGGTTGCTCCCGTGGTGGCTCGTAGGGTTAGCTAAGGTGGGTAATGGCTTTGATAGCATCCGCACCGGCACTAAGGTGTTCATGTGACGGTACCCTACTTGTGGGTAAAGATGTACAACCTCTGCAGAGTGTCAAACCTATTCGAATAGTCGTGTCCACGGTATTGGACGAGTCATGGTGTGGTCACAAAAACTAGTGTTTGGGTTGGGAAGTTTCTTGGCGTGAGTTGTCTTTCGGGTTAAGCGTATGGCTGTGTGCCTGGGCTACTGCGGACGGGAAGGCCGGTAGTACCACAGTGGTTTTCTTAAAACAACTGTCACTTGGGTTATAAAAATTGGTTTGCGAAAACCTTTTTGAAAATGAACCCCTGCATGAGTAAATGAGTTTGCAAATTAACCTTAGCCTGTTCCTTGATATATCATGTGCATGATCTGCTTATAAGCCCCTCCGTGGGTGGTGTTGGACTTGTTGAGTACGTATGTGCTCACCCTTGTTTAACTAACTGTTTTTCAGAGGAGGGTCCCAACTTTGTTCCTGAAGATGTCGAGTAGGTCGCTACCCTACACCCAACCGTGCCTGTGTACCCAGGGCCTCCACAGAGAGCTTCCATGGTGTGGTACTCTAATGAGGCTTTGGAAGCCTTCGCTATCGTAGTTTGGTCTATAGAACTTGTGTTGTTCCTTGTGGCGTTGGCACTCCCGTGCCCACTATACCGCCGTAATGTAAAAGACTGATCCACTTGTTGTAATAAATGTGTTTCCATCCTCCTGGGACTGGTATTTGTGTCACATTTAGTCACCTCTGATGAGGGGACGCTTCAGTCTGTTACAAAAATGCCCACAATGTAACGGGTAGTATAAAAGCCTGTTACCAGTCCTGTCCGGTGGGCCCCAGGACCTGGCCGTTCATCGAGATATAGGAGACGCAGGTTGAAAGCAAGCGTCTCCTTTAATAGAGAGAAAGCAGACGCGCGTAGAAACAGATGGATCTCATTTCATTGAGACAGTGGAGACGCCGGTTCAGAAAGCAAGCGTCTCTGATGTTAATTTAACAGTAACGGGCTCTGTTTCATACCCGTTACCAAAGTTCCATGTGGGCCCAGAGAAACAGACATTTCACGTGACCGTTGACTAGTTGTGGTAACGGTCGTTGTTTGATGCCCGTTACGAATACTAGTTGTGTTGAGACCCGCATGAAATAGACGCGTCTCATTTCGTCAAGATAGTGGAGACGCAGGTGCACATCGGGCGTCTCTGATATTGAGCTTATGTAACGGGCTTTTCTTTGGTGCCCATTATCAAGTTCCCTGTGGGCCCAGAAAAACAGCCATTTCACGTGACTGGTGGCTAGTTTTGGTAACAGTCGTTGTTTAATGCCCGTTACGAATATGTCTTATCAGTAACGGGCATCTGCCCATTACCTTTCTTGGCTTATTTGTAACACTTGATCGGTAACGGGCGCATTGCCCGTTACCAAAGGCGATCTACGCCCGTTACCAAAACCATTTTTCACGTAGTCGATGTTACGACCATCAAGAGGAACCTTTCCATCTCGAGAACCGAGCAAGATGACTTTCTCATCTTGTATCACTGGTGGAGAGCGAGGCTTTGTTCAGGCCTTTAGTCCCGGTTCAACTTTGGAGCCGGGACTAAATGCCTTTCGTCGACGTGGCCCGAAATGGTCGCTGTAGCCGGTCCCCCCTTTAGTCCCGATTCGTATTACGAACCGTGACTAAAGGAGAGCTCCCAACGGCTCCATCCGGCAATAATTGCCCCCGACCTACCCCTTTAGTCTCGGCTCGTAACACCAGTCGGGACTAAAACATTAGTCCTGGCTACCCTTTAGTCTCGGCTCGTAACACCAGTCGGGACTAAAGGCCAGGGGCAATATAACGCATGTACCTTCTTCTTCCTCCTGCCCCCGATCCATTCACCAGAGCCATTCACCCGAGCCATTCAAGCTCCTCCCCCCGTGGCGACTCAAGCCTAGGGTGGTGCTGCGATTTTTTTCTTCATTAGTTTGTGAAGATTTCTCTCCTCCAAGGTGTTGTAAAGGTTAGAATCTTCATCCTCCCTTCATTTGTGGTGATTAAATTTTGTTTTATGGTTTAGAGATGGAGAAAATAGAAATGTTAATTAGAGAGATGAGATTTTGTATATACACGTGAAGATGTAGTTAGGATGGTACTTGCATTGTTCCTTCTTTCATTAAAATCTTGTTTTTCATAATATTGAATTTTTCTTGTATATATATATAGTTTATAAAATATATGCTCATAAAAGAAGACATAGCGAAAATGTGCTAGGTATTTCCATTGTTTCATTGTTTAGAAATGATTTTATTCTAGGTAGCCATCGGAGGAAATAGAAGATTAATTATTTTGTTAAGTATGTTTTTAATTTATATATAGAATAAATGTAAGCATTCTCTTATTTTATTATTTTTCATAATTTTGAATTTTACTTGTACATATAGTTTATAAAATATATGCTCGTAAAGAAAAAATAGACATAGAGAAAATGTAGCTATAGTTTGTTTTGTACATATAGTTTATTTCCATTCTTACATTATTTAGAAATGTTTTTATTTCTAGGTAGATATATAAGATCGAATTCTTTTATTAAGTATTTTTTTAGTTTTATATACAATAAATGTAAGTATTTTCTTTTTTTATACAGAGCCCCACGTCCTAATTAGATACAGTTTCACCTTGCGGGCTACGTGGGGACTGCCTGCAGCTCCGCGAGGTGGGGCTGTAGCTAGATAGGAGGTGTAGCGCATGTGTGGTACTGTAAGTGGGTTAGTGAGGTGTATATGACGGTGAGGTGAGACTGTTGTAGTTCCCGGAGCATCCAGTCTTCTTGTTTTTGATACAGAGCCCCACATCCTAATTAGCTACAGTTTAACATCACGGGCTACGTGGGGACTGCCTGCAGCTTCGTGATGTTGGACTGTAGCTAGATAGGAGGTGTAGCGCATGTGTAGTACTGTAAGTGGGAGAGTCAGGTGTATATGACGGTGAGGTGAGACTGTTGTAGTTCCCGGAGCATCTAGTCTTCTGAGTTATGTACAGTAATGGTAGTGTTGAATTCTATCCCCTTTTGTTTTTTTATTTATGCATATATTGAATCCAATCTATAAATATGTAGGTATGTGTACATATAGTACATAAAATACTGTGTTGAATTCTATGGCCCCTCTTATTTCTAGGTAGCTATAGGAGGAAATAGAAGATTAAATTCTTCTATTAAGTATTTTTTTAGTTTTATATACAATAAATATAAGTATTTTCTTTTTTTTATACAGAGCTCCACGTCCTAATTAGCTACAGCTTCACCTCACGGGCTACGTGGGGACTGCCTACAGCTCCGTGAGGTGGGACTGTAGCTAGATAGGAGGTGTAGCGCATGTGTGGCACTGTAAGTGGGAGAGTCAGGTGTATATGATGGTGAGGTGAGACTGTTGTATAGTTCGCGGAGCATCTAGTCTTCTGAGCTATGTACAGTAATAATAGTGTTGAATTTTATCCCCTTTTGTTTTTTATTTCTAGGCTATAGGAGGAAATAGAAGATTAAATTCTTTTATTAAGTTTTTTTTAGTTTTATATACAACAAATGTAAGCATTTTCTTTTTTTTTCTTGTTTTTGATACAGAGCCCCACATCCTAATGAGCTACAGTTTAACATCGCGGGCTACGTGGGGACTGCCTGCAGCTCCGCGATGTTGGACTGTAGCTAGATAGGAGGTGTAGTGCATGTGTAGTACTGTAAGTGGGAGAGTCGGGTGTATATGACGGTGAGGTGAGACTGTTGTAGTTCCCGGAGCATCTAGGTCTTCTGAGTCGCTGGTTCATAAAGGTTATGTACAGTAATAGTTCCCTTTTGTTTTTCTATTTATGCATATATTGAATCCAATGTATATATGCAAACTAATCCTATTTATTGTGAACAATGTGTGTTATTTTGAGTTGGATGTAGTTTGAGCTAACAATGTCGTCGTCAAGTGGTGTTGGAAATGGCGTCCGTGGTCGTGGCATAGTCCGTCGCCGTGGCGGGCGTGGTGGCCGTGGCATTGGCCATGCAGGTCTCGGTGGCCGTGGAGGTGGTTTGGAGGACCCGTTGCCTCTACGTCCAGGATTGCACTTTCACCGCGAGATTACCTTGCCAATGGGTGATCCAGGACGTGTAGCTAACTTGGTAATATAGGAATTGAAATTAATTTGCTTTACATAGAACTTTTTTCCATTTCACATGGAAAATCTGTAATTTTAGTTACATATATAATTATTGTAGGTTCTCAACAATATCAGATGGCTTAGAGACATTATCGGGGATATGAATGGTACTCCTATAGTGCAAACTGAGCACGTTTATGAGCACATGGCAAAAGTGTATATCTCTTTCACCATACCCGCTCGATATGTAGACTATGGCCAGTTGCCAGCAAGCGCACCACACCCGATGGTTGCCATTGCAACAGTTGGCAAAACAGCACCTATTCGGTTAACCTGAGAGAGGACTGCTGTGGAGAATTGTCTACAACAGCTCCAGAATAATGTTGGGTGCTTCGTGCCGGACCTTTCCTTTTTTAAATTAAGGCAACTCGAGACGGGTGAAGGAACTGTGATTGAGGCTACGGAGAGGCTTTGCAGGGCTCATCAAGATGTGGTAATATACATTTATATATAAAAGAATTTCTATTCATTATTAATTAATTTGTTTTTGTTACATATATATCATCATCATCTGATTGTGTGCAGGATCACTCTGGTTCTACCTATGCTTCAATTAGCTTCCGTGCGATTCTGAATCAAGTCGTGGAAAGAGTTGGGATGGATTACTATGGTGGGGAGCCGTTTTTCAGCAACAATTGGAAGTGTCAAGCAATTCTAAGTTTCTACAAGCCAGCAGAACCCGAGGCTTCATTCACTACAAAAAATCTTGTGATCTATGACGGTCAATTTTCGTCACGGAGTATCAAAACCTCATCATAAAACGACATCTATGACGAAATTTGAGAACGTCATGTATTGAGCGTCACGGATCCCTTCTCGTGACGTCCTTAAATTTTCGTCATAGATTAGCGTGATCCATGACGTTCTGAAGTCTTCATAGATTAGTGTAAACCCCATTGAACCCAGCCCGAAGCCCAAAATCTATGACGAAGGTGATCGTCATGGATTAACTTGCCATGTCACTTGCAGAGATGAGTTGGCTGCTGACGTGGATAAGGACGTGGCTATTGATGACATGGCAGTTGGTGATGTGGGCAGGCACATGGCAAATGACATGGCAGCCACATGGCAAACGACTTGGCAGCCACATGGCGCTGATGTGGCAGCCACTTAGTAGGTGATGTGACGATGATGACGTCAGTACATACGTTTTGTCAAAAGGCCGAATTCAAAATGGGCCTAAAATAGGCTTACTATTTCCAGCTTATTCAAAAAACAAAACCCATATAAATTTCAAATCAATTAGCAATGATTCCAGCCCAAAAAATAACAAAATCAAATGAATCATATTTCCATTCAGCATGACAATAAATGGAACATATCACATACATTTTTTTCATCTAGGATAACTCGATGTCAACCATTATAGCACCAGAAACAACAAAATAGTTTTCAGCAGAATACATAAGTTGTAGTCACAAAATTTGGCTCCTGCAAAAAGTTCCTCCAACTCAGCTTGCTTCATCTTTGACCTATAAGAAATATGCATGTATGCTTGACACCCTTCTCATTCACATCCACAAGTCCGCAGCCATGTTGTACCTGCACATATACATGATAAATTTAAAAATGTAAAGGAAATTCAGAGGTAGAGATTTCTGCAATGTGAGTTCCATACATACACAAAATGTAAGCAAAGCACCAATCTCAGTTAGGCATTTCGACAAATAGTTCATGCACAGACCTGCTACGGATAGGTAGAACGCCTACACAAATATCCAATTAAATCACACATATTCTTAGTGTACACAGGAGCTCATGAAAAGGATTAACAATGGCATGGATTGGATCGAAGTTGTCATTTCAAAGGCAAAGCAATTAACTTTCTAAAGCAATGATTACTACACCAGCATCTCATATTACCACTCTATCCCCACTCCAGATATCGCAAGTGATATATAGAAAAGATGTAACACCATTTAATTCAAAGAATAAGCTATTAGTGTACTACACCCTCAAACTGAACTGCTGCCAACAGCACTGAGGAACACACAATCGAGTGGAGCAGGAAGCCGATGCAGAAATATGAAAGCTTGCTACTATGAACTGTGAACACAAGTTGCTACTTGCAAGCACACTGATTATTGATCATGCACTACGACACGCCAAAGCATGCAAGGTTAACATGTCATTAAACTAAGCAGAAGTGATTAATAAATAAGGTAATTATCAGCTCAATAATTAGCACTATTGATGAAAGAGACAGATCAAAAATCCATTACGAACTGCACTTAATGACCTACAAACCAAAGCAAAAACAAAGCTCTTCTTACTACACTTGTGGCTGGAGATGCGAGGCTGCTGCAGTGCAGATGCTACTACTGATGTGCAGTGCTGAACCGTGTGCTGCCGGCCGCTGCTCTGTCCCGTGCCTGGTTGCTGGTCCACGCTGTGTTGTTCCTGATGTGCTTCCTGGTGGCTGAGGTGGCCGGCCATCCAATGTGGATCTATAGCGCAATGGTTGGTGGTGCATCTTGGAAGCTTGATGGCATGGGTTCGAATCTCACCCGTCTTTTGCTCTTCTTGTTTTTTCGAATCTCACCCTAGGCGTTTTTTGCTCTTGTTTTTTTTTCCAATTTTTCCTCCTACTGCCGCTTGGAGGGGTGGTTTTTTGCTCTTCTTTTTTTTTTCCAATTTTTCCTCCTACTGCCGCTTGGAGGGGTAGCCAGTGACATGGTGTGAGCTGCCGCCTATTTATTTGTCTTTAAAAAATAACAAGGTAGTTGCAATAATAATAGGTCTAGTAGCCCAATAATAATGCATTTTATGCTCGTGAGCTTGGTAATGGATTCAATTCTCTCGGTTTGCATAATTTTTATTTTTCTAAATTAAAACCCGGGAAACTTATATAATTATAAAAGGAGTAATACTAATACTAGAAGATTCCTTGGGTTTCATTTTTTTATTTCTAAAATTAAAACCTGATTAACTTATTATAAAAAGAGTACTAATAATTTTCTAATTTATTCATATGAAATGATGAAGCACATTGTGGGCCAGATTATGACGAAAATGGCACAACGTCATAGTGTTTGGACTTCATATCAGGCTTCATATCCAACACTGCTAATCTATGACGAAATCTGACTATTGTCATGGATGTAGTGTGATCTGTGACGAAATCTATGATGAAATGGGCACAACGTCATAATATTTGGACTTCATATCAGGCTTCATATCCAACACTGCGAATCTATGACGAAATCTAACTGTTTGTCATGGATGTAGTGTGATCTGTGACGAAATCTGAAATCGTCATGTGAATTTCATCATGGATCACAAGGTTTTTTTAGTGATTGTTTGATGTCTGCAGTGGTGTTTGTGACACTCCTCCCCAAGCGGAGGAGAGTGCACTAGTACGCGCTCTATCTTATTTTGAGGGAGTTCTAGGCTGGAGGATTGCAGACATTAACCATGTTCCATGTCTGCAAGCGCGTGCTGCTCATCAGTAACATTATGGATGCATGGATCAGGCTTTGTACCGTACCCTATTATGTGAACTTGTATTAATTATTAGCTAGCTATGTGAACCTTTATGAACTTATTATCCATTATTGTTAATTACGTACTTTATTATGAATTCATGTGTTTGAATTCATACAAGAATTCATAAAATGTGTTTGAAGCAGAGGTTCAAAAGCTAGAAGCTGACCAGCTTCAGCTTGGGACTATCAGGTATTAATTAATATCGTGCCTTGTAATAACCACTGTACGTATACGTAAGCCATTGTAGTTATATGGATCATTATATAAAAAGACAATACGCGAATTCATAAATTTTTAAATAAAAAATAGTAATGATTGTTTCAGCTAATATTTTTGAAACAAAGATTTTTCATTCAAATTGTAAACAAAAAATAGTAACATTTGTTTCAACTCTTGTAATAATATGCATAGAAAAGTAGGTATTTTTTGTGTTAACATAATATAATTTTGCATGGCACAAATATATTGACTAATGATTTATTTTAAATGTTGAAAGAAAAAGGAATGACATAAATGAGCAAGGAAAACAGAAAAAGCCCGCGAATAAGATGAATCTATACTATAAGGAGCGAAGATAATTGAAAACTTTTCCCACCCAATTTGGGTCCACCATAACCCTCATATCGGACCCACTCGTCATATGTTTTTAGGAGTGGATAGGGTGGAAGGACTACGAAGTACCAAAAAATCGCAATTTGGAGAGTGTTTCTGTCAAAAATGAATTATTTTTCTCACCCACCCGACGTGTACCCACCCTCTCTACCTGCCGAGCCCACCTTTCCCTTCCCGTCGGTGCCCACCCCGAGTTGAAAAAATTCCTTCCTCCGCTCCTCGTCGCGAGGGCACCCGCACGGCGCCGTCTTAGGTGTTCCGGTCGGTGGACGCCGGATCGGTGAAGAGGTTCCCGCGCCCCTATAGGACAGAGCAGAGATGGCGCGGCGGCACCTGTTGTGCGACAAGAACCTCGCCGTGGACCAGAGCATCCACACGGCGTACGTCGCGGCGATCGGGGCGGCAGAGCGCTTCATCTACGTGGAGAACCAGTACTTCATCGGCTCGTCGTACGCCTGGCCGTCGTACGGCCACCCGGGCGCCGCCAACCACATCCCCATGGAGCTCGCGCTCAAGGTCGCCAGCAAGATCCGCCGGCGAGCCATTCGCAGCGTACGTCGTGATGCCCAGTGGCCTAAGGGTACCCCCGCTCCGCCCCCGCCCAGGAGATCGTCTTCTGGCAGAGCCAGTCAGCCAGACCATGGAGATGATGTACAGGGTCATCACCGCGGAGCGCGCGGGGCCCAAAGGCGCGCACCCGCAGCAGTACCTTAACTTCTACTGCCTCGGCAACCGGGAGCCAGCGGCGGCAGAGTTCGACGCCGCCGGCGACGACCCCGCGGCAACGACTTGGAGGCACCGGCGGTGCATGGTATACGTGCACTCCAAGGGGATGATCGTGGATGACGAGTACGTCATCGTCGGCTCCGCCAACATCAATCAACGCTCGCTGGCTGGGTCGCACGACACGGAGATCACCGTCGGCGCCTACCATCCGCACCACGGCGACCACCGGCCGCGGAGCAAGGTGTTCGGGTATAGGATGTCTCTTTGGGAGGAGCACCTAGGGAAGGAGGTCGTCCGGGAGTGGCCAGAGGCGGTGCGGCGCCCGGAGTCGCGGGAGTGCGTCGCACTGGTGAACAGCTTCGCGCAGGACAATTGGGAGAGGTACAGGACGACACGTGGCGGACCAGCGAGCTGCAGGGACACCTCATGAGGTACCAGGTGCTCGTCGGCGCCGGCGGCAGCGTTGGGGTGTTGCCGGGGCACGAGACGTTCCCGGACGTCGGCGGGAGGATCCTCGGGTCCCTCCAACAACCTACCGGATTACCTGACAATGTAGCCGTGTCCGTGTCTAGGTCACAATAGCGCTCAAGCTCAATGCAGCACAAGCTGCACAACCATATACGACTGCATACGACTATTTTTTCCTTTTATTTTTGGAAATATATGATCCCAAAATAAGAAATATGCTACACTCCCGTTGTCCGATGTGCACCAAATTCCCTCGCTAATCCATCACGGAGTCCGGCAAAACGAAGATCTTGATCACAATATTCGTTTTATTAATTCCTCCCCTCCTCGCCTTCTTCCATGCGTTTGTCTTTTTTTTTCTGATCTGATCCAATCCCATCTTATCATGGCGCATCGCGCTGTGCTCATCCTCAGCCTGCTCCCTGGTCCTCAGCGCCCTCTCCTCTCCATCAACATCGTGTGGACGTGCGGTGCTCCACTGAGATCGGCAATGCCGCGATTGTGGTGATCGCTCGTGGTGGCCGCAGGTCTTGTGAATTGTGATCATGAAGATCACCTTGTGTCCTTGCTGCTGGTCGTGCCCCGCGGAATTTGATGACCTCCTGGAAGGTCTCGGTCCATGACTCCTTGTGGTCGAGCCTGAGGGGTTGTGCTGTTTGACTGGCCAGTGCCCATGGTTGTGGTGATTAGGACAGGTTGCAATCTAATACCTATTCTAAGCAATCTAATCACTGTCAGGTTGCATGATGACAGCATGGCGAGTTCCTTGGTAATTCTAGGACAGCATTCCTGCTTGCAAAACAGTTGATTAGATTGCTTAGAATAGGTATCAGGTATAGGTAGATTTGCAAGCTCATTGTTGCACACCGTGCCTTGAAAACAAATACCTTGAGGTCCTTTGAAGAAAACCATCGTCGCTTTTCATGGCCTCTTTGATACTTCGTTGGAAGGTAAGCTTAGATTTCCACTGCTGATCAATGGAATATTTTCTCTCGTATAATAGTTAATGGTTAATTCAGAGTACGGTTCTTTGGCATATATAGGTCCAGTTAATTCTATTTTTTCCTCTTTGTGTACGCTTGGTTGGCCACCAATTGTTGTTGCTGCTATGTTAGAAATTAGTTGACATTAGTGATTGACCATTTGCATATTATTTTTACAATGTATTTGCTTCCTCCTCATGGATGGAGCGTGTTCCAGCTATAGATGTCTCAAACATACATCCAATCATGGTCACAGGGTTTAGAGCACATGAGAATAATTCATTGGTTGGAGGGGGAAGAGTCTCCAGAACGACAATGGATTTGTTTGCTTTTTGCAAAATTGGCGGTATTACTTTATTATTTACTTGATGTGGTTGTATGTATATATTTTCATGGCACAATTCATGAGAGCAATTGAAGGAGCTCCAAGCATATAAAACGATGATTTGCTAGAGAAATGTGTGAAAATATTGTTTTTATTTGTCAAGAGGCTTCATTTCACTTCCCGAATAGGTGCTATATATATAGTGTATAGCACACGTTTGTTGATCACAATTAAATGGTTATGCTAATTATGTTTGTTTATTAAAAATGTCTTTTTTACTTATTTTTATTTATGAAATTTGGATGACGAATGAAAGTTATTGTTTTTGTATTGGTACTTCATGGCTCATATATATTTTTTACTTATATTTTGAAAACACGTGCGTGTCGCACGTGCACTCAACTAGTGAGATAAATGAGCAAGGAAAAGAGCATGTTGATCATTCAAAGACAATTAATTAGAATTCATAAATTTATTTAAACCAGAGATTTTTTTGAGTAGGTTTACTAATATTTTCAATTCAATTTATTTTCCCCTTCAAATTGTAAACAAAAAATAGTAATATTTGTTTCAACTCTTGAAATAATATGTGCATAGAAAAGTAGGTATTTTTTTGTTTTAACATAATATAATTTTGCATGGCACAAATATTTTGACTAATGAATTTTTTTAAATGTTGAAAGCAAAAAGGAATAACAAAAATGAGCAAGGAAAAGAGAAAAAAACCGCGAATGAGATGAATGACATAAATCAGCAAGGAAAAGAGCATATTGATCATTCAAAGACAATTAATTAGAATTCATAAATTTATTTAAACCAAAGATTTTTCTGAGTAGGTTTACTAATATTTTCAATTTAATTTATTTTCCCCTTCAAATTGTAAACAAAAAATAGTAATATTTGTTTGAACTCTTGAAATAATATGTGCATAGAAAAGCAGGTATTTTTTGTTTTAACATAATATAATTTTGCATGGCACAAATATTTTGACTAATGAATTTTTTTTTTAATGTTCAAAGCAAAAAGAATGAGATAAACGAGCAAGGAAAAGAGAAATATTAATTTCCCGTGCAAAACTCCCCTTTAGTCCCGGGTAGTGTTACCACCCGAGACTAAAGGACCCCCTTTTGTCACGGGTGGTAACTCCAACCGTGACAAAAGGGCGAAAATTCGCCTTCAGGACATCCCGCGCGAATGCCCCTTTTATCACGGTTCGTATTACCAACCGTGACAAAAAGGTTGCCTTTAGTCTCGGTTTGTAACACGACCCGAGACTAAAAGGCCTTTTGTCACGGTTGCTAATACGAACCGTGACAAAAGGTGGGGGTTCTGTATAAACCCCCAGGGCACTTAACCGTTTTCCCCAAATCGCGCCCTTCTTCCTCGACGTGCCCGTCCTCGCCGCCACCTCTCCTCGCCGCGCTGCGCCGCTCCTCTCCGACGTGCCGCGCCGCTCCTCCCCGACGCGCCGCTCCTCCCCGACACGCGCGCGGCGCCGTCTCCCCGACGCCGGCGAGCTCGGCCGCGCCGACGTCCGCCCTCCCCGCGCATCTCCGTCCCCGACGCGGCGGCCGTCCGCGATGCGGCGGCCCTCCCCGACACGCCGCCCCCGCCGTCCCTCCTCTCCTCGGCGGCAACCTCGGCCTCCTCTCCTCGGCCGGCGACCGTGTGCGGCCCTCCTCTCCTCGGCGGCGACTACGCGCGGCCCTCCTCCTCGGCGGCGGCCTCCTGCGGCGGTATGCCGCGCGCGCGCCGCCGCCTCAACATGCCGGCCCCCTTCTCGCGGCCGGGCCGGCCGGCGTGGGTGTGCCCGATGGCCGGCCGGGGGCGAGGGGGGTTTCGCCTTGCTGACGTCAGCCCGTGAAATGCTGGCATCAGCAAGCATTTATAATAAATTTTATTTGATTTAGTTTATGTTTTGATATTAATTAGAAATTATAATTGTGTGTAAATTTTTAATATGAAATTTAATTATAGGAATAAAAAGAAAATTAATTAGAAACTTGTACTCCCTCCGTCCCAAAATAAATGCAATTCTAGGACCGAGCACGCAAACCAATGTGAGGTGTAAAATGACCAAAATACCCTTTGTCTTTTATGAGAAAGATCTAGCAATTGGCTTGTCTCTTATTTTTATGTGTATATTTGTGTACCAAAATCTAATTGTTTTGTAATATACAATTTCATAGTTTTGAGTATTTGAGTTATTAATTGTTTTCTAATATATATTAATTTTGAGTTCTTAATTGAGTATTTGAGTTCTTAATTGTTTTCTAATATATATATGTAATTTTGAGTTCTTATTTGTGTATTTGAGTTCTTAATTGTTTTCTAATATGTATATGTAATTTTGAGTTCTTAATTGTTTTATAATATATATGTAATCTTGAGTTCTTAATTGTGTATTTGATTTCTAATATACAATTTCATTAGTTTGGTACTTGTGAAGTCGACGACTGCCGTGTCGTCTCGAACAAGTGACTTCCCGTCACCTATGTCATTCTCCCACACGGCACCGTCATCAACAAGCATCGTCCGTCCACAAGTTAGTAGAAATATTGTGACTTTGTTTATTCAAGAAAATTAATAGTAAATACTTATTCATTCTAGAAATTCATATACAAACTTGTTGCTTATTCTACAAATTTAAAGAAAATTCTTAGTAAATACTTGTTTAATCTACAAAGTTTTAGAAATTGTTGAAAATTACATAAATTCATAGAATATTCTTGTTTATTATAGAATGCATAGAAAATGCTTGTTTATCCTAGAAAATCATATAAAAACTTGTTGATTATTCTAGAAATTCATATAAAAACTTGTTGCTTATTCTGCAAATTCAAAGAAAATTCTTGTTTCATAAAGAAATTCTTAGTAAATACTTGTTTAATCTAGAAAGTTTTAGAAATTGTTGAAAGTTACATAAATTCATAGAAAATTCTTGCTTATTATAGAAATTCTTAGAAAATGCTTGTTTATTCTAGAAAATCATATAAAACTTGTTCATTATTCTAGAAATTCATATAAAAACTTGTTGCTTATTCTACAAATTCAAAGAAAATTCTTGTTTCATAAAGAAATTCTTAGTTAATACTTGTTTAATCCAGAAAGTTTTAGAAATTGTTGAAAATTACATAAATTCATAGAAAATTCTTGTTTATTATAGAATATCTTAGAAAATGCTTGTTTATTCTAGAAAATCGTATAAAACTTGTTGATTATTCTACAAATTCAATGAAAATTCTTGTTTCATAAAGAAATTCTTAGTAAATACTTGTTTAATCTAGAAAGTTTTAGAAATTGTTGAAAATTACATTAATTCATAGAAAATTCTTGTTTATTATAGAAATTCTTAGAAAATGCTTGTTTATTCGAGAAAATCATATAAAAACTTGTTGTTTATTCTAGAAAATCATAGAAAAACTTATTGCTTATTCTAGAAATTCATACAAAATTTTTGTTTATTCCAGATGGATGACAACCATGACAACTTTATGGACGACATTATAGCTAGTGGTACAATTGCAACCTTCACCGACGAGGAGTGTAGTCAGGTGGACATGTACTTGAACATACCTCTGAATGAGGACATTGTTGCCTCTGTCATGGACACAACAGCTAATATTGAGGAGAATTCTAGAAACAATGAGGAAAGTATTGTGAATGAAAGTATTGAATGTTCCCACGAGGTATATATATATCATGCATTAACTTCATAGTTCTTATTTTTCTAAACTCAATTCTTAGGTACTAATTAATTAAATAACGAATCTGCAACATGTAGGCTTCAGCCTCCACATCAAAAAAGACAAAGAGAGGGCGTACACAAGTACTCACCGGCCATGTCATGTATCAGATCACAAAAGTATCAGATGATGGCCAACCATGTGCTCCAAAAACAATCAAGGACAAGTATGTGTCACAGTGTGGGGCCATTGTAAGGGACAACGTGCCCATCAGCTATAGAGAATGGAAGGGAAAAGCAGATAATCCACATGTGGTTCCAGAATCAGTGAAAAATTTGTTTTGGGATGAAATCCTAAAACACTTCACACTTCCTGAAGGTGTTGAACCAGCCAATGTGAAGCGTTGGACTCTCACAAGGATGGCAACACAATTTCAGAAGTTCAAACAGCAACTCGATAAAGATTATATCAAGAAGAATCGAACTCCAAATTGGATTGAATATCCCAAGTTAAAAGAACACTGGACGTCCTTTGTGGAATATAAGACAAGTGAAGATTTCTCCAAGGCGAGTGCACGAGCGAAGCAAAGTCATGCTAAGAAGGAGCACGACCATCATCTTGGTCGAGGTGGATATGCATTTGCAGTTCCCAAGTGGCGGAAGATGGAAGAAGACCTTCTCGCACAAGGTACCATACCAGCGGTCGTTGATTGGCCCGAGCAAGTGAAGAATTGGTATTATGCTCATGGAGGCACAATTAACTCCGAAGATGGTACCCTTGATTACCCACCCTCGTTACGAGAGACTGCACTTGAAATATTGAAGATACTTGAAGATGTCAGAGCGGGCAGAGTGAAGGTTGACAGAGAGATCGATGAGCTCACTATGGCGCTCAAGAATCCAGAACACCCAGGACGGTGCAGGGGCTTCGGGGTGGTACCATGGAAATTTGGCTTAGGGGAGACATTACCACCTATCGAAGCCGCAGAAGTTGAAGAGAGCGTGAAGAGGAGGAACGACGGCAAGAGTTACAAAAAGACTTAAAGAACACGAAGAAAAGCTGACGGCAGATATTGAACAGCGAGTGGCCGCCACTGTAAATGAGATGGCCCCAGCACAAGGACTGCCTCTAGTACAAGTTCCTTCTACTCACTTTTCCAGTTGTGCTTCCGCGGCGGTTCCCGAAGAGCAAAGGGCAATAGAAGGAGTTCAAGTGGACAGCCAACGGTACCCTGTGGATGACATCTGTCGGCACACCAGATGTGAGCTTCACAAGCCATTCGACAACATCAAAATGAAGGTATGCCTAATTCATGCTTTTATTACCTCAATAATTGATCACATATATTACTTTGATATTTGTGGACTTGCATTCACAATGCTAATAATAACTAATTAAATATTTCTCAGGTGGTGGACAGAAGTGCTTTTGCACAGTTTCCTGGGCAGACGAGCCACTGCATGCCGATTCCACCTGGCTACGCCTCAGTTAGCGTAGAGAGAATATGCCAACCTGATTTTGAGGAGCTAGAGATAGATATCCCAGGAGGTGACGGGGAAAAGACAATGAAGGATGCGCTACACGGTATCATATTATGGCCAAACGTTACATCGTCATAATCCCCGAGAATGATGGATCTCCGAGAGACCACCTGGAGCCGGGGCAGCCATCGTCTCTGGGCCCGTCATCGGCACTACCTGCTCGCTCACCATCTCCGCAACAACCATATGACAATTCGGGTAAACGGAGCTCCAGCGATCACGATGATGACATCCCTCCCAATTCACCTCAGCAACCATTCACCACAAGCTCTCCAGCGCAATCTTTCAGGTCGGTGCAACCACCAAAGAAGAAATGAAAACAATCGGCAAAGAAAAAGGCAGCGGCAAAGTCAGATGAAGAAACAGAAGGGTCTGTACGGAAAGAAGTCAAGGACTTCTTTGAAAAAGCGAAAGAGAGAAGAAAACAGGAAGAACTGGAGGCCAAAAAAATGAAGGTCGTGCGAAGAGACTCAAGGCTTTCATACACGATAAGGAAACAAAAAGGAGAAGGAAACCGCCGTTGAAAACAGACTATGAGCGTTCGGTGGACAAGTCTTATGCTAAGAAGAAACAGCGAGGGTCACCGAATAGTTACATCGAGCAAATACCTGCGTCGACGTCGGGGACCGCCACCACAGACAAGAACAAGGAGATTTCTGCGTCGACGTCGGGGACCGTCGCCCCAGACAAGAACGAGGAGAATCCTGCGTCGACGTCGGGGACCGCCAGAAACATCGAGCAAATACCTGCATCCATGACCCATCAGACTGACTTGTTTGCGGGCATCACTCCAGAAGTGCAAAACGCTATTGACGCCATGGGTGAAGAGCAACTGGCTCAGGTCATTAGCTTTTTTGAACAAACAAAGCTGCCTATTGGTGGTCTTATCGGCCTTGAAGACCTACCAGCGGATAAAAATCAAGAATTTAGATGGCGCTTTTTTCTAGGAAAACCTCTAGTGAAGCCAGAATTGGTCAACAAGCTCCCAACTAAGATGCGCAGATTTCATGACTGGTACTTGAAGAAGTTAGCTGAGGGCCTGGAGATGTTTGGTATGCTCGTGAGACCTGGAGATTTTGCCCTTCAAAACGAGAAGGTGGCCTGGCTCTGATTCGCTGATATCTATGAAATTTACCATCTGGACGCTCTGAATACCGATCTTATGATGGCTTGATGTCTGTAAGTGACATATTTTCATATGTTTATAAATGACTTTATTACATTTGTCGATCTACTAATTAACATTTTACTCTTCTTGTGCATCCTGCAACTTATTGAGATGGGAAGGAAGGATTATTCAAGAATTGCTTTCATGGACCCATCAAAAGTTAACGCGGATGAGATTAAAAACCAACGGAAAACAACAGTCGAGACCAGTTTTAGGCACTTAGATGAGTTTCATTACCAGAATCTTATACTACTGCCTTATAACTTCAAATAAGTAGGATTGTCATCTAATTATCATTTCTAATTCTATTTAGTCAATTCTAATCTCCATGAAGATGCATACAGCTTCCACTGGGTTCTACTCATAATCAGTATCGACAATAGCAATATCAATGTGTATGACTCATTGAGAAAAGACAGCTCAGAATACCAAGACCTTGAAGATGTATTCCACGAGTGATAATTCTATTTATGACATTTTCTTTAATGCAATATATATATTTAGCTTTTATACTAACATATTTTATCTTTTATTATTTTGCCTCAGAGCTTGGACCATGTTCATTGCAAAGCACCGAGGAGCATTTCAACCCAAAATTAGATGGGTGTATGATTTTCCGGTACATGTACAAATAGCAAATTCAGATTGGGAATATTTAAAATGTATAACACTACAATTTCATATTCTGTTCTCCTCTCCAATTTAGTGTTCAAGACAAGAGCAAGGAAATAATTTATGCGGGTACTACGCTTGTGAATTCATACACCATCACAGTGGCAACACGGATAATGATAGTGTAAGTAAAATAAACCTATTAATAATACATCATTTTTATCCTTTTTGTATATTTAATCGCTTGCTGTATTATATCAACCTATTTGCAAATTACAGAGGATTATAAAAAGGGACGCACTCATTGAGAAGGATCGTCTCTTGGCAATTCAAGAAGCTCTCGTGGGATTCCTCATGGACGAGGTGGTTAATCCACAAGGAAAACATCATTATGACAACCATCCAATTGACCGACTCACCTCCGAGGAAAGCTAAATGAGACAAGAAATTTGAACTGGATGATATTTTGAATATACTATATGGGGTTTTGATGTATATATACTAGTTTAAGAAAATACTATTTATTTTCATGTGTATAAAATATTATGTGTATATACATTTATAAGTTTATATATGTAGATATATAGGGTTTAATTTTTATATAAGTCTAATCTAACTGCGTATTTGGTATATATATACTGGTATATACCTATATACAAGTTTAAATATGTATACGTGCATATACGGGTTAGACACCAATTAGAATATAAGCTCAAATCGAAAAAAAGAGAAACGAGACCTTTAGTCACCGAGACTAAAGGGGGTGGGCGCAGGTGCTGGCGTGCCCCCCTCCCTACCAGTGTATACTGGCTGTACTGGCAGTAAACTGGCCATGATAATCTTCTAGCCATGACCCCTCTATGACTTTCACACTGATTGTTGCCTCCAGAGAGAAAAAAATAGGGCCAACTGTAAACTCCATCGTGCTAAGCTTGCTTGAGTAACTTTTCTTAAACATGCATGAATCAGGTATGAAGGCAGGGCTATCGAGTCGAGGAGCCAGAAAGCTTACACTATCCACAGCATCCACCCGCATAGTCACCTTCAAATCCACCGTATGAGCAGAAGAGAGAGACGATCTCGTGCACTCAAAAGAAGAGGCCTTCCAGCAACCACGCGCATCCCCTCACCCAACCTCCCACGGCAGTTGGTTCCCGCGAGGGAGAGAGGGAGAAGGGAGCAGCAGAGTCGCGGAGAAGGGGGAAGAGCAGCAAGGGAGAAGGGGGAGCCCCTGGATCGAGGGAGCCCGTCGCTCCCGAATCGAGGAGGCCCCACCGCCGCTTGGTCGACGGCCGCCGCCGCCGGATCGAGCCCTCGCCGCCGCCGGATCGAGCCCGCCGCCACCGCGGGTCGAGCCCACCGACGCCGCATCGAGCCCGCTACCGCCGGATCGAGGACCGCCGCTGCCGGATCGAGGGAGCTGCGCCTCCATGCCATGGACCTTCTCCGCGTCGGCCCGTGCTCCTGCTTTGCTTCCATGTCGTGGACCTCCTCGCGCTCGGAAGCGGCGGTGGCAACTGGGTCGTGGGTGTGCGGAGCGGGAGGGGAGTGGCTCGGGCGGCTTGCGGGCGGAGGAAAGGGGGCGAGAAAGGAGGCGGCGGGGGGTAGGGGATGGGGGCGGGGAGCCGGGGAAGGGCGCGGCGTGGAGGAGTAGCTGACAGTTGGGATGAGGGAGAGGAGGCCTGGAAACTCTAAATGGGGATGCAGGTGAGGTACCTGTTGGAGCTGCTACAGTTGTCACCGTTCACTCATTTTGGAGCTGCTGTGGACAGTCTTAAAACTCTATCCTCTGATTCAATATTACTCTTCACTTTCAGATCACAGGATCCCCCAACACAACAGCGCGGACAGGACCAGTCAGTACTAAGGATGGATCCTGCATGTAACCACATTAAATAAATAGTGAGAAAAACTAAGGAAAAAAGAAGAGGCACATTGGGCAGCGTAATATACAGAACTGCCCATCAAATTGTAAGGACCACAAAGAGCATATAGAAATGGATATAATTTATGACAATCAATGGGAAAAAGTATTAGTCTAATGAGCCAGTGAAGCAAAACAAAAAAAATTGCTACATGCTTATCATTAGAGCATGTTTGATGTAGAACATGCACATTCTAATGCATTGCAAACAATGCAGTAACCTTTTTCAAGCCAAACTTCAGAACAAAAGTCTGGAATAAAATAGATGCATAAGGTTTGTCAATGCATTGTGAAGGCGCACGCAAAGGTCTCAAATTATCAAGGGTGTGTTCAGAGCAGCAAGGTCATATTCCAATCGATACTCGACAGGTCTGCAGGTGGTCTGCAGGTGCCTGGTAACAATTATGTATTACCTAGATTGTAGAAGAACAGACTTCAGTCAATGTGCTGAATTTACTTGGACTTATAGTTTGCAACAATACATGGTTATTTCCCTGCATACATGCACCTATGATTAAAACGCATCTACATGACCAAATTTTAAGATATACCTTCTGCAGAAAGGGAAGAAACAAAGCGCAACTAGTTTGAATCAGTTACCACATCTGTGCCCATATAGAGGTACTCAGTCCATAATAGACCCAGCCCACTACCATAACATTTATACATATCTCGACACAAATTTTAACATACCCTGATATGAATGACAACTATCTATTTGATTGCGCTTGTACTTGTAGTCCAATGGTAGGACGGTCCAGTGAGACGTTACCGATCAGGGTTTAAATCTTGGTGCTCGCACCCTTTCCTGGTTTTATTCCAGGATTTCCGGCGTTATACATTAAGTGGTAAGCGACGTTCCCGTCGACGACGAGACGCCAGTGGTGACTTCGAGAATCTCCAGATCTGCCGGTGCTCAGTCCTTCGGAGGTGCTCATAGGGGTAGGGTTTGCGTACATATATCATAGGGGTGAGTGTGCGTGCGTGTTGTGAGCGTCTGCGTCAATCTCAAGAAAAACTATCTATTTGATTAGATTGGGTGCAGAAGGACCAAAGCGCACACACATCATTGCACTTTGGTCCTATTTGATTAGATTGGTTGCAGATATACTTGTAACTTGTGTGCAGTTATCTATTTGATTAGATTGGGTGCAGATATACTTGTAACTCGTGTGGCGTATCTATATTAATGATAATGCATCCCCATGCATTGCAGCAATTTTTTATTAACATTCTGAATGGTTAAAGTCTACACCATCCTCACATCAATAATTTTCTAACAAATTCAAACATGACAGATTGTTCATCAAATAGAGAAATGTAAACAACGTTTGTCTCGTACAAAAAAGGTTGAACAAAAGAGACATGGTAATTTCCACAATGCAACAAAATTAGACCTCTTCTGAAAGCTCACTAAAGCAGATCACTGAGAAAACCAAATGGATTAACAAAGATCGTTTGGTATGCAGAAACAATATTTACAAAGACAACACTACAGTAGCTATTAGCCTGTAGCGAGAGACAGAGCAAATAAAAATGTATATATACTACGAACCTCCTGGGCAAGGGTTTGGCAGTTATCCCTTTTGCGATGGAAGATGATATTGCGATTGTGATCTGGTTGGTCACGTGCCGCAATCATACCATACACATCTAGCGGAAACTGTAAACCTCCACTTAGTCCTGTCACTTTGACTGAGAAGATCTGTAAAGTACTGTTCAGGTGTCCGCCACATGGTGCGGGCTTATCTGTAAATCGCTTGGCACATATTGTTGCTGCAAGTGAAGGATATTCCCAATGAGTTGAGGTATTCAAGTCACATGAGATGCAATTTGCAGTAGCAGTGAGCAAAAAAAAAGAGAAAAACAATGTCGGCAGTGTTGCTGTCCATTTCTAATCCAATTTTATGTATCCCTCTAAGATATAAAAAAAACATCAAGGCATAGTAGGGTAGAGCATAATGATCATGTATTTTTGTATATGAAAACAATACATTGCAGGGAGAACACAAAAAATGAGATGCAAAACAGGTTGAACGTTAACTAGTACCAAACCAAAGCATAGTTAATAGAGGGTAGTTTTTTCCCTCTAGAAACAGGAGGAGAAACAACATCCACACAAACTCTGTAACATTTGTGCTTTTGGGGACTAACACTGACAGAGTCAGATTTTCCTTCGGAAAAAAAAGCTGACCGGTACCATCAGGATCCAGTCAGCAAAGATAAGTAGCAGGCTCTAATAACATCAAATTATTAACAAAGCCACACCCATGCGTGCATAAAAGATTGATGAACCATGAGAACAAAGAAGGGAAGGGACAATAAGGAACTAACAGCGACCGAGATAGAGATAGAGACTCTCCCAGAACTTGCGGAATTGCTTAGCTTGGTAGGCGTAATAGTCTGTCAACTCTTCTTCGTCGTCAACTTGATTCAACCACTTCTTAAAATTCGCGACACCTTCTGCTTCCGCTATCGTCTTCCTCTCTTCTGGATCGAGCTCAATCTTCCTCTTCTTCGCTGCTTCATATTCCTCTTGGGCTTCCCCCACTTTGTGCTCCTTCTTCAACTGTACCTCCATCCCTGTCTCCATGACCATATCTGAAAATGCATTGCCCCATTGATGGGACCCAAAATTATGGGTACCCAAAGACAGCGATTACGAGCGACTATCACAGTCACGATGACCCCTGGGTTTTTTTTTATTTTCTGGATTTATTTCTATGAAGGAAAACGACAAAAAAAACCAAGGGGCATTCTACGATTTATGTTTCGAGGGAAAACGGCCAAAAATCAAGGCTCTCACCTCACGTACAGCACCAACCAGACCACTTCTGATTAGTTGGCAACCCTCCCAAGTAGTTTTTGGGTCCTCATTTGCCATGCATGTGCCAGGTGTGGGAGGCATTCATTGCTCCTACCACTTGCATGTGAGGGGGCGGCACCAAGACAGACAACCACATGCAAGAACAACAGCAAACCGGGACAGCAGGACACACAGCATGAGTAAAGAGCTCCCCCAGTACACTTGTTGCTCATGCACGCTCTCCCCATCTCCTCACTCCTGGCTTGTCCCATCGCATTAATGTAACCTGCTCCACTTGTTTGATAAAAGGGAGAGCAGAGTTCTCTCAAGAGGCTCTCTAGTTGATATTTTTCACTTCTTCTTTCTCCTCCCAGGAGGAGCTCCCTTTCATTTTCCCTTCTTCACCCTCCAGCCACCCGTGGCTCAAAAACTACAGAGACTTGGGAACTCGTCCCTCTCTCGTCCAGTTTGTAACACCTACTACAAATTAGCGCAAATAACACAGCAGCACGAACTGGACGTAGGGTGTTACTCTCTGGAGGCCCGAACCAGTATAAATCTTGTGTACCCCCATTTGCGCAACCATCCGAGGCCCGGCACACAATCCAAGAAATTTACTGTCGGCGGTTACAGAACCCGACAGTTGGCGCGTCAGGTAGGGGCCTTTGCGTGTCACGACGTTTTTGGCAGGTCTCGGACGGCTATCCTCGACGACAACAGCGGTCGCGGCTCCGCCAACCGCGACGACGATGGCCACGACGCCGACAGCCGCGACTCCGCCGACGACAATTATAGTGGCAACCGCGACGCCGGCAACTACGACTACGACAGCACTGCGGCCGCGATAATGCAAAGGAAGAAGTCCATTGTTGACCACTGAACTATAGTCGAAGTTTGGTTTTGGCCATCGAACCGGAAAACCAGAAATCTTTGGCCACTCAACTCTTAAAACCGTTCGATTTTGACCATCGGATGGTTTTGGTGGCCGGTTTTGCTGACGTGGACGCGAGATGGCAGTGGGGCCCACATGTCAGCACTCCTCTCTCCTCCCCCTCTCTTTCTCTTTCTTCTCACCTGTCTCTCTCCTCTCACCCCGTCGTTGCCCCAATCTCACCGCGCCGCTCCTGCTTCTCCTCCACTGGCCCGCGTCGTCCCCTCCTCTCCCGAAGGCGGCACCCCTCCGCCGCCGGCCGCGTGCTCCGCTCCCCCCCACCACCGGCCCATGCACCTCCTCCTCCACTGGCCCACGCTGCCCCCTCCACTCCCGACGAGTGAAGGGTGAGGGCGTGCTCCACCGTGCGGGCGAGCTCAATCTCGAGCCCGGTGCTGGGACCAACGCCTCCCTCCTCCTCCCTAGGTCGTCACGCCGCCGTGCCCCTGCTGGCTAGGGGCGGGCAAGTTCGACCCCACGGGTGAGCCCCGCGTCTCCTCGCGCTCCGCGGCGCATGGTGGAGCTCCGGCCCGCCGGCGCGTGGGCGTGCTCTTGGCCCGCGGCTCCTCCTCCCCCGGTGAGGTCCCGCATTGGGCTCCTCCTCCCCGGTGATCCGGCGGCCTCCTCCACGAGCTCCGGCGGCCATGGTGACGGCAACTCCCCCTCCGTGCCGGTCCCGCCCGCTCCGTGTCGGCCCCTCCTCCCTCGCCACCGGCCGACCGCTCCTCCCCTCGCCACCGTGCGCACTTGCGGCGGCGGTGGCGGCCTCAAGCTACCCCGCACGCGCGCCGCAACGGTGGCGGCGTGGCCGGGGAGGGTGGCGACTGGTGCAGGGCGACGGGCGACGCGGTTGGAGGGGAGCAGCCGGCGCAGGTGTAGGTGAAGCGTGGGGGGCAGCGGCGATCAGCGGCGAGGTGAGAGGAGAAGAAAGAGAAAAAGAGGGGAGAGGGGAGAGGGGAGAGAAGTGCTGACAGGTGAGCCCCATCGCCATCTGGCATCCACGTCAACAAAACCGGCCACCAAAACCATCCGATGGTCAAAATGAACGGTTTTAAGAGTTGAGTGGCCAAAGATTTCTGATTTTCCAGTTCGATGGCCAAAACCAAACTAACTATAGTTTGATGGTAAAAAATGGACTCTTTCGTGATGCAAACGACGATCCACCTCCGAAGCCGCTGCGGACAGCTACCTCCCTTTCCCAGTTTCCTGATCCTCGTCGGGTGGAGTAATCAACTAAGCTAGCAGTCTCGAGCGCCAAGCCCCTGCTCCTTTCTTCACGAGAGCAATAATTCATCACCGGCCAAAAATCCAAGCTCCGCAGTAATCAGCAACCCGGCAGTCACGGACGACGGAGACAGTACCAACCGGGGGCGCATCCCTCACGCCTGCAACATCGACTCCCTCGCTGCCGTCCTCGGAGGTGATAGTCTCGCGACGCGGACCCGGCCTGCTGATCCGCCCCGCATCTCTCTCTAGAAGTTAGCAACAGCCGACGCGTCGATCCAATTTCCCAGGGATTGTCGAGTTGACTGGTACGAGCGAGCAAGACAGCCGGCCGGCCGTGCGGCCCTCCATCGCCTGCGCCCGCGCGTGGCTGGTCGTGCGGCCCTCTAGTGCCACCCGCCGCTGCGGCCGGCGCGCGGCTCTGCTCCACCACGATGCCGCGTCCAACCTCCTCGACGGCGCAGCGGCGCGGCCCCCGGCGTCCGACCTCCTCGACGGCGCCCGCGTGCCCCCTCGTCTCCACGCCCGGTGTAACAACCCGGGAATTTAGGTGTGTAAATTTTACGAAAATTTAAAACTTTTGCTTGCATTTGGGTGCTATCAATATTTGAGCCAAAATTGCTAGCCTCTCATTAAATTCTCCACTAAATTATCCTATTTATAAAACATATGTTAAAAATACGGTAAAACATGTGAGTTGGTTCTTCTTTGGTTTATTTGGAGTTCAATTCAGTGAAGTTTGAATTTGATAGGGAATCAAATTCAAACTCCTTTTCAAACCCTAGATCAAACATATTTATTTTATTAGGCAAAGAGCAGCCAAGAGCCTGGGCCGTCATCTCCTTTCCCTTGCGATACAGCCGGCCCAGCCCGCGTCGCCTTTCAGCCCACCAGCCCGCACCGCAGCTCTCTCTCTCTCTTTAGTCGCTGACCGGCGGACCCCACGCGACAGCCCTCCCTTTTCACCTACCCAGCGAACCAGCCGGCCCGGCCCAACCGCGCCGCCGCCGGTCCCGTCGCACCCGCTCGCGCGGCGCGGGCGCGGCCGAGCCGCCCGGCCGGCGCGCACGCCGAGGCCCGGCACCCGCGCGCGCGAACCAAGCCGCGCGTCGAGGGGGGAAAACCCATTTTACCCCCGAGCCATGTCCCGGTGGCGGCGAGGGCGAGAGAGGGGGCAAGTGCCGCCGCCTCGGACGCCGGGCGGTCCAAGCCGGGGAGGGCAACACCGGAAATCGCCTTGACCTCGCGGCGCCGTGGATTCAAAAGGGGGTGGAGAGCCGAGCCAACCGACCACCGCTACCAACCCACATTGGGGTTTTGCCCCCTTGCCGCGCCGCCCGCCGGGGGGGGGGGGAAGAAGAAAGGGGGAGTTGGGGAAGAAGAGGCGAGGCGGGGAACCGACGCGCGCCGCCGCCGCGCGTTGCCGCGGAGGCGGGACGAGTTCGTGAGGAGCCGGCGAGGGGGAGGCGCCGTTCGTGATCGAAGAGGAGCCGGACCGGGGCAGGGGGATCGAGCGACGCCGTGGACACCGACGCCGCGCCGCCACCCACGCCGGGCTCGCTACGTCTACACCGCCGACCCGCGGTGAGCACCGTGGTCTTCCCTCTCCTCTCCTTGCGCCGGCCGCGTTAATCGTTCGCCCGTGCGCGTGCCTTCGAGCCGCTTGTTGTTGAACGCTCGCCGCGCCGCCGCCTTCCCATGGGCTACGCCGCGTCGCGCCGTGCCGGCGCGGGGGACCGGGGCCGTGGCTACCCCAAGCCGCGACGACCCGGTGACCTTGCCGAGTAGGGAGCCGGCAAACGTGCGGGGAGGACCGGGAATCACCCCCGGCCGCGCCGTCGTGCAACGTGCCGAACGCGCGACGCGCGCGCGCGGCCGGTGTGCCGAGCGCCCTTTCCGCCGCGGCGTGTTCCCGGGCGAGCCGTCGCGGGAGGGCTTGAGATGCGCTCGCCGTGACCCGGCCTTCGTGCCGTGGGTGTCTTGTCGCGTGTGGTAGTGGGCGCGGGCGTCGGCCGGCCGCACCCATGCGCGCCATGGCCGTGGCCCCCGCCGCCGGTGGAGCTCCGCCTACGGGCGTTTTACGCCGTGTCCCGTGCCGAGCCGAGCCGGCCTTCGTGCCGATGAGGTGTTTGTGCGGTGAACGTGCGCTTGACCCTAGCCGGCCGCACCCCGGCGCGCCATGGCCGTGGCCGCGCCATAGAGACGCACGCGCGCCGGCTTCGATGTCGCGCCGCGCGCCGTGGCGGGCGTGCGGCGGACCGACCATCGAGTCGTGTGTGCGCGCGTGTGAGTTCGGGGGGGAAGAGGAGGGGCGGAGCGCCCCGGCGCCGTGTCCGTGGGCGCCGCCGCCGCCGATGCGGCGTGCCGGCCGCGCCGCCGCCCGGCGGCGAGCGCCTAAGGGAGGGGCGGGGGGACCTCCCCCGGCCGCGGTAGAGAGGAAAAGGCCGTTGGGCCTCTTGTGCTAACCGGGCCTTAAGAGCCATCCGCCTATCGGCCGCCGTGGAAGCCCACCGCGCCGAGAGAGGCCCCAACCGGAGAGCTCGGGGAGGTGTTGAGGACTTCCCCTACTCGGGCCGGTTGGGCCGAGCCCCGTGGGCCATTTTCGGCCCGAAGAAAGCTTTCGGCCCCCATCAACGGCCCACGAACCCCGGAGCGCCGACGTCATGCGTCGACGGCAAAGATATTTTCTCGAAAAACCCCTTTTCTCGTTCGTTTAAAATTCCGTAAAATGTATTTAATCTTTAAAAATTCATAATAAATTCTAGGGAGCTTAGAAAAATACAAAACTAATTTCTATAAATCCGTATTTGCGAAACCTTGCCGATTGTAGGTAGTTTGGGTTCTTCGGATCTTCTAAATTGGATCTTATTTGGAGTTATTGCTTAGATGTGCACCGTTACCTTATTTTCGCGTCGAATCTCGTGCCGCGGACCCGAGCTTCGACCGGGAGGACGTGGAGGACCCCGAGTACACCGCTCCGGACGCCGATCGCTTCAACGGCAACGAAGGTGTCATGTCACTCCCAACCATATAGATCCTATGTTGCTATTTAGCCGCTAGTGCTTTACTTTAATGCATTGTTCTGATGAATTGCATAACCCGTTTAATAGCCATGCCTTGATGTTTTGATATATCCCGTTCCTTGTTCTACTACTCGCGGGACTAGCTACGGACCCCTAGCTAGTCCCTTAACTCAACTATCCATACTTTTGTTGCTTGATTATGGATGGTGCTCTGGGTTTGGACTGAGATGTGGGTATCTCGGTGTGTTTCTAGCGTGCGTTCGGGTGCGTATCTCCTTGCCGTGTTTTGGTGGGAGCGAGCCGCTTGGTTACTTGTGAACGGCCGCCGAGGGAAGATGCGATCCGGCCTCTTACCCGAGGGTCGTGTCGTGTGAGATGGAGATGTTGAGTGCTCGCTCTCGGCCCCTTAAGGACCGATCGTCGCTGACCTTGCTTCGAATGACTATTTTCGTACGTACCGCCCGCCTTGTATTGGGCGGGGGGTGCGGGGTGAGACTTGTAGTGGATAGCACCCCTCCCGTAGGAGGATCGGTGTGATCGTGTCGGGAGTGGTCTTTCCCTCCTTAGTAGACTTTTCCCCGGCGAGGCCAGGGAAGGGTTCCACAGCCTTTGAGGGACCTCTCGCGGGTAGTATGAGCTCGCCGCGGAGGCCGGGCCGTGCTCGGAGATGCGAGAAGGGTACTATCCACTTACTTGGGCTTCGCCCGTATGGTAGGGTCGGACACCGTGACGGCCGGCTCCGACCTATTCGGGCGGGTACGGTTGTACAACCTCTCGCAGTGTTAAACCTATAGCTATAGTCCGTGTCCACTGGTTATGGACAGTCTTTCGATCTCTCACCTGACTAGTTACACTTCTCTTGTGCTTCTTCTCTCCCCCGAGTGTGTGAGCCGGCTTCGGCCGTTGAGATGTGGGGATAGGAGCCGGTGGGCCCCACATCGCAGATGAGAGTTGGGTTCTGGATCGTGGTTGAGATCCGGTGTTTTGGTGTGGTATTCCTTGAGCGGGGTGTGGACCCCTGAGGTGTGGACCTCGGAAGCGGAAGCTTCCCCGAGGTGTGGACCTCCTCGCTACATTCTCGCTTACCTTGTACGTTGCACCGTCGCTTTGCTTAAACTTTCTACGACCGCATTAGGGGTATCTCATGCATAGTAGAATATACACCGCTTTTGCCTCTTTGTTGGGAAGCCGACATGACCTACCCGCTTATCGGGTAGACCCACGGTGACTCGACGCGAGCCGGACTACGACTTCGACAACGACGGCCGGGTGGACTAGAGCTCTTCCTACACTTGAGCCGCCCGCGGATATGGAGTTTCCCGCGCTTTCATGGAGCCGCCGCTAGACGTTTTATTTATGTTTGATTCAGTCCCGATGGACTTGTACCGCATGTGCCGAAGAGATGTACTCGATTAATGTAATAAAATAAATGTTGTACTCTACTTCTTTGTTTTACCTTTCGTATGGATTTTGGAATCGCCGAGACGGGGATTGCACGTGGTAGCTCTCCCGGGACTACCACCGAGGTGCTAAGATTCGGGATTCCGTTCGCGGAAATCCGGTCGTTTCGGTTGGTACCGCAGCCATGCTTGACCGTAGGACGAGCCCCGGGAATGATCGATAGCATAGGAAGCCGTTTCGAACCTTGAAACTTTATATAAATCCCTTGGCTTCCGTATGTATATAACTATACTTATATATATGCATTACTTTGATTAACTTTCACTAACTACCTTACTAACTACGCTCTAACAACGTTGTGCGGATGGCGGAGACGACGTGGGTTCCTTTGGAGTCGGACGGCAAGAGCTACGGAGGCTCTCGCCGCTTGCCGAGAGAGTGCCCTCGGAGGTACCGGGAGTGGGGACCGACGGAGTCGGCTACAAGGGGAGGGCCATGGGGCACTTGGAGCGGAGACCCCCACCTTCCCCGGCCGTCACGGTGCCGGCAGACCCACGGGTGCCAGAGTTCAAGGAGATTGAGATGCACTGTTTCGAGAGTTCGGTCACGGAGGCACACCAGACTGGCGCACGCAGAGCTCTCAAGAAGGTTTGTGCCCAGCTCAGGGAGAGGCTTAAGGACACTCCGTTCAGTGTGCTTCCGACAGAGATCTACGACCCGGGCCGCTGGGACTCGGGCGACCAGGCGCGGTACTTGGAGGTGACTTCAGTGGAGGAGGACCGGAGGATGCTCGCCGCCGGGCGGTGCGGCCGGCTCGGGACCGGGGGCGCCGTGACCGGGCGGACGGAGAGACCGCGTACCTTCGGTGGAGGTGTGACGATGCCATGCGGAGAGTTCGGGACTTGGAGCCGGAGAGAGAGGATATACTCGGACGAGTTGGAGGCGTCGCACGAGAGGAATGGAGAGCCGGGTACGCCTTGGACTAGCAGCCGGCGCGGCCAAGACCGAGAGGGACTCCCGGAGGATCGCTACTCTGGAGGCACGGTTGAGGGCAGAGCGGGAGTCACACCGGGCTTCGGTGGAGGCCGCGCGAGAGGACAGAGTGAGGCTGGCAGAGGCTCGGGACCAGGTGGAGTCGATCGGAGCCGCAGCAGCTGACTATCAGGTTAAGGTGTGGGATCTGCAGGAGGCGAGTCGACACAACTACCACCACATGTGTTACCTTGGTGGACTGGTCTACGAGGAGAGAGACCGAGCAGACAGGACCCGCGCGGCCTGGGAGCGTTCCGACCAGCAGAGGCTGGCAGAGCTAGAGGCGCTCGCCACACAGCTACCACCCAAGAAGAGGCCCCGGACCGAAGATAGAGACTTTCGAGCTTCCCCCGACGCTCCTACCACGAGTGCGGCCGTACCCGAGTGGTTCGCAGGACACAACGGAGATGGATCGTGCTCTCCCAGACACCCGTGACTACTACGGGGGGACCGGCGATCGTGGTGCCGGGATACCCGGGAGTCCACTCACCGCCGTTCTACTCGGTACCACCGTACACCGCTCCGAGGCACCTCGGAGTATTCGGTGATGGAAGTAGAGATCTTGTAGCATTCCGAGTAGATGTAATAAGTTAGATGTAATGCTACCGCTCATGTAGACATGCTCGTAGTAGCTACCCCATGATGTACCATGCGTTAGCGAGGATGTGTTGCCGTGTACCCTCGAAGGTCGTTGGAGTAAACCTCGAGGTGCACCCCCTTTTGTATGGTGGCATTGATTGAGTGACATGGATCTTCATGGATTTTCTCGGAGTTCATGCTTCTTTATGTTTGTATGAAATTCTTTGATTGTTAGCAGGATTACTCCTTTATAGTTAATAACCTTATTAAATACATTCTCCCTACCACTACTAACTCTTGCAAGCCGGAACGGATGTCGGGAGCAAGGAGGTCCGGGCGACTCCTGGCCCGTTTCGAGGAGGTCGCTGGGGACGACGGAGGGGAGGATGCCCCTAACCCGAGCCCCGGGAGCGAGAGGCCGCGGACGTCGTGGAGGTCACGCGCCACGAGGAGGGCTCCGCGGAGGCCGAGGAGGCCGAGTTGGCGGTCGAGGAGCCGCGCGCGACGACGAGGGAGCTCGGGGAGCAGGAGCTCGAGCACGAGCAGTACCCCGGCCGAGGGAGGAGCAAGCCGGGCTCGGGGGACACGAGGTGCCACCACCGCCACCTCCCCCGAACTTGGCCGACGTGATGGCAAGTGCGGACTCGCCCGATGCGGACGATCACCCGAGTTGCTAGCTCGGAACAACAACAACAACAACCACCACGGGGGTCGAACCGCAACGCTCCCGGAGGGTTTCCGGAAGAAGGTTAAGAACTTCAACAAGCCGCGACCGCCTACCTTCGACCACTCGACCGACCCGATGGACGCGGACAACCGGTTACGTGAGATTGAGAAGAAGCCGGAGCCGACCGAGCTTACAGAGGAGGAGTGTGTGACCGTGGCCGCGCACCCGGTTGGTTGGCATAGCCGATGCGTGGTGGGGACGGCTATCGTGACTCGCACCGAGACCCGTTGCACATCGGGGTGGGACGAGTTCGTGGAGGCCTTCGGGAGCCACCACATCCCGGACGCAAGGATGGACGAAAGGCCGACGAGTTCGAGCACCTCAAGATGGGAAACATGTCGGTGCGGGGGAGTACGCCAACCGCTACGAGGAGCCGATGAGGTACGTGCCGACGACACCGACACGAAAAGAAGAAGGTCTACCGGTTCGGGAAGGGGGCCGCACAAGGGGATGGCACACCACTTGTCCGCGCACGACCGCCCGACACTTCGCTCCATTATCGACAAGGCACCGATCGTGGAGAGGTCAAGGCTTGAGTACATGGAGGTTCGTGGAAACAAGTCCAAGCGCACGGACCGGCAGACGCTCGGGTCCACCCCGCAGGCAGAGGACGAAGCTACGCACGGGGCCACCGACTCGGCGAGAGGCACCACGTCACTCGGTCCTCGCCCGCGAGCAGAGCCCACCCGGGGGTGGGAGTGGAGGTCGAACGACTCGGAAACCGAGGCCACCACCGCGGGCGGCAGTACGCATCCAAGGTGACATGCTTCAAGCGCCGTCGGGTTGGGCATAAGTCGTTTGAGTGTCCCCGGCAGGTACCACCGGGGAGTCGGAGCCGCGGCTCTCGGTTCCGGACCCCGGACCAAGCCACCGGCACCGGGAGGACAGCCACCCCGTACACAGCAGAGGACCGCTCAGCCGCCGCCTACTCGAGGCCGTCCGAACCACCTCACCGTCGAGGATGCAAGCACCGCACCCGACATCACACTTGGTGAGTTCCTTGTTGATTCGATTTTGGCTACCGTTTTGTTCGATGCGGAGCTCGGTTTTCGTATATTTCTACCAAGTTTGCTAAAGAAAGGTCTTTACCAACTAAGCCTCGACCAAGGCCTATCTTGACTAGCTCTCCGCTAGGAGAGAAGAGGAGTACGTTAGAGTGCAGGGGAGTGAGGATGGTGTTTGAGGGGCTACCGTTCACGGCAGACCTGACAGTTTTGGAGTCTACCGGGATAGACGTGATCCTAGGGATGGATTGGTTGGCGAAGCACAACGGGATAGTCTCTTGCAACCCCAGAGTGATACAGCTAGAACACCCCAGCGGAACCACAGTGCGGATCGAGCCACAGAGTCCGAAGGTTGCTACGATGATGTGCAACATGAGTGGGAAAGAGATTGAAGAAATCCCAGTGGTCCGTGAGTTTCCGGACGTGTTCCCAGAGGAGCTTACGGAGTTACCCCCAGACCGGGACGTGGAGTTCGTGATTGAGCTGATGCCAGGGGCGGGGCCCGTTGCAAAGAGTCCGTACAGGATGTCGTCCGACGAGCTGGACGAGTTGAAGAAACAGCTCAAGAAGTTGCTCGAGCAAGGGTTTGTTCGGCCGAGTGCCTCACCGTGGGGTTCACCAGTGCTCTTCGTGGAGAAGAAAGACGGCACAAAGAGGATGTGCATTGACTACCGCACGCTCAACTCGATGACAATCAAGAACAAGTACCCACTACCCAGAATCGAGGATTTGCTGGATAGACTCAAAAGGGCAAGGTTCTTCTCCAAGATCGACTTGAGGTTAGGCTACCACCAGATGAAGATCCGGGAGCAGGATATCCCCAAGACAGCCTTCACCACACGTTACGGTTTGTACGAGTTCGTGGTGGTTTCCTTCGGGCTGACCAACGCCCCTGCTTACTTCATGAACTTGATGAACAAGGTTTTCATGGAAGAGTTGGACAGGTTTGTAGTGGTGTTTATCGATGATATCTTGATCTACTCTGAGACCACTGAGGAGCACGAGGAGCACCTCAGAGTCGTGCTAGAGAGGCCGAGGCAGCGAGAACCGTACGCCAAGTTCGGCAAGTGCGAGTTCTGGATGGAGAAGGTCGCGTTCTTGGGACACGTGTTGTCAGCGGAGGGGATAGCCGTGGATCCGTCCAAGGTTGAGTCAGTGACCAAGTGGGAGCAGCCATTAAACGTGACGGATGTCGGGAGCTTCCTTGGGTTGGCGGTTACTACGGAGGTTCATTTAGAACTTTTCCAAGATCGCAAAGCCAATGACAGAGTTGCTCAAGAACAACACAAAGTTTGAGTGGTCAGAAGCGTGTGAGAAGAGCTTTCAAGAGCTGAAAAAGAGACTCACCACAGCCCCGTGCTTACCTTGCCAGATATCAAGAAAGACTTTGTGGTCTACTGTGACGCTTCAAGGCAGGGACTCGGTTGTGTGCCGATGCGAGGGAAGGGAAAGTTGTGGCTTATGCTTCCGGACATACCGAAGAAACACGAGGAAAACTACCCGACACACGACTTGGAGCCGGCAACCGTTGTGCATGCGCTCAAGATCCGGAGACACTACCCGATAGGGAACAAGTGTGAACCGTATTCCGACCACAAGAGCTCGAAGTACTTCTTTACCCGGACGAGAGTTGAACATGAGGCAGAGGCGATGGTTGGAGCCGATCAAGGACTACGACGTCGAGATCAACTACCACCCGTGCAAAGCTAACGTCGTGGCGGATGCACCGAGCCGAAAACATATTGCAACAACCTCATGGTAAAAGAAGAGCAACCTCGCTTTGCATGAAGAGCTAGAGAAGCCGAGAATCGAGATTGTGGACCAAGGCCAAGTCAACGTGATGCAAGTGACCTACGACCGGAGGAGCGAATCCGTACGGCCCGAAGGAGTGTGCGAGAAATCAAGGTGCTTTGCGAGAACTAATGAAGTAGGGCAAAGCGAGAGGACTACCGGATTGATGAACGAGGGCATCGTGTGGTTGAAAGAACGGATCCGTGTACCACAAGACGCAGCACTCCGGGAGCGCATCATGAGAGAAGCTCACGACTCGAGGTACTCGATTCACCCGGCAAACACCAAGATGTACGAGAGATCCGAAGATCGTGTACCGGTAGAAGGACATGAAGAAGGACATAGCACACTACGTGGCCCGTTGCGACACCCGTAGCAAGAGTAAAGATTGAACATCGAAACCCGTTGGTTTGTTGAAGCCGTTGGCTATTCCGGCTTGGAAGTGGGAGGACATTTCCATGGACTTTGTGGTGGGACTCCCTAGAACACCAAAGGGAAACGACTCGGTATGGGTTATAGTGGACGGGCCGACCAAAGTGGCTCACTTTGTGCGGTGAAGACCCGTATGCAACCGAGAAGTTGGCGTAACCGTACGTAGAGCACATACTCGGGCCGCACGGGGCACCCGTGGTATTGTATCCGATCGAGGGCCACGGCTTTGTCTCCAAGTTTTGGCGAGCTTCCACAAGCTTATGGGCACCACACTCGCCTACGGCACGACTTTTCACCCACGGACGGATGGTCGGACGAGAGAGGGTCAACCAGGTCCTGGAGGACATGCTACGAGCTTGTGCACTTACCTATGGTACTGATTGGGAGAGCAGTTTGCCGTTTGCAGAGTTCTCGTACAACAACGTCTTTCAAGCAAGTCTCCGGATGGCACCCTTTGAGGCACTTTACGGTCGAAAGTGTAGGACCCCGCTAGCTTGGTCAGAGGTTGGAGAACGAGCACTGTTTGGGCCAGCAATCATTGAGGAAGCAGAGGAGAAAGTTGAGAAAGTCCGTGAGAACCTGAAGATCGCTCAGAGCCGTCAGAAGAGCTATGCCGACAAAAGAAGAAGAGAGTTGACTTTTGCAGTTGGCGATCGAGTGTACTTGAAAGTCTCACCGCTTCGAGGAACTAAGAGGTTCTTGGTGAAGGGAAAGCTTGCACCAAGGTACGTGGGACCGTATCCTATCACCCGAAGGATTGGAAGTTCGGCCTACCGGCTTGCACTACCCGAGACAATGGCGGGAGTTCACCCAAAGGTTTCACGTGTCACGGTCGAAGAAGAGCGAGAAGGCAGTGGAGGCAAAGCAAGTGCCCATGGAGTTGCTTGACTTGCAAGACAACCTTGAGTATACAGAGTATCCTGAGAAAATCTTGGACAGAGCTGTCAAGGAAACGAGGAGAACTACCATTCCTTTCTGTAGAGTGTTGTGGAGCAACCATACAGAGCGAGAGGCAACATGGGAGAAGGAAGCTGATCTCGGAAAGAGTACCCTCACCTGTTCACGGAGGATGTCGAGGACTAAATCTCGAGGACGAGATTCTCGGTGGTGGGGGAGAATGTAACAACCCAGGAATTTAGGTGTGTAAATTTTGCGAAAATTTAAAACTTTTTGCTTGCATTTGGGTGCTATCAATATTTGAGCCAAAATTGCTAGCCTCTCACTAAATTCTCCACTAAATTTATCCTATTTATAAACATATGTTAAAAATACGGTAAAACATGTGAGTTGGTTCTTCTTTGGTTTATTTGGAGTTCAATTGAGTGAAGTTTGAATTTGATAGGGAATCAAATTCAAACTCCTTTTCAAACCCTAGATCAAACATATTTATTTTATTAGGCAAAGAGCAGCCAAGAGCCTGGGCCGTCATCTCCTTTCCCTTGCGATACAGCCGGCCCAGCCCGCGTCGCCTTTCAGCCCACCAGCCCGCACCGCAGCTCTCTCTCTCTCTTTAGTCGCTGACCGGCGGACCCCACGCGACGGCCCTCCCTTTTCACCTACCCGGCGAACCGGCCGGCCCGACCCCCAACCGCGCCGCCGCCGGTCCCGTCGCACCCGCCGCGCGCGGCGCGGGCGCGGCCGAGCCGCCCGGCCGGCGCGCACGCCGAGGCCCGGCACCCGCGCGCGAACCAAGCCGGCGCCGTCGAGGGGGAAAACCCATTTTACCCCCGAGCCATGTCCCGGTGGCGGCGAGGGCGAGAGGGGGCAAGCGCGCGCCGCCTCGGACGCCGGGGCGGTCCAAGCCGGGGAGGGCAACACCGGGAAATCGCCTTGACCTCGCGGCGCGCGTGGATTCAAAAGGGGGTGGAGAGCCGAGCCAACCGACCACCGCTACCAACCCACATTGGGGTTTTGCCCCCTTGCCGGTGCCGCCCGCCGGAGGGGGGGAAGAAGAAAGGGGGAGTTGGGGAAGAAGAGGCGAGGGCGGGGAACCGACGCGCGCGCCGCCGCGCGTTGTTGCGGAGAGGCGGGACGAGTTCGTGAGGAGCGGGACGAGGGGGGAGGCGCCGTTCGTGATCGAAGAGGAGCCGGACCGGAGGGGAGGGGGGATCGAGCGACGCCGTGGACACCGACGCCGCGCCGCCACCCACGCCGGGCTCGCTACGTCTACACCGCCGACCCGCGGGGAGCACCGTGGTCTTCCCTCTCCTCTCCTTGCGCCGGTCGCGTTACTCGTTCGCCCGTGCGCGTGCCTTCGAGCCGCTTGTTGTTGAACGCGCGCGCGCGCCGCCGCCTTCCCATGGGCGACGCCGCGTCGCGCCGTGCCGGGGGGGGACCGGGGCCGTGGCTACCCCAAGCCGCGACGACCCGGTGACCTTGCCGAGTAGGGAGCGGGCAAACGTGCGGGGAGGACGCGGGAATCACCCCCGGCCGTGCCGTCGTGCAACGTGCCGAACGCGCGACGCGCCGCCGGCCGGTGTGCGGAGCGCCCTTTCCGCCGCGGCGTGTTCCGGGCGAGCCGTCGCGGGAGGGCTTGAGATGCGCCGCCGTGACCCGCCTTCGTGCGCGTGGGTGTCTTGCCGCGTGTGGTAGTGGGCGCGGGCGCCGACCGGCCGCACCCATGCGCGCCATGGCCGTGGCCCCGCCGCCGGTGGAGCTCCGCCTACGGGCGTTTTACGCCGTGTCCCGTGCCGAGGCGAGCCGCCTTCGTGCCGATGAGGTGTTTGTGCGGTGAACGTGCGCTTGACCCTAGCCGGCCGCACCCCGGCGCGCCATGGCCGTGGCCGCGCCGTAGAGACGCACGCGCGCGGGCTTCGATGTCGCGCCGCGCGCGCCGTGGCGGGTGTGCGGCGGACCGGCCATCGAGTCGTGTGTGCGCGCGTGTGAGTTCGGGGGGGAAGAGGAGGGGCGAAGCGCCCCGGTGCCGTGTCCGGGGGCGCCGCCGCCGCCGATGCCGGCGTGCCGGCCGCGCGCCGCCGCCGGCGCGGCGAGCGCCTAAGGGAGGGGCGGGGGGACCCCCCCGGCCGCGGTAGAGAGGAAAAGGCCGTTGGGCCTCTTGTGCTAACCGGCCTTAAGAGCCATCCGCCTATCGGCCGCGCGTGGAAGCCCACCGCGCCGAGAGAGGCCCCAACCGGGAGAGCTCGGGGAGGTGTTGAGGACTTCCCCTACCCGGGCCGGTTGGGCCGAGCCCGGTGGGCCATTTTCGGCCCCGGAAAGCTTTCGGCCCATCAACGGCCCACGAACCACGGAGCGCGACGTCATGCCGCGCGTCGGCGGCATATTTTTCGAAAAACCCCTTTTCGTTCCGTTTAAAATTCCGGAAAATGTATTTAATCTTTAAAAATTCATAATAAATTCTAGGGAGCTCGAAAAAATACAAAACTAATTTCTATAAATCCGTATTTGCGAAACCTTGCCGATTGTAGGTAGTTTGGGTTCTTCTGGATCTTCTAAATTGGATCTTATTTGGAGTTATTGCTTAGATGTGCACCATTACCTTATTTTCGCGTCGAATCTCGTGCGCGTGCACCCGAGCTTCGACCGGGAGGACGTGGAGGACCCCGAGTACATCGCTCCGGACAGCGATCGCTTCAACGGCAACGAAGGTGTCATGTCACTCCCAACCATATAGATCCTATGTTGCTATTTAGCCGCTAGTGCTTTACTTTAATGCATTGTTCGATGAATTGCATAACCCGTTTAATAGCCATGCCTTGATGTTTTGATATATCCCGTTCCTTGTTCTACTACCCGCGGACTAGCTACAAACCCCTAGCTAGTCCCTTAACTCAACTATCCATACTTTTGTTGCTTGATTATGGATGGTGCTGCGGGTTTGGACCGAAATGTGGGTATCTCGGTGTGTTTCTAGCGTGCGTTACGGGTGCGTATCTCCTTGCCGTGTTTTGGTGGGAGCGAGCCGCTTGGTTACTTGTGAACGGCCGCCGAGGGAAGATGCGATCCGGCCTCTTTCCCGAGGGTCGTGTCGTGTGAGATGGAGATGTTGAGTGCTCGCTCTCGGCCCCTTAAGGACCGATCGTCGGTTGACCTTGCTTCGAATGACTATTTTCGTACGTACCGCCCGCCTTGTATTGGGCGGGGGTGCGGGGTGAGACTTGTAGTGGATAGCACCCCTCCCGTAGGAGGATCGGTGTGATCGTGTCGGGAGTGGTCTTTCCCTCCTTAGTAGACTTTGCCCCGGCGAGGCCGGGGAAGGGTTCCACGGCCTTCGAGGGACCTCTCGCGGGTAGTATGAGCTCGCCGCGGAGGGCCGGGCCGTGCTCGGAGATGCGAAGGGTACTATCCACTTACTTGGGCTTCGGCCGTATGGTAGGGTCGGACACCGGTGACGGCCGGCTCCGGACCTATTCGGGCGGGTACGGTTGTACAACCTCTCGCAGTGTTAAACCTATAGCTATAGTCCGTGTCCACTGGTTATGGACAGTCTTTCGATCTCTCACCTGACTAGTTACACTTCTCTTGTGCTTCTTCTCTCCCCCGAGTGTGTGAGCCCGGCTTCGGCCGTTGAGATGTGGGGATAGGAGCCGGTGGGCCCCACATCGCAGATGAGAGTTGGGTTCTGGATCGTGGTTGAGATCCGGTGTTTTGGTGTGGTATTCCTTGAGCGGGGTGTGGACCCCTGAGGTGTGGACCTCGGAAGCGGAAGCTTCCCCGAGGTGTGGACCTCCTCGCTATATTCTGCTTACCTTGTACGTTGCACTGCCGCTTTGCTTAAACTTTCTACGACCCGGATTAGGGATATCTCATGCATAGTAGAATATACACCGCTTTTGCCTCTTTGTTGGGAAGTCGACATGACCTACCCGCTTATCGGGTAGACCCCGGTGACTCCGACGCGAGCCGGACTACGACTTCGACAACGACGGCCGGGTGGACTAGAGCTCTTCCTACACTTGAGCCGCCTACGGATATGGAGTTTCCCGCGCTTTCATGGAGCCGCTAGACGTTTTATTTATGTTTGATTCGGTCCCGATGGACTTGTACCGGCATGTGCCGAAGAGATGTACTCGATTAATGTAATAAAATAAATGTTGTACTCTACTTCTTTGTTTTACCTTTCGTATGGATTTTGGAATCGCCGAGACGGGGGATTGCACGTGGTAGCTCTCCCGAGACTACCACCGAGGTGCTAAGATTCGGGATTCCGTTCGCGGAAATCCGGTCGTTTCACCCGGCGTGCCTATCACCTCCTCGACCGCGCCACGCGGCGGCCCCACGCCGCTCCTCCTCCTCTTCGTCCCACGCCACGGGACCCCTCCCTCCACGACGCGCGCCGTGGCGGCCCGCCCCGTATCTTCTCCGCCCGCGGCGGCGCCCGCGACGCGGCCCTCATCCTCTCCGCCCGCAAAGATGCCCCTCCACCTCCACCTTGGCGACACGCGCCCTCGGCGTGGCCGGCACCGCGCACGGCGGCCGCGCCGCCGCAACGGCCGGCGACGCGGCGGCGCCCCCTTCTTCCGGCCGGGAGCGACATCGCATCCCCGCGCATGCGGCATGCGCGCCGCGGCGGGCGGCACGCAGCGAGCCGAGCGGGACCGCGAGGGCTCGATGCGGCGCGGTGGCCGCGTGACGCGCCGTCTCGACTCCACCCCGCGGCGGTCCCGCGCCGCCTCGGCTTCTTCACCAAGCGGCGGCCCCGCGCCCGCCTCGGCTCCTTCACCTCGCCGCCTGACGAGGCTGCCCGGCTCCCGACCGCCTCCTCCTCGGGGCGAGGCCTGTCCGGCACGGCGTCTGACACGGCTTCCTCCGCCATCTCCTCGTCGCGGCGCACGGCGGCCCACGACCACGACACGGCGCCCGCGGCCCCGCCTCCTTCAAACGCACGACGACGCCGACCCTCCCGCGCCCGCCGACTCCATAATTGGCGCCCTGCTATTTGCACGAAGAACTACAAAAATCAATTACCCACGTTCCTCGATGGCGACGAGCCGGGCGGAGCCCGCAGCGATAGCGGGCGAAATGGCACGGCGGCAAGACGGACGAGCAGAGCCGCGGCAGCGGATCTCGGCGGTCGGGCGGACTCGCGACACAGCCTGTTCGGATGGCTGGTGGCCGATGGCTGTGTTGGTCTGTTGCCCATGGGTGTGTTGTGTGTTCTGAGAGAAAAGTAGCGCTGACTGGTTGGTATGTTCTGAGAGAAAAGTACCGCTGGCTGGTTGGTTTGTTCTGAGAGAAAAGTACCGCTGGCTGGTTGGTTTGTTCTGAGAGAAAAGTACCGCTGGCTGGTGGCTGATAAGCCAAGCGAACCACCTCGAGCTGACTCCCCTCGGGAGAGGCGTCCTTTTTCCTTTTTGCCGAACCGGTGGTGTTGGGGCGTCATGGCGGGCTGCTCGCAAAGCTACTTTGAGAAAACTACTCGGAGATGAGGATACTCGTGTGAGGCGGAAGGTCTACTCGGGCATGGACACGGATTTACTCGAGGCAACCCTACTCGTGCGAGGCAGAAACTCCTGAGAAGGGGTTTCTCGGATGAACTCCTCGTGCGAGACGGAAACTCCTCGGAAGGGCTTCTCGGAGGAACTTCTCGTGCGAGGCGGAGAGTACTCGCACGGCGGAAACTCCTGGGAAGGGGTTTCTCGGAGGAACTCCTCGTGCGAGACGGAAGCTCCTCGGAAGGGCTTCTCGGAGGAACTTCTCGTGCGAGGCGGAGAGTACTCGTGCGAGGTGGAAAGAAGTCACGCGAACGAGCCTACTCCGAGAAACTCTTCGGCGACGGAAAAATAGCTCGAACAAGTGAAGTTCCCGCTCGGGAACATCGCCTTTCTGAACTAAAAACATGATTTTCTTGTTTGTACTGAATTTCTTGTGCGTAGGCAATGAATTGCAACATCGTCTGCTCGCCATCCTGATCAGGACAAAGCCGCTTCGAGCAATGCGACTGATGGAGGCAAGCCGGGACCAACCGCTGTGTGACCGCGGTGCCGCCATCAACAACAGTGGTCAATGGTGCCGACAACCATCTGGCAACCACCTCGAACGAACCCGGGACGCCTCCCGCACGAGACCAACGACGACTGACGAAATCACCGACCACTCGACCACCGCGGGCAACACGAAGCTCAGGGGCTGGTCAGGACGAGCCCAGGAGCGACACACCGACTCCCCCGATGCGAACATAAATCAAGCTAAGCATACTCCTAGCGCCACCGTTTTTCAGTTATAACACACCCTGGCACGCGTAACGTATATCTTTTTCCTCTGACACAAGTCGCTAAAAGTACTCGGGAAGCACACGCCTTAAATCGTGAAACCTCGACCCCACGCCTACACTGCCCACGCATGCACGCGGCCTGCTCCCTGCGCTACGGATGCAGCTGTCGGGGTCAGGTGCTTAAACGCTACAGGAACACTTCCCCAGGAAATTAAAATAGACTGAAAAGAGTTGGACTTAGATTTCTTGTTGTAAGTTGTCAAATGTTCTTTCCTCAAAATTGGAATTTGTCGCACAACATACTGTTGTCCACTGATTTCCTTTTGCAGGAACACGACCGCAGACTCAGCCCTGGCACTCGGGGGCTGGGGGACGGCGACTACTACTCGGCCCTCGCGCTCAGGGGCTGGGCGACAACTACTCAACGGTCGCGACGGCATCACCGCACTCTTCTGGCGGCTCCTCGCGGCTCTGCACCTGAGGGCTGACGCCACACACCGACGACCGGGAGTTTGAAGGCTGGCCCGTCGAAGGGTTCGACAGCCGCTCCCAGACACCCAAGTGAGGGGCGGCGAGGGATGGGCCCCAGGGGTCGGAACCCGGGCGCATGAGCATCGCGGGCATCCTGAACTGCATTCGAGTCTTGATGGAAAAGGAGGTCATGGTTTTTCCCCGACGGAAAGGCGACGAGCCACTGAGTCCAACCGAACGGGCTTGGTAACTAGATGACTTCACCTCAGGAATCTGAGGTCGATCACCAGCTGATCCATTCGGAGCGCGACGAATGGGGCTCCAAGGCTTCATTCGAGCTCACCTGCATGCAGCTCAGGGGGTGCCGAGGCTCGGCCAGCGAGGCAAGCTTCGACATCATCCAACCCCTCCTTCCTGACAAAAAGGATGCGTGAGGGAGACGCAACGAAAAGGGAAACCGACTCCCTGACTGGTGCCTCACGTCGTGCGAGGTCACCAAAAAATCATCACCCTCCCGCGAGCTCGGGTGCGACGACACCTCTGACAAAACAATGTTCAGCTCCAAAATCGCTAACCCCGCGAGCAAGTATTCGACTCCCTCGTGGGCTCGGGGGCTACATCCTGTGTATGCGCTCGCGCGCACCCATTGAGAACACGGAGAACAGCACCAACGCCAAACACACTCAACTGAGCCTGAGCGCGACTCCTTGATCCCCCCTCAGACTCGGGGGCTACTAACGGGACCCAAAATTATGGGTACCCAAAGACAGCGATTATGAGCGACTATCGCAGTCACGATGGACAATGGGGTTTTTGTGGTGATTTTCTAGATTTATTTCTATGAAGGAAAACAACCACAAAAACCAAGGGGTATTCTACGATTTATTTTTGTGAAGGAGAACGGTCAAAATTCAAGGCTCTCACCTCACGTACAACACCAACCAGACCACTTCCGATTAGTTGGCAGCCCTCCCGAGTAGTTTTTGGGTCCTTATTTAGCATGCATGTGCCAGGTGTGGGAGGCATTCATTGCTCCTACCACTTGCATGTGAGGGGGGGCACCAGGACAGGTAACCACATGCAAGAACAGCAGCAAACAGGGACAGCGGGACACGCGACATGAGTAAAGAGCTCCCCCCGTACACCTGTTGCTCATTTACGCTCCCCCCCCCTCTCCTTTCTCCTGGCTTGTTGCATCGCATTAATGTAACCTGCTCCCCTTGTTTGATAAAAGGGAGAGCAAGGTCCTCTCGAGAGGCTCTCTGGTTGGTACTTTTCACTTCTTCTTTCTCCTCCCAGGAGGAGCTCTCTTTCATTTTCCCTTCTTCAACCTCCAGCCACCCGTGGCTCAAAAACTACAGAGACTTAGGAACTCGTCCCTCTCTCGCCCAGTTTGTAACACCTACTACAAATTAGCGCAAATAACACAGTTGCACGAACTGGACATAGGGTGTTACTCTCCGGAGGCCCGAACCAGTATAAATCTTGTGTACCCCCCATTTGCGCAATTGTCCGAGGTCCGACACGCAATCCGAGAAATTTATTGCCGACTATTACAGAACCCCGACACCCGTAAGCTTGCCCGGCTTTGCAAGGATTTCCTTGCCAACGTGGAAGAGCCGATTCGGCAAGGATAGTCTGCTCGATTGGACGAACCGAGATGAGCGAGACGAGCACGAAATCAAGGTCTGCAGCAGCAAAATTAAAACCAGCACCACTGAATCGCACTAGCATTATCGAGCCTCAACGCTGCCAAATCGGACCTTGCCGCCGCTGAATCTTGCCCCGCCGCAGTCAAATCGATCACTCCGCTGTTGAATTGAGCCCCGTCGCAGTCAAATCGATCACTCCGCCGTTGAATCGAGCTGCTCCATCAACGATTTGGGTGCTGGCAAGGTGAGCGACAGAAAACACCCCCTTGCCCACCGACGTGAGCAGGGGAGGCGAGGCGAGGCAGTAGGCAAAGCTAGATCCAAACAGCCCCGAAAATCTAGATCTGGTTTCTTGCGAATTGCCGAATGGGGATTTTTTTACATGGGAGAATTATATTCGTACCATTAAAAGAACCAGTTTTCAGAAAAATAACATTGAAAGATTGAGGTTTAGAAATCTACCATCAAAAGTGTTGTCTGTTACTGATTTCTAGACCTGCAAAACGGAATCACAGTGAGTCACTACTACTATAGTCCCTGTTCCCCCATCTCCTCTGCCACTGTAATCGTTGGAATCGGCACCAGAAGATGTCGTTGGCAGTCTGTACCACTGTCACTCGTCGCTGGCAAGCTCCAGCCGGCGTCCGGCCACATTGAGTATGGGTACACGTGCGCGAGCTCATGTCGGTTGTAGTGGTCATGGCCTCTTCGCCGGAAACCTCACCGCCTGCAAGGTATTGCCGGTCAACGGCGTGACCATTAGCCATGTGAACATGTTTGTAAGACATGGTAACACTGAGTTCATGGGAAGAGGTGGCCAGGACGGGAAGTTCACCGGCGGTGCTCGCTCGGGGCCGACGACAATGGCGAATGAAGATTGCCCAACCACAGCTGGCGCGCCAGGTTGCCGGCGTGCGGTGCTGGTCAGTGGGTGAGCCTAGTGCGTGGGGTGGCCGGCGGGCGAGGCCAGGCGCGCATGGCCAGCGGCGAGCGGGGCAGCTAGCAGATGAGTGCAGGCGCGTGGGGCCGGTGGCAAGCGGGGCAGCTGGCTGGCGGGTCCTGGGCTCCTAGCACGCGGGGGCCGCTGGTGTGCGGGGTAGCCGGTGAGCAAGGTAGGGAGCCTGAGCTCCGGTTGGCGGGGGCTGGAGGTTAGGGATGGTGAGTGGGTCCATGTGTTATAGGAAGAGAAAGGCAGCAGGTGAGATGCTCTTAACGGTGAGTTCACGTGAATGATACAAATCTATAACTGAGTAAATTTTCAATGTTACTTTTCTAAGGTTGAATCTTTCAATGCTATTTTCCAAAGTCTGCATCTTTTGATCGTACAAATCAAATTTTCCCAACGACGGTGCCAAATCAAATTTCAGCCACTCGGCGCTATTTTTCCAAAGTCTGCATCAAATTTTTAAAAAATGTCCAAATCAAAAGATTTCATCCACTCGGTGTCATATCAAACGACGGTGGGCTCTTACCACCGTTGAAAATTGCGATTGAAGGTCCCAATTGCCGTTGAAAACAGCGACCAGATCACCCGTCAGCGGTAGCTAGAATGCGTGACAACCCGCCTAGGAAAATATCGTACTATCGTCTAAAATCAATCCACTATGGTCATTAGCAATAGTAAAGTATCATCCTGTCGTTAGTTGCCGGGTTAACGCCCGGTAAATCACTTGGAGTTCATACAGAGGATCGACATATGCATTAAAACCCACGCGAAGGCGAGTCCAGAGTACAACACGATTAAAGCCAATTTATTACAAACCATTGTTCATGACATGGAGTGAAGGTTCAGAGTTCGAAAACAGCGGAAATAAAATAAACTAGCGCAACGGTAAACATCACAGGAGGCCATCTGTGATGTCATCACTTGTCGTCCTCCACCCTGTCAAAGGCAGCTGCACCACAGTATTAAAGCAAGGCTGAGTATACTAATACTCAGCAAGACTTAATCGTCGGGTGATATCTACATCACCAAACTCTAGACATGAGAGGCTTTTGGCCGGTGGAGTTTCTTTTGCTGAACAGCTACTAAGAGGAGGTCCTTACTTTCAATATTTTAGCACAAGTTCTGATTGATTATCATTTCTAAGTGTGCCAACTAATTCAATCAAGAATTGTACAAGCAATTAATTCATACAACCATATTCACCAAATTCCATCATTACGGGATATCATGGCCAGTTGATTAAGAAGTCTCGGATAACGGTGAGAGGCCGACAATCGATTGATTTAAACCTTGCAAGGTAAACCTAAACACACGGTAGGCTGCCCCCGCAAGGACAACTTCCCAGGCAGTTCCCAAAAGTCCTCGGGTTGGGAACAGAGCCTACAGTCCTGGGTACAAGGTTAGCTAGCATACCCCGCGAGGCACCCAGTCTCACACATGCACCCCCCTTCCCGGTAGCTAGCCGGTTAGGTGAACATTCAGGAGTAGTAGGGAAAGTTCCCGCGCCGTCTCATTAAGGTACTAAGCTTACCGGTCCCATTCCCGACAAGTGCTTAGTACGTTCAAAAGCTTAGCCCACGAAAGCCACTGGACCGGAGCCCAAATCCCAAGCTCTTACCACATGAGCGATCCATTTATAAAGATCTTATGATTCCAACATAAGAACCTATTCTCGCGAGTGACGAACGTCTCTCGACTTGTACCGGTCCTATAGCATAGCAGCTATCGACCTAGCATACTAGTGATAGAGCATAGGTACCTAGGGATCATACATCTAGGGTTTCAATTCAACTTCTGAAACATAAATGCACAATCATAGCAAACATAATTGCATAATTTTAAAAGACGGGGTTAATGATCCGGGGCTTGCCTTCGCTGGCAAGATTGGCCTTGGGCCCTTCTGGATTTGGGTCCAGGTCTTGAGCTACGTCCACGTACTGCAGCTCTTCTTCAGCACCTTCGCCTCCTCCTTCCGACACGAGCGTATGTCTACCGTCGGAAAGATCTACACGAAGATGCAAATGCAGGGTTTATTTGTCGATTTTTAATTCAATTATCTACAACAACAAATGACAACCATGGGATGCATTGGTTGGACACATTCACCTAGATAAGAAATACATTCAGCATACTCTTCCAAAAAGGAACAATATGCAACTTTTCATTAAACATTCTTTTTTATAGCGACTGTGTACATATATGTGTAAGCAATTTAATTTAACCTCTCAAACAGCAGTGGGTGGGTACGTTTAGCCTTTTAAACCGATTTACATCCACACATGGGGTTATTAAAGGTGGGTTGGTGAATTTCCCATTTAAATGACTATTAAGCTCTAAATTGCTTCTATAGCTTTTATTCATCAAAATAAATTAATAAAATGCAGTGGAAGGGTGTGTTAAACACTAAACACCTATAACAAGACACTGGACATACATGCATGCTTTGGATAGCTAGAAATTGAATATTTTTGAAAATAACAAAATCTAGCTAGAAGAACAAGGTAAATGCACACAAAAATAAATACCCATCAAAATGATCCTAACTTTCTCACACATTATATAAGGTCCAAAACTAACCTATTAATGCAGCATAAACACCTAGAACTATCATGAATCTTGACTTATGCAATTACAAAGAAACAAGCATAATTCAAGAATAAATATTTATGGTAATTATAAAATTGCGATTAATTCACCAGAGGTGTGTTTTGGAATGAAAAGACAGTATACATAAGTTAGTTGCAAAAATCTAATTATTTTTAGCTACAAAAATTATTTATGCAGATTCTGCAGAGATAGAAAACAATTTTTATAAAAAGATTTACATCATAACTTTGTGAAATTTTTGGCACAGTATCTAGTAATGACTAGACACATAACATATCTAAAAATTAGCTACAGAGGATTTATGGATTTTGAGATATGGCAGATCTAGAATTTTTACATTTCTATTTTTCATGCAAAAATTATCAGGAACTAGCTCAGGCAAGAATAACAAAAGTTGTAGGATTTTTCACAAGGAAGCCAACAAAATTAGGTTTGCATTTTTCTGCATTTTTACGCAATTTACAAGATTCTGCAAAGCAGTGATACTATTTGAGATTCACTTTTGCACCGGGGTCCCTGGAACCTTTCAGCCATTCACAGATATGCCCTCGGTTCACACTCAGGACCCTGGAAATATTCCAGACCTCGCAATTGGGTCCCTGGGACCAATGGAGGCGGCGGCTCGCCGGAATCCGGCGGCGCCGGTGGGGTTTTTGGTCGGGGGAGGTGTGGAGGAGGTGTAGGGGCTCACCTTAACTCGGTTTGCGGCCAAGGGAAGGAACGGGGCGGCTCCGGAGAGGGGGCTCGGCGGCGCTCAGCAGCGGTGGACGCGGGAGCTGGTGCTCCGGCGAGCAGACCAGCGCGGCTGGGACACGGGGAGCACGGGGAGTTCGGGTGGTGCAAGGGAGAGGAGCCAAGGGTGTTGCTGGGCTATGTGAGTGCACGGAAAGGACGCCTCGGCGACGGCGGTGTGCCAGGCGGGGAAGAAATGGCGTGCGCGAGCGAGGAGGCACGACGAGCGGCTTTATAGCCAGGGAGCGCGAGGGTGGTTCGTCGCCAAGGACCCCCGACATTGATGCTGTGTGTACGACGACCGGCCTTGGTAGGCGCGCCCGGCAGAGGGGGAAAACGCGGGCGGACCGGAGGGCGCAACGGCGTGCGGTCGGTGGTGAGGGAGGGCGCGATGCGTGGCGCGACGCGGAGCTCAAGACGTCTCGGGGTGTGGACGGCCGGGGAAGGCGCGGCCTCGGGCGGCGCGAGCGCGGACGCCGAGGCGGGCGGCGCGGCGCGGGCTCGGCCGGCGCGGGCGCGGCTCAACGTGTCGGTGTGCCTCGGTTTGACCACGTTTTTTCTCAAAAAATTTGAATAGAAGTGCACAAAGTAGTGAATATGAAAGTTGTAGATCTCACTACCCTCTACAACTCTTACGAAGGCCGTATGGTGTTTTTCTCAACGGATTTCGCACAGTCTGCAGCCAAACTTTGAATGTCGCCATGTCTCGGTGAACAGGAGGTACTGTCGGTTGACCACGTTTTTCACTAATTTCCACTCAAAATTGGGAATGCCAATGTACATGAAAGTTGTGTCCCTCAACAAACTGGACAACTTTCATATTGGTAGATTTTGAAGTGTTTAGGTGAAATTTGGAGAACGCGGCAAAAGTTCCGGAAGACATTCGCCGACATCAGTGTTTAAGCGGGGTTTCACCGTGTCTTTGACCAAGGGTTGACCACGGGTGTGTGTAGACTTGGTCCAGGGTTCAATAGGGTTCGTTGGCGAGGTTTTCGAGGTGATGGCCCAGGTTGACCTAGGTTCGACCAGTGTCGGCCGGTTTGACTCGGCTGATTCGGTCATTAGCGTTAATGACGCTAATTAAAAACCTGGGGCGTCACAGAATGCGGTACCTACCGTCATTTGAAGCGGCAGAGGACCCAAGTGGGCCCGCCTAGGTCAACCTCCGTTTGACCAACCGCGGTAGGGGCCACAAGTTATAAAACGGCAGGTGCCCCTACCGTCAATGGCCCTCCCCTCCTCTCTCTTATTTGTTGATTGCTGAGCTGCTTTGCACTTCAAGTTAGTTATTTTCTTACACTTCTTTTAGTTTAGAAATAGTTTAGAAATATCAGAAAATAGCTTAGAAATATTAGAAATAGTTTAGAAATTCTGGAAAATAGGTTAGAAATTCTAGATTTGGTTTAGAAATTCTGAAAAATAGGTTAGAAATATTAGTTTTTTAGATTCTGGAAAATAGTATATTTGGTTTGAACTTCTGGAAATATGTTAGAAATTCTATATTTTGTCTAGAAATTGTGGAAAATACGTTAGAAATTATAGATTTTTTAGAAACTTTGGAAAATACGTTAGAAATTTTAGTTTTTTAGAAATTATGGAAAATAGTATATTTGGTTTAGAAATTCTTTAAAATATGTTGGAAATTCTATATTTTTGGTTTAAGAATTGTGGAAAATACAGAAACTTCATATTCTTTTTAGAAATTTTGGAAAATAGGTTAGAAATTCTATATTTGGTTGGTAAATTGTGGAAAAATATATTAGAAAATCTAGATTTTTTAGAAATTTGAAAATAGGTTAGAAATTCTATATTTGGTTTAGAAGTTCTGGAAAATAGGTTATAGATTCTAGATTTTTTATAGAAATTCTAGAAGATGAGCAATCTAGAAAATAGATTGTACAAGGACTTGTATACTTTCGAAGGGAACTAATGACATGGAGGTTGTGTTGAGTATTCCAACAAAGAGGTACTACAACAATGAACAACAACTTACTTGAATCCTTTTCAACAAGAAAATTAAAGAAGCTTTGTTTAAGATGTTTTTTTTTGACGAAGTTCCCCGGGCATGACAGTTTTTCAGCACACTTCTTCTAACAGCATTGGGACTAATGTGGAACTAAAGTTACCTTAGTGTTGGGATTTGGAGATGGGGAGGATGCTACATCAATCAATAATACTTTTATTGGCCTAACCCCCAAGGTGAAAATCTAGAGGAGTTACACTAGTTTAGGTGTATAAGCTTTTGTAGCATTCTGTATAAGATCGCCTCAAAAGTTATTGCAAATGTGCTGAAGTAAATGTTGCCAGAGGTTATGTCAAAAGAACAGTCTACATTTATGCTTAGGCATCTTATTACGGATAACATAATCTCGGCATATGAATATCTGCCTCATGAATGAAATATTATGCTATTAAGTTAGACATGAGGAAAGCTTATGTGCAAGTTGAGTGGGGCTTTCTACAAGTGATCATGCTCCTATTGGATCCTATTGGGATTCCACCAATGTTGACTCGAGACATTGATACACTTGGTAACTATTGTCTCTTTTTTATTTCTTTTTAATGGTGATAGACTTGATAGTTTTAAACTATCGAGGGCTATCCAGAGGTCCTATCTCTCCCTATCTGTTTTTTTGGGAGCAGAGGGCCTTCTGTGCCTGCTAAAAGATAGAAATCAGTTGTCCATACTCAATGGGATTAAAGTGGTAGCTCTTCGCAGATGACATGTTTTTTTAGAGCTATTAGGGAAAGTGCACAAGAGATCGATGAGGGTACTCAAGATTCATTGTCAACCTTGTGGACAGAGGATTAATGTGGACAAGTCATTAGTTCATTTTGCTAAGGGCTAAAGATAGTCTCTTCGTGAGGTGATCAAGGGAGTACTTGGTGTTCATAATGAATCTCTGAGTGAAAAATAAATGGGTATGTCGATAGACGTGGGTATTTCCACTAATAGGGCTTTCAAATGCATTAAAGATCATGTGTGGAAAAATGTCCAGGGTTGGTTGGAGTTGTGCTTTTCATCGGGTGGCAAGAAGGTACCGATTAAATCAGTTGCACGAACTATACGTACTTGTTCGATGTCCTGCTTCAAGCTCCCTAGAGGTTTATGACATCACATCAATAGTTTATTGAGGAGGAACATCTAGTATAGGATAGCAAGGATGAAACAATGAGGATGTGCTAGGTCGCTTGAGATGAGATGATCAAACTAAAATGCATGGGCTGTTTGGGCTTCAAGGATATTGAGTAGTTTAATCTTGCATACTAGCTAAACATGCATGGCGCATCCTCATGGATGGGAGCTCGTTAAGAACATGAATTTGTAAAGTGGTTTACTTCCGAAATACGGATTTATTATATAATAATCTAGGGTCTACCGGAGGACGGAATTGGATTTACATGAGCAAACTTTCTTCAGATGCTTAGCAAGCTAAGAGATCCTACGATCGCCTTATGGGACGTCCAACAGCTTCGTGTTGTTTTTATGTCTGTCTGATGTTGAGCGATCTTGAATACACCCCTTTACACTTGGAGATTAGGGGTTTTCTAGGCATGGCACCATGAAATGAGAGGTATTTTCAGAGTGTACAATTACACGTATATCCTGAAGCTGATAATAGCTTGTTTTGTTTCTTAAAGCATAGAAGGTCATAAGTACACTTTTTTTTTACATTACACACAAAATGTGGCTCCAAATAACAAAAAATCAATGACTAAGTGTATTCACGCCTCCTCCAATTTCCGCACCGTCCTCGAACACAAATCATTTGACCTACTCCCTCCGTCACAGAATATAGCTTCATTTAGATTTTTTTTCGAAGTCAAACTTTCTCAATTTTGACTGTGAACAACGAAATAATCATAAATGATAATAACATAAAAATGATATTAATTACCATGAAACCAAATATCAAAATATGTAATCTTTTATATTTAAAATAAATTTACACCAAATTAATTTCGCAAACAATTACTTACAAACAACTAGCAGATCCTTACACCAATCAATTTTACAATAAACATCGAATCCTTGGAGATACGACTAGCAGATCCATACAACGTCTTGTAGGATACGATTCCGAAGCTGCGTGCGAACACCCGCCCGCATGGCCGCAGCGCCGTCGTTGGGGTTGGACCAGAAGAGGGGGCGGACTGGCGGAGGGACACCCCGGGGCAGTACTCCGTTCTGTTGCTACACACGTCGCGGTCTGAGGGGTAGCGACGAGCTTGTCAGGCACAATTTTAAGGCTTGCTGGAGGATTGAATAATTTGGTGAGGGAATGAGGGCGCTCACCTAACGAATGCTCACGTTGAAGCAGAACTCGTCAGCTATATAAGTACTGCAGCGCCCGGCCGCACCGCCGCACTCCCAAAGTGCATCTGATCAGCCTAGGACCTAGGTTGTAGTATGTGCCCGTGCGATTGAGCTGCGCAGGAAATCAGGCATGGCCGGCGGTGGGTTCGCCGTGACTGGTAGCGGGCCGGCCGCCGACTACGGCGGCCGGGTGACATTCTCCGTCGTCGTCACCTGCCTCATGGCGGCGTCCGGCGGCCTCATCTTCGGCTACGACATCGGCATCTCGGGGGGCGTCACGGCCATGGAGTCGTTCCTGTCCGCCTTCTTCCCGGGGGTGCTGCGCCGGATGGCCGCCGCGCGGCGGGACCAGTACTGCGTCTACGACAGCCACGCCCTCACGGCGTTCACCTCGTCGCTCTACCTGGCCGGGCTGGCCGCGTCGCTCGTCGCCAGCCGCGTCACCAGGGCGGTCGGGAGGCAGGCCGTCATGCTCGCAGGCGGCGCGCTCTTCTTCGCCGGCGCCGCGTTCAACGCCGCCGCCGTAAACATCGCCATGCTCATCGTCGGCCGCATGCTGCTCGGCTTTGGCATCGGATTCACCAACCAGGTAAAGTTGGTATTCATTTCTTCCTTGTCAATTACTAAGTTGTATATTTACTCTAGCTAGTGACAGTTCAGTTTGCGGCAGTCAACAGTCATTTCTGAGTATTTCACAACTGGCAAACGAAAATCCAATACTGAATCCAATACTGTGAGATCCGATCCTATTACCATCGGTTTCTTCCCTTATGCAGCTGGGGAACATTTAACTCAAACAATTGACTTACAGAGTTTTATCCTGTTTCATGCATGATGCTTATACTGAACTGGACATGTAGCTTTGTTTTTTTAATAAATAAATATAGGTACTTGGCCTGCCTGACATAGGCTGACCTGTGATCATCCTAGTACCAACATACAACCTGTTCGTTTGGCTAGTTGCTGGTGACTGGTTTGTTCTGAGAGAAAAATACTGTTGGGTCCTGCACAAAATTGCAGAAATAAAATATAAAATATACTCCATATTATAAGACTAAAGTGCAAGAAAAGTTGGTAACTTGGCTTTTTTTTGGCAGAGCATGCATAAACAAAAATGACACATAATCAACCCGCCAAAAGAGGCTGCATTCAGTACAACATAAATATAGAAACCTACTTCTTGATGGACACTTCTTGTGGATATATATCTTGATAGATTAAGCTACAAGCTAGTAGCTCTGATCTTGATGTGTAACAACGTCTTGTTGATATATAAATAGATAAATATAGAAATTTACCCAATCCTCAAGCTGTTCCTCCCGTATCAAGCATATCTGAGTGCAAAATGTTATGTAATACTGCCGTTCAATTTTCACAATCGAAAACTAGAAAGCCTAAAACGATATATAATTTGTGTGTGAGAGAGTGATAATTTGGGAATTTGGGATGGAGGAGGTATGTTTTGCTAAGGTTGACGGATACTCCCTCATAAAAATTGCAACAGAGGACATTGAGTGATAACTGATTAGTGCTGTTCACCCAGAGTTGTTGGCTTGTTGCGACGTGCCGTCCTGCTTTGTTTGCTCGCTGTCCCTCCAGCGAGCGGGGTAGCTAGGTCTAGTGGCTGGTTTTGAGCCAGCTAGCCCATCGATCTCAAGCCCCCGCCTGATTGAATTTTGGATGTCCTCCTAGTCGCCTATCTTTCGATCGGTGGCTGCAACTCGTGCACGCACCCGGCTTTCTTGGAGTAGTTGGCTGTCCTTTCCGTCACCTGTAACAGCCAGCCCCTGGACTCAACTTTAATCCACACCTGTGATTAGTTACGACCTTTCTGCAAGTAGAGTGATTATTGTCTATCACGTACTGCGTGACAACATTGGATGCACGAGCTCATGATGTGACGTGATGTTGCACGGAAATGGCGGCAGGCGGCACCGGTGTACCTGGCGGAGACGGCGCCGCCCAAGTGGCGTGGCGCCTTCACGACGGGGTTCCAGCTCTTCCTCAGCATCGGCAACCTGGCGGCGAACCTCGTCAACTACGGCACCTCGCGCATCCCCACGTGGGGGTGGCGCCTCTCGCTCGGCCTGGCCGCGGCGCCCGCCGCCGTCATCCTCGCCGGTGCGCTGCTCATCCCGGACACGCCCAGCAGCCTCATCTTGCGCGGCCGCGTGGAGGATGCCCGCGCCGCGCTCCGCCGCGTAAGGGGCCCTAAGGCGGACGTCGACGCCGAGCTCGACGACGTGGCCCGCGCCGTCGCGGCGGCGCGCGCCCACGACGACGGCGCGTTCCGGAGGATCCTCCGGCGGGAGCACCGGCACCACCTGGCGATGGCCGTGGCGATCCCGCTCTTCCAGCAGCTGACGGGGGTCATCGTCATCGCCTTCTTCTCCCCGGTGCTGTTCCAGACGGCCGGGTTCGGCAGCAACGGCGCGCTGATGGGCGCCGTCGTCCTCGGCGCCGTGAACCTCGGCTCGACGCTCGTGTCCACCGTCACCGTCGACCGGTACGGCCGCAGGCCGCTGTTCCTGACCGGCGGGTTCGTCATGATCATCTGCCAGGTCGCCGTGGCGTGGATCATGGGGTCGCAGATCGGCCGGGACGGCGGGTCCGCGATGGCGAGGCCGTACTCGCTCGCGGTGCTGGCGCTGACGTGCGTGTTCTCGGCGTCGTTCGGGTGGTCGTGGGGCCCGCTGACGTGGGTGATCCCCGGCGAGATATTCCCCGTGGAGATCCGGTCGGCGGGGCAGGGCATCAGCGTGGCCGTCAACCTGGGCGCCACGTTCCTGCTCACGCAGACGTTCCTCTCCATGCTGTGCGCGCTCAAGTACGCCACCTTCATCTACTACGCGGCCTGGGTCGCCGTCATGACCGCCTTCGTGGTGGCGTTCCTGCCGGAGACCAAGGGGGTGCCGCTTGAAGCCATGGGCTCCGTCTGGGAGCGCCACTGGTGCTGGGGGCGGTTCGTGCAGCCGTCGGTGAAGGTTGCTGATGAGGAACCCTGATGAACTCGTTACTCGTGGAGGTCGCTTGCCTAGCTACCTCGTTTTGTGGCGGCGTCAAACTTCCTCGGACGTTCCATTCGTGAATCGCTTCACTATGTATGTTGTGTTCGTCATCCGAGGAAGACTTGTGCGAGCAAAAACGAAATCAGTGCTCATTCATGCGACCATGTCTGCCTTTTGTAATACGTCATGCAAGATTGAATAACAGGATGAGCGTTGTTGACACCCTTAAAAACTTTTACTGTCACATTAACAGAAGCGACTCCGTGGCCCAATGGATAAGGCGCTGGTCTACGGAACCAGAGATTCTGGGTTCGATCCCCAGCGAAGTCGTGTATTTTTTTTTGCCCTTGTATGGAACTTAATGCGCATAATCAACTGGCAGATCTTTATTTATTAAAAAACAACTGGAATGTTTTATTTTTAGAGCAAACGTACTTACAGATAACCACTCAGGATAGTCCAATCTTTATTCAGATCTCAAAATGTTTGATGGCAATTAGCAGAGCGCACAGTTGACATTTTAACATATTTGCATAATTGCATTATATATAAACAGCACATGTAATCTAAACAGAAATGAGTCCAAATACTTATTGCACAGTTCTCAGTTCAGAAGGACTAAAACATAGAGTAGCACAAACCAAAGATGAGATCACACACAGGCGTATCAGATATGAGCCAAGTGACCGAGTCAGATTCTGCTGACTCTACATTATATTATATTAGACTAAAGATACCCATCATAAATTAAGATCCCCAAAGCATGATCCAAGGACTAGTCCCAAGATTCAAGCGAGGTCAAGAAATGCACACGCCGTGCGCTTCAGTGAGGAGGGAAGCTAGCCAGTCCGGATTCGAGCAGCCGATAACAATTAGATCAGTGCGATGCTGCTCTCACCACCAGGGGGCTTTCGGACGCCGCCAAGGTATTCTCGAGGAGCAGGCGTCCCATCGGCGAATATGTCACTGCCACTCATCTCCTTCAGCTTTGCGGAGCTCAGAGACTTCTCGGCCGAGGCAGGGGCTTCCTCCTTGAATATGTTGTTGCCTGTCAGCTCCTGGAACTTCTGATTGTGGATTTTCTTTGCTGTCTTCACTAAAGGCTCTTCGCTGAATGAGATGTTGCTTGGTCCTCCAGCAGGCTGCAAAAGCCATTCAGTTAATAGACTCAGAGGGTAATATGTTCATGCTAAAATGATGAAAAGCAGCTAGCTTTTGTTCAAAGGAATTGATACAAGTGGTTTTCCAAGAGTACCAAATCATAAGAGAGCAATATCAAAGGAAACATGAGAGATTGTTCTAGTGCTGGTGTTAGCGTATTTCATGCGAAAGGCTTGAAAAGACATTTGTTGTGACATAAACACAGCAGAAACTCCAAAATTTCCCTGTTCTATTATCCTATATAATGATAGTAAAAATAACCTGTGAGCATATCAATTCAGTATGGTATCAAGCTTAAGGAATATTCAAGCACCAGTCTAAAAGTTCATCTTCAAATTGCCAGTTGGTCAGACAATTCACCATAGAAAGATTTGTTTGTTAGTATAAAAAGCAACATCATGTTCTAACGATCTAAAATAGTTTTGAGAACATAGGTATGCAAACTGGGTTGAGATCCTCTGCAGTCACACTACAGTACCAGTCACACAAGCAAAACAATTAGGCATCACTAATATACAGCACATAATTACACATGTGCATAGTGGAAAACTGAACTAACATTTTTTAGATGAGGAAAATTTGAATTAAAATAGCTAGCAACTCAAATAATTGCATCATTCAAACAACATAAAACAATATAAAGAACTGTGCAAAATGAAATGCTAGACTGTCCATGTTCATCCATGCATAATCATATAGAGTTGGAGCTGGTATCTGTTTTCATGAAATATATCAAGACATGAAGAGCAACTTTTTCTATAATATAAATGCACATCAAAACATCAACATGAAGGTTATCTTCTAATGTCACTTACATTAGATACTTTAACAGATGTGTGGACGCTTCGCTGTGGAAGTGAAAAGTCCACATTTCCTTGTAGTTCCATGTTACGAGCAGCCAATGGTCTGGCAGGAATCTCAGGAGGCGGACCAAAGATGTCACTCCCACTAAGCTCTTTGGTCTTGGCTTCAGAAAGCAGCTTATTGGTTTTAGCATCAGCATCTTCCAGAGTACCACTAAGCTCTCGCTGCTTAGCCACCTCAGGAATGGATGATGGCTTCTTTGGTGAAATACTTCCATCAGCACTAAATGAGATCTGGCTTATTCCAGTCACAGTTTGCTGTCATGAAAAGGTGAATCACATAGTAAGAAGGCAATACGTCTGTGATTTCGTCAACCAATGCAAGATAATTAGAGAAACATAAGCTACCGTCAGACATGAAAAGTTATAAGCATAGAAATTACAAAAAAACTAAAAACTAAAAGTTATAACATGAGAAATATGAGCTCTAGAAGATGCATTTCCTTTGAACTATCAATTATAATGACTTTCCTTAACAGAAATGGAATAAAATGTGCTTCAAATTAGCATTCTGTCTACAAAAAGTCATAAACATATATTATCAATTAGGATGGTTCACCACAATAATACTAAGAAGGGGACCAGAGGTTTTGTTGGAAGAATTTGAAAAAGATCACTACCTGGTACATCCTCAAGGAAGTTTTGTTAGCAGATTTTGAATCCTCTGAATCACCATTTTCACCCTTTTCAGCAAATATGCCACTACCATTCATTTCTTTCAACTTCGAACCAGAACAAAATTTCCTTTCACTACAATAGGTCAACAGGAAGGTTAGTGTTCAATATATTTTATCGCTGAAGAAGTGACATGGATAAATTGGAAGCAATAATGAAAGTTAAAAAACTAGAATATCCACTGCTGTTTGGTTAACATCTTCCTTCATCCATGGCAAACACCCATCACGGAATTAACAGGTACATATTTTCATGTAAAACATAAATTTCCTAATAGAAAATGAAACATACACAAGGTTCATCCCAGTTGCCCTGCCTGCAACAGACTCCAAAGTCCAAAGTAAAACAAAATTACTGATACTTTCAGAAGTAACAGAGAAGGTATCATACCAAACAGGTAGTGACACGACTACAGTATCACATCACTCTAGAAATATCCAAATTTCGAAGCAGACCGCTTGCCTTCTGCATCACTGAAATCAATGCTAAAAACTCGTACTGTAGCATCACCTACAATCCACATCCACTACTGATACCACGGATTTGGACAGTATCTGCGTCACACGCTTGCACCGTACCCCACGCACACACGGTCCTTCCTTGGCGTCAACCAACCCCCTGCAAGCGACTGCTCTCCAGCTACCAGCATACCATGGGAAGGCGTCGCAACGCAAAGCATTAAAACACGCAGCCATCACTTGTCGCTGAAGGCTAAACCCCATTCTCACTAAGCGTTTCTCGCTGAAACCCGAGTCACCAGAATACCAGAGCACGCGCATCCAAACATACAGAGCAAGCACCGCACGCCACTAGATCGGATCGGGGTTAGAGTAACGGAGCGAACGACACAGATCGAGCGGATCAGGGAGGAATGCGGGGTGGGGAGGCCCCAGATCTCACCTCTTGCTCAGATCCTCGGCCTCCTGCTCGCTCACCGGCGCGCCAAACATGGCCGGCGTGATACCCGCGGCCGGCTGCTCAGGAAGAAAAAAAACACCACGACCCACGCACAAAAGTCAGCCGCGTCGCGGGCAGGAACGCAGATGCAGCAAACCAAGCACGCCAACGCGGCGGCAGCAACGAACCTTGAGGCTGGGGCGGGAGGAGGCGGCGGGCGAGGTCCCGGCGGGCGCGTCGGGGCCCGTGGCCGACCAGGTGAGCAGGTCGGCCGTGGAGGTGTGCGGCTTCCGCACCGGCACCGCCCTCTCCATTGTTCCTTCCTTCCTTGCTTGCTTCCGGTCGCGGCGGACTCGAGGGATGCTTTGGCTCGGCAGTTGCGCCTGCCCCTGCTCAGCTCGGCAGGCACGCGCCCCCTGCGATTTCTTCGCGGAGCGGAATGGCAACAGGCTCACGGCCCGGTTTGGTTTCGAAAAGAAGCTGCGGCTGGTTCGTACACCACGCGCTGCTGCCCCCGTCACGTGAGGATAAGTCTGATACGTACTAGGGCCGGATGGTGCCGGAGCCACCTGTCGGTGGGTTGAACAGCGGATCCTGGATCCGTGTGTTCAAAGGTGTTTGCCTTTCTTTGGGGGTACGTGGTGCATGATGAGTGGAACAGCATTGGACGGACTGGTTGGGATATGAGGCCTTTGCTAGGAATACTCCATTTGACTCTCTCCTATCTCCACCACATTAAATACGTCAAAAGACATATGTTCGGAATACTAAATGCAAATAAAAATAAAAAAACTAATTACATGATTGTGATGGCCTTTGCGAAACGAATCTTTTGAGTCTACTTAGGTCATGGTAGGACAATATTTACCAAAAAAGCCAAAATTTACCTTTTGCTACGGTGCGTTAAAAAGACAATTTTTTCAGACATCTAAACAAGACCTTATTGTAGAGGATCTGGCCTGCCTGACTGGACGAGCTGCAGGTGGGCTCGCTAGCTCACGGCACACCTTGGGCCATGTTAGAAAATTTTGCGTTTCGTTTGTTTTTGGCAAATATTATCCTACCATGGCCTAAGTAGGTTCAAAAGATTCGTGTCACGAAGTACATCAAAACGGTGTAATTAGTTACGTTTTTTACCTATATTTAATACTCCGAACTTATATCTTTTGGCGTATTTAATGTGATGTGATGGAGAGAGAGTGGAGAAAACGTTAGAATTCCTAGCAACTAAACAAGGGCCTTGTTTAGATGTTAGAAAATTTTGTCTTTTTAACGTTTCACACAATGTAGCACGTTTGGTTTGTTTGTGACAAATATTATCCTGCCATGGCCTAACTAGGCTCAAAAGATTCGTGTCGCGAAGTACATCAAAACGGTGTAATTAGTTACTTTTTTACCTATATTTAATACTCCGAACTTATGCCTTTTGGCGTATTTAATGTGATGTGATGGAGAGAGAGTGGAGAAAACGTTAGAATTCCAAGCAATCTAAAGAAGGTCCGGATGATCCATTACGTAATGACGCAATTTTTGCAGTAAAAAAAGGTCAAAGGGACGTGGAACTGCGCCAGCTCGAGCGCTTTTACTTTTACAACATTTCTCTCTCTCTAAGTCTCAAGCTTGACCTCCACGGCTTCACGCATGGCTCATTTTGCTTACAAGCGTGGTGCCAACGGCCGGGGCGAATCCAGCCGAAATGGCCATCGGGGTCCTCTAAAAAAAATTAACGGGCCAAGCCTAATTATATTAGTGATGAACAGTAATTCTGTTAATAAATTACACAAAGTCATCGGGATCAGCTGCCCCTGATAACAGCAGAGGGGGGCATGTGTCGTGAAGGAACATGAGGATAGTGTGCCTCTCGAGGGAGTGGAGTGGAAAAGGGACCGTGGTTCACACATGGATCAACCGTCCTGAGTTTGAACTCCACAGGCTGCATCTCCGTGACAATTGGAGTGGGTTGGTTAGACTTCATTCGCACTCTACCTTGTTCGTCTAGCTTTACACCAACCGGCAATATTTTCCTCTCACACCAAATCATAACTAGCCACCTACCACTAATTAAATAACAGAATAAATCTGAACAAGCCACTTGTCACCAGCCTCCAAAAAAGGCGATCCTGGCCTCAGCACCCTCGTCGCCGTCGCAAGGGGTGGGAGGGTTGACGAATCTACATAATACAATCCCTACATATTAGCTTAGCTAAATAAGAGGGTACCTGTCATGGTTCTAAATAGCCGGCTAAAGCTGCCGCTATAGCCGGATATAGCTGTTCGGAAGGGTAGCGGCTATGGCATTTAGCCGGCTATATCCCGCTAAATGCCGGCTATAGCCCACTAAACATCATTTTGGCAGCTCCGCCGCTAAATGTCTTAGCCCGCGATTTAAAACCTTGGTACCTGTCCAGGTGGCGTTGATGAGATGTTTGCCAAGTTGCCAGCGCTTTCATTCCTCTAGAGTGCTATTGGAGAGTGCTGTGATTGCAGATACGACCTATGTATCGGCCACAAAGCTGGAGTCAGGGATAGAGATGGCAACGAGTCGGGTAAGTGCGGGTAAGGTGTTTACCCGCCCGATAGTTTGCCCGCGGGTAAAAAGTTCTGCCCGTGTCCACACTCGACGGATATCCGTGGGTAATGGGCAAACCCGTCACCCATTGCCGCCACCCCTGACACGCATCGTTGCTCCCCTTGCCGCGCGCCGCCCTCTCCCCCGCGAGCTTGGTCGCGTGCCAGTCGTGAGTGCCGCTAGCCGCCGTAGGCCACGGGCGCCACCGCCCCACGACGCCGCCGCTGCTCAGATGCATTATCGTTGTGTATAAAATTGTCATCTGTGTGGATCTCAAGTCTGTTCCGGTATTATGTTGTTGACGGTGAATTTCCGTCAACATAGCCTTGAGTTTACTTTCAATGTTGGTATTGATTTAATATCCAAACTAACGATCCTAACCCTCATGATATGTCAAGTTCGCACTCGCATGTGGTATTTGGAGTTTATTGTTTACGCAGGGATTAAGCACCTAAATGAGGACTTCCGGGTAGAGTTCATCGAGCACTTTGCGAGAAGGTCATGAAGCCCGGTACAAGTCAAGACACGAGGTGAACATGACTCCAAGAGGCCCAAGGACCAATCCGTGAAGGCAGAAAACTCTGAGGACCTGGACGGAAAATGCTGAAGCTTGCACGACAAGGAGCCCTATCCAAACCGAGGAGAAACTGACGTCAAGGACCCACATACAGTTGGGAGAAAGTTCTAGAAGGCACGAGAAGCTCGCCCGCGAAGAACGGGGCCGAACCAGGCCAAAAAGGCTTTGGGCTGACTGGTTCGGGCTCCCCATTGACCTAGACACCTCTCAGACTATTTATAGTCTGCCTACCAAGAGCCACACATGAATTCATTCGTCATCCGTCGCCGAGGAGCAGAGAAGGGAGGGACACCATTCTGGAGAGGAGAGGGTCGAGATGGTTGACTAGGGTTTCCATAGCCGACATGGGAACCTTGCATGGAAGATCACGTCGGAGTTCCCGGAGCTAGGATCAAGGTCGAGGTAGGATCCCGGTGGTGATCTTGTCCATGTATTATACATTCATGATGTTGAATTTGCAAGTTTGAATCCGATTTCTAGCGATCAAGTGCTTTCACTACGACTTTGTCCTCGCTTGGGTTTTCTTCTTCTCCAATCTATTCCGGATAGATTGCATAGGATGTTCTTGTAGCCATGGTGGCTAAAGGTGCATACCTGACATACCGAGTGTTTTCATCTTGTCCTTTGGACTCGCCCTAGGCTAACCCGTACGAATAGGAGTGTGTTGTGACAGAACGGTGGCTCCAAAAGGCGGGCGTCTTCGGAGTTGGAACATAAGCCACGATTTAAAGAGGCTTTTTATGAGATTCGATTTGCTTTGTTCATCTATGCTTGAAACTTCAACAAGTGCTTGATCCAATCTCTCCAGATTGGTTTTACCTATCCCTCTCTATCTCTTGCTACCTCCGGTGTTTCTTAGATTAGATTGGTTTTCTTGGTGTTTCCTTAGATTAGATGCATTAGCTCTCTTTTTGATAATCAAAGTGTTCTTAGCTTTATTAGATTAGATCTTGCGTTACACATTGTTCCACAGATTCGATACCTTGGGTTCACACTTAAAGGAAGAAGGGTCCCTTGACTACGACGGAGGACTTGTCCGCTTGCAAGTCCAAACGAACTTTGATACAACTATTAACCGTCAACGCATGCTGATAAAAAGTCTGTTCCTGTAGGATTCCAAGTTAACCGCTGATGAATCCAGGAACAACATTACTAGTACGCCAGTTTAGTTTTAGTAAATGAGAGAATCTGATGAAGCCACTAGGGTTGCTCTTGCCCGGGATGGCGTTCTACCGACGACAGGGAAAAGAGGAGGAAGGTGAGAGGACAAGGGAGTAAAGATAGGTATGTTGGGCTATATTGGGTCACTATTGAGGAGGAAAGGTAGCTAATATTTGGATGGCCTTTTACATTTTAACGGGCACGGGTATTATTCGCGGGTTTAGTATTTCGGCCGTGTGCTGCCCGCGGGTGAGCTGTCGCCCGTATCCGCACCCGAGAGTGAAATTCCTTGCACGTACCCTTACTCGTCGGGTCGGGTATCCATGGATATCCGCGTCCACAGATAAAATTGCCATTCCTAGTTAGGGACGGATGGGCTTGAGCTCCCGATTCATTTGAGGAAAGAAGAGAAGGGGAGGTGAAGGTTGTTGACGATCGATTTTGGTACCGTAACAACCCGGGATTCTAGGTGTGTGAATTTTGCGAAAATTTAAAACTTTTTGTTTGCATCCGAGTGCTATCAATATTTGAGCCAAAATTGCTAACCTCTCACCAAATTCTCCACTAATTTATTCTATTTATAAAACTTATATTTAAAATATGGTATAATTTGTGAGTTGGTTTTTCATTGGTTTTCTTGGAGTTCAATTGAGTGAAGTTTGAATTTGAAAGGGGATCAAATTCAAACTATGTTTCAAATCCTAGACCAAATAAACCGTGTTAAAAGGTAAAGGGCGACTAAGGTTTTTGGGCCGAATTCAATTCTCCCCGCGATGCGGCGGCCCAACCCAAGGAGCCTTTCGGCCCGTCAACCCACGCCGCACCCTTTTCACTCCTCTCTCACCGCCGCGTGGGCCCCGATCGTCGCCCTCCCTTCCTTCCCCTTTCTTCCCCTTTCTTTCCTTATCGCTTTGACCCACCGCGCGCGGTCGGCCCGAGCCGGGCGGCCGCGCCGCCGGTCCAACCACGCCGGCCCCGCGCGGGGTGGCGCGCGCGCCGAGCCGCCCCGGGCCGGCACGCACGCCAAGGTCCGCGCGTGCACGCGGACCCGAAGCGACCATGGGAAAGGGATTTGACCCCGCCGCCCCTTTTCCACCGAGCATCCGAGGCGGGCGAGCATCACCGCGGGCGCCACCCGGCCCGGGACGGCGGCGAGCCGGGGGCATTGTGGGGCTTTCCCCCTCGGGACCCCACGGCACGGTTTCAAAAGGGGAGGAGGCCGGTGAGTATTGGAGACAAGACCAACCACCCCCTCTTGGGGTTTTTCTCCACCTCCGTTCGGCGGCGTGCTCGGAGAGGAAGGAGAAGGCGGGCGCGCGCCGCCGCGCGCGCGCCGTTGGGGGGAAAGGGGTAGGCGGCCCGTGCCGCCGCGTTGCGCCGGGCGAGGGAGGAGCGGAGTCCCGGACCGGGAGCCGGGGAACCAGGGGCGACGGGAGCACGGACCACGACGCCGAACCAAGGGAGGAGCGCGACGACGTGAACAACTGCATCGCCGGAACGCCTTCACGCCGGAACATCAACGACACGCCTTCGTCAGGCCGGCCACGTCTACACCGTCGCCCCACCGTGAGCACCACGGCCTTCCACTTCTCTTCTCCCCCTTGGATTCTTGCTGTGTTGGCACATGTGTGGAGGCGCGTCGCTGTGAACTTACTGCCTGGATGCCGGCCTTCGCGCCGCAGCATTGCCGTGCCGCGACGGATGGGGCTCTTGGGCCGATCGTGTCCCTGAGCGCCGCCGTCGCCGTGCGAAGAGCGACGCGGACTCGTGGCCGGAGAACCGGTTGAGCGAGAGGAGGGGCGACGCGCCGCGGCTACCCCCAAGCGGCGGGCGAGCCCTCCTGGAGCACGCTGTCGCCGTGCGTGGACAGAACGTGGGTTTGGCCGTCGAGCCGTGACCCCTGTGCTGGATTGATGGTCAGCTGGCCATCGCGCCATGCCTCTTGTGCAGGAGCGGGGACGCCGCCGTGCCGCCGCTCGGTGCGCCCCGGTTACCGAGCGACCGCGCGGCCGGCGGGCGTGGAAGCACAAGGCTTGATCCGTGAACCGGGCTTCGATCCGTGGCTTGTGCGGGTGGGGGGGAAACACGGGAGCCGGTCACGCCGTGACACGCCGGCGGCGGCTGCGTCGTGTCCGGCACGGGAACGACGCGCCGCCCGCCGCGCGCGGGGGAGCACGGGTGCGGGAACCGGGGCGGCAAGCACACCCCGGTGCCGAGCCGAGCCGTGTGTGTGCGCGAAGATGTTGAACCGGGGCGTGAGGCACCCGAGCCGAACGCCGGCGGCGCACCGCGCGGTCGCGGCGTCGCCAGACCTTTCATCGAACACCTGCTGGGCAACCGGGCGAGCAGCGCCGGGTTAAGGGGGGGAAAGCAGGCCGACGGATGGGTTTGGGCCCTAGGCCCGGCTATCGGGCGGGCGGCCGTCGGCCCGGTACGGGGTAAGAGCAGAAGGGGGTTTTCTAGACTTCTAACGGCTCCTCCGGTGGACTGTGCAGTGCAGGCCGTTTTGGGCCAAAATCAACCCCGGGCCGAAATGCGTCCGCTGGGCCACCCACGGCCCGGCCCGCGAATCCGGCCCTTTCGGCCGATAACCGAGGGCGGCGACGTCATGCGCGACGTCGGCAATGTTTTTCCGAAAAACCTTTTCCCCCTCGTTTAAAAATTCCGAGAAAATGTTTTTGACCTTTAAAAATTCATAATAAATTATAGAGAGCTCGAGAAAAATACAAAACTAATTTCTATAAATCCGTATTTGCGAAACCGTGCTGATTGTAGGTAGTTTGGGATCTTTTGGATCTTCTTAATTGGATTTTATTTGGAGTTATTGCTTAGATGTGCACCGTTATCTTATTTTTCGCGTCGAATCTCGTGCCGCAGACCCGAGCTTCGACCAGGAGGACGTGGAGGACCCCGAGTACCTTTGCTCCGGACGGCGGATCGCTTCAACGGCAACGAAGGTGTCATGTCACTCCCAACCATATAGATCCTATCTTTGCTTTGTAGCTGCTAGTGCTTTACTTTTATGCATTAATCTGATGAATTGCATAACCCGTTTGATAGCCATGCCTTGATGTTTTGATATACCCTGTCCTTGTTCTGCTACCTGCGGGACTAGCTACAGACCCCTAGCTAGTCCCTTACTTCAACTATCCATACTTTTGTTGTTTGATTATGGATGGTGCTCTGGGTTTGAGCTGAGATGTGGGGATCTCGGTGTGATTCTAGCGTGCGTTCTGGGTTGCGTACCCCTCTTGCTGTGTTTTGGCGGGAGCGAGCCGCCGGTTACTTGTGAACGGCTGCCGAGGGAAGATGCGATCTGGCCTCTTACCCAAGGGTCGTGTCGTGTGGGATGGAGACGTTGAGTGCTCGCTCTCGGCCCCTTAAGGACCGATCGTCAGTTGACCTTGCTTCGAATGACTACTTTCGTACAGACCGCCCGCCTTGTATTGGGCGGGGGTGCGGGGTGAGACTTGTAGTGGATAGCACCCCTCCTGCAGGAGGATCGGTGTGATCGTGTCGGGAGTGGTCTTTCCCTCCTTAGTAGACTTTGCCCTGGCGAGGCCAGGGAAGGGTTCCACAGCTTCGAGGGACCTCTCGTGGGTAGTATGAGCCTCGCCGCGGAGGCCGGGGCCGGGCTCGGAGATGCGGAAGGGTACTATCCACTTACTTGGGCTTCGGCCGTATGGTAGGGTCGGACACGGTGACCGGCGGTTCGGACCTATTCGGGCGGGTACGGTTGTACAACCTCGCGAGTGTTAAACCTATAGCTATAGTCCGTGTCCCTTGGTTATGGACGGTCTTTCGATCTCTCACCCGACTAGTTACACTTCTCTTGTGCTTCTTCTCTCCCCCGAGTGTGTGAGCCGGCTTCGGCCGTTGAGATGTGGGGATAGGAGCCGGGGGGCCCCACATCGCGGATGAGAGTTGGGTTCGGATCGTGGTTGAGATCCGGTGTTTGGTGTGGTATTCCTTGAGCGGGGTGCGGACCCCCGAGGTGTGGACCCGGAAGCGGAAGATTCCCCGAGGTGTGGACCTCCTTGCTATATTCTCGCTTACCTTGAATGTTGCACCGTCGCTTTGCTTAAGCTTTCTACGACGGACTAGGGTTACCTCATGCATAGTAGAATATACACCGCTTTTGCCTCTTTGTTGGGAAGCTGACATGACCTACCCGCTTATCGGGTAGACCCTGGTGACTCTGACGCAGAGCCGGACTACGACTTCGACAACGACGGTTGGGTGGACTAGAGCTCTTCCTACACTTGAGCCGCCTGCGGATATGGAGTTCCCGCGCTTTCATGGAGCCGCTGCTTGACGATTTATTTCTGTTTGATTCAGTCCTGATGGACTTGTACCCGGCATGTGCCGAAGAGATGTACTCTGATTAATGTAATAAAATAAATGATGTACTCTATTGCTTTGTTTTTACTTTTCTGTATGGATTTTGGAATCGCTGAGACAGGGATTGCACGTGGTAGCCTCCTGGGACTACCACCGAGGTGCTAAGATTCGGGATTCCGTTCGCGGAAATCCGGGTCGTTTCGGTACACCTAGCTATGAGCTTACCGTCAACATTTGCACATATTTGATACTAAGCCCCCAAAGGTATCAAGTTCACTCTTGCATGTCGATTTTGGAGTTTATTGTTTACGTAGGTGTCGGGGTTCTCTACCGCCGACAATAAATTTTTATCGATCGTGCGTCGGGATCGGATGGTTAGCGCAGGAGACAACGTGGTTTATACTGGTTCGGGCCTCCTAGGAGCAATACCCTACGTCCAGTGTGTTGCAGCCGTGTTCCTGAGCCAGGTGTGCTCATAGTAGGGGTTACAAGCTGGTCGGGAGAGGGAGTTCGTTCCCAGGTCCCGGGAGATGGTGTTCGATCCTATGGAGGTCTAACCCTTGTAACCGTTGCCCTCCTCTCCCTTTTATAGTCACAAGGGGAGGGGCACAAGGGGAAGTAAAAAGAGTTACAGTGCTTGGCAGCTGGCACGTCTTGTCACACGTTGCTGTCCGTCAGGGTGCATTGAAGTCAAGTTGCGATGCCTTGTCAGGGGAGCCACCGCGTGGTCGGGTTGGACTGTTTACTTCCGGACGCTTGGCCTTCTCCTAGAGTAGTTTGGGCTTGTCTCAGTCTGCCCGAGTACTTGCCTAGCTTGCCACGCTCGAGCCTAAGTCTAGGCTTGTGCACGTCGTAGAGGGTGCTTAAGTGCCTTGGGCTGAGCTTGCGTGTGGCAGAGAGGGAGATGATGGTGATGTGATGGCTGCGCAGCCAGTCAGGCCAGCATTAAGGCTCATGGCGGGGTGGGCCGCCTGCATGGCCGCCAGCTGTTGTCCCCGCGTGACGTGGAGATTCGCTCCTTTGTACGCATCGGTGTCGATGCTCGTGTCGTGCGTCCGGGCCCACACACTATGTCGTGCGAGGCGGAGACTTGTCATGCGAGGCGGAGACGGGTTCCTCTAGTGGGAAACTGGTCAGAGATGCAGCCAACTGGCTAAAGATTGAGCGTCTTACCAGTGAGGGTCTTGACGAAGATCTGCATACCACCACGCAGGTGGAGCACCAGGTGAACGGTGGACTCCTTCTAGATGTTGTAGTCGGCAAGGGTACGACCATCCTCAAGCTACTCGCCAACGAACAGAGGACTCCACCTCGAGGGCAATGGTCTTGCTGTCTTAAGGGAGATAATCTCGACGTCGAAGGGGCCCTAATCTGGGCCCTCATCAGTAGCCCCCGAGCCTGAGTGGGAGTCGAGGAGTCGCGCTCAGGCTCAGCCGGTCGATCTTGGTGTTGATGGTGTTCTTCAAGTTCTCGGTGGGTGCGCGCGAGCGCATCCGCCGGATGTAGCCCCTAAGCTTGTGAGTGAGTTGGAGACTCGCTCGCGAGCTTTTATTTATAATTGTAGCCGTTGCAGCTTGGGGATGTTTCGCCGGGCAGTTATGGCCGTCGTGGTGACGTGGGAGCAGTTATGGGTGCGGGTATCTCGGCCGACGTGACCGCTCCATCATGACTGCACGGAGACTCTGCAAGTCCGTATTCCGCGGGAACCGAGGCATCGTGCGAGTGGGCGGTTGTTTCGCCGGGGTGCACGCGTGAGGGCGAAAGTTTCGCTGACACGGCGAGCCCGACTTCGAAGGTGGGGAGTCAAGCCTGCCCCCTTTAAAACTGCGCGTCAAGCGCTGGTTCGGGACTTTGCCTCCCCATCTGCTTCTTCCTCCTTTCGTGCTTGTCCTTTGCACTCCGAGTTCTTCCGCATCCATAGCACCGCCGCTGTTTGCGCTTCCAGCTCGCACAAAACCTCACCGTCGTGATGTCGAACTGGACGCGCTCCAATGTCTTTCACGAGCAGCTCCTCCGTTTGGTCGAGGTGGGCTAGCTTCCTCCCCTCACCGACGCTGTCGAGTGAATCGTCCCCGCCGACGAGTCCGTGCCGCACCCTCCCTCGGGGTATGTGGTGTCGTTAGTGACCTTCCACGAGCGCGACTTCTTTGTCCCTGCCGTCCGGTTCATTCGCGGGGTGCTGTTCGTGTACGGGTTGCAACTCCAGCACCTCAACCCGAACAACATCCAGTAGATGGGCGCATTCGAAGCGATGTGCGAGGGGTACCTTGGCATCGGCGTCCACTGGCCCTTATTCCAGTATTTCTTTAGGTTCACCTGCCTGAGGGATGGCTCTCGTGCGGCAACGATCGGCAGTGCTAATCCCCGGACGAAGCAAGGCCGCGGCGACTACTACATCCCGGTTTCGCTGACCAGCTCGAATAGTGGCTGACACAAAGGATGGTTCTACTTGCGGAACAACCCCGAGTTCGCGCTCTCGTCGTACATCGGGTGCTCCATCGCGAAGTCGCAGAGGAACTGGGTAGATGGCCCCGCCAAGAAGGAGTAGGAGAAGATGCTCAAGCTTCACTGGGCCGTGCTGGGGTGCCTCCAAAATGCTGGAGTTACCCTAGGAGAAGTGATCGGGCAAGACCACGCCTGAGGTGTTGTGTCGCTCCGGAGGCAGCCGCTTCGCCTCTACGACATGACAGCTGACAGGGCCCCCTAGGTGGGACCGTGACCGCACCATCGCCTCCGTCGCCGCTCGAGGTTCAGCGCCGTGTGGCGCAGGTGATCGGGAGGTTATCCTACTTGTGGCTGCCGTCGCGGCTGCTCCCGATGCTCCCCAACGCGGGGACAGAAAAAATTGTAAGTTGTTCGTCTTCTTGACATTTTTCATTCGCCTTTTGTTGTGGTGTTGATCTTCTCGGAGTTTGTCTTCCCCGGCTGACCATCGTGCTTTCTCGTCGTCACAGTTGAAGTGCGCCCACCTTGTCCCGGCCAAGGCGCCTGTCCCGGAGGAGGCAATTTTCAACCAGAAGCAGGCCGCGGTGGAGAAGAGGCGCGCTGCACGCAAGGCACAAGACAAGAAGCGCCAAATCTCCAAGCGTGATCGTAACGAAAACCGCAACAAGAGGCAGAAGGTGGAGGAGCTTGGCGTCTCCTCTGATGAAGACCCATCACCCGAGCCTTCGTGGAGCGGAGATGTTGCCAGTGCGGCGGTCGACTGGAGCAACATGTCGGGGTCGTCCTCGTCGTCGCCTCCCCACGGCACTGATGTATCATCGCGCCGGCCGTAGGAGACCGAACACGACAAGACCATAGGCTCAAGCTCACGCCAGGTGGCTCGCCCCACCCAAGAGGACCAGCGGATGGTCCTCCCCCGTGCGGTGCCCAGCGGGATGGATCCTTCCGAGCGCAAAGATCCGCGTCTCGTCAAGCCGATCCCCCGAGAAGGTCGGAGGAGCGGTCGACATCCGCCCGCCAGCTCTGACGGCTCCGACCACCGTGACTCTGACTCCCTGCAGAGGCGCCAGTCGCGGGGGAGGTCATCGGACTCGGCGTCGACGCCTAGCGCGCTGTCGGTGGCGGAGCCAAGCGCCGCCCGCGGCGGCTTGCGGTCTTTGCTTATCCGGGGCGGCGGAGCCCCGGATGTTCATATGTCCCTTGTCACCGGCGGGGGCCACGGTTCGACCCCGACTATCGTGGAGGCGGGGGGGTCGGCCCCGAGCGAATGGGGGGGGTGCTCCCGCCTTGGGGCGGCGGGTCGGCGCGAGCGCCCCCCCAAGACGGCGGCCCCGAAGTGCACAGCCCCCGAGCCGGCAGGCTCGAAGCGCGCAGCCCCCAAGCTGGGCTTGTCGGATCGTCCGGTGAAGAAAGCCTAGGTGCGCTCCAAGATGTGAGACTCCGACTTCAGCTTTTCTTTGTCGTGATTCTTCCAACTTGTTTGCTGACGTTGCCTTCTGTTTTCTTGTAGACATGCCGACACCAGCGTGCTCAGCCTAGGGCTTCTGAAGTGCCTGGTGTTGAGCGTGTGGGTGGTTTCTTCTGAGCCCCGTCCACAGCCCTCGAGCACCGAGCCGGCGCCACCGCGGGCTGAGGAGGAGCCAGCGGTTGTCACCAAGGCGGGGGCATCGATCGCACCACCGCCACCAGTCCCTGCCACCGCCGTTGAGGAGGGTGAGGTGGCCGTAGGGGCAACTGCCCTTCAGGCAGCCCTGGAAACGCCGACCGAGACCGGCCCGAGCGGCGAGGACATGGTGGTTATTTTGGACGAGGACTCGGTACCTCCCCCATCGTCGGAGGGCCGCGATGTTGTGATGGCCCCTGCGTCGGAGCCGGCCCAGGTGGTGGTGACGGCGAGCCTTCTTCCTGCCGTAAAGGTGTCGGAGCCCTCCCCGACGGCTGAAGTCCCGGGTCCTCCCCTGACCACGGAGGTGGCGGAGACTACCTTAGCTCGAGGCGCCCTCGCCGCTGAAGAGGTGATGGAACTGACGACGTGCCGGTAAATTGACTTTTCCAGCATTGGGGTTATCGATCTCGAAGCGCCCCAACTTCCGGAGATGGTGCTGGAGGTGGTGACGGAGTGGATGTTCACCGAGCCGTCGATCATGGAGATGATTGTGTCGGTCTCGAAGGTGCTGCAAGAGTACGAGTGCGTTGGCGGCTTCGCCCCCACGATCGCAGCGGAGGCGGCATATGCGGCTCTTGAGGTGCCCGCGGCCAATATGGAACCGACCGTAGATGCGCCCGCGCCGCCGCCAACCAGTGAGAGTCGGGAAGCATCGCTCCCCCAGTCGGCGGAAGCTGCTGAAGCTCCCAGCTCCGTCGCAGAGACCGGTGCGGCAGAAGACGTTGTCAGAGAGGCGGGATCGTCACCGCCCCGCCCAGTTGCTGCTGGCACCGAAGTTGTCGAGACTCGCGCGCCTGACGAGCCGACCGCCGTCGTCCAAGAGCCAGTCACCCCCAAGACGATGAGATCCAGAAGGCTGAGGGGACGGGGGCGTCCTTGTTGCAGGGCGCAGCGGGTGGTGAGGCCCAGACCCTTGAGCTCGCCTACACCTCGTGGGCGGCCACTTCTGGGCTTGGTGTCGACTCTGAGGACGACGAGGAGGTCACGGCGCGCAACACCTTGGAGCGTGGGTTGACTTGGGCGCGCCACACCTTTGATGAGCTCATCCTCCCCGCGACCTCAGTAAGTTTTATCGTTGAAGATTAAGTTCTCGATTTTGTGGTCTTCTTGGGTCTCGCCACTTATATTTACTTGGTTGGCGGCAGACCCTCGAGTCTTCAGGTCGGAGACGTGCCCGCGAAGTGCGAGAGCTTCGCGCAGAGCGGACTCAGCTGGAGATGCAGCTCGTCGTGGCCCGAGTGGCGACGACTGGTGCCGTGGAGAGCGAGGCATCCGTGCGGTCGTCCGTTGAAGATGCCCACCAGTCGGCGAATGATTGAGCCACCACCACCGAGACTACCGCCGCCGCGGTTGCCACCGAGCGGGACTCGTTGGCGTTGAGGTTGGCGCTCACCGAGGTCGAGATCGAGAAACTCCGAGCAGCCACAGCATCCGCTGAGGAGGCTGCCGAGAGGGCCAAGACCGTTGCGGCCGCAACCGAGACCGCCACCCGGGACGCCGCCCAGGCCACCGCCCGTGAGAAGGCGGTGCTTGAAGCTAGAGTGTCGGAGCTGGAGCGCGACCTGAGGACGGCCACAATGGACTTAGCAACGACAAGCCACCAGTTTTCCTAGGTTACGAACCAGCTCCAGGTGGTAACTGAGGAGGCGGCGCAGCTTCGGGACTCCAACACCAAGTTGTTGCAGGATCTTGACGGTAAGTCAGGTGATCCTCTCTGCTTCTTGTCTGGTTCGGCGCTCGCTCCTTGTCGGGGCCTGACTCGTCGGTTGTGGTTACAGGGGCGCATCTGATCCACGTCGGGATGGTGGTCAGCTGGCAACGGTCAAGCAAGAGCGAAACGCCGCAATTCTCAAGGTCATCGAGAAGGAGGATGCCATCAGGCGCTCGTCAGAGCATCTCAAGAGTGAGTCTTGGACGTTGGTCCTGTCTTCCTCTTTTTCTCGAGCCCTCCATGACGTCTTGTTCTTGCATGTCTTCCAGAGATTCAATCCGAGTTGGAGCAGTCTCGAGCTTCCCGGGAGCAGGACGCAGCCGCCCTGAGCCAGGCCCGCGACGCCCGGTGCAAGTCAGAAGCCATCAACGAGAAGGCCATCGGGACATTGCCAAGCTCGGGAGGGCGATGAGTTCGGCCATGGCCGCACTCGGTGTGCCGCTTGGTCCACGAACGCCCGAGACGCCGATCGAAGAGGTCAAACGCCTTCCCGGTGTGGTGCGGGAACTCGAGTTGTCGACTGCTCGTCGCGCGGTGCACCGAGTCCTCGCCATGTTCGAGTCGCACTACCAAGGGCTGGACCGCATGGCACTGAGCTGTGGCTGGGCCCCAAGCGCCTCCGACTAGAAGTGCGATGAGTTGGAGGAGGACTGTGCTGCTTTTGCCCGTGAGATGGCCGACACCACCCTGAAGGACCTGGAGTTGCTGCCACAAGACGAGTCAGAGGCCCCAGGAGTTCCCGGGCCCGCAAATTAAATATGCCACAAACTGTTTTGCTTTAATAATTTGAACAAGTCACCAAGCTATCGTGTGACTAGGCTTTTTATCTTGTGTTATCCCTCGATTACTCCGAGCACCCGAGGACGACTGCAGCAACGCGCAGTCAAACTTAGAGAACCGAAACAGTCGGGTCGTACTCCGGAGCCGCGGAGGCGTAGGAGTCGTAAGGCTTGGCCCCTTCAATCCGCTAAGAGCAACCGTCCGTTCGCAGCCCCCGAGAACTCGAGAGGTTCGGGAGATAACTTAGCCGAGATTTTTCTCACGAAAACGTCTTTTCAGACCGGAGTCCCGGCAGGCACTCGAACATTTGAAGGATCAGATGGCGACTAGAGAGGGGGGAGTGAATAGGAGCCGGTAAAAATTCTTCTCAAAGAACCCGGCCTATACCCTAGTCAAATCCCGGTCACACACAAGCGATGGATCGAATCACACACCAATCGCCAAGACAACGAGGTTATGGATCAACCTCTAGTCCTAGGAACGATTCCTTGTAGCACACGCGGAAGCACAAGAGGGGAAGACAAGAATCGAACCAAGAAGCAAAGCACACAGCTCCGGCGGACCGTCCGGCCAGAGAGGCGGACCGTCCGCACGGGCCACGCGGACGCGTCCGCCAATGTACCGCGGACCGTCCGCACCGGTACGGCGGGGACCGTCCGGCCTGGGTCGCGGACTGTCCGTTAAAACCAGCAGAACCACCAGAAGCGAACCCCGAAAAATGGACCGTCCGCGGGGAGCACGCGGACCGTCCTCCGAGCACCCGCGACCGTTCGCCCTTGTCGTTGCGGACCGTTCGAAACTTCGTCCAACCAAAATTCAAAATCACGACAGATCGAAACGAAAGGCGAGCAAGAACACGAAGAATACCTGACGAACACGTGCGGCGCGGACCGTCCGCCAGAACGCCGCGGACCGTCCGCGAGGCACGGACAGAGTAGAAAAGCAGCCCGACCTCGAAGGTCAACTCCCCCAAATCATCATCGGATTTCCCAAACGATTGAAGCGGTGGAGATAAGGGTTTGGGGACTTGAAAAGCGTCACACAAGGATGCTATAGCCCAAAAATCTTGCCTCTTAACTCCCTAAATCACTGGGAATCGCGAATCCTTTGAGCACCACCAAAAGCTAGAGCACCGAACGAAAGTCCTTGAATCGAAGTGGTTTCCCGGCGTTTGAGGGCACAAGATCAATCACAAAGATGCACGAGACATCTATCCATGTTTCCCTCAAAGAAATCCGGGGAGAAACCCACTCAAATCCGCGGAATCACACCGAGAACAAAGGCACGAAAACTAGCACAAAAAGACCACGAAAAACACAACTCCGAATCTTCTATACAAACCAGGAAAGATTCACAAGGTCTAGCATGCCGCCCTAGCATCCATCCCTCTCAACAAATCTCTCATGAAGCTCTCATGCTAGCCTAGAAAAAATAGAGAAGAAAATAGCTACGAAAATGAGAAATGAGAAGGGGGAAATGAAACCCTAAGTCACGGAGGGAGGGAGCCATCCACACACACTCATGGCTTATATATCAGGTCCCGCCGGAGTGGTAAATGACTCGACTACCCCTAACTTAACTACAGGCGATACAACCCACGTAGGGGCATTTAGGTAATGTTTGTGGGTCTTGCCATCGGACGGCCACACTTTTGCCGCACCCCGCGTCCTCCCGACGCAAGCCATGCGATCCCGCTGCGTGTCCTCCGCTTCGAAGCTTCCCGACACGCCCGGATCCCGTCTCCGTCGTGTTGGGCCCTCGGACCTGGTTTTGAGGCCCAAACCAAGAAACCGTCCTCCGATGGTTTTGTGGGCAAACCACCAAACCCCGCGTGCTCGGTCCGGCCTCCCGCCAAACCACTTGACTCGACCGCCACCGTGCACCGGCTCGATTGTCCATGACTTCGTCTTGCTCGTATCGCCACCATGTTGCCGGCACCTAGTCACGCCGTCCACCGGGTCCCTCGAACCGAGCCTACTTGTCTATCCATCTCCCGGAGGCCCCTCAAGGCTGAAGACCTTTCGCGCCCGTTCTTCACCTGCAACAACACGAACTAGGCCGCAGCCTACACCTGCGCACTGAGCCAAGAGTCAGTCCAACACCCGTTGTCAATCACTCATCACTGAGGAGCGGTCATCCATCGACCACCGGGACGCTCCTGGTGCTCAATCTCCCCCTTGATGAGTGCATTGACAACACACAAGGCGAAATGAAATTCAGAGAAAGAAAGAAAGGAAGAAGAAAGAAAAAATAAAGAAGCTCAACTCATGACCAAAACCAAGGAAAGGCAAAGAAAGGTCACAAGCCAAGCAAAGCACAAACTCCACACTGAAATCAGCAAGAAAGCTCCCCCTGAACAAATGCAAGCTCCCCCTGAACACGTGGATGCAAACTCCCAAATTTTAGCTCACCTCTTCTGAATTTTCACTAAGTTGACCTCTTCTCCCCCTTGTTGACAATGTATGAATCAAGGTGAAAATGCAGAAATGCAAAACAAAGCATATAAACATCTACATGAGCTTCTCAAATAGGCCAAATCTAGTGTCAAAGGCTAAAAATGAGACAAAGATCACACATACGAATCATAGCATAGTCAAAGCATTGCCACAAGTAATATATGAAAATACAAGGATGTGACAAAGCAAAATTTTCAGATTTAAGCAGTTTTACCAAAAGAAGGCTCGCTTCACATGTAAAAGCCTATCCATGTCACACTTGAGCCACAAACATGCATACCATTCAAAGATCATAAAAGGATATCAAATTCTCAGCAAAAGATCATGGCAAACACCCATAAAGCAAAGCATGTCATGCCAAAGCTCATGAGCCATGTGTCCACTTCGGGGAGACTTCTCCACTGGTGAACATCATGCAACATGTTTTGCACCCATATGTGAAAGATAAGACATTTTAAGCATAGACATGATGGATGGAGCATTTTTCAAGCATTACACACTTCTTTTCAAGATTAATTCATTTCATGGTACATGAAGTGCCTTTGCGGCAAAAAGAAGCTTATGCTCCCCCATGAATGCAACATAGGCTAAACATTCACAATGATATTTGGCCTTTGGCCCAAGTGCAAGAAAATGCATCCAAGCACAATCTAAGCATAGAAAGCACATTTAGACCAAAACGTGACATGGATACACTACTACACATGAGTGGAGCACATTTCACCAAAAATTAGTCAAGATTAGCATTTATTTCAAAAGGGGCTATCTCACCACACATATATCTCAAATATTTCAAGAGCATAGCCTCACATCACCATTTCTCCACACATATGACCAATATCTCACAAATAGCCAAAGAAACTCAAATAAGGCATATGAAAGAAGCTCATCATCCTAAAATGCAATATGATACAAATGCAACATGATATATAACAAGATGGCTATCCTACCATGGTTTGTACATCAAGCAAAACATGTATATACATCAAAGTAAAACATGGTATGATACATATGGTACAAGAAAATCCCCCAAGAATCAACTAGAAAGGGCAACAAACCCCAAGTTCCCCGCGCAAGCGCACAAATGTAGCTTGGTCGAGAGGCTTTGTGAAAATGTCGGCAAGCTGATCTTGGGTAGGGACATGGCTCAACACAATGGTTCCTTTTTCCACATTGTCCCTCAAGAAATGATACCTCACTTCTATGTGTTTGGTTCTGGAGTGAAGCACTGGGTTTTTGGCTACGCTTATGGCACTGGTGCTATCACAAAGAAGTGGGATCTGGGTGCACTCCTCACCAAAGTCTCTCAAGGTGTATGAGATCCACAACAGCTGGGAACAACAACTCGCGGCTGCAACATACTCCGCCTCGGTGGTAGACTGAGCTACACTAGACTGCTTGCGGGAAGACCATGAAACCAACGAAGACCCAAGAAACTGGAAAGTACCAGAAGTAGACTTCCTCTCGACTCGACAACCAGCAAAATCCGCATCGGAAAAACCATGAAGAGAAAGAGTCGAGGAGGACGAATACCAAAGGCCAAGACCAGGGGCAGACTGTAGGTACCTGAAGATCCTCTTGACGGCCTGTCGATGTGATGTCCTCGGCGAAGCCTGAAAATGAGTGCACAGACACACGCTGAACTGTATGTCTGGCCTCGTCGCCGTCAAGTAGAGGAGGGAGCCGATCATGCTCCTGTACTCCCGCTGGTCCACTGGTTCTCCGTCTTCGTCTGCATCCAAAGTAGCCGTACTCCCCATGGGAGTCGACATCGGCTTCACATCTTGCATCTGGAACTTCCTCAGCATGTCTTTCGTGTACTTGGTCTGGTGCATGAATGTTCCATCCTTCACTTGCTTGATCCGCGGCCCGAGAAAATACCGCAACTCGCCCATCATGCTCATCTCGAACTCCCCGCTCATCTCATCTGCAAACTTGGCAACAAGGTTATGTGACGAGCCACCAAAGACAATATCATCCACGTATATCTGAACAATCAACAAGTCATTTCCATGCTTGAGGAGAAACAAGGTCCTATCCACGGTACCCATCACAAACCCTCTGCTCAACAGAAAACCTCTCAATCTCCCATACCAAGCACGGGGTGCCTGTTTCAACCCATACAGAGCCCTTTTCAACCTGTACACCCTGTGTGGGTAGAACTCACTCTCGAACCCAGGTGGCTGCTTCACATACACCTCCTCCTCTATGACCCCATTTAGAAAGGCACTCTTCACATCCATCTGAAACAACTTGAACCCTTTAGCCACGACAAAGGCTAGAAGGATTCGAATTGCCTCAAGACGGGCCACAGGAGCAAAGGTCTCCTCATAGTCGATCCCCTCCTTCTGACTAAACCCCTGAGCAACAAGTCTGGACTTGTTCCTCACAACCATCCCATTCTCTCCCTCTTTGTTCTTCTAAACCCACTTGGTTCCTATGGGATGGCAATTTGGAGGTGGTTCAACTAACTCCCACACCTGATTCCTCTCAAAGTTTTCCAACTCCTCATGCCTAGAATTTACCCAGTTTGCATCAGATAAAGCGTGTTCAATGTCCTTGGGCTCAAAGGTGGCAACAAAAGCGAGATGAGCAAAATGAGAGGAATTCCTGGACCTTGACCGTGTAGTACGTTCGTCGATGTCCCCAATGATCTTCGACAGGGGATGCACTTCTTGAATCCGCCGGGGAGCCTCACGCCTCGAGACTACCTCCCCCTCAACTTCAGCTTCTCTCGCCTGGTCCTCTTGTCGCACCGTCGTTGTCCATGAAGTAGACGGTCCACGCTCCATAGTGGTCGTAGGGGAAGTAGTGGGTACACACTCAGCTTCAGGCGCATGGTTCTCTCCATCATCATCTCCAGCTTCCTCCTTCTCCTCTTCAAAGACATCCTCGGCCATCTCTTCATCACCTGCACATTCAAAGCCAAGAGAGGTACATGGCAATGTCTCGTCAAAGGTTACCTCGCAAGTCTCCTTGATTTTTTTAGTCTCAAGGTTAAGCACCCTATAGGCTCTAGAGTGGTTAGCATATCCAAAGAAAATACCATCACTAGACTTAGCCTCAACCTTGTCGAGTTTTCCCTTCTTAAGAATAAAGCACTTGCAGCCAAAAACTGGGAAATGACTCACCTTGGGTGCCCGACCATGCATAAGCTCATAACAGGTCTTCTTCTTGAAAGTTCGCAATAAAATCCTGTTGGAAACATGACAAGCCGTATTGACCGCCTCAGCCCAATACCTCCTAGGAGTCCTGTGCTCATCGAGCATCGTCCTAGCCATCTCACAAAGAGTCCGATTTTTTTCCTTTCCACAACTCCATTTTGAGGGGGCACATAAGGGGTCGAATACCGATGTTCAAGACCTAGATCACGACAAAAAGCATCAAAATGAGAGTTCTTGAACTGCGAGCCATTATCACCGCGGATAGCTCGAATAGTATTCCCATGCCTCTCATTTTCAACCTCACGATCGGATCTCGAACAAAACCAAATGTCTCACTCTTGTCTTTGTTGACGGTGAAAATCCGTCAACCTAGCCATGAGTTTACCTTCGGTGTTGGCATGAATTTTATACCTTATCCATTGGTACTAACCCCCGTGGTATAACAAGTTCACATGTGCATGTCGTTTTTGGAGTTTAATGTTTATGCGGGGATTTAGTGTTGAATGCAAGACTTTCGGGGTAAGTTCATCAAGCACCTCATGACAAGACTTTGAAGCCCCGAACAAGTCATGCAATGAAGTAAAATTAACTCCAAGAAGCCGGGGACTTGATCCGAGAAGACGACATACTCCGGGGACCCGACCGGAAAAGTGCCGAATCTTCCAAGACAAGGAGTTGAGTCCAATTCGGAGAGAAACCGACGACATGGACCCGTATGCGAAGGGGGAAGCATCCGGGAAGCAAGGGAACCGACCTCGGGCAAAGGAGCCCGCGGGGCCGGGCCTAAATGGGCCCGGGCCGGCCGGCCCGGTCCGGTCGGCCCAGGCCCATTTAGGGCCCAAATGCGTCGTCCTTTGCCCTAGCCGCCAATCGGGCTATTTATAGTCCCCCGACCGAGAGCCACGGAGAGAAGATTTCGTATTCCGCCGCCGAGGAGCGAGAGAAGCTTGAGGGACACCAACTTGAAGATGAGGGTCGTGCTAGTTGTCTAGGGTTTCCCCGGCCGACGTGGGAACCTTGCATGGAAGACCACGTCGGAGCTCGGAGCGAGGATCAAGATCGAGGGAGGGCCCGGTGGTGATCTTGTTCATGTAATCATTCATGGTGAAGTTTGTAAGTGAATCCGATTTCTAGCGATTAAGTGCTTTCTCGATGATTTTGATTTCTTCTTGGTTTTGCTTCTTCTACGATCTAGTCTATAGCTAGATTACATAGGGTGCTCTTGTAGCCGCGGTGGCTAGAGGTGCATACCGGACCGGCCAAGTGATTTCAACTTGTTCTATCGAACTCGCCCTAAGCTCCCCGCATGAATAGGGATACGTTGTGACAGAACGGGGGTCTCGAAAGGCGGATGTTTTCGGAGTCGGATGGGAAGGCCACGATTTAAAGATGCTTTTAATGAGATTCGCTTTGCTATCTTCATCTATCTTGTTTGGAGCTACAACATAAGCATGATCTAGATTCTCTAGATTGGTTATCTCTTGCTTTCTCTTGTTACCTCTTTAGTAGATTAGATTAGATTCGTTTTCTTTATGAGTTAGTAGATTAGATGCAACTTACCTTCATAAGATAGCTTTACCTTGCTTTACTAGATTGAATCCTTGCGTTGCACATTGTTCCACGGATTCGATACCTTGGGTTCACCACTCGAGGGAAGAAGGGTCCCTTGACTACGACGGGAGACTTGTCCGCTTGCAAGTCACAAACGAACTTTGATACAACTATTAACCGTCAACAAGCCCCTTTTTTTCCGGCGCCGTTGCCGGGGAACAAGCAATCAAGATCCGATCTAGTATCGCTTATCTTTCAGCTTTTTCTTTTGATTTTCTTTTGCATCTCTTATGTTTGATCATCCTCAAAAAGAAAAAAATTTTCAATCTAATCTAGTTTTGATTAACCCTAGTTCTTATGTTTAGATTTTTGTTTTATCACTAACCCTAACCGGAGATGGTTGGCTTCCTCTCCAAGAAACCCAAACTTTTTTGTGGATGATCCAGGAAAACTTTACAGGCAAAGGTGACGTGCAACACAAGCTCGAAGGACCATCAAAATCTCCAAGGGAATCACCCCCTCCAAGTCAAGACGCCGGAAGGCCGTTCAAGATCAACGAGGATGGAGAAGATGGAGATGGAGAAAGAAGCTCAACACCTAAAGGCTGCCAAGGCAAGATCCACGTGCGGGGTGTTCATCGTAATGAAGATGTTAGAGACGCAAGTGGGACAACTTGCCGGACAACCGATTGGTGGCAAAGAAGAATATCCGAGACAACTCCAAGGTCCCAAGACGGCGAAGGCTACTCAAACTCATTCGGGAGAGATGAAGGATCACACTAGAGACCATGAAGATCACGACCGAAGGACCGGAGTTCGAGATGCCGATCCACAAGGAAGATGTTGCATCCGTCAAGACCAAAGGACAAAGCCAGACTCGTGAAGACCAAAAAAAAAAAAAAATTGACTAAGCCGAAGTGGGTACCCAAGATTGCAACGCCCACAAAGAGCGTTGATCCGGAGTAATCAAGTGAAGAAGTCTAGCCATGGACTATAAACGAAGCGCTAGGCGGGAGGCAACCCGTTTCGTCGAGTCAAGAATAAGCTACCGGGAGGACAACCCGATTCCGGGTTTTTCGAGTCCTTTTAATTCAGTTCTGAATTTTACTACGCAAAACCTTAGACTTAGAATGGTTGAACAATATTAGAGACATAATTCTTGGTTGAATATTTTGCTTGATCATAAACCCTTTACATGAACCATCCTATGTGTTTGTTTGCTTCTTTTTCGAGAAACCGCAACTAAAAAAAAATTCAGAACCTAACTCAACCCTTCACCCTCATTATGGTGTTGTGGTTGACTTGTTTTTCATGCTAAAAACACTCGAGTAGAGCCACGACTTGTATCTAGATGTTATTTAAATTTCAGCACGTGGTAGGACTCGCGTGAACCTAGAAACTTGATTTTTGGTTGGTTTAAAAATCCATATCCTTGGTTTCTCTAAGATTAGAATTTTTCTAAGCCTCACTTAATTTTATTTCATTCAAAATCTCTCTCATCTAATCAAAATTAGGACCTAAACCTATGCCCCCATGATCAAGCCGGGAAAAGCTTGCTCTCAACCAATGAAGGCAAACTATACCGGTGAGACCGAAATCGACGTAATAAAAAAATATTTTCGACTTGCATTTGTTTTTAATGGTTTAAAAACTTCTCTAAAATTATGTTCGAGCACTTGCATGGCTCTGAAAAATATTTTTTAAATTTCGAAATTAGAGGAGTGCTTAGCCTTAAAGGGAGGCAATCTAGTAATCATGCATGCACCATTGGATTCCCTTTCATCAACTTTCACTAATTCCACATGCAAAGGACAAGCATGGTGGGCAGCAAGCATCAACTTTGTAGGAATTTCATGGTGGCATGTGAAGCAAGTGGAGCTAGGGAGCATGGACATGACCCAAAACATGAAGCATCAAGTGGAAGGACCAATAGTGGACGAGAGCGTTTGGGCGGTGCAACTCGTGGAGCACGCGGGCGGGGAAAGTTGCGAGAGGTGAAATGATCGTGCTGGAAGAAAGACGAGGCGGGGAGGAGCACCGAGGCCGGCCTCACCTACATAAGGAGCCCTCCCGGCTCCCGTTTTCTGCAGGCAAGCTTCCCTCTCCTTCCTTTGTTTGTGTGTTCAAGTTTGTGTGCTCAAAACCTCCGTAGACATAGCCAACCTTCCCAAGCTTGATAGCTCAAAAAAAAAAAATCCACATCCTTAATCCACTCAAAGTCCAGACTCCAAAATAATATTTGTGTACCTTGTTGCCGGGTGAAAACCCCGGATATATATTTGTGAGGGAGAGTGCTGCAATCAAGGAAGAAAACTACAAGTCTTTTCACCGAAGAAGAAGGGATCATCGTCGTCTAAGCCATCATCGACAACCTCTTCGAGGAGGCGCTCGGTTTCCGAGCATCCTCGGAGTATGGAGGAGGACACGGCACCGCCGAGGAGGAATCACACTCTTCTCCTTGGTGGCATGAGGGCCACACAAAACTCGTTTATTAGGTTTTCCAAACTTCAATAACGTATGGAGGAGCCGCTCGTCCAACCTCGCCGCTTGACACGATCATCCGCTCCACCTCCATGTGCTCCGCGGTATTCCGAGGGGTATGTCATCATGACGGAGGAGGAGAAGAAGCTCGCTCGCCTTAAGTAGAGGCTTGTAGCGAACGCCGACATCGACGACCAAGCTCTCCACATATTGGGTTTCACACGGGACACCGGTGCAATTCTCTAGCGGAGTGTCGGCAAACACCCACAAGAAATTCGCCTAGGAAATTTTCATGACCATGGCGCATAACCTTGATGAAGGAGTGCCGAGTCTCTCATTCCGTTGGAGGGAGCCCACAAGAGGAGAAGAAGGAAGACACCGTCGGAAGGGTAACCTTGATCGGTGATGCTATTTCTAGCACTTTGATGGGGTAATCTCCTTTCATCCATGGGTTGCGTCGATCTTGAGATGTAATCACACTTTGTTGGATTATCTATCTATCATCTTGTGCTGAAAATACTTTAATGCTTAAGGCTAGCAACCATGCCGTAAAGGGAGTAAGGGCTCCATTGCTTCCTTGGACCCATTCAACACAATCCCCGATAGATCGATTGGTTTTCATGTTCGAAACGATTGCATGTCTAGTATCGTAGACCCATGGGCGAGTGTCTCCTATTTTCAAAAGGGAGCTCCGAAACAAGTATGTGCACGAAGGCACATGGGAAGGTTTTTGGAGTATGATCACGGGAAGAGACCATCAACGAAGAAATACTATCCGGAACCCCATCATCCAAGTGTGTCACTTTTGTGCAAGTGGATTTTTGGGGAGAATAAGAGAGACATAGATAACCAACACGGAGTTGAATTGGATTTACTCGCAGCCAATCAACCCTACTCACCTATGATCAACCGGTGGTGTTGTGGCAACATCGGATTCGGGAGATCGGGTTGTTACCTCTCCATGTTGACTATCTCTTTAAAACCGGGTATTGCAAGGAACCCAAATCATCTCCTACCCGGGACTTCCCTAGGAATATATGAAGAAAGGAAAATATAAGAGTGAAGATGAGAGAGGAGGCTTACAAGTGGCCTAGGTGAATTTGCCCCTTCCGGATTGAAGATTAAGACTTTTCTTGAGGGGAAGAAGATCGGTTAGAGGAAGGACTTCTTGTGCCGGCGAAGAAAAATAAAGGAGAAGAATTATAGGAGAAGGATCTTCTATGGCCCAAGAATAAGGTGCACAACAAAATTATGTCCCACCATTGGGAGGAACCCGGCGCCGCCGAGTTACTACGGTGGTGTACCAATGCAAGCATGGGGGAGTGGTGCAGCCATACCCCCACCATTTTTGCGGTGCCCAACGTAGCCTTTGCGGAGCCACTTGCACACCTTCCTCAACCACAACAAAATGTGGCCACCATTGGAGGATACGCTGCAAGGAACATGCAAATTATTGCAGCCATCCTAACCAATGCAAACCAAATGGGTGAAGGAAATGCAAACGTCGCTTATGAGCTTTGACACCTTCACCTAACACCATTGGACAATTCATAGGAGTAGTGGTGCATTCCTATTACAAGTAAGGGTACAACAACCAAGACTATCAATATCAACCACCGGCGGAAGATTAGAGAGAGGAGGAGCTTTAGTTATCTTTCCTTTACCCCCTTTTCTTTAATTTTCAGCTCGTTTGCGCCTATGTTTGCGTAGTGTTTTCAGTTTTGCTTTAATTTTCAGTTTTTAGTTTAATTTTCAGCATGTATCTTAGTTTTTATTTTCATCATGAATAATGTCACCACCAAGTTTTTACCATTGGTAAGGTTACAAAGTTTGTGCCATGATGATATATGATTATAATTGCTGCTTTGTTTATCTTTGTAACCGACTTATGCATGTTTGAACTAGTGCTCTCTTAAAAATACAAATCTGAAATTATCTAAATGCTAGCTTAATCTTCAGCGGAGGTTATGATTAAAATAAAGACCCATAGTGTTTTATGTGCTCTCAAGTTATGAATAGATTAAAGATGTCTTTTATGCTCAAAAATATTGCTAACCTTGTCACAAATATCACTTGTGTGTTGCTCAACCTATCCAGAGCCTTATATATATTTGAGTGCATAAACCTTAGTGTACAAGATTTATTTTTGAGTGAGTTATTGCAGGCCATGATTTCTCTGGCCCGAGACTAAGAAGCTGGTCATTCCGTTTTTGCGTATCTATCTTTTTGCTAGCCTTTTATCCGTGCATTGTGTATCCCCGCATCGGTGATCTCACAAACTTCGCCGGATATCCACCCTTAAACCAAATATCATCTTTTTGTGATTACCTCCTTGACCACAACCTATCGTTGAGAATGGATCATCAATTCAAGGAAGATCGCAAGACGGTGCCAACGTTGAAGATTTCAAGTATCTCTCCAAGGAAAATTATCTCCGGTACCTACCTTATTTTTCGCCTCTTTGCTCGAGGACGAGCAACGTCTAAGCATGGGGGAGGAGGTAGGTACGGTGCAGTTTTAGAGTTCAAAAGGGAGTATTTTTTTTTTTTTTAAAAAAAAATATATATATATATAATGATGAAAGAAAAAAAAACCAGTGATATGCATGACTTTCAAGGTATCAAAAAAATCAAAACTTCATTGTGAAAGTCATGGACTGAATATATGACGAGGCAAGAAAAAAATGAATGAATGAAAGAAAGAAAAAAAATGAGAAAGAAAAAAATATATATTTGTGCGTAAAGTGAACTCCCTGGTTCTCTAAGAGTGCATTCAAGGCTTCAAGATAAAAAGATCCATTCTCAATTTTCCAACCATGTGCAATCCGATAACGAGGACTTCCTTTGTGCCTCGGGATCACTCTTTGCCATTTGCACATGTCCACTCATCTAAAGTGTGTGTATTTTTCTCTTTCCCCTCCTTGATTTAACATTATTTTCCAATGACCTTTTTGACGAGTCTCGGTAAGACCATGAGAAGCTTGTCTTGTTTTGACAACACCTCATTTATAAATTCTTGTTAGGACTAAACTTTCCCAAAGCTCCATATAAAGCCTACCACATATATATGAGAGGGAAAGGAGTAGAATATATAGGCTTGAGAGACAAGTGAGATGAGAGTTTATGAGCAATACACGAGATGATTTAAATTTGTGAATTTGGTTTAGCTTTTCTTTATCTCGTTCTTTATTTCAAAAATTTCGAGGTCTATTTAAACTTTGTGAGCATATTAATACTTGTGGGATAAGCTTAATAAGAATCTACCCTCCGTAGAGGTGAAGGCTAGTACATTATGGAACTTTAACGAATTAAACTTTTGAGAGCATTATGTTTTTTTTTCATGTATGATCAAGTGCAAGGTTTAAACATTGTTTGGCAATGATGATATCCATCGAAGGCTTACTCGAGGACGAGCAAGGTTTAAGCATGGGGGAGATGTTGACGGTGAAAATCCGTCAACCTAGCCATGAGTTTACCTTCGGTGTTGGCATGAATTTTATACCTTATCCATTGGTACTAACCCCCGTGGTATAACAAGTTCACATGTGCATGTCGTTTTTGGAGTTTAATGTTTATGCGGGGATTTAGTGTTGAATGCAAGACTTTCGGGGTAAGTTCATCAAGCACCTCATGACAAGACTTTGAAGCCCCGAACAAGTCATGCAATGAAGTAAAATTAACTCCAAGAAGCCGGGGACTTGATCCGAGAAGACGACATACTCCGGGGACCCGACCGGAAAAGTCTCGAATCTTCCAAGACAAGGAGTTGAGTCCAATTCGGAGAGAAACCGACGACATGGACCCGTATGCGAAGGGGGAAGCATCCGAGAAGCAAGGGAACCGACCTCGGGCAAAGGAGCCCGCGGGCTGGGCCTAAATGGGCCCAGGCCGGCCGGCCCAGTCCGGTCGGCCCAGGCCCATTTAGGGCCCAAATTCGTCGCCCTTTGCCCTAGCCGCCAATCGGGCTATTTATAGTCCCCTGACCGAGAGCCACGGGGAGAATTTTTCGTATTCCGCCGCCGAGGAGCAGAGAAGCTTGAGGGACACCAACTTGAAGATGAGGGTCGTGCTAGTTGTCTAGGGTTTCCCTGGCCGACGTGGGAACCTTGCATGGAAGACCACGTCGGAGCTCCGGAGCGAGGATCAAGATCGAGGGAGGGCCCCGGTGGTGATCTTGTTCATGTAATCATTCATGGTGAAGTTTGTAAGTGAATCCGATTTCTAGCGATTAAGTGCTTTCTCGATGATTTTGATTTCTTCTTGGTTTTGCTTCTTCTACGATCTAGTCTATAGCTAGATTACATAGGGTGCTCTTGTAGCCGCGGTGGCTAGAGGTGCATACCGGACCGGCCAAGTGATTTCAACTTGTTCTATCGAACTCGCCCTAAGCTCCCCGCATGAATAGGGATACGTTGTGACAGAACGGGGGTCTCGAAAGGCGGATGTTTTCGGAGTCGGATGGGAAGGCCACGATTTAAAGATGCTTTTAATGAGATTCGCTTTGCTATCTTCATCTATCTTGTTTGGAGCTACAACATAAGCATGATCTAGATTCTCTAGATTGGTTATCTCTTGCTTTCTCTTGTTACCTCTTTAGTAGATTAGATTAGATTCGTTTTCTTTATGAGTTAGTAGATTAGATGCAACTTACCTTCATAAGATAGCTTTACCTTGCTTTACTAGATTGAATCCTTGCGTTGCACATTGTTCCACGGATTCGATACCTTGGGTTCACCACTCGAGGGAAGAAGGGTCCCTTGACTACGACGGGAGACTTGTCCGCTTGCAAGTCACAAACGAACTTTGATACAACTATTAACCGTCAACAGTCTTCCAAGAAAAACACCCGGGCATAGCGAGAGTAATCGTCCACCACAACAAGGACATACCACTTCCCACCCACCGAGCGAACTCGAGCTGGCCCAACAAGGTCCATATGCAACAGCTCTGTCGGACGCTCGGTCAAGACATCGGTCAGGGGTGGATGGGGAGTGGCTACCATCTTGCCATGCCTACACGGAGCACAAACCAAATCCTTCTCAAGCTTCAACCTCGGCAATCCTCGGACAAGGTCAAGACCACTCAAGCGGGAAACCAAATCAAAGCTCAAGTGTCCCAACCGCCTATGCCATTTCCACAAATCAGAAGAAGGACCAGCCATCAAACAGCGAGCAGGGCCCAAAGAACGAGAGAAATCAGCCCTGAAAATCTGACCCTCGGGGATGATCATACAGACAAGATCACCTCGAGAATCCAGCAAACGAGACTCGCCAGACTTGAAACGCACCTCAAAACCCTCATCAAGCAACTGAGAAACCAAAAGCAAATTGAAACCCAAAGACTTCACAAGAGCAACTCTCTTCAACGTTACCTTGTCACTCACATGCACAACACCCTCAGAAATCACCCTTCCTCGTCCATTGTCCCCAAATGTGATGTACATCTTTTCCTTCACTGGGGTGAGGCTGGAGAACCACTTCTTGTCTCCGGTCATGTGTCGGGAACATCCGGAGTCAATCAACCAAATGTTCTCCAAGCCTCCTGCCTGTAGTCAGAAACAAGAATGAGAATGATCTAGCGACTCGACACTGGGGTTAGCACAAAGAAAGTTAAACCAGTGTCGAGCATCTGCTCAAAAGAGGGGTTAGCAAACATCATTCCCTTGCCACCAAACTTCCCATGTCCCATGGAAGGAGTACGAGCACCACGAGGGAGAAAACGTGGTCCGTAGTTCCTCTGGAACCCAAAGCTGCGATCATCTCCCCTAAACCCGTATTGAGGACGAGTAGGGGGATTTCCAAAGCAAAACCACCACGAGCCCGACCAAACCTCTCACCAAAGACGCACACCATCATCTCTCCTATCAAACCTCTCAACACTACCTCTCCGTGGGAACCTACCACCCCGAGCTCCAACTCTACCAACACTCCTCACACTTCCCACACCCCATGGAAGTGGCACTCTAGACTCGGGAATACCATGAGACCGGCGATACCGTCCCGGTTTGCTTGCGCCCTAGCAAGCCTCTCATCCCTCTTCCTCTTGTAGCAAAACTCGCTAGATGTCTCTCCTTGCCACAATACTCACACCCGAAGGAGATGGGTTTTGGTTTTGGCTCTAGCTTCTCTCTAGGTTTCTCACCCTTCTCACTCACAAACTTCACCGGTTTCGGAAGTCATTTGTTTTAGGTGGGAATTTGGGTGGATCTTGGGTTGTGTCAAGCTTGTTGCAAAGGTGATTGGGCTTCGGAGTGAAAGAGTTCTTGGGTGCTTTTGGAAGTGGGACTTGGATGTCTCCGATCACCTCAAACTCGGGGTTAGACTCAACACACTTCTCATACACACTCTCCCCACTCGTTCTCTCCCACTTTCTCACCCAACTTCTCAAAACCCAAACCACGACCATCAGCTCTCTTGAACTCCTCAATCATGATTTTCAATTGAGGTTCCTGCCCAGACAACCAACCCAACACCTTCCTCAAATAGTCATTCTCCTCATAGATGACATCCAAACGGGAAGTAAGTTCAAGATTGCGCAAAGTAACTTCATCACAGCTAGAGCATGCATTGACAACAGGAGATTTCAAAGAAGCTTCCAAAGTGCTAATAGTAGAACGAGCATCAACAAGCTTAGCATGCATAGTAGGACATGATTTACAAGCACCAAGCAAAGTGGGTCTAGCCTTAAGCTCATCATACTCAATCCTAAGAGCATCTAGTTAGCCAAAGTGGAAGCATTCTTCTCATTAAGCAACTTGATCTCATTCAACCATGCATCACACTCAAGACATTCAACATCATCAGAAGTAGTAGGAGCAAGTTTCAAAGAGTCATTCTCAAGTTTCAATTCAAGCAATTTGGACTCTAACTCTCCTACTTTCTCACTAGCATTCTCAAGTTGAGCCCTAAGATCTTTCCTCATCTTCTTAGCATCTCTCAACACACTATCACGGTTGTCAATCAAGCCATTCAACCTAGTGATCTCAGCAAGCAAAGAGTCAGGGTCACGATTTACCTCATTCTCCGAGTCGGAGTCGCTATCTTCCTTGTCGCTCTTCTTGCTACTCGAGCTATGGGCCATGCCACAAAAGCCTTCAAGCGCCACACAGCTCAATCCGCTGAGGTTCCGGCTTGCACTCTTCTTGCCCTTGCGCCTCCCGGCATCTTCATCTTCACTGCTTGAGCTTGACTGCGGCGTCGCTTGAGCTTGAGTCGACGTCGCTTGCACCGGCCACCATGGCTCTTGCCTTGTCCTTCTTGTAGCCGCCCTTGCTCGGTCGCCGCTTGTCCTTGTCCTTGCTCTTGGACTTGCTGAAGTGCTTTCCCTTGGAGGAGTACTTGTCTTCACGCCTCGGGTGCGCCTTGTACTCGCTCATCTTGTACTTGTTCTCCTCCACTTCCGGGCACTCGGCGATGAAGTGGCCACGCTTGCCACACTTGTAACATGTCCCTGAGCTCCGCCTTGCATTCCTCCGACTCTCGTGTAGTCGATCAAACCTTCTTGAGAGCAAGGCCGCCCTCCTCCTCGCCCAAAGACATCAAACTCCTCATCTAGAATAGACATAAGAGAAGACAAGGAAAACTCGTCGACAGGAAGGGTTAGATTTGCCCTTTGATCCGCCCACAAGAGCAAGACTATGGTCGGCCGAGCCCTCATGCTTGGATTGCAACTTCCCGTCAACCTCAGCCGACTTGAGCTTAGAAAAGAGGTCATCCAACTCAATAGTCAAATACCGCCGTACTCCTTGATGGCCTCAACCTTAGCACCCCAAACATTTGGATCCAAGACATGCAAGAGCTTCAAAGCCTGATCATGCTCGGTGTAAGGAAAATCCTCAACATTAGCTTTCATGTTGTTCACGATGGCGGTGAACCTCTGTAACATCGCATCGATGTCCTCACCGGGAAGTTGAGTGAAGTTCTCATATTGCATCCGGTAAGAGACAAAGAGGCGAGCCTTCACATGGTTATCACCACCGTGAGCAACCAACAACTTCTCCCAAATTTGCCAAGCAAGATTCAAATGGACACGCTCAAACTCAGGATCACACAAGCTCTGGACCAAGTGATCAACGGCTTTTGCATTTGCCTCATACTTGGCCTTAGCACCGGCATCGGTCACCATAAGAGTATGGATGTTGACCGGAATAGCATAGGTCTTGTCAAGTATAATGAAATCCAACAACTTGCCACGAAGAAAGATCATCATACGAGCCGCCCACTTGTGGTAACCCTTGCCATCGAAGTGCGGCGGACCGCCCCGCTCAACGTACGCCATCTAAGGATTCAAGACTTGTCAAAGTCGCAAAGAATCCGGCACCAAGATCTGATACCAATTGAAGGATCAGATGGCGACTAGAGAGGGGGGGAGTGAATAGGAGCCGGTAAAAATTCTTCTCAAAGAACCCGGCCTATACCCTAGTCAAATCCCGGTCACACACAAGCGATGGATCGAATCACACACCAATCGCCAAGACAACGAGGTTATGGATCAACCTCTAGTCCTAGGAACGATTCCTTGTAGCACACGCGGAAGCACAAGAGGGGAAGAGAGGAATCAAACCAAGAAGCAAAGCACACAGGCTCTGGCGGACCGTCCGGCCAGGAGAGGCGGACTGTCCGCACGGGCCACGCGGACCGTCCGCCAATGTACCACGGACTGTCCGCACTGGTACGGCGGACCATCTAGCCTGGGCCACGGACTGTCTGTTAAAACCAGCAGAACCACCAGAAGCGAACCCCGAAAAACGGACCGTCCGCGGGGAGCACGCGGACTGTCCGCCAGGCACCCGCGGACCGTCCGCCTGCTGCTACGGACCGTCCGAAACTTCGTCCAACCAAAATTCAAAATCACGACGGATGGAAACGAAAGGCGAGCAAGAACACGAAGAACACCTAACGAACACGTGCGGCGCGGACCGTCCGCCAGAACGCCGCGGACCGTCCGCGAGGCACGGACAGAGCAGAAAAGCAGCCCGACCTCGAAGGTCAACTCCCCCAAATCATCATCGGATTTCCCAAACAGTTGAAGCTGTGGAGATAAGGGTTTGGGGACTTGAAAAGCGTCACACAAGGATGCTATAGCCCAAAAATCTTGCCTCCTAACTCCCTAAATCACTGGGAATCGCGAATCCTTTGAGCACCACCAAAATCTAGAGCACCGAACGAAAGTCCTTGAATCGAAGTGGTTTCCCGGCGTTTGATGGCACAAGATCAATCACAAAGATGCACGAGACATCTATCCATGTTTCCCTCAAAGAAATCCGGGGAGAAACCCACTCAAATCCTCGGAATCACACCGAGAACAAAGGCACGAAAACAAGCACAAAAAGACCACAAAAAACACAACTCCGAATCTTCTATACAAACCAGGAAAGATTCATAAGGTCTAGCATGCCGCCCTAGCATCCATGCCTCTCAACAAATCTCTCATGAAGCTCTCATGCTAGCCTAGAGAAAATAGAGAAGAAAATAGCTATGAAAATGAGAAATGAGAAGGGGGAAATGAAACCCTAAGTCACGAAGGGAGGGAGCCATCCACACATACTCATGGTTACATATCAGGTCCGGCCGGAGTGGTAAATGACTCGACTACCCCTAACTTAACTACAGGCGATACAACCTACGTAGGGGCATTTAGGTAATGTTTGTGGGTCTTGCCATCGGACGGCCACGCCTTTGCCGCACTCCGCGTCCTTCCGACGCAAGCCATGCGATCCCGCCGCGTGTCCTCCGCTTCGAAGCTTCCCGACACGCCCGGATCCCGTCTCCGTCGTGTTGGGCCCTCGGACTTGGTTTTGAGGCCCAAACCAAGAAATCGTCCTCCGATGGTTTTGTGGGCAAACCACCAAACCCCGCGTGCTCGGTCCAGCCTCCCGCGAAACCACTTGACTCGACCGCCACCGTGCACAGGCTCAATTGTCCATGACTTCGTCTTGCTCGTATCGCCACCATGTGGCTCGCACCTAGTCCCGCCGTCCACCGGGTCCCTCGAACCGAGCCTACTTGTCTCTCCATCTCCCGGAGGCCCCTCAAGGCTGAAGACCTTTCACGCCCGTTCTTCACCTGCAACAACACGAACTAGGCCGCAGCCTACACCTGCGCACTGAGCCAAGAGTCAGTCCAACACCCGTTGTCAATCACTCATCACTGAGGAGCGGTCATCCATCGACCACCGGGACGCTCCTGGTCCTCAACGTTTTTGAAAAGAGATCGGATGAAAGCCGAAGACTAGAGAAGTATTCACAAGTCTTCGTGCCGTAGCCGCGGGGGCGTTAGCTCTAGGAGGTTTGAACGAATAGCGACTCGCCATCTCACGTAGGCCATCATCTTTACTTTTCGTGAGTTTGAGTTTTCATCAAAAAACTTTCGCTCGTGCGATTGGTCTCGACAAATTAGTCGGAATTTTTTGAAAAATTTCGAAAAAACGATTGAAAAATTTCGAAAAAACGAGGAGTTTTGACGGTGAAATTCCGTCAACCTAGCCATGAGTTTAGCTTTGGTGTTGGCATGACTTTTGTATCTTATCCATTGGCACTAACCCCCGTGGTATAACAAGTTCACTTGTGCATATCGGTTTTGGAGTTTAGTGTTTATGCAGGGTTTTAGCATTGAAAGCAAGACTTCCGGGATAAGTTCATTAGGCACCTCATGACAAGACCTTGAAGCCCGGTACAAGTCAAGCAATGAAGTGAACACGACTCCAAGAAGCCCAAGGACCAAGCCCGAGAAGATGACAAACTCCGAGGACTTAGCCAGAAAAGTGCCGAATCTTGCGAGACAAGGAGCTTCGTCCAATTCGGAGAGAAACTGACGACAAGGGCCCACATGCAGAAGGGGGGAGGATATAGAAGACTCGGGAAGCAACACCGGGCGAAGGAGGCCACGAACTGGGATGAAGTGGGCCCAGGCCAGTCGGCCTAGGCCAGCCAGCCCAGCCCATTTCGAGGCCCAGTCGACCCCCTTTGACCTAGATGCATCTCGGGGTATTTATAGCCACCTGACCAAGAGCCACGCATCAATCAATTCGTCATCCGACGCTGAGGAGTAGAGAAGCTTGAGGGACACCATCTCGGAGACGAGGGTCGTGCTAGTTGTCTAGGGTCTCCCTAGCCGACGTGGGAACCTTGCATGGAAGACCACGTCGGAGCTCCGGAGCAAGGATCAAGATCGAGGTAGGATCCCGGTGGTGATCTTGTTCATGTAATCATTCATGGTGAAGTCTTTAAGTGAATCCGATTTCTAGCGATCAAGTGCCTTCTCGATGATTTTATTTTCTTCTTGGTTTTGCTTCTTCCCCAATCTATACTTAAGATAGATTGCTTAGGGTGCTCTTGTAGCCGTGGTGGCTAGAGGTGCATACCGGACCGACCAAGTGATTTTAACTTGTTCTTATCGAACTCGCCCTAGACTACCCGCATGAATAGGAATACGTTGTGATAGAACGGGGGTTCTGAAAGGCGGGAGATTTCGGAATCGGACCGGAGGCCACGGTTTAAAGATGCTTTTAATGAGATTCGCTTTTCTATCTTCATCTATCTTGTTTGGAGCTACAACATAAGCATGATCTAGACTCTCTAGATCGTTTATCTCTTGCTTTCTCTTGCTACCTCTTTAGTAGATTAGATTAGATGTGTTTCCTTTATGAGTTAGTAGATTAGATGCAACTTAGTTCTTCATAAGATAGCTTTCCTTGCTTTACTAGATTGAATCCTTGCGTTGCACATTGTTCCACAGATTCGATACCTTGGGTTCACCACTCGAGGGAAGAAGGGTCCCTTGACTATGACGGGAGACTTGTCCGCTTGCAAGTCTAAACAATCTTTTATATAACTATTAACCATCAACAAGCCCCTTTTTCTGGCGCCGTTGCCGGGGAACAAGTAATCAAGATCCAATCTAGTATCGCTTATTTTTCAGTTTTCTTTTGATTTTCTTTTGCATCTCTTAACTTTGATCATCCTCAAGAAGAAAAAAATCAATCTAATCTAGTTTTTGATTAACCCTAATTTTTCTTTTGTTAGATTTTTGTTTTTGCTAACCCTAACCGGAGATGGTTGGCTACCTCTCCAAGAAACCCAAACTTTTTTTGTGGATGATCCAGGAAAACTTTACAGGCAAAGGAGACATGTAACACAAGCTAAAGGGTTGGAAACCCTAGATTCAAAAGCCAAAATCGAAGGACCGCCAAAATCTCCAAGGGAATCACCACCTCTAAGTCCAAAGGAAGATCAACCTCAACCGCCACCCATGGGAGAACAACCACAACCGGAGCGCAAGATCGAGCTATGCACCCCGGACATCGTTGATCTACCTATCATAAACCTTCAAGACACCGGAAGGCCGTTCAAGATCAAGGTCTCAACTATCCGCATGACAATTGCGAGAGCTTTGGAGCGTTTCAATGAATACATACGAGCTGAATTCCTTGAGTGGAATATCGGTTTACTTAAGAGGAGGATGGAGAAGATGGATATAGAGAAAGAAGCTCAACACCTAAAGGCTGCCGAAGCAAGATCCACATCAAAGGAGTGTGAGGAGTATGACCATGTCCAAGGTAAACCCCGATTTAATGCAAGTTCGTCCATTCAAGATTTGGTTCCTCTTTGTGCACAATTCAAGGACTTGATGGACGAGCAAGCTGAGATCAACAAGGACACCGTCACTAAGTTTGAGGCTATGGATAAAGTATTAGAGAATCTAGATGGCAAGGTGACGGAGGTCGGAAGCCCTATACATGAAGTGTTCATCGTGATGAAGATGTTAGAGACGCAAGTGGGACAACTTGTCGGGCACCCGATGGGTAACAAAGAAGAATTTCCGAGACAACCCCAAGGTCCCAAGATGGCAAAGGCTACTCAAACTCATTCGGGAGAGATGGAGGATCACACTAAGGAGACCATGAAGATCACGACCGAAGGACCGGAGTTTGAGATGCCAGCCATTACATGAAGGAAGTTGTTGCATCCGTCAAGACCAAAAGACAAAAGCCAGCCTGTGAAGACCAAAAATATGACTAAGCTGAAGAATAAGCCCTTGCCCAAGATGGTGCGGAAGTGGGTACCCAAGATTGCAATGCCCGCAAAGAGCGTTGATCCAGAGTAATCAAGTGAAGAAGTCTAGCCATGGACTATAAACGAAGCGCTAGGCGGGAGGCAACCCGTTTCGTCGAGTCAAGAATAAGCTACCGAGAGGACAACCCGATTCCAGGTTTTTCGAGTCTTTTCAAGTAATTTAGTTTTCAATTTTCCTATGCAAAACATTAGACTTAGAATGGTTGAATAATATTAGAGACATAATTCTTGGTTGGATATTTTGCTTGATCATAAACCCTTTACATGAACCATCCTATGTGATTGTTTGCTTCATTTTGAGAAACCACAACCAAATAAATTCAGAATCTAACTCAACCATTCATCCTCTTTATGATATTGTGGTTGACTTGTTTTTCATGCTAAAAACACACGAGTAGAGCCACGACTTGTATCTAGATGTTATTTAAATTTCAGCACGTGGTAGGACTTGCGTGAACCTAGAAACTTAACTTTTGGTTGTTTTAAAAAATCTATATCCTTGGTTTCTCTAAGATTAGAATTTTTCTAAGCCTCATTTAATTTTATTTCATTCAAAATCTCTCTCATCTAACCAAAATTAGAACCTAAACCTATGCCCCCATGATCAAGCCGGGAAAAGTTTGCTCTCAACTAATGAAGGCAAACGATACCGTTGAGACCAACATAAAAGTAGTCGGGAAATATTTTCGACCTACATTTATTTTTAATGCTTTAAAAAACTTCTCTAAATTTATATTTAATAGCTCTGATTTTATTTTTTATTTTCAAAATTAGAGGAGTACTTAGCATTAAAGCATGCTTAGTGGGAGGGAATCTAGTTGACCTAACCGTACATGCACCATGATACTTCATGGGATGCCCCTTTAACATCTTATCAAACTACATGCAAGGACAAGCATGGGGGGGGGGCAGAGAACGCTTTGTTTTGTAGGAATATCATGGAGGCATGTGAGGCAAGGGAGTATGGAAGTGAGTCAAAGCGAAAACATCAAGTGGAAGGAATAATAATGCAAGCGAAGGAGTGGACGAGAACGTTTGGAAGATAATTGAGGACCAGGAGCGTCCCGGTGGTCGATGGATGACCGCTCCTCAGTGATGAGTGATTGACAACGGGTGTTGGACTGACTCTTGGCTTAGTGCGCAGGTGTAGGCTGCGGCCTAGTTCGTGTTGTTGTAGGTGAAGAACGGGCGCGAAAGGTCTTCAGCCTTGAGGGGCCTCCGGGAGATGGAGAGACAAGTAGGCTCGGTTCGAGGGACCCGGTGGACGACGGGACTAGGTGCGGGCCACATGGTGGCGAGACGAGCAAGACGAAGTCATGGACGATCGAGCCGGTGCACGGTGGCGGTCGAGTCAAGAGGCTTGGCGGGAGGCCGAACCGAGCACGCGGGGTTTGGTGGTTTGCCCACAAAACCATCGGAGGATCGGTTTCTTGGTTTGGGCCTCAAAACCAAGTATGAGGGCCTAACACGACGGAGACGGGATCCGGGCGTGTTGGGAAGCTTCGAAGCGGAGGACACGCGGCGGGATCGCATGGCTTGCGTCGGGAGGATGCGGGGTGCGGCAAAGGCGTGGCTGTCCGATGGCAAGACCCACAAACTTTACCTAAATGCCCCTACGTGGGTTGTATCGCCAGTAGTTAAGTTAGGGGTATTCGAGGCATTTACCACTCCGACGGGACCTGATATATAAGCCATGAGTGTGTGTGAATGGCTCTCTCTCTGCGATTTAGGGTTTCATTTCCTTCCTCCCATTTCTCATTTTCGTAGCTATTTTCTTCTCCATTTTCTCTAGGCTAGCATGAGAGCTTCATGTGAGATTTGTTGAGAGGGATGGATGCTAGGGCGGCATGCTAGACCTTGTGAATCTTTCCTGGTTTGTATAGAAGATTCGGAGTTGTGTTTTTCGTGGTCTTTTTGTGCTTGTTTTCGTGCCTTTGCTCTTGGCGTGATTCCACGGATTTGAGTGGGTTTCTCCCCGGATTTCTTTGAGGGAAACATGGATGGATGTCTCGTGCATCTTTGTGATTGATCTTGTGCCCTCAAACGCCGGGAAACCACTTCGATTCGAGGATTTTCGTTCGGTGCTCTAGCTTTCGGTGGTGCTCAAAGGATTCGCGATTCCCGGTGATTTAGGGAGTTAGGAGGCAAGATTTTTGGTCTATAGCATCCTTGTGTGACGTTTTTCAAGTCCCAAAACCCTTGTCTCCACAGCTTCTACCGTTTGGGAAATCCGATGATGATTTGGGGGAGTTGACCTTCGAGGTTGGGCGTTTTTCTGTTCTGTCCGCGAGGGGCGGACGGTCCGCGTGGTGTCGGCGGACGGTCCGCGCGGGTGCTGTTCGTCGGGTGTTGTTCGTGTTCTTGCTCGCCTTTTGTTTCGATCCGTCGTTGTTTTGAGTTTTGGTTGGACGAAGTTTCGGACGGTCCGCGTGTACCGGGCGGACGGTCCGCGGGTGCCTGGCGGACAGTTCGCGTGCTCCCCGCGGACGGTCCGTTTTTCGAGGTTCGCTACTGGAGGCTCTGTTCACTTTAACGGACGGTCCGCGGCTCAGGCCCGACGGTCCGTGGCAAGGGTGCGGACGGTCCGAGGTACCCTCGCCGGACGGTCCGCGCGACCCATCGCGGACGGTCCGCCCGACCGGCCGGGACGGTCCGCCGTAGGCCGAGTTATTTGCTTCTTGGTTCGATTCCTCCCTTTCTTTCTCGCGCTTCCGCGTGTGCTTCAAGGAATCATTCCTAAGACTGGAGGTTGATCCATAACCTCGTTGTCTTGGCGATTGGTGTGTGATTCGATCCATCGCTTGTGTATGACCGGGATTTGACTAGGGTATAGGCCGGGTTCTTTGAGAAGAATTTTTACCGGCTCCTATTCACTCCCCCCTCTCTAATCGCCATATGATCCTTCAATTGGTATCAGAGCTTGGTGCCGGATTCTTTGCGACTTTGACAAGTCTTGAATCCTAAGATGGCGTACGTTGAGCGGGGCGGTCCGCCGCACTTCGATGGCAAGGGTTACCACAAGTGGGCGGCTCGTATGATGATCTTTCTTCGTGGCAAGTTGTTGGATTTCATTGTGCTTGACAAGACCTATGCTATTCCGGTCAACATCCATACTCTTATGGTGACCGATGCCGGTGCTAAGGCCAAGTATGAGGCAAATGCAAAAGCCATTGATCACTTGGTCCGGAGCTTGTGTGATCCTGAGTTTGAGCGTGTTCGCCATTTTAATCTTGCTTGGCAAATTTGGGAGAAGTTGTTGGTTGCTCACGGTGGTGATAACCATGTGAAGGCTCGCCTCTTTGTCTCTTACCGGATGCAATATGAGAACTTCACTCAACTTCCCGGTGAGGACATTGATGTGATGTTTCAGAGGTTCACCGCCATCGTGAACAACATGAAGGCTAATGTTGAGGATTTTCCTTACACCGAGCATGATCAGGCTTTGAAGCTCTTGCATGTCTTGGACCCAAATGTTTGGGGTGCTAAGGTGAGGCCATCAAGGAGTCCGGCGTATTTGACTATTGAGTTGGATGACCTCTTTTCTAAGCTCAAGTCGGCCGAGGTTGACGGGAAGTTGCAATCCAAGCATGAGGGCTCGACCGACCATAGTCTTGCTCTTGTGGGCGGATCAAAGGGCAAATCTAACCCTTCCCGTCGACAGCTTTTCCTTGTCTTCTCTTATGTCTATTCCAGATGAGGAGTTTGATGTGCTGGGCGAGGAGGAGCCGGCCTTGCTCTCAAGAAGGTTTGATCGACTACACGAGAGTCGGAGGAATGCAAGGCGGAGCTCGGGGATGTGCTACAAGTGTGGCAAGCGTGGCCACTTCATCGCCGAGTGCCCGGAAGTGGAGGAGAACAAGTACAAGATGAACGAGTACAAGGCGCACCCGAGGCGTGAAGACAAGTACTCCTCCAAGGCCAAGCACTTCAGCAAGTCCAAGAGCAAGGACAAGGACAAGCAGCGACCGAGCAAGGGCGGCTACAAGAAGGACAAGGCAAGAGCTATGGTGGCCGGTGCAAGCGACGTCGACTCAAGCTCAAGCGATGCGCAGTCAAGCTCAAGTAGTGAAGATGAAGATGCCGGGAGGCGCAAGGGCAAGAAGAGTGCAAGCCGGAACCTCAGTGGATTGAGCTGTGTGGCACTTAAAGGCTTTTGTGGCATGGCCCATAGCTCGAGCAGCAAGAAGAGTGACAAGGAAGACAGCGACTCCGACTCGGAGGATGAGGTAAATCGTGACCCCGACTCTTTGCTTGCTGAGATCACTAGGTTGAATGGCTTGATTGACAACCGTGATAGTGTGTTGAGAGATGCTAAGAAGATGAGGAACGATCTTAGGGCTCAACTTGAGAATGCTAGTGAGAAAGTGGGAGAGTTAGAGTCCAAATTGCTTGAATTGAAACTTGAGAATGACTCTTTGAAACTTGCTCCTACTACTCCTGATGATGTTGAATGTCTTGAGTGTGATGCATGGTTGAATGAGATCAAGTTGCTTAATGAGAAGAATGCTTCCACTTTGGCTAAACTAGATGCTCTTAGGACTGAGTATGATGAGCTTAAGGCTAGACCTACTTTGCTTGGCGCTTGTAAATCATGTCCTACTATGCATGCTAAGCTTGTTGATGCTCGTTCTACTATTAGCACTTTGGAAGCTTCTTTGAAATCTCCCGTTGTCAATGCATGCACTAGCTGTGATGAAGTTACTTTGCACAATCTTGAACTTACTTCCCGTTTGGATGTCATCTATGAGGAGAATGACTATTTGAGGAAGGTGTTGGGTTGGTTGTCTGGGCAGGAACCTCAATTGAAAATCATGATTGAGGAGTTCAAGAGAGCTGATGGTCATGGTTTGGGGTTTGAGAAGTTGGGTGAGAAAGTGGGAGAGAACAGTGGGGAGAGTGTGTATGAGAAGTGTATTATGTCTAACCCTGAGTTTGAGGCGATCGGAGACATCCAAGTCCCACTTCCAAAAGCACCCAAGAATACTTTCACACCAAAACCCAACCACCTTTGCAACAAGCTTGACACAACCCAAGATCCACCCAAATTTCCACCCAAAACAAATGACTTCCAGAAACCGGTGAAGTTTGTGAGTGAGAAGGGTGAGAAGCCTATAGAGAAGCCGAGCCAAAACCAAAACCCATCCCTGTCACACTCGTTTTTCCAAAGAAAACCAAGTGCAAACCTATATGCATGCCGGGATCAAGTTTCATGCATATAGCCGACATAAGTGAATAACGAAACAATATCACGAAAGAGAAATGGAGATTATCGAGTTTACGCTTAATCCCGGAAACGAAGGCACCAAACTTCACAAGCGATCGGCGGGGGTTGCGTATGCCTAGAACCAAGCAACATCTTCACAAGACTTCGGAGTAGCTTCCTCCTTCGAGCAACATTGTTTATAGCAAGGGTGAGCACTTGTCGTACTCGGCAAGTGTGGGGAAAAGAATGAATGCAAAAGCTTTATAGTGGACCGGCTCAAAGCATTTAGCATTTTAGTTGGTCAAATTTTATTAGCACCTAATTACTAATAAAGTATAAGTTTATACCAACCCACAATTAAGCATAAAGATAAGAGATACACCATGAGCACATGGCAAGCATAACCATAACACATATTACAATTTAAGTCCATCTTCAAGTTCAGTTATCATGTGAGGGTCCAGGCCGCTCTTGACCGTGACCACGGCTAATCGATTAGTTTAACACTCGCGGAGGTTGTACACTTTCACCACAAGCGGCGTAAAAGCTCCGAAGAACTTTGAACCCAACCATGCGATGTCGGCCAAGCACCATACCACACTACCGAGGTGTGGTTGCATAGGGACGCTACAAGGCCTTTACAAAGGTTCTTCAACAAGTAGTGACCCACAAGGTCGGATCGCTTAGCAAGGTATAAAGTCCCCTAGCGGGGTCGATACCCCACCATAAAAAGAATAACTCACCCAACCCCCTCGCTAGAGCGAGTCCATACCCCGCAAGACATCGCCAATCCCTTGTCCTTATCGGGTAAGATCACCACAAGCTAAAGTTCCTAATTATTCGCCCAAGACCATTGCCCATTAGTTCTTGTGGTTGTCTCGTTTTCCTGGGTGGTTCTCCATGTTCCGATTAAACATATAGTCTTGTATATTAAACATCACATAAAGGAACATAGAGCATAAAATGATAACCATGTTGATTATTACCAACCCAGTTGAGCAAACTAAGCAACATCTACCATCAATATTAATTAAAACCAGGTTCAAGATAACAGTCAAATGAGGCTAGTCATCCTTAATAGGAACCCATCAAAATTAATGCAAAGCAATGCAATAGTGATTAATAAAGTTATTAGGACAAAAGATCAAGGACACACTTGCCTTTAACCATAGGGTAGTTGCTCGAATATCTTCACCTTCACATTCTTCAAACTTCTCGGACAATGTTCCGTCTACTCGCATCAATCATCAAGCACAAAACATGCAAAGCAAACGCACGAGCAAACTAAGAACAATACACCAATCAAAAGAAAGCTTTTAAAAGAACGCACTAAAGGATAGGGTTGATTAGATGGATCACTAAAGAACACAAAGTGCTTGGAAGGGAAAGGCTTGGTTAACTTTGAAGAGATGATTGCGGAAGATTGAGCAAGGACCGGAAAGATCACACTAAGATAGAGCTCGATTCTATTGGTTACGCAAACGCAAGAAACACCGAGAACAGAACTAAGCTCAAATCTATCGAAAGATTATTATTAAACCACAAGAAACTACGCTTGGCACATTTTAATTAAGAAATCATGTGAAAGAATATTTCGTAGAAATACTCTATGTTACCATTAAACAAGTTACATTTAATTAAAGAAATCATGATAAACCTAATCATGTTTTATTTATAACATTCGAGTGGAAGTTATGTCAAATTAACAATTACTTTAGAAAGATAAAGCAAGTATGAGATATCTAAACGAGTAACTTTATGTCACGTGTTCAACTAAACATATTTAATATTGGAAAGGCATTTATGATGTCATTAGGCATATTAACTTTATTATGAAAACCGATGTTTAACTCTAACATCTTTTGTTTAGAAAAAACTAGTTATGAATAAAGATTAACCAATTACATTATGATTAAAGAAAACCGGATTAGAACCTAATCACTTTTTATTTATAAAAGCATTGGAATAAGAATTAGTCAAGATTAACATGCATCTTTAACGTTAAAACAAAAGTAACAGGTGATACACATGCTAATGTACAGGGTTATGGTGAAACGAACTAGAACGGCACAAACGAACTATCAAGCGCATAAGAAACCTTAGACTAGGTTTAGGAAAACTAGTCTACGAAGAGAACTAGACCGAAGGCAACAACTAAGCAAAAGGTAAGCTAAACTAGTTGGTAAAGGAACCAATAACAAGATTAGCTCTACAAAAAGGTATAGCTACGAAAGATTGGGCATAAGAACATAGCCGATTTATGAACTAGCTAGATGTTAAGGATTGGATCAAAGAACTGAAAGAGTGTAGTGGTCTTACATAAAAGGCAATTACGATAGGATGGCATGTACTAGGATTTGGAAAGATCTGGAACTTGAAAGAAGGCTAGCTCTATAACAGAGACACACTGAGACAGAGCTTGATAAAGAACAAACGGTTTGCATGAATAAGAGAACAAGGCTATGAGGTAGATTTATTTTAATTAACAAAATATATGTAAGGGTATTTCATAAATAAAATACCCCATGTTGGGATTAAAGTGAATTAAACTTTATTTGCAAAACCGGTGTAAAGAACTAGTCAAGTATTATTTATAAAGATTTATATATGAATTAAACCGATTAAACATTTAACTTAGAAAAACTAAACTATATGAACAATCTAAAGGAACCTTTGTAATTCGAGTAGGTCATATTATTATTAAAAACATTATGGTATTGGCATTAATCAAATTAACATTTATTGTAAAAGCCGATGTAAAAGCCTAATCAAATTTTAATTAGAAAGATTAATTAACTATTAAACAAATTAACATTTGGCTTACGAAAACCGAGATAAAGATCTAATTAACTTTTATGTACAAAAACATGTGATAGAAACATTAATCAAATTAAATTTGCTTATAAAAACGATATATAGATCTATGTTACTTTTAGTTATAAAAGGCGTGTATAACTAGACATTAGTCAAAATTAATATTAATTTTATTTTCAGAAAACAAAACATGGTGAAAACACACCACTAACGCGTGCTTAACATTATTACGAACCTAACGCAACTTGAATGAATTAAAACGGAGCTAAAACGAAGATTTTACGAGATAAACAAGATTGGAGGACCTATTCGTAATTAACTACAGATTTCAGGGGCTAGCCAACAAGAATCCTGAGACACAACAAATAGTGCTCGTAAGATGATGAAAGGGTGAGGTTAGATCTGAAAAAGAGCCTTGCTTTGGGTCTGGATGAAAGAATCTAATAGATCTAGGGGGTCATGGGCGAACTTTACAAGACACAAGCATAGAACTTGGTTTGAAGATTTCTTGGGGATCTAAGAGCAAAACGACCTTACCTTATCTGCACGGACAGAAGACGAAGACGCTTCAGGAACGACATGGCCGGCGGACAGCTCGCTCCTGGCCGGCCAAATCAGTGGCGCTCTAAGCTGCGAGAGATTCGGGTGAAGCGCAGAACGGAGAGATGAGAACAAGGGAAAATCGATGGGGTGCTCACCGCGGGCAGAGCCGAAGAGGAGCAGCCGGATTCGGCGACAAACAGTGACGGCGGTCAGCAGCTCAGCTCAGGCCATGACAGCGCCTTGGTGGCCATCTGACCATGGGAGCTAGGAAACGGTGGGTGTGCGGCTTGACGTCCTGCAGCTCCTGGTGATCACGGCTCGGTCTAGAAGTGCTTCAGAGCAACGAATCGACGACGAACACGACACCCGGCGGCGGACCTGCAGCTCCTAGCGGCGCACTGCTTTAGCGCGCGGCCCAAGGTAGGGATAGGCGCGGGACGCGGCTAGGGCACGCGGAAGCTTCGGCCGGCGCGACGCAACTTTAAAGGGCGTGGGACGCGAGGTCCCCTTGGCGCGCACGCCAAGAAATCCGGCGGCGGCGGCGTCCTGGCCGTGTCCGCCATGGACACGAGCCAGGCAGAGCTCGGTTGGGCCGGTGCTGGGCCAAAAGTAACCCTGTGCCAAGGAAAAGAGTCCAGGGGGCAAGAGCGAACTTCAAAATTTGGGCTGAGCAGCTCACATGGGTCGGGGCGGAAACGAGCTGCGAAAAGAGTTGGAGGAGCAAAGGCGGACTTCCGCGGATGGGCTTGGCCCAAATGAAAGAAAGTTTTTTTTATTTTTTTATTTTCCGAATTCAATTTTCAATGCGAAAACATTTCCAGGAAATCCTAGATAATGTTTTAAAGCACAGAAAATACTCAGAAACTTCCAAAAATTCCAGGGAAATTCCCAGAGGTAGATTATGACATGAACAGTCCAAATAAAGTATTTGGAGCTCATGAAAAAGATTTTAGAGCCTTCTAATAAATAGAAAATGCTTAGAGAAAATGAGAATAAATCCCAGAAAAATCCGGAAAATTCTCAGAAAGATTTGGACAGCTCCTAAACGCATTTTTGAAACCTTAAGCACTCAAGAACCACTAGATGCATCGGCATGAATGCAACACTCTCAACTTTGTTTTAAATTCGGAAAATCAAACAAAGGATTTTTCCTATACTATATTTCCGTCAAGAAGAAATAAATGTTGGAAAAATTTTAAAATCATGAGAAAATTGTTATTTAATTATTTTCTCTATTCACATCCCGAAATTGAAAATTTCGGGGTGTGACAATCCCCTTCAGGTGTGAGTATTGTGGCAAGGTGCAAGCAAACCAGGACAGATATCGCCAGTCTCATGGTATTCCTGAGCCTAGAGTGTCACTTCCACGAGGTGTGGGAAGTGTGAAGAGTGTTGGTAGAGTTGGAGCTCAGAGTGGTAGGTTCCCACAGAGAGGTGGTGGTGAGAGGTTTGTTAGGAGAGATGATGGTGTGCGTCTTTGGTGAGAGGTTTGGTCGGGCTCGTAGTGGTTTCTTTGGACGTCCCCCCACTCGTCCTCAATACGGGTTTAGGGGACATGATCGCAGCTTTGGGTTCCAGAGGAACTACAGACCACGTTTTCCCCCTCGTGGTGCTCGTACTCCTTCCATGGGACATGGGAAGTTTGGTGGCAAGGGAATGATGTTTGCTAACCCCTCCTTTGAGCAAATGGCTCGACACTGGTTTAACTTTCTTTATGCTAACCCCAGTGTCAAGTCGTTAGCTCATTCTCGTTCTTGTTTCTGACTAAAGGCAGGAGGCTTGGAGAACATTTGGTTGATCGACTCCGGATGTTCCCGACACATGACCGGAGATAAGAAGTGGTTCTCCAGCCTCACCCTAGTGAAGGAAAAGATGTACATCACATTTGGGGACAATGGACGAGGAAGGGTGATTTCTGAGGGTGTTGTGCATGTGAGTGACAAGGTAACATTGAAGAGAGTTGCTCTTGTGAAGTCTTTGGGTTTCAATTTGCTTTCGGTTTCTCAGTTGCTTGATGAGGGTTTTGAGGTGCGTTTCAAGTCTGGCGAGTCTCGTTTGCTGGATTCTCGAGGTGATCTTGTCTGTATGATCATCCCCGAGGGTCAGATTTTCAGGGCTGATTTCTCTCGTTCTTTGGGCCCTGCTCGCTGTTTGATGGCTAGTCCTTCTTCTGATTTGTGGAAATGGCATAGGAAGTTAGGACACTTGAGCTTTGATTTGGTTTCCCACTTGAGTGGTCTTGACCATGTCCGAGGATTGCCGAGGTTGAAGCTTGAGAAGGATTTGGTTTGTGCTCCGTGTAGGCATGGCAAGATGGTAGCCACTCCCCATCCACCCCTGACCGATGTCATGACCGAGCGTCCGACGAGCTATTGCATATGGACCTTGTTGGGCCGGCTCGAGTTCACTCGGTGGGTGGGAAGTGGTATGTCCTTGTTGTGGTGGACGATTACTCTCGCTATGCCTGGGTGTTTTTCTTGGAGGATAAGAGTGAGACATTTGGTTTTGTTCGAGATCTGATCGTGAGGTTGAGAAATGAGAGGCATGGGAATGCTATTCGAGCTATCCGCAGTGATAATGGCTCAGAGTTCAGGAACTCTCGTTTTGATGCCTTTTGTCGTGATCTAGGTCTTGAACATCAGTATTCGACCCCTTATGTGCCCCCTCAAAATGGAGTTGTGGAAAGGAAAAATCGGACTCTTTGTGAGATGGCTAGGACGATGCTCGTTGAGCACAGGACTCCTAGGAGGTATTGGGCCGAGGCGGTCAATACGGCTTGTCATGTTTCCAATAGGATTTTATTGCGAACTTTCAAGAAGAAGACTTGTTATGAGCTTATGCATGGTCGGGCACCCAAGGTGAGTCATTTCCGAGTCTTTGGCCGCAAGTGCTTTATTCTTAAGAAGGGAAAACTCGACAAGTTTGAGGCTAGGTCTAGTGATGGTATTTTCTTTGGTTATGCTAACCACTCTAGAGCCTATAGGGTGCTTAACCTTGAGACTAACAAAATCATGGAGACTTGCGAGGTAACCTTCGACGAGACAATGCCATGTACCTCTCTTGGCTTTGAATGTGCAGGTGATGAAGAGATGGCCGATGACCTCTTTGAAGAGGAGAAGGATGAAGCTGGAGATGATGATGGAGAGAACCATGCGCCTGAAGCTGAGTGTGTACCCACTACTTCCCCTACGACCACTATGGAGCGTGGACCGTCTACTTCATGGACAACGACGGTGCGACAAGAGGACCAGGCGAGAGAAGCTGAAGTTGAGGGGGAGGTAGTCTCGAGGCGTGAGGCTCCCCGGCGGATTCAAGAAGTGCATCCCCTGTCGAAGATCATTAGGGACATCGACGAACGTACTACAGGGTCGAGGTCCAAGAATTCCTCTCATTTTGCTCATGCTGCTTTTGTTGCCACCTTTGAGCCCAAGGACATTGGACACGCTTTATCTGATGCAAACTGGGTCAATTCTATGCATGAGGAGTTGGAAAACTTTGAGAGGAACCAGGTGTGGGAGTTAGTTGAACCACCTCCAAATTGCCATCCCATAGGAACCAAGTGGGTTTGGAAGAACAAAGAGGGAGAGAATGGGATGGTTGTGAGGAACAAGTCCGGACTTGTTGCTCGGGGGTTTAGTTAGAAGGAGGGGATCGACTATGAGGAGACCTTTGCTCCTGTGGCCCGTCTTGAGGCAATTCAGATCCTTCTAGCCTTTGCCGTGGCTAAAGGGTTCAAGTTGTTTCAGATGGATGTGAAGAGTGCCTTTCTGAATGGGGTCATAGAGGAGGAGGTGTATGTGAAGCAGCCACCTGGGTTTGAGAGCGAGCTGTACCCATACAGGGTGTACAGGTTGAAAAGGGCTCTGTATGGCTTGAAACAGGCGCCCCGTGCTTGGTATGGGAGATTGAGAGGTTTTTTGTTGAGTAGAGGGTTTGTGATGGGTACCGTGGATAGGACCTTGTTTCTCCTCAAGCATGGGAATGACTTGTTGATTGTTCTGATATACGTGGATGATATTGTCTTTGGTGGCTCGTCACATAACCTTGTTTCCAAGTTTGCAGATGAGATGAGCAGTGAGTTCGAGATGAGCATGATGGGCGAGTTGCAGTACTTTCTCGGGCTGCAGATCAAGCAAGTGAAGGACAGAACTTTTGTGCACCAGACCAAGTACACGAAAGACATGCTGAGGAAGTTCCAGATGCAAGATGTGAAGCCGATGTCGACTCCCATGGGGAGTACGGCCACTTTGGATGCGGACGAGGACGGAGAACCAGTGGACTAGCGGGAGTACAGGAGCATGATCGGCTCCCTCCTCTACCTCGACGGCGACGAGGCTAGACATACGGTTCGGTGTGTGTCCGTGCGCTCGTTTTCGAGGCTTCGCCGAGGACATCACATCGACGAGCCGTCAAGAGGATTTTCGGTACCTACGTCCGCCCCTCGGTCTTGGCCTTTGGTATTCTTCCTCCTCGACTCTCTCTCTTCATGGTTTTTTTCGATGCGGATTTTGCCGGTTGTCGAGTCGAGAGGAAGTCTACTTCCGGGTCTTGCCGAGTTTCTTGGGTCTTCGTTGGTTTCATGGTCTTCCCGCAAGCGGTCTAGTGTAGCTCGGTCTACCACCGAGGCGGAGTATGTTGCGGCCGCGAGTTGTTGTTCCCCGTTGTGGATTTCATACACTTTGAGAGACTTTGGTGAGGAGTGCACCCGCATCCCACTTCTTTGTGATAGCACCGTTGCCATAAGCGTAGCCAAAAATCCAAAGTGCTTCACTCCGGAACCAAACACATAGAAGTGAGGTATCATTTCTTGAGGGACAATGTGGAAAAAGGAACCATTGTGTTGAGCCATGTCCCTACCCAAGATCAGCTTGCAGACATTTTCACAAAGCCTCTCGACCAAGCTACATTTGTGCGCTTGCGGGGGGAACTTGGGGTTTGTTGCCCTCTCTAGTTGATTCTTGGGGGATTTTCTTTTGTATCATATGTATCATACCATGTTTTACTTTGATGTATATATATGTTTTGCTTGATGTACAAACCATGGTAGGATAGCCATCTTGTCATATATCATGTTGCATTTGTATCATTTTGCATTTTAGGATGATGAGCTTCTTTCATATGCCTTATTTGAGTCTCTTTGGCTATTTGTGAGATATTGGTCATATGTGTGCAGAAATGGTGATGTGAGGCTATGCACTTGGAATATTTGAGATATATGTGTGGTGAGATAGCCCTTTTTGAAATAAATGCTAATCTTGACTAATTTTTGGTGAAATGTGCTCCACTCATGTGTAGTAGTGTATCCATGTCACATTTTGGTCTGAATGTGCTTTCTATGCTTAGATTGTGCTTGGATGTCTTTTTCTTGCATTTGGGCCAAAGGCCGTATATCATTGTGAATGTTTAGCCTATGTTGCATTCATGGGGGAGCATAAGCTTCTTTTTGCCGCAAAGGCACTTCATGTACCATAAAATGAATTAATCTTGAAAAGAAGTGTGTATGCTTTAAAAATGCTCCATCCATCATGTCTATGCTTAAAACGTCTTATCTTTCACATATGGGTGCAAAACATGTTGCATGATGTTCACCAGTGGAGAAGTCTCCCCGAAGTGGACACATGGCTCATGAGCTTTGACATGACATGCCTTGCTTTATGGGTGTTTGCCATGATCTTTTGCTGAGAATTTGATATCCTTGTATGATCTCTGAGTGATATGCATGTTTGTGGCTCCAGTGTGACATGGATAGGCTTTTACATGTGAAGCGAGCCTTCTTTTGGTAAAATTGCTTAAATCTGAAAATTTTGCTTTGTCACATGCTTGTATTTTCATATATTACTTGTGGAAATGCTTTGACTATGCTATGATTCATATTTGTGGTCTTTGTCTCATTTTTTAGCCTTTGACACTAGATTTGGCCTATTTGAGAAGCTCATGTAGATGTTTATATGCTTTGTTTTGCATTTCTGCATTTTCACCTTGATTCATACATTGTCAACAAGGGGGAGAAGAGGTGAGCTTAATGAAAATTCAGAAGAGGTGAGCTAAAATTTGAAAGTTTGCATCCACATATTCAGGGGGAGCTTTCTTGCTGATTTCAGTGTGGAGTTTGTGCTTTGCTTGGCTTGTGACCTTTCTTTGCCTTTCTTTGGTTTTGGTCATGAGTTGAGCTTCTTTGTTTTTCTTTCTTCTTCCTTTCTTTCTTCCTCTGAATTTCATTTCGCGTTGTGTGTTGTCAATGCAGTCATCAAGGGGGAGATTGAGGACTAGGAGCGTCCCGGTGGTCGATGGATGGCCGCTCCTCAGTGATGAGTGATTGACAACAGGTGTTGGACTGACTCTTGGTTTAGTGCACAGGTGTAGGCTGCGGCCTAGTTCGTGTTGTTGCAGGTGAAGAATGGGCGCGAAAGGTCTTCAGCCTTGAGGGGCCTCCGGGAGATGGAGAGACAAGTAGTCTCGGTTCGAGGGACCCTGTGGACGACGGGACTAGGTGCGGGCCACATGGTGGCGAGACGAGCAAGACGAAGTCATGGACGATCGAGCCGGTGCACGGTGGCGGTCGATTCAAGAGGCTTGGCGGGAGGCCGAACCGAGCACGCGGGGTTTGGTGGTTTGCCCACAAAACCATCGGAGGATGGTTTCTTGGTTTGGGCCTCAAAACCAAGTCCGAGGGCCCAACACGACGGAGACGGGATCCGGGCGTGTCGGGAAGCTTCGAAGCGGAGGACACACGGCGGGATCTCATGGCTTGCGTCGGGAGGACGCGGGGTGCGGCAAAGGCGTGGCCGTCCGATGGCAAGACCCACAAACTTTACCTAAATGCCCCTACGTGGGTTGTATCGCCAGTAGTTAAGTTAGGGGTATTTGAGTCATTTACCACTCCGGCGGGACCTGATATATAATCCATGAGTGTGTGTGGATGGCTCTCTCTCTCTGCGATTTAGGGTTTCATTTCCTTCCTCCCATTTCTCATTTTCTTAGCTATTTTCTTCTCCATTTTCTCTAGGCTAGCATGAGAGCTTCATGTGAGATTTGTTGAGAGGGATGGATGCTAGGGCGGCATGCTAGACCTTGTGAATCTTTCCTGGTTTGTATAGAAGATTCGGAGTTGTGTTTTTCGTGGTCTTTTTGTGCTTGTTTTCGTGCCTTTGTTCTTGGCGTGATTCCGCGGATTTGAGTGGGTTTCTCCCCGGATTTCTTTGAGGGAAACATGGATAGATGTCTCGTGCATCTTTGTGATTGATCTTGTGCCCTCAAACGCCGGAAACCACTTCGTTTCGAGGATTTTCGTTCGGTGTTCTAGCTTTTGGTAGTGCTCAAAGGATTCACGATTCCGGTGATTTAGGGAGTTAGGAGGCAAGATTTTTGGGCTATAGCATCCTTGTGTGACGCTTTTCAAGTCCCCAAACCCTTGTCTCCATAGCTTCTACCGTTTGGGAAATCCGATGATGATTTGGGGGAGTTGACCTTCGAGGTCGGGCGTTTTTCTGTTCTGTCCGCAAGGGGTGGACAGTCCGTGTGGTGTCGGCGGACGGTCCGCGCGGGTTGTGTTTGTCGGGTGTTCTTTGTGTTCTTTCTCGCCTTTCATTTCGATCCGTCGTGGTTTTGAGTTTTGGTTGGACGAAGTTTCGGACGGTCCGCGTGTACCGGGCGGACGGTCCGCGGGTGCCGGCGGACGGTCCGCGTGCTCCCCGCGGACGGTCCGTTTTTCGAGGTTCGCCATGCGGAGGTTCCGTTCGCTTTAACGGACGTTCCGCGGCTCGTGCCCGACGTCCGTGGCAAGGGTGCGGACAGTCCGCGGTACCCTGCCAGATGGTCCGCGTGACCCATCGCGGACGGTCCGCCCTGCCTGGCCGGACGGTCCGCCAGAGGCTGAGTGATTTGCTTCTTGGTTCGATTCCTCCCTTTCTTTCTCGTGCTTCCGCGTGTGCTTCAAGGAATCGTTCCTAAGACTGGAGGTTGATCCATAACCTCGTTGTCTTGGCGATTGGTGTGTGATTCGATCCATCGCTTGTGTATGACCGGTATTTGACTAGGGTATAGGCCGGGTTCTTTGAGAAGAATTTTACCGGCTCCTATTCACCCCCCCTCTCTAGTCGCCATCTGATCCTTCACTCAACCATTCATCCTCTTTATGATGTTGTGCTTGACTTGTTTTTCATGCTAAAAACACACGAGTAGAGCCACGACTTGTATCTAGATGTTATTTAAATTTCAGCACGTGGTAGGACTTGCGTGAACCTAGAAACTTAACTTTTGGTTGTTTTAAAAAATCTATATCCTTGGTTTCTCTAAGATTAGAATTTTTCTAAGCCTCATTTAATTTTATTTCATTCAAAATCTCTCTCATCTAACCAAAATTAGAACCTAAACCTATGCCCCCATGATCAAGCCGGGAAAAGTTTGCTCTCAACTAATGAAGGCAAACGATACCGTTGAGACCAACATAAAAGTAGTCGGGAAATATTTTCGACCTACATTTATTTTTAATGCTTTAAAAAACTTCTCTAAATTTATATTTAATAGCTCTGATTTTATTTTTTATTTTCAAAATTAGAGGAGTACTTAGCATTAAAGCATGCTTAGTGGGAGGGAATCTAGTTGACCTAACCGTACATGCACCATGATACTTCATGGGATGCCCCTTTAACATCTTATCAAACTACATGCAAGGACAAGCATGGGGGGGGGGCAGAGAACGCTTTGTTTTGTAGGAATATCATGGAGGCATGTGAGGCAAGGGAGTATGGAAGTGAGTCAAAGCGAAAACATCAAGTGGAAGGAATAATAATGCAAGCGAAGGAGTGGACGAGAACGTTTGGAAGGTGCACGCGGTCACGAAGCTAAATGCGCTAGAGAAGAACCGAGCCAAGAGGAGGAGAGAGGTAAGTCTCCCATCCAGCTCTTTCTTCGTGTGCTCTAGTTTGTAGTTCGGAACCACCTTATACTTAGCCATCCACCTCGTTTGTTTCGTGCAACAAAACACATCCTAATTCCACTCAAAGTCCAGACTCCAAAATAATATTTGTGTACCTTGTTACCGGTTGAAAACCCCAGATATATATTTGTGAGGGAGAGTGCTGCAATCATGGAAGAAACCTACAAGCTTTTTCACCAAAGAAGAAGGGATCATTGTCGTCTAAGCCATCATCGACAACCTCTTCGAGGAGGTGCTCGGTTTCCGAGTCTCCTCAGAGTATTGAGGAGGACACGACACCACCGAGGAGGAACCACACTCTTCTCCTCGGTGGCATGAGGGCCACATGAAATTCGTTTATGAGATTCACCAGACCTCAAGGACATATGGAGGAGCCGCCCGTCCGACCTCGCCACTCGACACGATCATCCGCTCCACCTCCATACACTCCGTGGTATTCCGAGGGGTTTGTCATCATGACGGAGGAGGAGGAGGAGAAGCTCGCTCGCCTTGAGTAGAGGCTTGTAGCGAACGTTGACTTCGACGACCAAGCTCTCCACATATTGGGTTTTCATACGGGACACCGAGGTTGGGTGCAATTCTCTAACGGAGTGTCGGCAAACACCCACAAGGAATTCGCCTAGGAAATTCTCATGACCATGGCGCATATCCTTGATGAAGGAGTGTTGAGTCTCTCATTCCGTTTGGAGAGAGCCATTCGCACCAGGAGGCCATCCACAAACTAGAGAGAGAGAGGAGGGAGATCTCCGGAGGGAGATCAACCACCTCGAAGGGAGCACCCACAAGTGGAGAAGAAGGAAGACACCGTCAGAAGGGTAACCGTGATCAACGGTGCTATCTCTAGCACCTTGATGGGTTAATCTCCTTTCATCCATGGGTTGTAATCGATCTTGAGATGTAATCATACTTTGTTGGATTATCTATCTATCATCTTGTGTTGAATATACTTTATTGCTTAAGGTTAGCTACCATGCCATAAAGGGAGTAGAGCTCCAATGCTTCCTTGGATCTATTCAATACGCTGTGTCCATCATAGGTCTAGTCATGAATACCTTCGCATAGTGAGTACGAGAGGAGGGAAAGGGCGAAACTGTGGTCACAACCCTTCATGTTCAAAACGATTGCATGTTCTAGTATCGTAGACCCATGGGCGAGTGTCTCCTATCTTGATTGAACAAGCGGTTCCCTATGTATTAGGGAATAGCTCGGTTTTCAAAAGGGAGGCCCGGAACAAGTGGATGTGCATGGAGGCACATTGGAAGGTTTTCGGAGTATGATCGCGGGAGAAGCGTAGCAACAAAGAAATTTTATTCGGAACCCCATCATCCAAGAGTTTCACTCATGGATGTGCAAAAGGATTGTGGGGAGAATAAGAGAGACAAAGATAACCAACACGGAGTTGAATTGGCTTTACTCGGCTTTTGCCAGGCAGCCAATCGACCCCACTCACCTCATGATCAACCGGTGGTGTTGTGAAGCAACATCGGGTTCGGGAGATATTGGTTCGGGGTGTTACCTCTCCATGTTGGCTATCTCTTTGAAACCGGGTATTACAAGGAACCCGAAGCATCTCCTAGCCGGGACTTCCCTAGGATTTGATTATATGAAGAAAAGCAATTATGAGAGAGGAGGCTTTGAATTGGTCAAAGTAAACTTACCCCTTCCGGATCAAAGATTAAGACTTTTTCTTAAGGGGAAAGAAGATTGGTTAGAGGAAGGACTTCTTGTGCCGGCGAAGAAAAAAAATAAAGGATTATAGGAGAAGGTTTTTTTCACGGCCCAAGAAGGAGGTGCGCAACAAAATTATGTGCCACCATTTGGAGGAACCCCGGCACCGCCGAGTTACTACGGTGATGTACTAATGCAAGCATGGGGGAGTGATGCAGCCATGCCCCCACCAAAGTTTGCGCCCAACGTAGCCTTTGCGGAGCCATATGCACACCTTCCTCAACCACAACAAAATATGGCCACCATTGGAGGATACGCTGCAAGAAAACATGCAAATTATTGCAGCCATCCAAACCAATGCAAGCCAAATGGGTGAAGGAAATGCAAACATCGCTTATGAGCTTTGACGCCTTCACTTAGCACCGTCGGACAATTCATAGGAGGAGAGGCGCAATCCTATTATGAGCAAGGGTACAACAACCAAGACTATTAATATCAACCACCGGCGGAAGATTAGAGAGTGGAGGAGCTTTATTCATCTTTCCTTTACCCCCTTTTCTTTAATTTTCAGCTTATATTTGTTTGTGTTTGCGTAGTGTTTTCAGTTCTTATTTAAATTTCAGCATGTGTGTCAGTTTTTATTTTCATCATGAATAAAGTCACCACCTAGTTTTTACCTTTGGTAAAGTCATGAAATTTATGCCATGATGATATATGATTACAATTGCCACTTTGTTTATCTTTGTAATTGTTTTATGCATGTTTAAGCTAATGCTCTCTTAAAATACAAATATGAAATTATCTAAATGCTAGCTTAATCTTTAGCAGATGTTATAATTAAAATAAAGACCCATAGTGTTTTATGTTCTCCCAAGTTTTAGATGGATTAAAGATGATTTATTTTTGTTCTTAAAAGTAATGCTAACCTTGTGATAAATACCGCTTGCATGTTGCTCTACCTATCCAGAGCCATATAAATATCTGAGTGCAAAAACTTAGTATACAAGGTTTATTTTTAGGTGAGTTATTTCAGGCCTTGATTTCTCTGGCCCGAGACTAAGAAGCTGGTCATTCCGTTTTTGCGTATCTATCTTTTTGCTAGCCTTTCTATCCGTGGATTGTGTATCCCCACATCGGAGATTTCACAAACCTCTCCGGATATCGACCCTTAAAACCAAATATCATCTTTTGTGTTTACCTCCTTGACCACAACCTATCGTTGAGAACGGATCATCAATTCAAGGAAGATCGATGGTGCCAAGATTAAAGATTTCAAGTATCTTTCTGAAGGAAAAGTATTTCCGGTACCTACCTTATCTCTATCACTTCTTTGGCCGAGGATGAGCAAACGTCTAAGCATGGGGGTGGAGGTAGGTACAATGCAATTTTAGAGTTCAAGGGGAGCAAATAAACAAATTTTGATGAGAAAGAAAAAGAAAAAAATGAGAAAAATAAAGGAAGAACAAAAATATGAGTATGAGAAAAAGAGAAGAAAAGAAAAAATATGAGTATGTATGATATAAAAATAAAATAAAGTGAACTCCCCGGTTCTCTAAAGTGCATTAGAAATTCAAGGTTTAAAGATTTAAAAGATTCATACTCATTTTCCAACCATGTGCAATCCGATAACGAGGACTTCTTTTGTGCCTCGGGATCACTCTTTGCCATTTGCACATGTCCACCTATCTCAAGTGTGTGTATTTTTCTCTTTCCCCTCCTTGACTTAACATTATTTTCCAATGACCTTTTTGACGAGTCTCGGTAAGACCATGAGAAGCTTGTCTTGTTTTGACAACATCTCATTTATAATATCTTGTTAGGACTAAACTTTCCCAAAGAGCTCCATATAAAGCCTACCACATATATGAATGTTATGAGAGGGAAAGGAGTAGAATAAATAGGCTTGAGAGACAAGTTGAGATGAGAGTTCATGAGCAGGATGTAAGGTGGTTTAAATTTGTGAACTTGGTTTAGCTCTTTTTCATCCCATTCTTTATTCCAAAATTTCTGAGATCTATTTGAATTTTGGGAGCATGTTAATACTTATGGGATAAGCTTAATTAAATATCTACCCTCCGTAGGGATGAAGGCTAGTACATTATGGAACTTTAACGAACTAAAACTTTTGAGAGCATTATGTTTTCTCATGTATGATCAAGTGCAAGGTTTAAACAATGAAGGGCAACGATGATATCCATCGAAGGCTTACTCGCGGACGAGAAAGGTTTAAGCATGGGGGAGCTGTTGACGGTGAAATTCCGTCAACCTAGCCATGAGTTTACCTTCGGTGTTGGCATGACTTTTGTATCTTATCCATTGGTACTAACCCCCGTGGTATAACAAGTTCACTTGTGCATGTCAGTTTTGGAGTTTAGTGTTTATGCAGGGTTTTAGCGTTGAAAGCAAGACTTCCGGGATAAGTTCATTAGGCACCTCATGACAAGACCTTGAAGCCTGTTACAAGTCAAGCAATAAAGTGAAGGACCGAAGCGGCGAACCAGAGAGGGGGGGAGTGAATGGGAGCCGATAAAAATTCTATTTAAGAATTCGGCCTAAGAACCCAATTTCACTCATGCACTTCCACACGCTTCTCTTGCCAAGTCGACGCAGCCACTGGAGTGCTACTGGACCTAGCAGCAAGACCCAACAAAGCAACACTCGAAAAACACAGCGGAAAACAACTCGATCACTTGCTGTCAGAGTAAAACCGGTCAGACCGGTTTTGCAAACCGGTCACACCGGTTTCGCCCAGAAAACCCTCAAAGAACAACAAGACCAAAAACCAAGCAAACGAACTCCAAACGCGATGAAACTTGGACCAGGGAACTTCTTAGGCAAAGAACAACATGCCTACCAAAAATCATCCTGAACGGCCACTGTGACCAAAACCGGTCGGACTCGTTTCCCAAACCGGTCGAGCCGGTTTCGCCGACAGAGACGGGAAAAACGACCCTTGGGTCACACCCCAACTTCCTCGCGCCCGATCTCCCGAATCACTCAACGGATTGCAGCGAAACTTCGGGATTAGTCGGGTTAGCTCCCGGGCAACCTCTACCTCAAAGGAATCGACCCGAAACGCTCACAATCAAGAGGAATCGAAGAAATCGCTTCTCTAGGTCAAGAACTCGCCCAACTCGAAAAACCACCAAATCGAGTCCGATTCAAAGGAGATTTGGGGGCAAAGTCACCAGCCAAAGAGGCACAAGAACCTCATACGTGACACCCACCAAAAACCCCAAGAAATCGTCCTCAAAACACCGCCAACAAAGAGCTCCGAAAATCACCACAAAAGAGACGGGAAAACCACCATGAGGAACAACGCCAAACCATCTATACATGCCATGAAAGGTTCGTACAAGGTCTAGCTTGCCAGCCAAACATCCATCCCTCTCTCTAGATCTCACATGAAGCTCTCAAGCTAGTCCTAGGAAAAACTAGGGAAAATAGAGAACGAAAATGGAAAAACAAATGAGCTAGGGTTCCAAGAGATGGCTGCCATCCTCTCACCCCTTGGGTTATATGGAGGCCAGTCGAAAGATTAAAATGCCCCTAAAGCCTAAACTAAGATACACGCCCACCAAGGGCACTTTGGGAATTTGTCTTCATAGCACCATCGGACGGATGCCCAGCGACCGCACTTCGCGTAGCCTCGATGCAAGCCTTGCGATCCCGACGCGTGTCCTCCACCTCGAGGCTTCCGGCGCCCTGCGACCCCAAACTGGTCAGACTGGTTCTCCAAACCGGTCAGGCCGGTTTTGGCCGACACGACCACGCCGGTCTTCGGCCTCGGCTTTGTGGCTCGGCCGAGTAACCCGATGATTTTTCGGTGAACCACCGCAAACCCCGCGAACTTGATGTAGCCTCCGCCAATCACCACTCATGACTTGGCTCCCATGAAGTCCCGACTCGACCTTGGTTTTGTGGCTCAACCAAGAAACCGTCCACCGACTTCATCTTCTCGTTCTTGCCACCATGCGGCCCGCACTCGACCCCCGCCGGCCACCGGTCCCTCGAACGAAGCCTACTTGTCTTCTCCACACCTGGAGGCCTCACCGGCAACGACCTTTCGCGCTTGTTCTTCACCTGCACCAACACGAGTCAATCCGCAACCCGCACCTGCAAAACTCAGCCAAGAATCAGTCCACACAACGTTGTCAATCACTCATCACACAAGGAAGTGACCATCCACCGGTCCTCAAACCACACATGGTCCTCAATCTCCCCCTTGATGAGTGCATTGACAACACCCACATTTGGTAAATAAAGAGAAAAGTAAAACAGAAAAGAAACAAAAAGAAAAACTCCAACAAGCGATCGAAAGCCGAGAAAGGCAAAGAACGAGATCACTTGAAGAAGACAAGTCTCAGACCCCTTAGGCAAGGGCAACGGCTCGACACATCCGAGACAAAAACCATGCTCAAGCAAAGAGCACAAACCACCAAAGCACACAAGAGCTCCCCCTGCACATATGCAAGCTCCCCCTGAACAAATGCCAACTCTGGGCAAAAATTGGTCAGACCGGTTCCCATAACCGGTCTGGCCGGTTCCACTAAAACCGGTCAGACCGGTTTCCAAAACCGGTCAGGCCGATTTCACACAGCAGACCACACCCCCAAAAGCCAAAAATGCAAAAGAAATGCACAAGCTCCCCCTTGACACTTGGGATAGGTTCTAGGGATACAAAGCAACTTTTCTCCAACTTCCTTTCTCCCCCTTGTTGCCAATGCATGAATCAAGGCACAAATGCAACCTAGAGCTTCTCAAGTATACAAAATTCATCACAAGATGCTACACATGTCAAACTGAGCAAGTTAGATACTCTACAGGTTCGTCATGACCTCAACTACATGATCACCAAGTTTCACAACCATTGGACAAGGCTAAAAAGGATTTGAGTAATTTTGCGAAAAGTTACTCTCTCACAAGCAAAAACCTAAACATGAGCAAAACATGTCAAAATGGCAAAGCCACACAAACTTCATGCTAGGACAACCATTCTAATCGTAAGACCATCACAAACACCCACAACCACCTCATGTCATGTCAAAGCCACCGAGACATGTGCCTACTTCTATGTATGAGACTTCTCATTGGTAGGCATCATGCAACGGTTTAGCACCCAAAGCAAATTAATTTCAGCACATATGACATGGGAACATATTTTCCAAGCATTTTTCATTTAATTTTCAGATTTAAAAATGGTACATGAAATGTCTTTGCGACAAAAAGGAACTTATGCCCCTCCATAAGATAAAGCAAGAGGGCTAAACATTCATGATGCCAAATGAGCCTTTGGCCCCATATGATAAAAAAACTAGTTATCCAACCACAAATTGAGCATAACCAAGCCACTAAAACATGTCAAGATCATATAAACGCATTTACACATGAGAGAGCATATATGTGACATTTTTCAAAAATATAGCCATCAACCATGGATCATTCAACAAGATCATCAAGAGCTAAGCCAAGCTAACCATAGCATACCAAACAAGCTCACAAAAACATATATAGCACATCATGGTGATCAATGTATATGAGAGAAGCTTTTCCTACAAAATGCATATGATACAAAATGCACGCAATCTAAGATACAAGGATGCCTATACATCATGTTACATATGCCATGCCAAATGCAAGAAATGCACAAAGGAAACTATACATATGCTACAAGAGAGCTCCCACACACCCAACTCAAGAAATCAAACACACACCAAGTTCCCCCCGCAAACGAGTGAAAGTTGCTTGATCTAGGGGTTTGGTGAAAATATCGGCTAGTTGGTCATGTGTGGGTACATGGATCAACACTATCTTTCCTTTCTCTACGTTGTCTCTCAGAAAATGGTACCTCACTTCTATGTGCTTGGTTTTGGAATGGAGCACTGGGTTCTTTGCAACGCTTATGGCACTGGTGCTATCACATTGAAGTGGGACATGGTTATACTCCTCACCAAAGTCACTCATGGTGTAAGAAATCCAAAGGAGCTGAGAGCAACAACTAGCAGCGGCAACATACTCTGCCTCGGTAGTGGATTGAGCAACACTCGACTGTTTGCGGGAAGACCAAGACACCAAAGAAGAACCCAAAAACTGGCAAGTCCCAGAAGTGGACTTCCTATCCAACCGACACCCGGCAAAATCCGCGTCTGCAAAACCATGAAGCGCCAAAGAAGAGGACGCGGAGTACCAAATGCCGAAGTCGGGAGTGTGACGCAAGTACCTGAAAATTCGCTTCACCGCTTGCCGATGCGAAGTCCTCGGAGACGCTTGAAAACGAGCACACAGACACACCGAGAACTGTATGTCCGGCCTCGTCGCCGTCAAGTAGAGGAGTGACCCGATCATGCTCCGGTACTCCTTCTAGTCCACGTGTTCACCTTCCTCGTCCGCATCAAGAGCTGTAGTCGTACTCATCGGCGTCGTCATAGCCTTGGAGTCCTTCATCTTGAACTTCCGCACAATATCCTTGGTGTACTTAGCCTGGTGCACAAAAGTTCCTTCCTTTGATTGTTTGATTTGTAGCCCGAGGAAGAACTAACTCACCCATCATGCTCATCTCAAATTCCCTGCTCATATCCTCTGCAAACCTTGCAACAAGAGAGTTAGACGAGCCACCAAAGACAATATCATCCACGTACACCCGCACAATCGGGATATCTACGCCCCGCCTCGGCAAAAACAAGGTCCGATCGACCTTCCCCATCTCAAAACCTCTCTCAAACAAGAACCCCCTCAACCTACCATACCAAGCTCTAGGCGCCTACTTCAACCCATACGGTGCCTTCCTCAACTTGTACACCGGTGGGGGTGCTTCTCACTCTCAAACCCCGAGAGGTTGCCTCACATACACTTCTTCCTCCAACACACCATTCGGAAAGCACTCTTCACATCCATTTGGTGCAACTTGAACCCTTTAGCCACGGAAAAGGCTAGAAGGATCCTAATCGCCTCCAAACGGGCTACGGGAGCAAAGGTCTCCTCGTAGTCGATCCCCTACTTCTGACTGAACCCCTGAGCAACAAGCCTCGACTTGTTTCTCACAACCTCACCTTTCTCTCCCTCTTGTTCTTCCACACCCACTTTGTACCAATCGACTTACACCCTGGAGGAGGGTCAACCAACTCCCACACCTGATTCCTCTCAAAGTTCTCCAACTCCTCATGCATCGAATTAACCCAATTGTGATCAGATAGTGCGTGTCCAATGTCTTTGGACTCAAAAGTAGCAACAAACGCAGCATGAGCGAAATGGGAATTGTTTCGAACCCTCGAACGTGTAGTGCGTTCATTCATGTCGCCGATGATCCTCGAAGCTGGGTGATCCACTTGTACTTGCCGGGGAGGTTCTCGCCTCGATGCTACCTCCCCCTCAACATCAGCTTCTCCTCGTTCTTGATTTGTCGTCGTAGGTGTAGTAAAGGGTCCGTCCATCACCGTAGTCGAAGTAGTGGGTACATGTTCAGCCGGGGGCACCGCACCGCCATATTCATCATCTCCATGTTCATGCTCCTCCTCCTGAAAGATCTCCTCGCCAAGCTCATCATCACCTGCACACTCAAAGACAAGCTGACTACGTGGCTCTGTCTCGTCGAAGGTTACCTCGCAAGTCTCCAAAATTTGGTTAGTTTCAAGATTGAGCACACGATATGCTCTAGAATGAGATGCATAACCAAAGAAAATGCCATCGACAGACCTAGCCTCAAACTTATCCAACTTCCGCCTTTCTTCGGAATGAAACACTTGCAACCAAAGACATGGAAGTGACTCACCTTGGGTGTGCGACCATGCATCAACTCATAGCATGTTTTCTTCTTGTGCACTGCGAGGTATATCCTGTTCGACACATAGCACGCGGTATTCACCGCCTCGGCCCCAATACCTCCTCGGAGTCCTATGCTCATCAAGCATCGTCCGAGCCATCTCGCACAAGGTCCTGTTCTTCCTTTCCACAACACCATTCTGGGGAGGCGTATACGGACTCGAAAACTGGTGCTCAAGACCCAAGTCATGGCAAAAGGTTTCAAAACGAGAGTTTCTGAATTCCGAGCCATTATCACTACGGATTGCTCATATGGCATCTTCGTGCCTCTCATTCCTCAACCTCAAGACTAGATCTCGAACAAAACCAAACGTCTCCCCCTTTTCTTCAAGAAAGAACACCCACACGTACCGAGAGTAGTCGTCCACCACAACAAGGACATACCACTTCCCACCCACAGATCGCACACGAGCTGGGCCAACAAGGTCCATATGGAGCAGCTTGCATGGACGCTCAGTCATCACATCGGTGAGAGGCGGGTGAGAAGAGGCTACCATCTTGGCATGCCTACACGGCGCACAAACCAACTCTTTCTCAAGCATCAACCGTGGCAATCCTCGGACCAAATTGAGTTTACTCAAGCGAGACAAAAGGTCAAAGCTCAAGTGACCCAACTTCCTATGCCACTTCCACAACTCACTCGAAGAACAAGCCAAGAAACAATGCTCCACACCCGAAGACTGAGAAAAATCAGCACGAAACACCTGACCCTCGGGAACGACCATACAGACAAGGTCCCCTCGAGAGTCCAAAATCCGAGAACCAACTGTCCAAAACAACACCTCAAAGCCCTCATCCAACAACTGGGACACTGAAAGCAAATTGTACCCCAGCGATTGAACAAGAGCAACACGCCTCAGAGTGATCTTGTCACTCACTTTGATCTCACCTTCTGAAAGCACACGCCCACGCCCATTATCCCCAAAAGTGATGTACCTCTTTGTCACCACTAGGACGAGACTTGAGAACCACCCCCTGTCTCCGGTCATATGCCTCGAGCAACCGGAGTCAATCAACCAAATGTTCTTCAAGTCTCCCACATGAAATTCAAAAACGAGCACGTGAGCAAACAAACGACTCAAAGACCGGGGTTAGTACCAAAAGAGTAAAACCGGGCCGACCATTTGCTCGAAAGTGGGGTTAGCACCAACCAAAGCATCTCTCCTACCAAAGCTACCTCCACGATCACCACCACAAGAACCACCCTGAGGGAACCACCCCTCTCTGCCTGGAGGAGGACCAAAACCACGAAAGAGAACCCGTGGACCGTCCCTCCTCTCCTTCTCAAAGCTACGACTCCTCCCATCCCTGTAGTGAACTCGAGGGGGAGAACGCCTAGCAACCTGACCACCTGCAAACTCTCCAGCCCAACCACCAGAACCACGACCTCCAGAAACAACCCTCGCACCTATACGAGCACGAAAACCAAACTTGTCATTCTGCAGACCCCAAACCAGTCTGACCGGTTCCAAAGCCGGTCGGACCGGTTTCACTCCCCCAGCAGCACCTCCTGCACTCTTTCGCTCTCCCCAAGCCGGAACTATCCTCACACTCACCTTGGCCCTGGGCATCTGCACACGAGACTTAAGTACACCACTGGAGGGGTGATACTTGTCCCTATTAGCCCACTCCTTCGCCATTCTCTCCTCTCGCTTCCTCTTGAAGCAAAACTCATCTTTATGGCCATCTCTCCCACAATAGCCACAATGAAACCTCACAAGCTTAGTTTTGGGCTTGGATTGGGGCTGCTCGCTTGGTTTCTCTCCACTCAACTCCTCCACCGATTTCTCCTCACTAGCCTTCTCACTCACTTTCCCAAAGAACACTTTCCCGGAAGTGCTCACAAACTTGATAGGCTTTTGGAGATCATTTATGGGTGTAGGAAATATTGGTGGAGCTGGGGTTGTGTCTAGTCGGTTCCTAAGATGGTTGGGTTTTGGAGGGAAATCATTTTTGTGGTGGGTTTTAGGTGGCTCTGGGATATTCTCTCCACTTCCCTCACCAACCTTGTTTGCCCCAAGTCCCTCACCATCCTGCCTCTTAAATGCCTCGATCATCATCCTCAACTAAGGCTCATGACCGGACAACCAACCCATCAACTTTCTCAGGTCACCATTCTCATCCTGCAAACGATCAACATAATGTGCAAGTTCCAAATTTTTCAAAGCATGCATTTCACAGGTGGAGCATGATGTAGGCATGGGTTCCTTCAATTTAGCCTCAAGAGAACTAGTGTAGGCATGCATCTCATCGATCTTAGCATGCAAAACAGGGCAAGAAGTGCAAGCACCTAGCAAAGCAGATCTAGACTTAAGCTCAGCCACTTCAACCCTAAGCACATCTAGTTCCCCACACTTGGAGGCATGCTTCTTCTTAAACAAAGCAAGATCAGCAAGAAATATGGAGCAATCAGCACAATCAACCTCATCTGAAACAACAGGACTAGCCTTAAGGGAATCAATCTCAAGCTTGCTATCAAGCACCTGTGTCTCTAGCTCAGCCACTCTAGTCTTAGCATCCTCGAGTGAAGCCCTAAGATCTTTTCTCATTTTCTTGGCCTCTCTAAGCATGTCATCACGGTTATCAAGCAAAGAGCCAAGCCTCTCATTCCCCTGGCGCAAGAAGGGAAGTTCATCACGCACCTCGTCGTCGGAATCAGAGTCCGAGTCGCTCTGTGTGCTCTTCTTGCTGCCGGAGCTCAGCGCCATGGTGCAGAAGCCGTCTCTCTAGAAACAGCTCAGCCCGCTCAGGTTCTTGGACGACTTCTTGTTCTTGCGACGATCACCTTCATCTTCACTGCTGCTCGAGCTCGAGGTGGAGTACGCGGAACTGGAGTCGACGTCGCTCGCTCCAACCATCGCTCGGGCCTTGCCTCGGCTCTCCTTCTTCCTCGATCATCGCTCGTTCTTGTACTTGTTCTTGTGCTTGCTCTTGTGGTCGCGCCTCGAACGGTACTTGCCGTCCATCCTCGGCTTGTGCTTGTAGCCGTGCTTGTTCTTGGCCTTCTCCGGGCAGTCGGCGACGAAGTGTCCCGGCTTGCCGCACTGGAAGCATGTTCTTGTGTTCCTCCTCATGTTCACGTGGTTCTCGTGCAGCCTCTCGAACCGCCTCGTCAGGAGCGCCAGCTCGTCCTCTCCAAGCTCGTCGAACTCCTCATCTGGCATAGACATCAAAGAGGAGAAAGAGAACATCCTGGTGGATGGGTTAGAGTTAGCCTTTCCTTGGGAACCACCAACGAGGGCGAGACTATGGGAGTCAGTCGGACCCTCGAGCTTGGCAGTCATGCCCCTATCCACCTCAGCCAACTTGAGCTTCGAGAACAGCTTGTTCACCGTCAGAGTGTCATACTTCTCTGACTCCACAACAGCCTGGAACTTTCCGCCCCAAATTGTACGGTCCAAAGAGTGTAAGAGCTTGACCGCTCTATCATGATCATCGTACGGGAGCACGTCCACATTGGCCCTCATGTTGTTCACAACCACCGTGAACCTCTGAAACAAGGCATCGATGGACTCACCGAAGATATGAGTGAAGTTCTCATACTCTCTCCGTAGGTCGCATACATCCGTGCCTGAACCTGGGCATTCCCAACATGAGCCTCCTTCAGCACCGACCAAATTCTACAAGCCAAGTGCTCGGTGTGCACCCGATCGAACTCAGGCTGACACAAAGCACGAAACAAGTAGTCAACCGCCTTATTGTTGGCGTCGAATCTGTCCCTCGATCCTGGAGCGAGGAAGTCCATCGGCTGGACATAGCCTGTGTCCACCGTGACATCCCAAAGGATCTGACCCTTTCCGCGGAGGAACGCACCCATCCGCTTACTCCACATCTGGTAGTTCTTGCCATCGAAGTGTGGAGGACCCGAACCCCGTTCCTGGTACGCCATCCTTGGATCTTAGACTGGTTAGAGTCAACAAAGACCCGAACCGGCTCTGATACCACTTGAAGGACCGAAGCGGCGAACCAGAGAGGGGGGGAGTGAATGGGAGCCGATAAAAATTCTATTTAAGAATTCGGCCTATGAACCCAATTTCACTCATGCACTTCCACACGCTTCTCTTGCCAAGTCCATGCAGCCACTGGAGTGCTACTGGACCTAGGAGCAAGACCCAACAAAGCAACACTCGAAACACGCAGCGGAAAACAACTCGAGCACTTGCTATCAGAGTAAAACCGGTCAGACCGGTTTTGCAAACCGGTCACACCGGTTTCGCCCAGAAAACCCTCAAAGAACAACAAGACCAAAAACCAAGCAAACGAACTCCAAACGCGACGAAACTTGGACCAGGGAACTTCTTAGGCAAAGAACAACATGCCTGCCAAAAATCTTCCTGAACGGCCACTGTGACCAAAACCGGTCAGACCTGTTTCCCAAACCGGTCAGACCGGTTTCGCCCAGACAGACGGGAAAAACAGCCCGTGGGTCAAACCCCAACTTCCTCGCGCTCGATCTCCCGAATCACTCCATGGATTGCAGCGAAACTTTGGGATTAGCTGGGTTACCCTTGGGCAACCTCTACCTCAAAGGAATCGACCCGAAACGCTCACAATCAAGAGGAATCGAAGAAATCGCTTCTCTAGGTCAAGAACTCGCCCAACTCGAAAAACCACCAAATCGAGTCCGATTCAAAGAAGATTTGGGGGCAAAGTCACCAGCCAAAGAGGCACAAGAACCTCATACGTGACACCCACCAAAAACCCCAAGAAATCGTCCTCAAAACACCGCCAACAAAGAGCTCCGAAAATCACCACAAAAGAGACGGGAAAACCACCATGAAGAACAACGCCAAACCATCTATACAGGCCATGAAAGGTTCGTACGAGGTCTAGCTTGCCACCCAAACATCCATCCCTCTCTCTAGATCTCACATGAAGCTCTCAAGCTAGTCCTAGGAAAAACTAGGGAAAATAGAGAACGAAAATGGAAAAACAAATGAGCTAGGGTTCCAAGAGATGGCTGCCATCCTCTCACCCCTTGGGTTATATGGAGGCCAGCCGAAAGACTAAAATGCCCCTAAAGCCTAAACTAAGATACACGCCCACCAAGGGCACTTTGGGAATTTGTCTTCGTAGCACCATCGGACGGATGCCCGACGACCGCACTTCGCGTAGCCTCGACGCAAGCCTTGCGATCCCGACGCGTGTCCTCCGCCTCAAAGCTTCCGGCGCCCTGCGACCCCAAACCCGATCGACCGGTTCTCCAAACCGGTCAGGCCGATTTTGGCCGACAGCCATGCCCAGTCTTCGGCCTCGGCTTTGTGGCTCAACCGAGTAACCCGGTGATTTTCTGGTGAACCACCGCAAACCCCGCGAACTTGATGTAGCCTTCGCCAATCACCACTCATGACTTGTCCCATGAAGTCCTGGCTTGACCTTGGTTTTGTGGCTCAACCAAGAAACCGTCCACCAACTTCATCTTGCTGTTCTTGCCACCATGCGGCCCGCACTCGACCCCGCTGGCCACCGTGTCCCTCGAACGATGCCTACTTGTCTTCTCCACACCTGGAGGCCTCACCGGCAACGACCTTTCGCGCTTGTTCTTCACCTGCGCCAACACGAGTCAAGCCGCAACCTACACCTGCAATACTCAGCCAAGAATCAGTCCACACAACGTTGTCAATCACTCATCACACAAGGAAGTGACCATCCACCGGTCCTCGAACCACACATGGTCCTCATAAAGTGAACACGACTCCAAGAAGCCCAAGGACCAAACCCGAGAAGATGACAAACTCCGAGGACCTAGCCAGAAAAGTGCCGAATCTTGCGAGACAAGGAGCTTCGTCCAATTCGGAGAGAGCGACAACAAGGGCCCACATGCGAGAAGGGGGGAGGATATAGAAGACTCGGGAAGCAACACGGGCGAAGGAGGCCACGAACCGGGGCCGAAGTGGGCCCCGGGCGGTCGGCCCCGGGACGACCCGGCCCGGCCCATTTCGAGGCCCGGTCGGCCCCCCCTTTGACCTAGATGCATCTCGGGCTATTTATAGCCCCCACGACCAAGAGCCACACATCAATCAATTCGTCATCCGACGCCGAGGAGCGAGAGAAGCTTGAGGGACACCATCTCGGAGATGAGGGTCGTGCTAGTTGTCTAGGGTCTCCCTAGCCGAGCGTGGGAACCTTGCATGGAAGACCACGTCGAGCTCGGAGCAAGGATCAAGATCGAGGTAGGATCCCGGTGGTGATCTTGTTCATGTAATCATTCATGGTGAAGTCTTTAAGTGAATCCGATTTCTAGAGATCAAGTGCCTTCTCGATGATTTTGTTTTCTTCTTGGTTTTGCTTCTTCCCCAATCTATACTTAAGATAGATTGCTTAGGGTGCTCTTGTAGCCACGGTGGCTAGAGGTGCATACCAGACCGACCAAGTGATTTCAACTTGTTCTTATCAAACTCGCCCTAGACTACCCGCATGAATAGGAATACGTTGTGACAGAACGGGGGTTCCGAAAGGCGGGCGTTTTCGGAATCGGACGGAGGCCACAATTTAAAGATGCTTTTAATGAGATTCGCTTTTCTATCTTCATCTATCTTGTTTGGAGCTACAACATAAGCATGATCTAGACTCTCTAGATCGTTTATCTCTTGCTTTCTCTTGCTATCTCTTTAGTAGATTAGATTAGATGTGTTTCCTTTAGGACTTAGTAGATTAGATGCAACTTAGTTCTTCATAAGATAGCTTTCCTTGCTTTACTAGATTGAATCCTTGCGTTGGACATTGTTCCACGGATTCGATACCTTGGGTTCACCACTCGAGGGAAGAAGGGTGTAACACCCTAAAATTCCATCACTAAATTAACTTAGCAACAAACGGCTAGATTTAATTTCTTTAAGGACATAAATAAATTAATAAACAAATCGGCTTTTAAAATATTTAAACATCTCTAAAATAATTTAGAAATAATAAGTGTTTGTGCATCATGATTCGAATGCATGGATTTCTGTTCGTTTGAAGTTTGAAAGTTTGAAAAACGAATTTGAAAAGAATTTAAAAAGAAAAAAAAGAAAACCTCCTCCCTCTCCCTCTCTTTTCTCTCCAACCGGCCCACTCCTTCTTTCAGCCCGCGATTCCCTCGGGCCAGCGGCCTTTTTCCTTTCTTCCCCGTGCGAGCGCAGTCCGCCCACAGCGGCCCAGCCGCCTCTTCCGCCGGCCCAACACCGCGCCCCCCTTTTTCTTTTTGCGCCTAAGGCCGACAGGTGGGGCCCGGCTGTCTGGCCTTTCCCCTACCTCCAGGCGCGGGTCGGCGCCGCCCGCGCCCTTCAAGGCGCCAGCCGTTACCGGCCGCCTCCCCCGCGCCCCTCACCTTCAAACACCGTAATCAAGCCGCAATGAAGCCCTCCCTTCATTTCCCCCTCTTCAATCGACGGTTACCCTCCTTAATCTCCCCCCCTTAATTCCCCATCAAGGCCGTGGCCATTGATGGCCATGCCGCCGAGAAGCCGCCTTCCCCCTCTGTCCCGAGCCTATATAAGCGCCCCCAGGGCACCTCCTTACTCCCCTTTGCACACTCCCGAGCGCCCACGCATTCCCGTGACCCCGCCGCCGCGCGCCGCCTCCCGGCCCGGCGGCGCCGCTCCCCCGGCCGCTTGCGGGCGTGGGCGGCCGTCGGATCGGCCATCGGCGGCCTAGATTAAAAGGAGGAACCCCCCCCCGCTCCGTCCACGCGTGGACCGGTGGACTTGGTCCACGGCGCCGGTCTACGACCGCGCCCGCCGCCCGATCAAGGATCGATGGCGCAGATCGCGCCCAGCCCGGTCCACGCAGTGGCCGCCGGCCATTTTCTGAAAAACCCCCCGAGCTCTTTAATATTCTATCCGAACCCTTCCAACTTTAAAAGATCTTCGCATTTTGGTCCTGTTTTTATTGTTTTAGCCCCTGTTTTATTAGAAAACCCTACCCAAGGTCCTTACCACCCTTTTAATATTTTAAACCTTCTGTTTTTAAGTATAATTACGTTTTAGCCCCTATTTTCTTGCTGTTTGGTCCCTGTAAAGTTTAGTTTATCGCAGATTAGTCCTTATACCTTGTTTTTAGCATAACTTCTCCGTTATAGCTCCGTTTTTAGCGTTCTAGCAGTCCTTACGATCGTCTCAGCGAGCCCGTCGCTTTAGTAGCATGTTTTCAATCTTTAGGATTGATTGGTGATCTGTTTTATTTATTGTATGCTTTATGTGTGCATCGTAGATATCATGCCTGTTTCAACTGAGCCTCCTCTCGGGGACGATCAGGAGCAGTTGTTTGAGGAAGAGGAAGTTTTTGCTGTAGCTGAAGAAGGCAAGTGGTCTTCTCCCCCTGCATGTTCTCTTTTTGTCCTATATAATTGCATTATAATTAATGTTTACTTTTATGATATCATTGCATTAATTTGACGGGAAAACCTTGTCGGTGCGGAATATGGTCCCGACACTAACCAAGAGATAACGCCTAGGTCTATCCCTCAATGGTCGATGCTAAGCAACAAATGGCACAAGGATTTATTAAATGGGTCTTTTATGGAAATGACACATGGCTTTTAGTTAATGTTTTGGGTAAGGCAAGAACACTCGATTTAATCGGAACATGGAGAACCACCCAAGAAAACATGTGCAACCACAGTGTTACATGGCTCTGACCTTAGCCGAATAATTAGGTGTGTGATCGTACTAGTGGCCCTTTTCGAAAGGAAGGAGGATCGGGTTGCGGGGGTATAGCCGGCCCTTTTGGGAGTAGTAGCCTTTGCTAGTGTCGACCACTAGGGAGGGTTATGAGTCATACGATCGTAACTATGCGGGTCGTTAGTCTTTTGCATGCCTTTGTAAAGGCTTCGGCCAAGCGTCCCCATGCAATCACTCGGAAGTGTGGTATGGTGCTTGGCCGGCATCGCATGGTTGGGTTTAAAGTTCTTCGGGCTTTAAGCGAACGTAGGTAAAGTGTGCAAACCTCTCTGCCGAGTGTAAAGGCGATCGATCAGCCGTGCTCACGGTCATGAGCGGCTTGGACCCTCACATGATTAATAAACCTAAAGATGAGACAAATCGTGGTTGGTGAAGCTCGTTGAGCTTGGGTTGTTTCGGCTTTTAAGTTTTTCTTAAGTGGGATGGTACCGAACCACACACTTAGTAATTAGGTGTTCTATAATTAAAACTTGACCAACATTAAAATGCTAACCGCTGCAAAACCTTAGCCTATCCTTGATAGCCTTGCATTTTTTCCCCCACTTATTTGAGCTCCAACCATAAGTGTGCTCGGCCTTGCCTGCTCGGCTTGTTCGAGAGGAAAACTTTGGAGGGGAGTTCTATGACGACTTCGATGATATGTGAGGCTTGCGGACCCCCGAGTCAAGTGCACGTAGGGAGTGGAAGACGAGGACTCGACGAGTAGTTATCGTTTTCCATTGTTTGAGACCTTCGAGTCTCCCGCATGAGTGTAATAAGAGGTTAAACTTTGACATACGTTTGAATGCGACATGATATTACCTCATTTTGTCTATCATATGTGTGGGCGATCACGGCGCACATATGAGATGCACTTGAAGTTCCTCTTCGGAAATCGGGTGTGACGAGTGGTATTAGAGTAGTCGGCAGCCCAGGAACGCAGCCTTGGCTAGAAATGGACGAACTTTAAGGATTCATGTTCTAGATCATTAAATCATCCTTCAAAACCACCTTATTTTCGCATAAAAATCTAATTTGTTCTTGGTCTTTTGTTGAAAATTTGCATCATTTTTGATTTCCTCTATGCGAGTTCGATCTTTTCTTAACGGATGGCCGGGTCTCGTCTTGCTGCCCATGGAGAGCAACGGTGGTCGCCTTCCTTCGGGGCCAGTTGGCTCCACGCTTATCCGGTAGTCCGGAGGAGAGCACGGCGGGAGGAGGCACAGCGAGGAGGTTGGGGCTACCGGTACGGTTACGACGGGAGCGGTTGAGCGGGATATCGGGCGGTACGGCATCGAAAATGATGAAGAGGATCCGGAAGGGAAATAGAGTTTGAGGAGGATGGGACGGGAGCATCCACGGCTATATGACGGAGTTTTTTACGGGGTTAATGAAGATGGAGATATAATATTCCCACCGGAGGTAGGGCGGAACCCCGGGAGCCGGATGTGGCGGGGAGGAGAAGAGCTTGATCGAAGTCTTTGCGGGGAATGATCCGGATGACTCCGGGGATAGTTCAAGTAGCAGTGAAGAAAGTTCCAGCGAAGAAGATGATGAGAGTGAGGAAGAAGAAGAGGAGGTGGACATAGAAGGATTAGAGGATGACAACAGTGCTGTGGGAAATGGGGAAGAGAACAATGACAATCAGAATGGGAACAACAACAACAATGAAAATGAAGACCAAGGTGATGAGCATAGGTATCACAGGGCTGAGTATCATGAACACACATACATCGGCCCGGGCAGCTCTGGATTACGTGAGCTATTGGAGAGGCTGTTGCGGGGGGGAGATAGAGGGGGAATGCTGCTTGATGAGACCTTTGTACATCACCAAACACTATGTGAGCCGGGGATGAGAGATTATTACCGCGAGAGGTCCATGTCGGGGTTGCTACGCACGGGCGGGGGAAGATGGAGGACCGTACCATTCCTTTTTGCACAGCACACTTTGCCTCGGGGAAGCGGGCGCAGCATCAGCGATGCGCAGAGAAGAGCACTATGGTCCATCAGCGGCACGTTCCGCGACCGCTTAGAAGGCACGGACTTCCGATTCGTCCCCAGCGAGTGGGCAGTACACGGAAAACACCGTGATACCTATGGGGGACTTAGGGAATAGCCGTGTTGATATACTTGCGAGAGTGACGGCAGCATTGAACACGGACTTGGAGGGAGCGACGGCGGAGTTGGATAGGACACATCGGGGAGCTCACAGATGCACGGGCGAGGATAGCTCGGGCGGGAAAACTCAGGGCGCGGGGCCCGACGCGCCACTGACGAAGCAGAAGCATCTTGTCCTTCCCCGTTCCCCTCCACGTAAAGAGCTTCGGCTGACACTCCGACAGCTACCACTAGTCTTCGGTGGAATAGGGATTAGGATATCCACCCTTTTTTTTGTTTTTTCCGGTAGACGTTCTGCGATGACGAACGATTGTAATAAAGTTGTTGAGTGAACCATGTTTGATTTGGATTTTTGTTTTGAGTGAGTTGTATTGTGGAGTGATGGCCACAAATGCAACAAGAAAAATCATGTTAAGTTAATGGTTGGACAGGGGTTCAATTCAAGTTCTTCTGTACTTATCAAACCAAATCAATCGTACAAAATCTGTTCGCGTAGTTCCTTGACAGCGCAGCAATGTTTTTATCATAACTCAAGCTACGGAACTCCGATTGACCTAAATCCAGTTGGGTTGGTTCATAAATTTTGTGGATCAACCTCTGTCCAAATTCAGCATCAAAGAATTAATATACAGCGAGTTATAAACAGAGCAATGAGGCTAACAGAATCTGTAAAACCTTACCGTGCTACCACAGCTGCGGTGTTCCGAATTTTAACTCAAATTGTGGATCTCAAATGGGATAAAACCAGTGGGGTTAGTTGCATAAGTGGGTTCTGCATGGCTAGCAAAAGTTCATAATTTTGAAGAAGGATACCATGGGATACAGCTGTTTTATCTGAATCAACCAAATCTGTCACGAGAAAGAAAATATTCTTTTGTTTCTTTAATTCAAACTCACGTCTTTACACAACGGTTTGATAATCTTATACGAAATATCTTTCCCTAACAATCAGATGGTAAACACTAGGTCAGGAGGACGGGACGTCCCACCGGTGATTCGGGCACACGCTAGCCAACCCGGCCAAAACCGTGCCACCTCCCCGCTCAATCCCGCAATGGATCCAGCTACTCGGCAATTCTTCGACGCCGGATGCAGCTGGTCGGAACCTTGCGCCGCGGTCACGGGGGGGGGGGGAACTTACAAGCTCGGCGGGAGTCAACCGCGGGCACCACCCCCACCACCACCACCGCTCGAGAGATAAGCACAAGGAGTTTATGAGCCACCACCTCCCACCTACTCTCACTCAACCGATCCGCTAGATGCGATGATTGGTTGAAAACCATTACCAAGAAGTTGGAGAAGGGCACAATGTAATGACCGAGAAATGGTCCTTTATGCTTGGACGCTTGGAAGGGCAGGCATCGGATTGGTGGGATGCCTACACGGTCGCCCATCTGCACCTAACACCATCACATGGCAGCGGTTCCGAGATGCTTTTCGCTCACCATATGCGATGGGGTATTAAAGCTTAAGCGAGAGAAGTTCCATGCTCTGAAACGGGGCAATATGTCGATAAATGAATACCTTGACAAGTTCACCCGGTTGTCTCGTTATGCTCCCAGAACGAGGTCAACACGGACGAAAGGTAGGAGCGGCTTCCTTGATGGGTTGATTGGACCAGCGAACTACCGACTCCGGAGCCCGCACCTTCCCCGGATTTCGCCACTTTGTTAAACAAGGCAATTGGCCCTAGAGAACAAGCGCGAGCTTGGGGAGCAGAAACGCAAGTTTCAATCCCGAGTCGGTCCGGCAGCCATACTCGCCCGCGCTTACGGCTACCATCGGGAGATGCACCATTCCGCTCTGGAGGACATAATGGTAAGCACCCACGAATATCTGTTGCGAGCGTTCCTTCCGGCAACCTCAACGGTTCAATCCGCAAACCCCTCGCACACCAAACTTCCCGGCGAACGGAGTCCGGCTCTCCTACCCCCGGGTGCACCGGCCCCGAAACACCACACCCGTGCAGCCCAACGGATGCTTCAAATGTGGCGAGTTGGGACGTATGCTAATAAGCGCCTAAGCGTGGAATCTGAGACTCCCCGGAGGAGTAACATGCGGAAAGTGGGGCCAGTCATCAACTCCAGCACGCCCTGGAAATGCAGGTACTCCAGGCAACAAAGCGCAGCAAAATTATGTGCGCAGTAGGGTGCACAACATGACCGTTGAGCAGGCACAAGACGGCACGGGTTGTACTTGGTACGTTCCCTATCGACTCTGTGCACCGCCTACGGTATTATTTGATTCGGGAGCTACGCATTCATTCATTCTGGAATTAGTTCGTGACAAAGCATAATATGCACAGTGAGTCCAATGAAGAAACTGTTGCTTGTTAGTTCACCTGGCGGTGATATGACAACCAGCCATCTGTGCCCACAAGTAAACCTTAAAATCATGGGGATAGACTTTCCATCCAATCACAGTAGTCCTCAAATCTTTGGGCATAGATGTAATCCTAGGGATGGATTGGTTAAGAAAGTATGATGGGGTTATCGAGTGCGGGAGAAATCAGTTCACTTGACTAGTCCACAAGGGGAGCGGGAATAGAATTTATCGCAACACCGTCACCCTCTAGGGAAGAGTTAGTGAATTCAATGAAAGGAAAAGTCTTTGGAGGATATTAAGGTGGTGATGGTATCCGGATGTATTCCACGATGACTGCCGGAGTATGCCACCCGGCCAGAGACATTGAATTCGTGCTCGAACTCTTACCTAGTACGCTCCTATATCCAAAGACCGTATAGAATGGATGTCAAAGATTTGGCGAGAATTAAAGAAACAAATAGAGGAATTGTTAAGTAAAGGGTTTATCGGAGTCTAGTTCATCACCATGGGGAGCCCCCACACTCTTCGTAGATAAAAAGGATGGATCTAGGAGGATGTGTGTAGACTATCGATCTCTCAATGAGGTCACTATCAAAAATAAATATCCTTTACCTCGGATAGAAGATCTGTTCGATCAAATGAGAGGAGCGAAAGTTTTCTCTAAGATAGACCTACGATCTGGCTACCATCGAAATTTGAAGATCCGTATGGAGGACATTCCCTAAAACAGCTTTCACATCAAGATATGGTCTATACGAGTTCCGATTGATGTCCTTTGGAATTTAAGTGAGGGTTCCCCCATTGTTTGAGGGGACCCCAGGGCGGTCCCCCGCGTAGCCCCCCGAGCATCCGCGGGTTTGCCATTGAGGCTCCCGCGATGCCGGAACCTACCGATAGGACGTTCTTCCCTCCTTGTTTGCGAACGCTTTCCGTGGGGCGCGCTAGCGGACCCGCCGGGTCCAGCCCCGAAGCCTCCGCGAGAGTGTGGGCTCTCCTCGCGGGGGGGGTTAACCGCGAGCAATTCGGTCGAAAGGCGTGGCACATATGCCAACCGGCATCGGCGGTATTTCGCCCGGCATCGGGGGTGCACGCTCCCCGTCACCTTGTCTCCGGCGGGTGCAACTCCCAAGGAGGTGTAGCCGTGCGTCAAGCCCCCGAGCCTTGGCTGTTCGAGGCGATCGGGTCGAGCCCGACGACTTGTTTTTTTATCGCGCCCTCGCCGTCCCTCCGCGGGTCGGAGGGTGAGGTTTCCACGACTCCCATCGAGCGGGTCGCGAATCGCGGATTCCTCTTCGGGGGCGCTAGCGGGTGGTTCAAGTGGACGTCCATGCCCCGTTCGATAAGGGTAGGCCGCACGCCGTCCGAGACACGTCCATGGAAGCGCTTGCGTGGGTTTGCTAGGTGGGGCTCGGTCCCGGTCGCTAGGGACCGAGGGCGCGGAAGCTCTCCCTCGGTGGGATCCCCCGCTAGGCCGCCCTCGCCCGGCTCTTGAACACGACATGTGGGGCACCCTCGAGCCGACGGGCTCAAGGAACGGCTCGAATGCGCGTGCCCTCGTCGTCCCTAACTGCGCGTGACGGGGGGCGCCGTTCGAACCCGTCGAGGGTCGGGCTTCGAACCTCGATCCGTAAGGCCGTGCGGGGGGCCGTGCCTTGGCCCGACCCCGTCTTTTCGCGTTTGCGGCCGTCGAGGGGGTGCGGGGCGTGCCGACCCTCGAGGGGTCCGGTTGGTGGCGTGGCGCGGTATGAGTGCTTTCGGTGTCGCTCTATTTCAAGCGTGACACAGGCGATCCTCTTACGCGCGTGCCTTCTTTAGGGGGTTGACATCGTCTCGAGTTGGGGGTCATGCCGCTCGAGGGTCTTACGTGGCATGGGTGCCCGTGGTGGTCCGCTCTACATCGAGCGGGGTCCCGGCGACCTTCTCACGGCGATATCCCATCGAGGGTCGCCTTGTTTCGAGTTGAGGGTCATGCCGCTCGAGGGTTCTACGTGGCATGGGTGCCCGCGGCCGCTGCTCTACACCGAGCAGGTCCCGGGCGACCTTCTCACGCTGTCATCCCATCGAGGGTCACCCTTGTCTCGAGCCGAGGGATTCGCCTCGCTCGAGGGCTCTCCTTGCTTGGCAAGGGGCCGGGCATTTAAGTGCCTTGCGGGCGTGGCCGCGGGTTTTGCGGCGCGGGTGCGCCTTTTTAGGCGCCGCGGCGCGCGCGCGCGTAGTGGGCGACGTGGCCGGCGGACGTGACGGTTTCGCCTCGGTCGTCGCCGGTCTTGCCGTAATGATGACCCGCTGCGGTGTTAGAGCCGCTGCCGGTCATGGTGGGGCCCGCCCCGTCGACGCGATGGAAAGATTCCTGCCGGTTAATGTTGGCGGGGCGTGCGCTCCGAGAACTCGCCGTCGCCTATAACACCGCGGTGAGGAAGGGACGGCGGTTTTCTACCTTGGCTCCTCACCGTTTTCGGTCCTCCGTCCCTTCGCCTTCGCCTCACTCTTGCGTCGCGCGGGCTCGCCGTTTAGAGCTTCTTCCTTGTTTCCTTGTCCTCCGCCCTCGCACTCGTTCGCCCCCCCTCATGGCGCCGCCTCGGCTTCCGATTAGGGTCCCGGGAGCCGTACGCATGGGAGAGGTCGACCGTGACCCCGCTCGCCCGGGCGAGCCGGTCGCCGCCGGCCGCCGGTCGGCCAACGAAGAAGGGCGCCCGGCGGAGTGGATCGTGCCGCCATCGTCGCACCTTGAGCCCAATCCGCCGGAGGGTTACGTGGTGAGCTTCCTCCGCTACCACGAGCGCGGATTCAACGCGCCGGCGAGCACATTCATGCGGGCATTGTGCTACCACTATGGGGGGTGGAGCCGCACAACTTTGCCCCCGATGCGATCTCGCGGGCGGCCACATTCGTGGGCGTCCGCGAAGGGTACACGGGGATCCCGGTCAAGCGGGAGCTGCGGGTACACCTCTTCCGCGGGGAGCTCATCACGCGGCCCACGTCGGAAGCGAGGGACCCGCCGCGCGGTGCGCGCCCGGCGGGATGTCGCTCGCCCGCGGGGGGCAGCTCAAGGAGTTCTACATCCCCCGCACCATGACGACGAACAACGCCGCCGGGGAGCGGGGATGGTTTTATCCCGCGCAACGCCGAGCCCGGCCTCCCTCCCTACACCGGCGGGTGTTCAAGAAGAGGCCGGACTCCACGGGGGCTACGGCTTGCCTACGGCCAATCACCGGCGCGCCGGGGGGTCCGTCCTTGCCGCCCTGCGGCGGGCCGGCGAAGGAGGGGCTCAACGCGATGGGCGTCCTCGCCTTCCTCCACCACCGGCGGGTCGTGCGGTTGATGGAGAGGCCCCCTCGCATCTTCGAGATGACGGAGGGCGGCCAACCCCGTCGACTTGGCGAGGGTCGCGGATGCTCCCGACGCCGCCGGAGCGGCCGTACGCGCTCACCGGGCGCGGAGCGCCGTCGACACGCGGACGCCGCCACTGCCGCGGGTCGGACCCCGTGGGACATCGAGATGCTCCCCATCGGCCGTTGGTGAGTGTGGTTCTTTGATTCTGTTTTAGTCCTTGTTCTTGATTCCGTTTCTCGATGTGCCATCGTTGTTCTCGCGCGCGGTGCGGTTCAACGCCGCCAAGTCCGTTCCACCCACCCCCGACTCCCGTGCGCTCGGCCGGGCGGCGCGGCGGGGAGCGGCGGGAGCGAGCGGCGCGCGCAGAGGGAGCACGCAAGGCGGCGCCAAGCGCGCCGCGATGCACGGTCCGCGAGTACCGGCGGCGGGAGGAGCCGGGGCTCTCCTCCCCGAACATCGAGGAGCCCTCGTCCTCGGAACAGACGAGGAGGAAGAGCTCGAGGGGAGGGCCCCTCGGACGGTGGCGGCCCGCGCCCCCGTCGCCGAACCCGCGCGGCGTCGGGGGCGGCTTTGCACGGGGTGGGCGCATCGGCGCCGTTGCCGGGCAATCATCGGCCGTCGGGCGGCACGCGCGCGCGGAGGGTGCGGGCGCGCGCCACGGAGGCGCGCGCGCGCGCACGTGCTCGCGCGCGCGCGTCGAGCGTGCCGCGCGCGGCGGGGAGCGCGCGCGCGCGCGGCGTCCTCGTCGAGGGGCGCGTCGGTGGGCGCGCCCGCGCGCGGGGCCGGCGTGCCCCCGCGCGTGGTGGCGGCATCGGGCGCGCCCACGCGCGTGAGGCGGGCGTGCCCGCGCGTGCGGCGGCGCCGTCGGGAGGTGCCGCGGCGGCGCGGCCCCGCGCCGGCCTCGTCGGAGGCCCTCGAGGAAAAGGAAGCGGGCCTTTTCCTCTCGCGAGGTAAGGAACTGTTCTTCCTTTGCTTGGCCTCGGTTGCTGGTTATTAGACGCTCTAATCCTCCGTTCGTGTTTGCGCGGGGCGGTGCCAACCGTCCCTCCTCTTGCACCGGCCAAGGTGCTTTCGGGGGACGGACGCGTCGATCCCCACCCGACGGCGTTCGTCGAGGGGGTCGCGCCCGGGGGGACGGGGGCGCGCGGCGGCGGGCACGAGCGCGCAAGGCCGGGCCGGGGCTTCGAGGCCCCGGCCCGGCGGATCGGCCGGCCGCGGCGCGGCCGGAGAGGTCGCCGGGGGCGGCGGCGCCCGGTCGCCACGGAGGCGCGAGGGCCGCGCCGGCGGCCACGGTGGAGGTGCCGCCCGCGGTGGCGGCCACCCTTGCGGAGGGGCGGAGCGGGCGCAACCGCGGGAGCGCCCGCGGATGTGGCGGCACGGACGGAGGTGGCGGCAACGGCGCCACAACGGCGCGCCGCGGCCGCGGAGGCGCGAGGTGGGGGCGCCGGCGGGGCGGAGCGGGCGGCTCCGCCCGCCGGCGGTCTCCGGGGCGGAGGTGGTGGAGCTCTCGGATGACTCCCCCCGCCGCCCGGGTGGAACCGGTGGGCCCGGCCCGTGAACTCCCCCGAGCCCCGGGGAGGGGGCCCTCGTGAGGCGGCACGAGGGTCACGTGATAGTGGGGGGCCGAGGGCACGACGCCGAGGCCTCGTCCTCCCACGCCGCCGCGCCCGCCGGGTGGGGGGGGGGCCGTGGAGGACCCCCCGGCGTTTGCCGACGCCCGAGAGGGAGCGGGAGCTGCGGGGCGAGCTTCGGAGCCACGGCGCCACGCTCAACCGCGCGTTGAACGAGGCGGCGCGGGTCCACGGCGGCCCGGCTTCGGGATTGTCTTCCGGGTGAGCCACGGTTGCTCTTCTTCTTTCCTTTTTTTTTTTCGCTTTCGCGTGCCGCATTCAAGACTTGGCGCTTACGAGGCTCGATGTGTGGATGCCGGGAGCTCGAGCGCCGCGCCCATGAGAAGTACGGCGCGTTCGACCGAGGGTGAACGCCGAGGCCCGCCCGGCCTCGGGGAGCGATGCGGCGCTTTCGACGCGCTTGTGGAAGCTCTCGGGACGCCGGACGGTGGGCGGGTCTACCGGGCGATGGCGTGGTGCGACGTGCTCCCCGAGAGCTCGGGCGGAGGGCACGACACGTCACGCGAGCCTCGAGCGGATCCGCGCGGCCCTCGTCGATCGCGACGAGGCGCCGTGGAACGCGCGCGAGGACACGGACAAGACGCGGACGTTGGCCGCCACCGGGAGGCGGAGGTGGCCACCGCTCGCGCCGAGGCCCGGGAGCTCCGCACGTCGCTCGAGGGAGCGCAGGCGCGGCGAGCCGCGAGGGCGAGGAGCGGGCGCGCGGGCGGGAGCGAGCGCGCCAAGGAGGCCGATGACACGAAGGCCGCCCTCGACGCCAAGGCCGCGGCTCTCGTCGCCGGCCGAGGGGCGGCTCCGGCGAGGAGCGCATCGCCCGCCGGGGGGCCGAGGGGCGGCTCCGGCAGGAGCGAGGGCGCCCTTGGCGACGCCCGGACCCGGCCGGAGCGGGAGCGCGCCGCGCGCGAGGGGGCAGCGGAGAGGTCGCCCGGACGGAGCGGAACGCCGCATTCTCCGAGGTTGAGGATGAGGCGTTGGCGCTCGGCATCGCAATGCCGCCCAAGAGATGGCCCTCGTCGAGCAAGGCGAGACCGTCCGACATCTCGAGTTGGCGCTCGAGTCCGCGCGCCGCGACCTCGATCCGGAGAAGAGGCAAGTCGAGGGTAAGCTATTGTCCGACCCCGCTTGTTAGTTCTTGCTTTAGAGGGTTCGTTTCCCCCCTTTCGATTTCTTGTCATCTTGTCGCTTCCGGTGCCCGCGCACGGCTTTGGGGCACGCGTCGTTGGACGGCCGAGGCCCTGCGGGCCTCCTACAACTCCTCCGAGCGAGGGCTGCGGCCGGGAGGCCGCGGGACGTGGCCCTCGAGACCCGTCACATCGTCGAGGAAGGCGATGCCCGGGCCGGCGGCTCGGCGGCCGCCCGCCTACGCGCGCCCTCAGCGGCCACGTCACGGGGCGGGTGCGTCGGGCGTTGCACCTGGGCGTGCAGAAGGCCCTCGGAGTGGTGCGATCCCACTACGAGGTCAATCTCGAGGCGGTAGCGGAAGGCTACATCGTGCCCGAGGGCGTCGAGGACGAGGTGGCCATGGAGCGTGCGGACGCGCTTGCTGCTGACGCCGCCGAGTCGCTTGCCGAGGCCTTCGAAGAATTCCTCTTCCGGACGCCGCCGATGCCGCCGCCGCTCCACCCGCCTGAAAGCACCTGGGCGCTAGGCCCGTTTTTTGTTTATGTGTATCGGAACTGCGGCCTCGTGGCCTCTTGTAAATAAACAAGTCGTTTCGTGAACATGGTCGGTTGTAAATGAAATCGCTTGCTTATTGCGCTTTTTGCTTCTTCTTCTTCCCCGAGTAGATTCTAGTTAGGGGAGTTCGCCTTTCGCGAGGGGCCCGCCGGGTTGGAGGCGAGAGAGACGGGCCATAGCCACGCGGCGTAGGCTGTCTCTGGCTCGCGCGCTCCTTCCGCTGTGCCACCTACGCCCTATTCGAATCGTGGCTCGTGGTTGAAGTAGGAAACAAACTTAGCGCGTGTTGTTACGTTTTTTGCGCGAAAAAATGGGACCATTTGGGGGGGTGCCCCCCGCAGTAGCCCCCGAGGGTAACTTGGGTTTCAGGGGAAAGCCGAGTTGCCCTTTTATTGGATTCGGAGTATTTACATAGGTGACACCAAGCGGGGCGTTGGCCGTGCGTTTTTACAACGGAAAATACTTGGAAATCCTAGCTAAGGGTAGAAGCGACGTAGGCGTTGGATGTTCCAAGCGTTGGTGAGTTCTTCGCCGTCCTCGTTGGCAAGCTTGTACGTGCCGGTTTGAGCACCTTCACCACGACGTAGGGTCCCTCCCATGGGGGCGATAGCTTGTGGCGCCCTCGGTTGTCTTGGCGTAGCCTTAGGACCAAATCCCCCTCGCCGAAATCCTGTGACGTATCTTGCGTGCTTGGTAGCGTCGTAGGGACTATTGATACCTTGCGGAGTGCATCAACGCCACAAGGCGTACTTCGTCTAGGCGGTCCAAGGTGAGTCCTCGCGGGCTCGCCGGTTAGCATCCTCGTTGTAGCCCCGAACCTTGGGTGACCGTATTCCGGATCCGTGGGGAGGATGGCCTCCGCGCCATGGACTAGAAAAAACGGGGTGAACCGGTGGCTCGCTGGGGGTAGTCCTTAGGCTCCACACGACCGCTGGCGAGTTCTTGGAGCCATTTTTGGCCGATTTGTTGAGTTGGTCGAAAATTCGGGTTTGAGGCCCTGTAGGATCATGCCGTTGGCACGTTCCACTTGGCCGTTGGTCCGTGGGTGCGCCACGGTGCCCAATCCACTCGGATGTGGAACTTGTCGCGAGAACTCCAAGAACTTCCGGCCGTGACCTGGGACCCGTTGTCCGTGATGATGGAGTTTGGCGCTCCAAAGCGGTAGACGATGTCGGTGAAGAACGTGACCGCCCGCTCGGCCCTCAAATTCGTAATGGGGCGCACCTCCACCCACTTGGAGAACTTGTCGATCGCGACGAGCGGGGTGGGTGAATCCCCCGGCGCCTTCCGCGGGGGCCCGACGATGTCTAATCCCCACACGGCGAACGGCCATGTTACGGGGATCGTTTGCGAGCTTGAGCCGGCAAGTTGGTCTTGCGGGCGTAGAAGCGGCACCCTTCGCAAGTGCGCACGATTTCGTTGGCGTGCGACCGCGGTAGGCCAATAGAAGCCTTGGCGGAACGCGTTGCCGACGAGGGGTGCGCGGCGCGGCGTGGTGGCCACGGATCCCCGCGTGGATGTCCCGTAGGAGCTCGCGCCCCTCGGGAATGGGTATACACCGCCGGAGGATGCCCGACGCGGCGCGCTTGTGCGGCTCGCCGTCGACGAGGGTGAATGACTTGGCCATCTGGCGATGCGCCTGGGCCGTGGCCGGTGCCCGCGGGGAGCTCCCCTCGAGCAATCCGGGCGATGTACTTCTCCCCGCCGGTCCGCCCGGACGGGAGCCGGCTCGATGTCCATTGCGACGCCCTCGTGGGAGCCGTACCCCTCGAGAAGGGAGAGTACGTACGCCTCGTTCGAGGGGTCCTCTTCCATGGGGTCCGCACCCGCCGGATTCGAGGGAGCCCCCGAGGGTCCGCCGTCGCTCGAGGGGTAGGGCTCGAAGGTTACCGAGGGCCGCGCGATGTCGCGCGCGCGCGTTCGGGGGGAACGGTGATCCGCCGGACGCTATCTTTGCCAGCTCGTCTGCTTCCTCGTTGTACCGGCGGGGTACATGATTAAGCTCGATGCCGTAAAATTTGTCCTCGAGGGCCCGCACGGCTTTACAGTAGGCCTCCATCTTGTCGTCGTGGCAGCTCGCGTTCTTCATGACTTGGTCGATCACGAGTCGCGAATCCCCTCGCACATCGAGGCGCTTGATGCCCAACTCAATGGTGATTTTGAGGCCGCGAGAGAAGGGCCTCGTATTTCGCCATATTGTTAGACGCGGGGGAAAGTGGAGACGCCTTGCGTAGCGCATGTGCTCCCCGAGGGGTGACACGAAGAGCGAGGCCCGCGCCCGCTCCTGTCTTCATCACCGAGCCGTCGAAGAACGAGTCCGAACACTCGCTGAATGCGAGGGGGGCGGCGGCGCGTGTCCGTCCACTCGGCCGACGAAATCGGCTAGGATTTGCGATTTGATGGCCTTGCGCGGGGCGTAGGCGAGCGTCTGCGCCCATCAACTCCACGGACCACTTGGCAATTCTGCCTGCCGCGTCGGGGTTGCGAATGATCTCTCCTAACGGGAAGGAAGAGACCACCGTAACTGGGTGGGCCTCGGAAGTAGTGGCGGAGCTTGCGCCGCGCGAGGACTACCGCATACAACAGCTTCTGGACCTGGGGGTAGCGCGTCTTCGTGTCCGATGGGACTTCGTCGATGTAGTAGACCGGCCTCTCGCACGGGCAAGGCATGCCCTTCCTCCGTGCGCTCCACAACGATCACGGCGGCCGACCACCCGGGTGGTTGCGGCCACGTAGAGTTGGAGGGGTTCGCCGTCTCGCGGCGGCGTAAGGATTGGGGCGTGCGTCGGGAGATGCCTTCGGCTTGTCGAGCGCTTCCGGGCCTCGGCGGTCCAAGAGAAGCGCTCGTGCTTCTTGAGCAGCCGTAGAGAGGGGCGGGCCCTTCTCACCGAGCCTCGAGACGAAGCGGCTCAAGGCGGCAAGGCACCCCAACACCTTCGCACCCCTTTGAGGTCCCGAATTGGACCCATTCGCTCGAGGGCCGCGACCTTTTCGGGGGTTGGCCTCGATTCCCCGGCGGGAGACGATGTATCCTAGGAGCATGCCCCGCGGCACTCCAAAGACACATTTTTCGGGGTTGAGCTTGACCCCGTTGGCCCGCGAGCGGTACCGAATGCGATGCCAAGATCGCCGACCGGGTCGTCCGCCTTCTCGGTTTTGACGACGATGTCGTCTACGTAAGCCTCGACCGTCCGCCCGATATGGTCCCCAAAAACGTGCCGCATGCGGCGGCGATATGTTGCGCCCGCGTTTCTCGAGGCCAAAAGGCATCGTGACGTAACGAACGTTCCGAACGGTGTGATGAACGAAGTCGCGAGCTGGTCGGACTCCTTCATTTTTATTTGATGATATCCCGAATAGGCATCAAGGAAACGGAGTAGTTCACACCGGCGGTGGAATCAACGATCCGATCTATGCGTGGCAAAGGAAAAGAAACTTTTGGACATGCTTTATTGAGACTGGTGTAGTCAATACACATCCTCCACTTCCCATTTTTCTTTTTTACAAGCACAGGATTAGCTAACCATGTAGGGTGGAACACTTCCTTGATGAATCCGGCCTCGAGGAGCTTCCGCAGCTCCGCTCCGATCGCCCGTCGCCGTTCCTCGTCGAAGCGGCGCAGCCGCTGCTGAACAGCGCGAGCGTTAGGCAGGATATCAAGGGAGTGCTCGGCGACCTCCCTCGGGATGCCCGGCATGTCCGAGGGGCTCCCACGCGAAGACGTCGGCGTTGGCGCGGAGGAAGTCGACGAGCCGCTTCCTATTTAGGATCGAGGGTCGGGCGACCCTCAATGCTTTGCCCTCGGGGGCCGATGGGTCGAGAGGGACCCCTTTGGTTTGCTCGGCGGCCTCGAACGTGCCGACGTGCTTGGCGGCGGAGCCGATGTCGTCATTGACCATCTTCTCCAGTGTGTTTACCAGCGCTTCATCCAGCGCTAGCGCCTCTGCATGTTCCACGCACTCGACATCGCAGTCGAATGCATGCTCGATCGACGACCCGACGGTGATGACGCCGTTTGGACCGGCATCTTCATCTTCAGGTACGTGTAGTTGGGAACCGCCATGAACTTGGCATAGCATGGTCGCCCAAGGATGGCATGGTAGGCCCCTTTGAATCCCACCACTTCAAAGGTGAGGGTCTCCTTGCGGAAATTCTTGGGGGTCCCGAACCGACGGGCGCATCGATCCGCCCGAGGGGTTGAACCTTGCTTTCGGGCGCGATGCCGTGAAACGGCTTCGTCTTGCCGGGCCGCAGCCGGTCCGGCCCAATCCCCATTAGGCGCAATGTATGCGCGAAGAGGATATTGAGGCTACGCCTCCGTCCATAAGGACCTTCGAAAACCGGGCGTTCCCAATGATGGGATCGACCACCGGGGGGGAATCGGCCGGGTTCGGGATGCGGTTTGGGTGATCATCCCGGCTAAAGGTGATGGCATCCTTCGACCGGTTGAGAAAGGCCGGAGGCGCCCTCTCGCGGCGAGGACTTCGTGCCGCTCCTTCTTGCGCGCCGGGTTGACATATCGACGGTAGGTCCCCCAAAAATGAGGAACACATTTTCGACGGCGGGGGAAGCCACTGCGTCGCCGTCGCCCCCATCCTTCTTGGCCTCTGCCTCCTTCGCGGCGGCACGGCCATAGAACTTCTTGAGCATGTCGCACTGCTCAAGAGTGTGATTCACGGGGGTCTTGTGGTAGGGGCATGGCTTCTTCATCACGTCATCGAACACCCCGGGCCTCGAGGAGCCGGTCGAGGGCCCCGTCGGGCCGGGTCAACAGCGAGGGCCTCGGCGTTGCCGCCGTTGCGCCCTCGCTCGCGCGCCTCGCGGCGCGGCTTCTTCCCCCTTCTTGCCCCGCTTGTCGTTGCGGCGCGGCTCCTTGGACCCGCCGCCCTCCGCGGGCGTGTCCTCGGAGCGCTTGCCCTTCTTGCCATCGAAGATTGCCCCCACGGCCTCCTCTCCCGGAGGCGAAGGCGGTGGCAATGTCGAACGGCTCGTTCGAGTCCGTGGGCGGGCTGCGTCCCGGCTCGCGCACAAGGTCCCGGCACGTGGTGCCCTCGAGGAACGCGTGCACGATCTCTCGACCGTGCCACGCCGGGGAGCTCGTGCGGCGCTTGGAGAAGCGCCGTATGAAGTCCCGCGAGCGATTCGCCCGGCTTCGCGTGCGGGGAGCGCGGATCCCGAGGAGTTCCCGGGGCGCACGTACGTGCCCCGGAAGTTGCCCACGAAGGTGTGGACTAGATCGTCCCGGTTATGGATGCGGGCGGCGGGCAAGTGCTCGAGCCATGTCCGGGCCGCGTCGCCCAGATGCAGGGGCAAGTTGCGGATGATCACTTCGTCGTTGGTGGCCCCGCCCGGCGACAGAGCCGAGGCGGTAATCGTTGAGCCAAACACGAGGGTCCGTCTCCCCGTTGTATTTGACGATCGTCGAGGGGCCGACGGAAGCGGCGGGGGAAAGCCGCCGTGCGGATCTCCCGGCCGAACACACGGGTGCCGGGGGCTCCGGTGTCGGGGAGCGATCCTCACCGGCGTCGTAGCGTCCACCCCTTCGAGGGTGGTAGCCCCCGGCCGCTCGCGCGTCCGCCTTGCTGGTGCGCCTGGCGTTGATGACGTTGCGGGCGTCGCCATCCAGCGCCCTGCGTGTGTCGAGGAGCCGTTCCTTGGCCGGCGTGCGTCCCTGGTCAGCAGGTCGACCCACATGCACCGAGGGTTCGCCCCCTGGTGCCGGATCATCACCCCGCGCGTCCCCCTGTTGGCGGATGCGTGAGGCCGAGCTTTCGGCTTGCTGGACGGCCGCTTGCTCAAGGAGGGTCTGCACCTCGCGGTGCATGTCTCGAGCCTCGGGGGTCGAGGGTGCCGGCATGGCGCGCAGCAGTGTCGCGGCGGCGATGAGCTTTTGGCTCGCTCGCGGCGGAGTATCCGCGTTGTCGACGTTGGGGACGGGGTTGAGGCGGTCGCGGACTTGTCGGCCTAGCTCCCGCGCGCGTTCGCCGCGTGCGGAGGCCTCCCCCGCCATCGAGGGGCGCGGAGTAGCCGCACCGTCCGTGCTCTCTGCGCTAGCTTGGCCTCGAGCTCGCGAGCTTGGGCCGACCGCGCGTCGACGTCGGCCCCGGCGGGGAGCGCTCGGTCCCCGCGGCCGGGCGCGTGGCGATCCCTCGGGGCGGGCGTGACTTCCCCGTCTCCGGCGCCCGCCGCACCGGCGGCGTTGGCCGGGTCGTTGGTGATGACGGCGCGGCACTCCCGCGTGGGGTCGTAGCTCCCGGTGCCGGAGTCGTCGGGAGCGACCAAACCGGTAGTCCGTGGCGTCGAGGAAGCGCCCGAACGCGGCCCCGGGTCCGGCACACCGGAGAAGTCCCACTCCGCGTACCCATGGCGGGCGGCGGGTGGCATCGTGTCGACGGAGCCCGGGGACGACTCGTCCGGCGCCGAAGTGCCGGGATCCCCGGCGACGAAGACGTGCCGACCGGGCGGAACCTCGCGCATTGTCGTGTTGACGTTGGCGTTGTAGGCCGTGGTGGCGCCACGCGGCCCGATGGGGATGCGCGGTCCCGAGACCGCACGCGGTCCCGCCGGGGCGGTGGCGGTCGTCGTGACGGTGGGCGCACCGCGTTGGGCGGCGGCGCGCTCGGCCCGCCGCCGCTCGGACCGCGCCCCGACGCGAGCGTAGCCCGGAGCGGCGACGGCGTCGCGGCGTCGACGGCCCGCGGCATCCGTGCCTGCTGGCGCCTGCGCCGGTGTCGTGCGTGCGGCGGAGACCAGAGCGGACCTGGCCTCCCCGCCGCGCGCGTAGCTCCTCACGGTTGGTGAGGCGCATGAGGTAGCCGTTCCCCGTGGCCGGAAGTTCAAGTCCCCGAAGCGGATCTCGAACCCGCCGGAAGGGGGTCCGAGCTACCCATGTTGTAGCGGGTGCTACGGTACTCGGCGCGAATCACCATGGAGGGAGTTAGCGAAATGACCTTAGGCGCTCGTTTGCCCCACGGTGGGCGCCAAGCGTCGGTGCGGAATATGGTCCCGACACTAACCGGTAGATAACGCCTAGGTCTATCCCTCAATGGTCGATGCTAAGCAACAAATGGCACAAGGATTTATCCCGGTTCCGGCCGAGGGGGCCGTACGTCCAGGCCGGTGGTGTGCTCGTGGCACTATATTGCTCGGACCGGGGGTGCTTGTAGTGGGGCGAGATACAAGCAAGGCGGGAGAGGAAGCGTGGCTCCCGGGTCCCCGGTGAGTAGTCGAAGACGTTGTGGGAGAATAAGAGAGTGAGTGCACGGTGCGCCGTGTTCCTCCGGATTCGTCCCCCCGCGGCCGGGGGGCTCGCCTTCCCTTTTATAGGCCAAGGGGAGCGGCGAGTTACATGCACGCCGCGCTACCTAGCCGCGTGTGGGAGCACGTCGTGCTACGGTGTAGAGCGGGCGGCCGTCCGGTCGATCTTCGCTGCGATCCGGCCATGATGGCCTACCTTGTACCCGAACGGTGGCGGTTCGAGGGGTAGGAGGCGGGCAGATGGCGATGGCGTCCCCCGATAGGCTTCGAGGGGAGGTGCGACGATGGGCGGTACGGGGCACGGGGAGCGGGCGAGAATGGCGTTCCTTCCCAATGAGCTCGCGGTGTTGGAGTGGTTGCTTTGCGGTGCTCGGGCGTGCGCCGTGGAGTCAGGCGTGTGCCCGCGCGCGTGGGTACGGCGGCCGCGCCGTTACAGTGGCCGGGATGGCCACCCACCGGCCTAGCGCCCCTCACCTAACCTGCAGGGTCACGGGAAAGTGGAGTCGAGGGTGCGCCCGGCCCCCTTTCGAGGGTCGAGCGCGTTAGCCGTACAGTGGCGTGCGCGCGGTGTCACGGGACTGACGCCGGCCGTACCGCACAGTCCACCCCACAGTGGCGGGGATGGGGCTCCTCCCTGGGGAGTTGGTGCGGCGGCACCCGGGCGTGAGCCCCGGGCGCATGATGGCGCCGTCCTGCGGCGTCATGGCGTTAAATGCCCAAGTACGGGGCCGGCGCACGCGTGCGAGGCGTCCGTGAGCGTGGCGGGCCCCGGCCGAGGGTGGAGCGAACCCTCGAGCGAGGCGAGGCCCGCTCGAGGGGGGAGCGAGCCCTCGAGCGGGGCGGGACCGCTCGAGGGAAGGGTCGCCCCTCGAACGGGGGCGGAACCCGTTCGAGGGGGGGGGGTTGCCCCTCGAACGGGGCGGAGCCCGTTCGAGGAGGGAGCGTACCCTCGGGCGAGGCGGAGCACCGCTCGAGGGGTCTCATAGGCGAGCCGTCTTGGTGGGCCTCCGAAGTCCTGTTGCATGGGCCACGTCCGCATGGTTAGTTCTCGCGCATGGTTAGGCTTAGCTTATTTTGATGCGGGAATTTAAGTGAGGGTTCCCCCATTGTTTGAGGGGACCCCTAGGGCGGTCCCCGACAAACCTTTTTAAGGACTTACCTAGATCTTTTACCCTGATCCTTGGCCTAGCCCCTTTTAAATAAAGTTTTGGGTAGAAAACGCTAGTTGCTTAAACTGGATTGGTTAAATGGGTCTTTTATGGAAATGATATATGTTTAATAGTTAATGTTTTGGGTAATGCAAGAACACTTGATTTAATCGAAACATGGAGAACCACCCAAGAAAACATGTGCAACCACAGTGTTACATGGCTCTGACCTTAGCCGAATAATTAGGTGTGTGATCGTACTAGTGGCCCTTTTCCGAAAGGAGCGGGAGGGGGATCCGGGTTGCGGGGGTATAGCCCGGTCCTTTTGGGGTAGTAGCCTTTGCTAAGGTACTGACCACTAGGGAGGGTTATCGTCCGCCCTGATCTGTAACTATGCGGGTCGTTAGTCTTTTTCCTGCCTTTGTAAAGGCTTCGTAGCGTCCCTATGCAATCACACCTCGGAAGTGTCGTATGGTGCTTGGCCAGGATCGCATGGTTGGGTTTAAAGTTCTTCGGAGCTTTTACGCGAAGTGTGGGTAAAGTGTGCAAACCTCTGCGAGTGTAAAACTGATCGATCAGCCGTGCTCACGGTCATGAGCGGCTTGGACCCTCACATGAATAATGAACTTAAAGACGAGATAAATCGTGGTTGGTGAAGCTCGTTGAGCTTGGGCTGTTTTGTACTTAAGTTTTTCTTAAGTGGGATGGTACGAACTTACACATAGTAATTAGGTGTTCTTTAATTAAAACTTGACCAACATTAAAATGCTAAACCGCTGCAAAACCTTAGCCTATCCTTGATAGCCTTGCATTTTCCCCCACTTGCTGAGCTCCAACCATAAGTGTGCTCAGCCTTGCTTATCGCTGTTCGAGGAAAACTTTGGAGGGGAGTTCTATGACGACTTCGATGAGATCTGAGGCTTGCGGACCCCCAGTCAAGTGCCTGTGGGAGCGGAAGACGAGGACTTGACGAGTAGTTATCGTTTTTCGTTGTTAGAGACCTTCGAGTCTCCCGCATGAGTGTAATAAGTGGTTAAACTCTGAAATACGTTTGAATACTGTTTATGATATTTCACTCATTTTTGTCTATCATATGTGTGTGAACTGATCCTGGCGCACATATGAGATGCACTTGGTTCCTCTTCGGAAATCGGGTGTGACGAGTGGTATCGGAAGCGGTGTTGATCGTAGGAATGCACCTTAGTTAGAAATGGACGAAATTTAAGGATTCATGTTCTAGATCATTCTGTCATCTTTCAAAACCACTTTATTTTCGCATAAAAATCTAATTTGTTCTTGTTCTTTTCGTTGAAAATTTGCATCATTTTGATTTCCTCTATGCTGAGTTCACTTTCTCTTAACAGATGGCCAGGACTCGTCAGACTGCCCGTAAGAGCACCGGTGGTCGCCTTCCTTCAGGGCAGTTGGCTCCACGCTACCCAGCAGTCCAGGAGGAGGCACAGCTGGAGGAGATGCAGCAGGAGGTTGGAGACTATCCGGTATAGTTGCAGCCGGAGGCAGTGGAGCAGGGATATCAGGCGGTGCAGCACCAGGAAAATGTTGAGGAGGATCCAGAGGAAATCGTGTTTGAGGATGATGAGGCAGAGGAACATCCACACCGTATGATGGAGTTTTTCGAAGGTTGATGCGGATGGAGACATAATAATTCCACCGAGAGGTTGAAGGCCGTGCCGAAACCGGATGTGGTAGAGGAAGAAGAGCTTGAACAAAATGTGCGTTAGGTAATGATCCGGATGACTCCGGAGATGATTCTAGTAGCAGTGAAGATAGTTCCAGTGAGGAAGAAGAAGAAAATGAGGATGAAGGTGAAGAAGAAGAAGATGTGGACATAGAAGGACTGCAGGATGACAACAGCACTGTAGGCAATGGAGAGGACAACAATAATAATCAGAACGGTGACAACAACAATAACAATGAAGGTGGAGACGAGCAAGGTGATGAGCATAGGTATCACAGAGCTGAGTATCATGAGCACACCTACGTCGGCCCAGACGCTCCGTTCTGTGAGCTATTGGAGGAACTGTTGCAGGAGATAGAGCATGCAGTGAGACCGTTGTACATCACCAAGCACTATGTAGAGCCGGGGATGAGGGATTATTATACCACAGAGGTCCATGTCAGGGTTGCCACGGCACAGGCAGGTAGATGGAGGACCCGTACAATCCACCCCTGCACAACACATTTTGCTTCAGAAGCAGCTGCTATCAACGATGCCACGAGAAGAGCACTATGGTCTATCAGCAACACATTCCGTGATCGCATAGAAGGCACAGACTTCCGATTCGTCCCCAGCAGAGTCAGTGGTACAGAAAACACCGTGGTACCTATGGGGGACTTCCGAGATAGCCGTGTTGATATACTTGCTAGAGTGACGGCAGCTCTTAACACAGACTTGGAGGGAGCGACAGCAGAGTTGGATAGGACACATCGGGAGCTACAGAATGCACAGGCAAGAATAGATCGGTGGAAGCCCACTGGCGGGGCAGCAACCACCCGACGAAGTAGAAGCATCTTGTCCTTCCCGTTCGCCTCCACGCAAAAGACTTCGATACGGCACTCCAGCAGCAACCACTAGTCTTCGGTGGAATAGGAACTAGGATATCCACCCTCTTTCTTGTTTTTCCGGTAGACATTCCCGTTGACGCGAAAAGTGCACTCAACGCCAAACACACAGCAAGCCGAACAAAGTCGGCTTCACACGCGCAAAGAGCGAAAGACGTGCCGACCAATTTTTCCTAAAAATTAACAAAAGACAAAGAGTTAGATACCAAAGCTTGGAACTTGCCGGTGGTACCGCACGGTTCCATATTTACGGCTAAGAAGCCAAATGAGATGACACATAGCTATAGAAAGCTATCTCGCCAACGAACTACAACCATTCGGGAAACCGCAAAAGGGAAAAAGTAATATTGCCAAATGGATGACGTAAGCATGACGGTGATCGGTCTTTGTTTGAACAAGGATACACATGCACACGGCCATGACCGATCCCCATGAAGATTAGCATTAAATAAATGAATAAAGTAAAGCACGGACATGATCATGTATTAAATAAGTATGCATAGATCCAAAGCACTAGTCTACCGCATGTCTAGTTACTTTAAAACCCGTCGGGTACGATATCAAACAAATCTATCCACCGCATGATACAACTTGCATGAAAAACCGTACCACTTTCCACAAATAGATCTATCCACCGCATGATACAATCTAAATATGGAAAGCTAAAAGCATACATCATTTAAAGCATAGATAACGCACGTGTTCTACTCGTGAAGAAACATAATCGAATACGGCCGAACAACCGATTCGGGGTCCGTGAAGAAGGAACAAACATTACCACGTGAATAAATCTATCAGATTGATTTGGGAATCTAATCCACCGGATGACTAGCTCCAAAGCAACCCAAAAACCTCGCATCTACCGCATGATACCGGTTCTTTCAAGATTTATACGAACGTTAGCAAGCTTGAACCCGCAACACGTAACAACCTAGATCGATTCGGTTTCGGCTATCGGAAAGCACAAGATCCACGTGTTAAAACATGAAATCTACTCGAACAAGGATCATAAAAGAGGTAGAGCCGATCCAAACCCATCTAGATTGGGCAAAGGTGTGTTACATGAATTAAAACATAAAGTAAAACTCAAGATAACACGGGGTAACTTAATGAATCTATCGGATCTTGCCAAAATCCAATAGAGCCGATAAATAGCTTCAAGCTAGACCTTAGCCTACCGCATGACTCATGATCTACCAGGAAACCTTCTTGAACCAAGTTTGAATCTACCGCATGACACGAAGCATGGTAACAAGACTACTTGCATCAAATCTAAATCCACCGCATGATACTAGACATGATACAAGGTTGCCGGTACTCACGGAGGTCGACGGATCGATGAACCCTCTCGAAGAACTCGACGACACGACAAAGGACTCTAGGGTTTGGCGTAAGGCCGGTGTGTATTGAAGAATGATTGTGTCTGTTACATACATTCAGGGGTCATATTTATACCCTGTTGAGTACAACTTCGAATGGATTCGTTGCCTAACTTATCTCTAAGCTCGATCGCCTATCCATCCATTCGTCTTCCCTGATTGAGCCACGTCACCGTCCAATCCCGCAAAATCAGCTCTACTGTTCCTTTGCCGAACCGGAGCAGATAGCCGACCGCAGATCTCTTTGCCGAATATCTCTGAAAATATCCTTCCTTCCACCAGACGGACTCTTTATCGAACCGGACCCACAAGTCAGACTCCTTACCAAATTTTGGTGTTAACACATGCCCCTTCAATTGTGGGATAAAAGTAATTTTGTTCCACAATTGACTCCAGCCACGAATACTTCAAATCGAATCTGTCAACACCTGTTCTTCGCAATCCGCCGGAATCCTCATCCAGATCCAACCCTAGATCCCCTTGTTCCGAGCTCAAAGCTCCAATGGCAGCTCAGAATCAAGATGCTCAGGTAAATTCATCCCCCGTAAGCCTCGTTCGGCATTTAGGTTTTCAATTTTACCTGAGATTTCCTTTTCCGCTTTTCTTCCAGGAGCCTTCTACTGAGCTTTTGATCCGCGCCGAGGCCAATTCGAGATCTTATTATCTTGGTCCTGTGGGGAACTCGACCCTCGAGATTTCATCGCAAACTCGAATCTCGAGAGAATCCCCTTCAAAGCAGCTATGTCTCCACCGCCTCAGTGGCAAGACGCTTTCAAGAACTGGCCTTTACCTCCAATTGCAGGCTGGAAAACTTGGTATCGGAGGATTCTTGCAGACAAGAGTGGATTGACCAACCTGGATACCCTCCGTATCGCCCAGTGCTTGGAGTTATCCGTGGCTGAGACCCCCAAGAACGAAGACCTCCTGATAGCAGCCTGCCACTTCTGGTCAAATGGCGTCAACGCCTTCCTTTTTGGCCACGGCCCAATGTCTCCCACCTTGGCCGATGTATATATGATCACCGGCCTTGACATCACAGGGTCTGTTCAGCCTTGGAACTTCAAAAATTCCTCACGGCAAACAGGGGTGAAGCCAGGGAACGGATACAAGAATTACATCTTGAAACACATGAAAGACAATCCCCTTGGTGCTGTTGAATACAAGGCATTTCTGAATATGTGGCTGTGCAGATTTGTCTTCTGTGGTAAAGCCAATGAGCCTACCCTGAATCACATTGCAATGGCGTCTCACTTGGCCAGCGGCAACCGCCTCCCCCTAGGAAAATTCTTCTTGGGCAGCGTATACCATATGCTTCACCAGACTGTCACCCAGATGTATACCAGCCAAAGGATAGCATGTGTCAACGGCCCTTGGTGGTTTGTTCAAATGTGGCTGCAGCTCCACATGCATCAGATCATTGGTGTCGATTTGAACTCCAGGTTCTTCCCCTTATCCAATCACCCTGAAGGAGAGCCCCAAGCTACCAGAGGATGCCAGAATTATGGAGAAGCGGCTTCAACTGTTCTTGTTCAGCAGGACATCAGCCAGCTCTTCGAGTTATTCTTCAAAGGTTTCCCCAATCCTCTCTGGCTTCCTTACCTGGACAATGACACCTTGACTTTCCCTGTTGAATTTTCCTTTGAGCCCGGCCGTCAAGATGGGAGATTCTTAGAGATTCTCAACATCATAATCCGCCCATGCATACTACCGGCTGAGTTCAATGGAGGAAGGCTGAATGCTAGTACTTATGAATATTATCAGCCCAATGTAATGGCCAGGCAAATTGGATGTGGACAGATGCCCCCAAGGCTATTTCTGCATGAATTCCTTAAGCCTAGGGAGGAAATCAAAGAGAGTATGCACAGCAGCAGGGTCTTCCAATATGTGTGTAGTCCTACTATCTACACCTGTCCTTTCATGCCCACAACCATAGCTCATCCCACCTTTAACTCCTGGTGGCAAGAATTCCACGATCACATCTTCAGTGAGCCTGTCCACGTGTTCTGTGCAGAGTTGATGCCTGATTTCCTGCCAACTTCGGAGGTAATACAATGAACCTTTGGATCAGACATGTCCTCTTTATTCATGATTCTGACCTTCATCTTCTTGTCCACAGAACACGGTGCCTGCCCCTCGAGCCAGGGATATCGCTTACAATGCTCGAAGGCCCAATCTCAAAGATCGGGATTCAAATCCACAACTCGGCTCAACTAATGGCCGGGTATGCTACAACGGATCCCGGCCTTTCTAGCCTTGCTGGCCGACGGAGGCAAGGTCCGCATCCGATTGCTCCTCCAAATGCCAAGAGGAGAAGAGCTGTCAAGAAAGTGCTTGTTGAGGTAAATTCCTTTACCTTCTTGATTACAAGATTACTCTATTCTTGATAAATCATATCTTTGTGCATTTCCGGACCGCAGACCCGAAAGCGGCCTTCGGTACCGGCTCCCCGCCAATGCCCCATCCACTAGTATGACCTCTCTCGTCCTTTCTTAAGGATGAACACTGGCATTTACCCTTTCAATTTGACATTTGCAGAAGAGACAATGGAAGAACAACTTGTAGACGTCCCAGTGGTTCAACAAGCAAGTCCACCCAGGGTTGAATTACCTATCCCAGTGGAGATCTCATCTTCATCACCTTCTGCAGAAGCAATAAATTCTCCAGAGATGAATCTCCCAATCCAGCCGGAGCCATCAAGTCCTCCAAGGGCACAATCACCTGTTGGTCATGCAGAGACAACAATCCCAACAGAGGTAGACCCGACTCCTCATCAGCCAGAAGCCCACGAGCTACCGGCGGTGCACCGCATCAACACCTCCCGCCCGGAAGCTTCAGCTCTACCGGAGCACCTCCTTCACCCGTGATTGCCCCCGCTCAAGAAATCAGCCATGAGGTATCCATCTGCACTTAACTCTGCTACCTCCACGTTTAGCACTCTTAACTCGGCAATACGCTTCTCGGGGTCGGGCTCCATCATCATCAAGCCTCGCCATCGAGAGAGCAATCTAGCCGCCGAGGTGATGGAAAGAGTATACCGGCCTCGTCGGATGAAGTGTTATCAAAGCTTAGAGAAATTGTTGCCGGCTAGAAAGGGATGCACAAGATCGGTTCAAAGATCTTGATCACTTTGAGGATATGCTTGAATCCATCGCCAAGAACTTCCCGAAGACATCGAGCTTCTCTATCATCCGTCTATGGCTTAGACACCCTTTATGCACCCATAAAGCATGCTTTGAGGAAATTGCGCTCCCGCCCGGCTATTGAAAAGAAGAAAGCCGATGCCGAACATGCCATGACCGGGGCATAATCCCGAGCGAGAGGGCCACAAGGATACATTGGCTAACCTGCGGGCTTCTTATGATCCGAAAATTGCCGGAAAGCTTCTCTAGAAGCGAGAGAAGCCTGTCGCCGGAGATAGAGGCCGACAAGGAGAAAATAGCCGAGCTCCCCGGATTGATAGAAAAGACCCAAGCGGAAGCAAGATCGGCTATCACCAAGATAGAGCAATGCGATGCAGAACTCACCGACTTGTCTGGTACTCAAAAAGACTGCCAGGAGCTGTTGGACAATTTCCGTCTAACAACGTCCAATGCTCGTGGTGTGATTGCGAAACATCTGAACATTTGAATGCCCCCATTGATGTATAACCGAATTGGTCGTTCTTGTAATTTGTTTCCTTTCTTCTGCGTACCTTCAAATATAATGCTGAACGACCCATTCGGCAAAGAAACGCCAACTCCCGAATGGCACTTTGATTCTCTTTAGCCGAACCAATCAACTGAACGCGGCTCAGCCTAGAACTCCAAGCGACCCGTCGGCGGGCTGGCCAAGGAAACCTTTCCACCTTCCGATTTTCTTGGGATATGCGCCACGATCCAAAGCCACGACTCGAAGCCACGATTCATCCCCGCTGGGCCTATAAATGCAACCATAGGTGCCCCTAGCTCTCCACCGGGCCTTCTAGCTCTCGAATCTTTGCCAATCTTAGCCCTTCTCCAAACAAAGGCACATCCAAACCATTATGGTGCGCCGCCTCAACCGCCGCCGCGCCTCCGACGAGGCAGAGGGGAGCAGCGCCAATGCGCGTCGGAGGCAATGATCGTCGATTCCTCCTCTTCGATTTGACCTTTGATCTTCTTCTTGCCTTGACGATCATTCCCCTTTTTCAGATTGATTCAGTGGAATCCGCCTCCTGCGCCGGCCAATCAACCCCTCCCAGACGACTCCTCGGAGTCCGACGGCCACTCCCCCGTGCCGTACGGGGAAGAAGACGCTCTCCGCTTTAGGGAGGAGCTGGAGGCGTCCCGGCGTGAGCTGGAGGACGTCTCCAAGAAAGCGGGCATAGCCGAGCTGGAATGGGAGGACCAGCGCAAACAGCTGCTGGAAGCCATCGATGGTACGGCTCTGAGATCAATTCTTGATCCAACCCGGCTTTTAACGCTGATCTTTTTCTTCTTGCTTCTTGCAGCCCGCGATGCTGAGCTCAACCAGCTGAAGGCGCTGGTAGAGCAGTTGGCCGAAAAGGTGAACGCTCGCGGCGACACGCCGGTGGAGCGCCTTGCCGCGGTGGAGCACCGCATCGATGAGGTGGCCACCCATGGCGTTCGTCTGGGCACCACCTTGGACCTGGCTGCCATGGCGACGCACACGGACGTCGACTACTCCACCAGGCCGCGCGGCTTCCGGGCGGCGCGCCGGAGAGGACATTGAGGAGATTGAGCTCATCCGGAGCGCCTTGATGGCCATGGCGACGCCATTGCCGAAATTACTCATCCCCAATCCGTGTTGAATAGGCTCTTTGACTAGATTGTATTAGGGATGTGTAAATATCGGCAATAAATGAAGAACTTTTGAATTCGTGCTTGTTTTGTGATGACTCCCTTTACATTTTTCATCCGTGAAATTTGTTTTCTTTGAATGCATTCGGGAGCTATCTTGAGCCGAACGCGCGAGAACAAGCGCCCCTTGGCACAAAATCCGCAGAGGATCCCGATTCGGCAATCCATAAACACTGTTCAAGAAAAAAAAACCTTTCGCACTTGGGAGAAAACCCCGCCGTTTTGTATTCCAACAAAGGTGTACCGGCGATCATCACTCCCAATGCGCCTCTTCGGTCAATAAAATAGCTCGCGGGGATGCTCGCAAATCCACTCGCACACTCATCCATCATCTTCTCGCAAGATCCGCCCCTAGTGCACACACCTGCAGCAAACGCTTATTGACTCTCTTTGTAACTAGAGGCGCTCCGAGCCGCCCTGTTTGCTTCTTCGTTATGTTCTCTAGGAATGTGTCAGAGAGTCACCAACGGGAAGCTCCTCAAGATTTCCCCGCATTCTTCGTAGTAGCTCCTTAGCGCTTCACTTTTGCATTCATATTGGCCGTTTAATTGCTTGATTACCAGCTCCGAATCTCCATAAACTTCAACTAAAACGGCCCCGACTTCTCTCAAATATTGAAGCCCTCGAAGTAATGCCTCGTACTCACTGGTTATTTGTGACGGTGGGTTGTATAGGGATGGCAAATTCAAACATCTCCCCTCCGGGCGAAATCGATGGGATCCCTACTCCCCCACCTTTACCACACGATGACCCATCAAAAAATAAAGCCCAAGGGGTAATCTCAAGCGGATCAATTGACGGATCACGATGTTCGGTTACAAAATCGGCAATGACTCGACCTTTGATGGCTTTTGCCGATTCGAACTTCAAATCGAACTCGATAAAGCTAAAATCCACTTGCCAATCCGGCCGTTCAAAATTGGCATAGATAAAATATGTTTTATCACATCAAACTTGGAATACACAGTGCATTCGGCATTCAACAGTTAGTGCCGAAACTTTGTGCACGAGTAGTACACGCAAAGGCACAGTTTCTCTACAGCCGAATACCTGGTTTCAAGATCAACTAGTTTTCGGCTAAGATAAGCTACTACCCGCTCCTTTCCTTCAAATTCTTGAATAAGGGCCGATCCAATGGTTTGGGTATCGGCCGCCACGTACAACTTGAAAGGCTTGTTTAGCTGAGGAGGAACCAACACCGGCGGCTCCTTCATGTACTGCTTGATCTCATCAAAAGCCTTTTGTTGTTCGTCGCCCCATGTGAACTTCGATCTTTCTTCGCTTCGGTAATGGAGAGAATGGCAACACCTTCGTGATAAATTCGAAATGAATCTTCTCACGAAGTTGATTTTGCCGAGCAGCGATTGCGGCTCCTTGAGGTTAGTTGGAGGAACAACTTCATCAATGGCCTTCATGCTCTTCTTGCCAACTTCAATTCCTCCTTCGTGGACCAAAAACCCCAAGAATTCTCCACTGATACCCCAAAAGCGCACTTATTTGGATTCATCTTCAAACCGTGTCTCCGGTGCACTCTAAGGTCTTCTTTACGTCTTCCAAATGGGTGTCATGACTCAGGGATTTGATCACCACGTCATCAATGTAGATCTCCACAATCTTGCCGATCAACTCATGAAAAATGTAATTCATGGCCCGTTGATAGGTTGCACCGGCATTTTTCAACCCAAATGTCATGACTATCCACTCGAACAGCCTATATGACCAGGACATCTAAAGGCCGTCTTTGATATGTCTTCTATTGCCATGAAGATTTGATTGTATCCCGCATTGCCATCCATGAAACTAATCACCTTGTGTCCGGCGGCGGCGTCAATCAACAAATCGGCAATAGGCATCGGGTATCCATCCATCGGAGTAGCTCGTTCGGGTCCCCGAAATCTATGCAAACCCTCATTTTTCCATTCTTCTTGTACACGGGGACGATGTTAGAAATCCACTCCGCATATCCGCATGGCCGAACGAAGTTTGCATCAAGTAATCTTTCAACTTCCTTCTTCACATCGGCCAATACCTCATCCTTGTAGATTTTCCGGGGTGGTTGCTTATATGGTTTGAAACCAGGCTTGATTGGCAACCGATGCTCGACGATGGAACGATCCAATCCAGGCATCTCCGGATAATCCCAGGCGAAGCAATCTTTGTATTCTTTGAGAAGCTCAATTAAATTCCCCTTGAAGTCTGGCTGCAAATTTGCACTAATGAACGTCGGCCTTGGCTTATCACCGCTTCCAATGTCAACTTCTTCCGGCTTTATCGCCGACATGAATCCTCGCCCTAACTTGCCATCAGTGCCATCTACGGGGTTTTCCATCAAAAATTGCTATAAGAGCCGACTGCTTGAATCGGTTGTTGATCACCGCCGACAGTTCAACGAGACCTTCTCCCCGCCTTTCCCCGAGAAACAATCGATGCCTTGGTATTCCCGAAGGCTCGGTTCCATGTTTGCTACGCTCACGGAGTCATCCGCTTGGACGACCTCGATCTCATCGTCCACCCACCGGATAAGCCGTTGATGCATGGTGGACGGGACGCAACGGTTAGCATGAATCCGGTCCCGCCCAAGCAGAAGCCGTAGGCTCCTTTGCCTTCGATGACAAAGAAGGTGGTGAGCAGCGTCTTGGACCTGATCATCAGGTCCACGTGAGCGCATCCCTTGGTGTCTGAGGGGTTCCCGGCGAAATCATTCAAGATGATGCTCGTAGGCGTCAAATCGCTCGAGCCCATGCCAAGCTTCCTGAAGGTGGTGTACGACATTACGTTGACTGCCGCTCCCCCGTCGACGAACATCTTGGTCAATGGCTTGCCATTGACGTATCCTCTCAAGTACAGCGGCCTCATATGACGATTCTTGGCCGGATTGTCGAATATGGCCTGCTTGGCCAGCACCAGTTGTGCCATCATCCCTTCGGACCGCTCATCATCCAAGGAAGCTTCCTCCCGCATAACCCGGTTAGCAGGAGCCATGAACTCGTTCGGCGAAAGTATACCATGCATGCGGAGCCGAACGCTTCGATCCCTCCGGTTGGTCTTTGGGGCGCCACACCCGCTTCGTCCGGATCCCGGCCGTTTCCGCGGTTCACGGTTCCTCAAGCGCCGGACCCGTCTCTTCGACTCTTGCGTAGGCCGGGCGGGCACCACCGCCCTCTCGCCGGATGTAGTCATCCTTGTCCTCTTCTTGATCAGCCCACCTGAGATCAGCTTGGCGCTTCCTGGGATGATCGATGACTTCAATTTTTTGGCGCCGATCCCCGTTAGGGTGGATCCTTCCAATTCTCTCGTGGACGGATCGGCGATTGGCAGTTTCCTGCCTGTACTCAACATACCTGTCACTGCATTCAGGACAGTTCTTCAACGTGGGCAGCTTTAAACCCTCATTCCAGCAATGCCTGAAGAAGGCACATCCCCGGTGTGTGCGCTCCGCTCGCGCGTGTCTTCGCTCCCCGGTCCCTTCGCGCGCGTCTTCTTCGGCTCTGTGTTGCTCCTCCTCGTAGCGCCGCTTCTGGTAGCGCTCTTTCTCTATCTGGCGCTGCCATTTGTTGAGGAGGATGCGCGATGTCACCCTGGGCTTAGCTCTGGATGATTCCCCAATTTCGATGTGACTCTTAAGAATGCGGGGGGCGTCACCTTGCACCTGTTCCAGAGTCACTTGGCGCTCTGGGTCCACTGCTCCACCTTGTCTAGACCTGGCTGAGGTCAAGACCTTGACTTTTCCCTTCTCCTCGGCGTTATCACATTAACGTAAAAGCCCACCATGTTCGAGGAAAGGGGTGGCCATCCAGCTTCATTTTGTTATCGAACTTAAGGTGACCCTCCCGGATGGCCTTCCGGATCTTCATCCCGAAGACCCCGCAATCCATTGATGGAGTGTGAATCCCCGTCATGGAAGCCACAGTAACGTTTTGCTTTAACTCCATCGGGCCGAAGCATGGAATGCCCCTCAGGCACCTTGATTCGGCCTTCTTTCACTAGGAGCTCGAACAATTTATCAGCCTTCGTGATGTCAAAATCATAAGTACCCTTGGTCTGCTTGACCCAGCGCTGATTCATTGTCAAAGGCTCCTTCCCCCACATGATTTCTGCTGCGGCTACATCCAATTCATCATCAGAATCCTCGAACGGATCGGCCTTGTCCAAGAAGCGGTTGTAGACGTCGCCGACGTCGTGCTTTCGCTTGCCAAATTTGGCGTCCTTCTTAAAGCCATATGCCCGATTGCTCATCGGTGATAGCTTCGCGATAGCCGGCCCGCATTCTCAAACTCCATCCCGAACAACTTTTCACGCACGGCGAAGCATCCCGGCGACGGCCATATCGCCCAACCGGTCGTCCGGCAAGTTAAGCGAGAAGCACATGCCTTTGACTTCCCCGAATCTTCTAAGAAATTCCGGCGGCGTTTCGTCGTGCCTTTGCTTCGGGGTGGCGAGGTCGATCAACTTCTTCTCCAAGCCGCCACCGAAGTAATGAGTGTGGAATTTTCGCTCTAAGTCCTTCCATCTGGCAACTGATTCAGGAGGCAGGGACGAGAACCACCGGAACGCCGGACCGTCGCTGATGCGGGGAAGTAGCGGACCCTGAATGTCTCCTCAGCCGAGCACTCCCCGAGCTGCATGAGGTAACGAGCGATGTGCTCGACCGTGCTCGTGTCGTCTTGCCCCGAAAATTTCGTGAACTCCGTTGGCGGCTTCACCCTTGGCGGCAAGAGCACATTGTAGTACCATTCTGGGAACGGCGGCCTATAGGCGGGTCCTTGCATTTTTGGCTTGAGGCCGAACTGATTTTGCATCAATTCAGCCATCTTCCGCGCCGGGCGTCATCCTCTTGTGCGCCTACGGCCGGCGCGTATCCGGGTGCGGGAAGGCGTCAAACGCTCCGTAGTTTCCCACCTCATGATAACCTCCGCCGTACAAGTTCCTCTACGGCGGTTGGTCGCCGGAGCAATCCTCGCGGCCGGGATCAAGTAGGGCCCCGGACGAGCCGAACGCTAGATCTCCATACGTAGGCCGGTACGGATTCGGCCGTTGCACGAGCCGACCCGTGCCGCTCCGTGGTGGCGGCGAACCGGCCGACCTCCCCGAAGCTTGTAACGGGGGGTTGAACCGGCCGCCCCCTAGTGCCCCGCGGAGGAGGCCGGAACGCTTGACTTCCGAGCTGCGAGGAGGAGGCCGCCGTGGGCCGGCTCCGCAACGGCGGTTGAGAGCTCGATTCGCCCGGCTCCACGGTGCCCCCCCCGGATGGGTGCCTTGCTGAACGCTTGTTCCATGCCCGGGCCGAAGACGGCCACCATCATCCGCCGAAGCGCACCGAGGAAAGCTTTGTTGTGCTTGCTAAGCATGTAATCTGCCGATTCTTGGAATACTCGCATGCACTCCTCTTTTTCCCTACCGAGCCGTGGTATCGCTCTCCCCCGGTAGCAACACCCCGGGCATCTCGTTCTTCGGATACGGGACGCCGCTTCTATTCTTCTTGAACGACGAGACATTTCCGCCGAAACTGGTCCATGACATCCTGGAGTTGCTGCCGCTGCTCGGGAGAGAGATCTTCAAGGTTGACATCCATGAGGTCTCCGATTTCAGGCATCTTGAATCTATTCGGCTGTGGTCCCACTGGGCGTGCCAAAAAGTGTGTTGACGCGAAAAGTGCACTCAATGCCAAACACACAGCAAGCCGAACAAAGTCAGGCTTCACACGCGCAAAGAGCGAAAGACGTGCCAGTCAATTTTTCCTGAAAATTAACAAAAGACAAAGCAGTTAGATACCAAAGCTTGGAACTTGCCGGGTGGTACCAGACAGTTCCATATTTACGGCTAAGAAGCCAAATGAAATGACACATAGCTATAGAAAGCTATCTGCCAACGAACTACAACCATTCGGTAAACCGCAAAGAAGGAAAAGTAATATTGCCGAATGGATGACGTAAGCATGACAGCGATCGGTCTTTATTTGAATAAGGATACACATGCCCAAGGCTATGACCGATCCCCATGAAGATTATCATTGAATAAATAAATAAAGTAAAACACGGACGTGATTATGTATTAAACAAGTATGCATAGATCCAAAGCACTAGTCTACCGCATGTCTAGTTACTTTAAAACCCGTCGGGTACGATATCAAACAAATCTATCCACCACATGATACAACTTGCATGAAAAACCGTACCACTTTCCACAAATAGATCTATCCACCGCATGATACAATCTAAATATGGAAAGCTAAAAGCATACATCATTTAAAGCATAGATAACGCACGTGTTCTACTCGTGAAGAAACATAACCGAATATGGCTGAACAGCCGATTCGGGGTCCATGAAGAAGGAACAAACATTACCACGTGAATAAATCTATCAGATTGATTTGGGAATCTAATCCACCGGATGACTAGCTCCAAAGCAACCCAAAAACCTGCATCTACCGCATGATACCCGGCTCTTTCAAGATTTATACGAACGTTAGCAAGCTTGAACCCGCAACACGTAACAACCTAGATCGATTCGGTTTCGGCTATCGGAAAGCACAAGATCCACGTGTTAAAACATGAAATCTACTCGAACAAGGATCATAAAAGAGGTAGAGCCGATCCAAACCCATCTAGATTGGGCAAAGGTGTGTTACATGAATTAAAACATAAAGTAAAACTCAAGATAATACAGGGGTAACTTAATGAATCTATCGGATCTTGCCAAAATCCAATAGAGCCGATAAATAGCTTCAAGCTAGACCTTAGCCTACCGCATGACTCATGATCTACCAAGAAACCTTCTTGAACCAAGCTTGAATCTACCACATGACACGAAGCATGGTAACAAGACTACTTGCATCAGATCTAAATCCACCGCATGATACTAGACATGATACAAGGTTGCGGTACTCACAAAGGTCGACGGATCGATGAACCCTCTCGAAGAACTCGACAACACGACAAAGGACTCTAGGGTTTGGCGTAAGGCCGGTGTGTATTGAAGAATGATTGTGTGTTACATACATTCAGGGGTCATATTTATACCCTGTTGAGTACAACTTCGAATGGATTCATTGCCTAACTTATCTCTAAGCTCGATCGCCTATCCATCCATTCGTCTTCCCTGATTGAGCCACGTCACCATCCAATCCCGCAAAATCAGCTCTATTGTTCCTTTGCCGAACCGGAGCAGATAGCCGACCGCAGATCTCTTTGCCGAATATCTCTGAAAATATCCTTCCTTCCACCAGACGGACTCTTTATCGAACCGGACCCACAAGTCGACTCCTTACCAAATTTTGGTGTTGACAGTTCTCGCGAGGACGAACGATTGTAATAAGTTGTTGATTGAACCATGTTTGATTTGGATCTTTGTGTGAGTGAGTTGTATTGTGGAGTGATGGCCACAAATGCAACAAGAAAAATCATGTTAAGTTAATGGTTAGTTGGGGTTCAATTCCAAGTGGTCTTCTACCTTACTTATTATATCAAATCAATCATACAAAATCTGTTCGCGCAGTTCCTTGACAGCACAGCAATGTTTTAATCATAACTCAAGCTACAGAACTCCGTTTGACCTAAATCCAGTTGGGTTGGTTCACAAATTTTGTGGATCAACCTCTATCCAAAATTCAGCACTAAAGGATTAATATACAGAGAGTTATAAATAGAACAATGGGGCTAACAGAATCTGTAAAACCATGCTAACACAGCTGCGGTGTTCGAATTTTATATCAAGTTGTGGATTTCCAAATGAGATAAAACCAGTGGGGTTAGTTTCATGAATATGTTTTACACGGCCTGGCAAAAGTTCATAATTTTTGGGAAAGGACACTATGAGATACAACTGTTTTATCGAGATCAACCGAATCTGTCACAGAAAAGAAAACCATGCTAATTCCTTAATTCAAACTTACTTCTTTATACATCAGTTCAATATTCTTATCTGAAATATCTTTCTCTAACAATCAGATGGTAAACACCAGGTCAGGAGGAGGACAGGACGTTCCACCAGTTGTTCGGGCACATATAGCCAACCAGCAGAACCCGGTGCCACCTCCCCCACTCAATCCCGCAATGGATCCCGCTACCCAGCAATTCTTCGCTGCTCAGATGCAGCTGATTCAGAACCTCACCGCCGCAGTGCAGAACCTACAAGCCCAGCAAAATCAGCCGCAGGCACCACCCCCACCACCACCACCCGCTCCGAGAGACAAGCATAAGGAGTTCATGAGCCACCACCCTCCCACCTACTCCCACTCAACCGATCCGCTAGATGCTGACGATTGGTTGAAAACCGTTACCAAAAAGTTGGAGAGAGCTCAGTGTAATGACCGAGAAATGGTCCTTTATGCTTCTGGACGCCTGGAAGGGCAGGCATCGGATTGGTGGGATGCTTACACAGTCGCTCACCCTGCGCCTAACACTATTACATGGCAGCAGTTCAGAGATGCTTTCCGCGCACACCACATCCCTGATGGGGTACTGAAGCTAAAGCAGAGAGAGTTCCTTGCTCTGAAACAGGGCAATATGTCTGTAAATGAATACCTCGGCAAATTTACCCAGTTGTCTCGCTATGCTAAAGACGAGGTCAACACAGACCCGAAACAGCAAGAACGCTTCCTTGATGGATTGATAGGACCACTGAATTATCAGCTCCAGAGCCATACCATTCCAGATTTTGCCACTCTGTTAAACAAGGCAATTGGCCTAGAGAACAAACGCAGAGAGCTTGGGGAGCAGAAGCGTAAGTTTCAATCCCAGGGTCAGTCCAGCAGCCATACCCGCCCACGCTACAGCTACCAACAGAATACACCCTTCCGCTCTGAAGGACATGGTGGAAAGCACCCACAGAACATGCAGCTGCAGCGTTGTTTCCAGCAGCCTCAACGATTCAACCCGCAAACTCCTCGCACCCCAAACTTCTAGCAGAACCGCCCAGCTCTTACACCGGGTGCACCGGCAAGGAACACCACTCCTGTGCAGCCTAATGGATGCTTCAAATGTGGCGAGTTGGGACATTATGCTAATAACTGTCCTAAACGTGGAATGCAGACTCCCCAGAGGAGTAATATTCAGAAAGTTGGACAGTCATCAACTCCCGGCGCGCCCGAAATGCAGGTACTCCGGGCAACAAAGCACAAAGCAAAACTATGTGCGCAAAGCAAGGTGCACAACATGACCGTGGAGCAGGCACGGGACGCTTCCGGGGTTTTGCTTGGTACGTTCCCTATTGACTCGTACCCTTTGCGGTACTATTTGATTCGGGAGCAACGCATTCATTTATTACCGATCGTTCGTAGCAAAGCATAATATGCCCGTGAGTCCAATGAAGAAACCGTTGCTTGTTAGTTCACCGGGCGGTGATATGAAAGCCACTATCCGTGCCCACAAGTAAACCTTAAAATTATGGGGATAGACTTTCCATCCAATCCGGTAGTCCTAAAATCTTGGGGCATAGATGTAATCTTAGGGATGGATTGGTTAAGAAAGTATGATGGGGTTATCCAGTGCCGGGAGAAATCAGTTCACTTGACTAGTCCACAAGGGGACAGAATAGAATTTATCGCAACACCGTCACCTACTAGAAAGGAGTTAGTGAATTCAATGAAAGGAAAAGTTCTAGAGGATATTAAGGTGGTGAATGAGTACCCGGATGTATTCCCTGATGACTTACCAGGTATGCCACCTGACCGAGACATTGAATTCAGTATTGAACTCTTACCTGGTACTGCTCCTATATCCAAAAGACCGTATAGAATGGATGTTAAGGATTTGGCAGAATTAAAGAAACAAATAGAGGAATTGTTAAGTAAAGGGTTTATCCGTCCTAGTTCATCACCATGGGGAGCCCCCACACTCTTCGTAGATAAAAAGGATGGATCTAGGAGGATGTGTGTAGACTATCGATCTCTCAATGAGGTCACCATCAAAAATAAATATCCTTTACCCCGGATCGAGGATCTGTTCGATCAAATGAGAGGGGCGAAAGTTTTCTCTAAGATAGATCTGTGATCTGGCTACCATCAGCTGAAGATTCGTATGGAGGATATTCCTAAAACAGCTTTCACATCAAGATATGGTTTATATGAGTTCACAGTGATGTCTTTTGGATTGACCAACGCTCCAGCATACTTTATGTATCTGATGAACAAGGTTTTCATGGAATATCTGGATAGGTTTGTGGTAGTATTTATAGATGGCATCCTAGTATTCTCTCAGAATGAGGTGGAACATGAGAAACACTTGAGATTGGTATTGCAGAAACTTCGAGAACATCAGTTGTATGCCAAATTCAGCAAGTGTGATTTTTGGTTGAAGGAGGTCTCTTTTCTTGGGCACATTATCACCGACGGAGGAATTGCTGTAGACCCGAGCAAAGTTCAGGACGTGCTGAATTGGAATCCACCTAAAAATGTACTAGAGATCAGGAGTTTTCTTGATTTGGCAGGCTACTACCGACGGTTCATAGAGGGATTCTCGAGGATTGTAAAACCCCTCACGTCTTTGTTGGAGAAAGGAAAGGAGTTTAAATGGGATGATAGGTGCCAAACTAGCTTTGAAGAATTGAAGAAGAAACTGACCACCGCCCCAATAATGATAATGCCTGATATACACAAAGGATTTGATGTGTATTGTGATGCATCAAGACAAGGTCTAGGATGTGTTCTGATGCAGGAAGGAAAAGTGGTAGCATATGCTTCTAGGCAACTAAGGAAGCATGAACAAAAGTACCCTACTCATGATCTAGAGTTAGCAGCTATAGTGCACGCACTGAAGATTTGGAGACACTATATGATTGGAAATAAGTGTCAGATATTCACGGACCACAAAAGCTTGAAGTACATCTTCACTCAAAGAGATCTCAATCTCAGGCAGCGTAGATGGTTAGAGCTGATTAAGGACTACGATTTGGATATACAGTATCATCCAGGAAAGGCCAATGTGGTGGCAGATGCTTTGAGTCGTAAGAGTCAAGCAAACATGTTAGTAGCTCGATTAATGCCCCAGGAACTGTGTTGGGAAATGGCACGACTCAATCTAGGGATAGCTGCACAGAGTGAAAGTATGACCTTAGAAATTGAGTCAACTCTTGAACAAGAGATTAGAAAAGGACATTGGATGACGAAAATATTAAGGGATATAAGAAGTTGATTGAACAAGGCAAAGTTCCAGAATTCAGAAAAGATGAACAGGGAACTATTTGGTTTAAGAACATGATCTGTGTACCGGAAATCAAACATCTTCGTGAGTCTATATTGAAAGAAGCACATGATTCAGCACTTTCTATACATCCAGGGAGTACCAAAATGTACCAAGATTTAAAGCAGAAATATTGGTGGTACGGTATGAAGAAAGATGTTGCAGCTCATGTGGCACTGTGTGATATATGCCAAAGAGTAAAAGCAGAGCACCAAAGACCAGCAGGGTTACTACAACCACTGCAGGTACCTGAATGGAAGTGGGAAGAGATTGGTATGGATTTTATAGTGGGATTACCACGTACACGTGATGGATACGATTCGATATGGGTAATAGTGGACAGATTAACCAAAGTTGCACATTTCATACCAGTAAAGACCACATATTCAGGAACAAAGTTAGCAGAACTATACATATCAAAGATAGTATGTTTGCATGGGGTTCCAAAGAAGATAGTTTCAGACCGGGGCACTCAGTTCACGTCCCGATTCTGGCAGAAATTACATGAGTCTATGGATACGAAGTTAAATTTCAGCTCAGCATATCATCCACAGACAGATGGTCAGACTGAAAGGACAAATCAAATCTTAGAAGATATGTTAAGGGCATGTGCCTTGAAACATGGTGGAAGTTGGGATAAAAGCTTGCCATACGCGGAATTCGCATACAACAATAGTTATCAGAGTAGTCTCAAGATGGCACCGTTTGAAGCTCTGTATGGAAGGAAGTGCAGGACGCCATTGTTCTGGAACCAGACAGGGGAGAGTCAACTCTTTGGCCCAGAGATAATAAAGGAAGCTGAAAGACAAGTGGAGATAATTTGAGAAAATCTCAAAATTGCTCAATCTAGGCAAAAGAGTTATGCAGATCCTAAGAGAAGAGAAGTAGTATTTGAAGTCAGAGATTATGCATATCTTAGAGTGTCACCTATCCGAGGTCTTCGAAGGTTTAATATCAGAGGGAAGTTATCACCTTGCTTTATCGGACCTTTTCAAGTCTTGGAAAGACGTGGCGAAGTAGCTTATCGGTTGGAGTTACCTGAACGCTTGGCCGGTGTTCATGATGTGTTCCATGTGTCTCAATTGAAAAAGTGTTCAAGTGAGGTCAGAGTAGAGCATTTACCATTGGAAGAACTTGAGGTAAAGGATGATCTGACATACAAGGAACACCCAGTCAAGATCTTGGATACCTCAGAAAGGGCTACTCGCAGCAAGGTCATTAGGATGTGCAAGGTGCAATGGAGTCACCATTCAGAGGATGAGGTTACTTGGGAAAGAGAGGACGAACTTAAGGAAGAATTCCCTCAGCTGTTCTCTAATCTTCCTGAATCTCGGGACGAGATTCTCTTTAAGGGGGTAGGATTTGTAACACCCTAAAATTCCATCACTAAATTAACTTAGCAACAAACGGCTAGATTTAATTTCTTTAAGGACATAAATAAATTAATAAACAAATTGGCTTTTAAAATATTTAAACATCACTAAAATAATTTAGAAATAATAAGTGTTTGTGCATCATGATTCGAATGCATGGATTTCTGTTTGTTTGAAGTTTGAAAGTTTGAAAAACGAATTTGAAAAGAATTTAAAAAGAAAAAAAAGAAAACCTACTTCCTCTCCCTCTCTTTTCTCTCCAACCGGCCCACTCCTTCTTTCAGCCCGCGATTCCCTCGGGCCAGCGGCCTTTTTCCTTTCTTCCCCGTGCGTGCGCAGTCAGCCCACAGCGGCCCAGCCGCCTCTTCCGCCGACCCAACACCGCGCGCCCCCCCATTTTCTTTTTGTGCCTGAGGCCGACAGGTGGGGCCCGGCCGTCAGGCCTTTCCCCTACCTCCAGCTGCGGGTCAGCCGCGCCCCCTTCAAGGCGCGGCGGCCACCGGCCGCCTCCCCCGCGCCCCTCACCTTCAAACACCGTAATCAAGCCGCAATGAAGCCCTCCCTTCATTTCCCCCTCTTCAATCGACGGTTACCCTCCTTAATCTTTCCCCCCTTAATTCCCCATCAAGGTCGTGGCCATTGATGGCCATGCCGCCGGGAAGCCGCCTTCCCCCTCTGTCCCGAGCCTATATAAGCGCCCCCAGGGCACCTCCTTACTCCCCTTTGCACACTCCCGAGCGCCCACACATTCCCGTGACCCCGCCGTCGCGCGCCGCCTCCCCGGCCGGCGGCGCCGCTCCCCGGCCCGCTTGCGGGCGTGGCCGGCCGTCGGATTGGCCATCGGCGGCCTAGATTAAAAGGAGGAACCCCCCCCCCCCCCGCTCGGTCCACCGTGGACCGGTGGACTTGGTCCACGCGCGCCGGCCTACGACCGCGCCCCGCCGCCCGATCAAGGATCGACGGCGCAGATCGCGCCCAGCCCGGTCCACGCAGTGGCCGCCGGCCATTTTCTGAAAAACCCCCTGAGCTTTTTAATATTCTATCCGAACCCTTCCACCTTTAAAAGATCTTCGCAATTTGGTCCTGTTTTTATTGTTTTAGCCCCTGTTTTATTAGAAAACCCTACCCGAGGTCCTTAACACCCTTTTAATAGTTTAAAGCTTCTGTTTTTTAAGTATAATTATGTTTTAGCCCCTGTTTTCTTGCTGTTAGGTCCCTGTAAAGTTTAGTTTATCGCAAATTAGTCCTTATACCTTGTTTTAGCATAACTTCTCCGTTATAGCTCCGTTTTTAGCGTTCTAGCAGTCCTTACGATCGTCTCAGCGAGCCCGTCGCTTTAGTAGCATGTTTTCAGTCTTTAGGATTGATTGGTGATCTGTTTTATTTATTGTATGCTTTATGTGTGCATCGTAGATATCGTGCCTGTTTCAACTGAGCCACCGCTCGGGGACGATCAGGAGCAGTTGTTTGAGGAAGATGAAGTTTTTGCTGTAGTTGAAGAAGGCAAGTGGTCTTCTCCCCCTGCATGTTCTCTTTTTGTCCTATATAATTGCATTATAATTAATGTTTACTTTTATGATATCATTGCATTAATTTGACGGGAAAACCTTTTTAAGGACTTACCTAGATCTTTTACCCTGATCCTTGGCCTAGCCCCTTTTAAATAAAGTTTTGGGTAGAAAACGCTAGTTGCTTAACCTGGGTTGGTTAAATGGGTCTTTTATGGAAATGATATATGTTTAATAGTTAATGTTTTGGGTAATGCAAGAACACTTGATTTAATCGGAACATGGAGAACCACCCAAGAAAACATGCGCAACCACAAGTGTTACATGGCTCGACCTTAGCCGAATAATTAGGTGTGTGATCGTACTAGTGGACCTTTTCCGAAAGGAGCGAGAGGGGGATCCGGGTTGCGGGGGGTATAGCTCGGTCCTTTTGGGGTAGTAGCCTTTGCTAAGGGTGTACCGACCACTAGTACCGACCACTAGGAGGGTTATGGTCCGCCCCGATCCGTAACTATGCGTCGTTAGTCTTTAGAGGGTTATGGTCCGCCCGTCCGTAACTTTGCGTCATCGCCGGCGATGATGAAAGACTTCACTAGCACGGAGTCGTCACCGCCGCTGAAAGGATGGGGCTTCGTAGCTCATTAGAAATTGTCTTGGGTCGAACGGGCCGGGGATTTAGGAAAGGGAAGCGGCCGTAGGTTTGTGGCCATGGGGTGATTTGGATCTCTTGAGACAAGGGGGGATTTAGGGTCCCATGGTCTCGTGCGAATGGTGTGAATGTTTTGGGGGGGGGGACGAACTCAAAATGGCTCGCGAAGGGGTTGGGGCTAAATGTAGTATGCGGGAGGGGGCTGGGTGAAAAACTCGGGGTCGGTGCGCCGCTCCGAAATTAGGCCGATTAGGAACTCGTGTATTCGGGTGAAGGTTGGGTGAAGCTTAAGGATTGTTTTGCTTTTAGAGCGCGCAATTCCTCCTTTGGGGTAGCTATTTCTCGCTTTTCTATTTTTGAATCTCGGCTTCGTGTTGAATTGCCAAGAGCCGTTTCTTGGTCCCGGCCAATTCCTCCGCCTCCTTGCGCGGTTTGGCCCGCTGCCTTCGCGTTGGGGTCGGGATCCGGAGCGCCTCTCCCCGGGTGAGCATAGCCGGAGAGATTGAGCTCCTCGTCCAAGGAGGACGACGCTCCTTTGGTGGAATTGACGGTGGTTCTCTTCTTCCTTGTGGACATTTTGGGTTTGATACTCGAGCCAAACACAAACGGTGGGCGCCAATTGTTGTGGGGAAAGCCGCGGGGGCTCTCGCACACGAACAATGTGAGAAGACAAAAGCTCAAGAACCAAAATCAAAACTTAAGACAGAGGACAGACCAAAAGTTCTTTACTCAACAGCTGATTTCTCAAAAGTCGATCCCCTTTACATGCGTCGGTCCGTCTCCTTTTATAGGGAGGCGGGCGGACTTTTTACATTCCGAAAACACCCTCGTGTAAAACGAATCAAAACGGAATGTGCTAGGCTATCTTCGGGTAATCTCCAATTGGGCCTCCACGTAATCAGCGCTTCATGATGTCACGCCGCAAATCGCGGCGCCTTTCCAGCTCTCATCACGTGCGCCTGTCGGGAAGAAAAAACCCCCTGGCCTCTTGGAGATCCCCCCTTTCGCCTAGCACCCATCGTCACCTGAAACAGAAACCACACTCAAGTTTGAATTCATTAAGTGTTAGGAACGACGAAACCCCCGCTCGAATCCCGTGCTCGGGGCCCTCTCGTGTGAATAACATTCGCTCTAGGGGTTTCGTCGTGGAATGAATTGACAAACGCAATTTTGCCGCCCCGTGTTGAGTCGGATTTGTGCCGATGGCTTTGGGGGTGACGAAGGGTATTTGCCAAATCGCAATGCCTAGAAGGTGGGGAGGTGTAATCTACGCCCTTGCGAGTTTTCGCCGCTTCCCCCCCACTATCGTTCTCTCTTCTCTTTTGTTTTGGGACGGGACCTCTAAACCCCCCCCCCCACACCCATTCCACCCTACGTTGGGGGTGGGGGTTTGGCCGCATCGCATGGTTGGGTTTAAAGTTCTTCGAGCTTTTACGCGAACCGTGGGTAAAGTGTGCAAACCTCTCGGAGTGTAAAATCGATCGATGGCGCCCATGCTCAGCAATCATGAACGGCTTGGACCCTCACATGAATAATGAACTTAAAGACGAGATAAATCGTGGTTGGTGGAAGCTCGTTGAGCTGGGCTGTTTTTGTACTCTAAGTTTTTCTTAAGTGGGATGATAGCGAACTTACATATAGTAATTTGGTTTTTTTTTATTAAAATTTAACTAAAATTAAATTGTTAAACCGCAAGTAATTAGGTGTTTTTATTGCAAAACCTTAGCCTATCCTTGATAGCCTTTCATTTTCCCCCACTTGCCGAGCTCCAACCATAAGTGTGCTCAGCCTTGCTTATCACTGTTCAGAGGAAAACTTTGGAGGGGAGTTCTATGACGACTTCGATGAGATCTGAGGCTTGGCGACCCCACCAAGTGCCTGTGGGAGCGGAAGACGAGGACTTGACGAGTAGTTATCGTTTTTCGTTGTTAGAGACCTTCGAGTCTCCCGCATGAGTGTAATAAGTGGTTAAACTCTGAAATACGTTTGAATACTGTTTATGATGTTTCACTCATTTTTGTCTATCATATGTGTGTGAACTGATCCTGGCGCACATATGAGATGCACTTGGTTCCTCTTCGGAAATCAGGTGTGACAAAGGGTCCCTTGACTACGATGGGAGACTTGTCCGCTTGCAAGTCTAAACGAACTTTGATATAACTATTAACCGTCAACAAGGAGGCATGAGGGCATTGTGCCCTTGGTAGCCCCCCAAGCAGGAAGCGTCTTTGCCATGGTGCAAAGACGCTGTCTGCTCAAGCTTAAACGTTGTAGTAAAGAAAATGAACACAGCCGAATATAAGTTTGGAACTCGGAGATATGTGAACAAAGCAAGCAGCATGTATTTGTTGACACATGAGTTTTGAGCATTTACTCAAGGATAAAACGGGCGCAGGTGTTCGATGTTCCACGCGTTGGTGATGACCCTCCCGTCCTCGTACTGGATCTTGTACGTGCCTGGTCGGAGCACTTCGTGGATGATGAACGACCCCTCCCAGGCGGCGACCGCCTATGCCGATCGTTGCTGCCTTCAACCCATCGGAGAACGAGGTCCCCGACGTGGAACTCGCGCGGGTGCATGTTGCGTTCATGGTAGCACTGCAACGCCTGCTGGTACTTGGCGCTCCACAGCAGCGCCACGTTGCGCGCTTCGTCGAGTTGATCGATCACATCTTCAAGTGCTACTTGATTTCCTTCTTTGGTGTATCCTCGCACCTGCGGGCTGCCGTAGTTGATGTCGGTAGGCAGGACCGCCTCCGAGCTGTGCACCATGAAGAAAGGCGTGAACCCTGTGGCCCGGCTTGGCGTGGTGCGCAGACTCCAAAGCACGGACGACAACTCGACTACCCATCTTGCTCGAAACTTGTCGAGCCGCTTGAAAATTCTTGGCTTCAAGCCTTGTAGGATCATGCCATTCGCCCTCTCGACTTGCCCATTCGTCTTTGGGTGGGCAATAGCAGACCAGTCCACACGAATGTGGTTGTTGTCGCAGAAGTTGAGGAATTTCTTCCCCGTGAACTGGGTGCCGTTGTCGGTGATGATCGTGTTGGGTATGCCGAAGCGATAGATGATGTCAGTGAAGAACGAGACCACTTCCTCGGAGCGGACATTGACGATGGGTCGAGCCTCGATCCACTTCGAGAACTTGTCCACCACTACGAGAAGGTGGGTGAAGCTCCCGGGCGCTTGTCGGAGTGGGCCCACTATGTCGAGGTTCCAGACTGCGAAGGGCCACGTGATGGGGATCGTCTGCAATGCTTGTGCCGGGAGATGGGTTTCCCTAGCGTAGAATTGGCATCCTTCGCAGCGTCGCACAATGTTCTTTGAGTCGGCGGCCGCCGTGAGCCAGTAGAAACCTTGTCAGAAAGCTTTCCCGACAAGTGTTCTTGGACCGGCATGGTGACCACAGGTGCCGGCATGTATTTCTTGCAACAGCTCGCGACCTTGATCCCTAGGGATACACCGCATGAGTATGCCAGCAGCCCCGCGCCTGTAGAGCTCGTCTTCAATGAGGACAAAAGCTTTTGCTCGATGGGCGATGCGTCATGCTTCCATCTGGTCAGGAGGAAGCTTACCCTCGACTAGCCACTCGAGGATGGGAAACCGCCAGTCGGGATTCTCAAGGTTCACTTCTGGTGGTTCGTCGATCGCCATGACCTCAGATTCGAGCTCCTCGGGCGGCTTCTCGCCTTCTTCTCGCATGGACGGCTCATGTTGATCACTTGCGAAAACACCGTGGTGAACCGGGCTTCGACTGGATGCAGCTTTTGCGAGTACATCAGCTGCCTTGTTGTAGTCGCGCAGCACGTAGTGTAGCTCGAGGCCGTGGAATTTGCCCTCCTGATCTCGCACAGCTTGATAGTACGCCGCCATCTTCAGGTCAACACAATTTTTGTCCTTCATGACTTGTTCCACGACTAGCTCTGAGTCACCCCTGATCTCTAGATGCTTGATCCTGAGTTCGACAGCGATCTGGAGACCGTTGATCAGGGCTTTGTACTCTGCATCGTTGTTTGATGCCGGAAAATGTAGTTGTACCATGTACTCCATGCGGACGCCCAGAGGCGAGATGAAGACAAGGCCTACATCGGCTCCTTCCTTCATGACCGAGCCATCGAAATACATGGTCCACGTCTCGTGCTCAATCAACGCTGGTGGAGTTTGCATCTCCGTCCACTCGGCCACAAAATCTATGAGTACTTGGGACTTGATCACGCTGCGTGGAGCATACGTGACATTTTTCCCCATCAACTCGAGCGCCCACTTAGCGATCCTTCCTTCGGCCTCGGGGTTTTGGATGATCTCCCCGAGTGGATACTTGGACACCACAGTGATGGGATGCGCGTCGAAGTAATGTCAGAGCTTGCGCTTGGTCATCAAGATCACGTACACAAGTTTTTGCATCTGTGAGTAGCGTGTTTTGGAGTCAGAGAGTACCTCGCTGATGAAGTACACTGGCCGTTGTATCTTTTGGGACCTCCCAGGTTCTTCCCGCTCGACCACTAGAGCCGCACTGACCACTTGGGTCGTTGCTGAGATGTATAGGAGCATGGGCTCTTCTATGGTCGGAGCACTCAATATCGAAGGACTCTTAAGGATGTTCTTAAGCGAGTCGAGTGCCTCTTGCGCCTCGGGGGTCCACGTGAAGTGGTCAGACTTCTTCATCAGCTTGTACAGTGGCAGGCTGCGCTCTAGAAAATAGAGGGTCTCACACCCGGCTGCTGAATCGACTACCTGATCTATGCGAGGCAAAGGAAACATATCCTTGGAACACGCCTTGTTAAGGCTCGTGTAGTCAACGCACATTCTCCATTTCTTATTCTTCTTCTTTACAAGTACAGGGTTTGCTAACCACTCGGGGTGGAAGACTTCACGGATGAACCCTGCACTAAGGAGCTTCTGGATCTCCTCGCCAATCGCCTTGCACTTGTCGTTGTTGAAGTGGCAAAGGTGCTGTTTCACTGGCTTCGATCCTGGCTTGATGTTCAGTTTGTGCTCGACAACCTCTCTCGGGTTCCCCTTCATGTCGGAGGGTTTCCGTGCAAACACGTCGAGATTTGCTTTGAGGAAGTCGACGAGCTCGCTTTTCTATTTAGGATCGAGCGTCGTCCCGATACGGAGCGTACGGCTGTCGTCGGAGACGACCGCATCCTTGATGTCCTTGGCGGGCTTGAAGGAGCAGGCCGCATGCTTGGACGACTCGGGGACATCCTGGTCCTCGGAACGAGGCTCAACGTGGAGCTTCTTGGACCGGATGGTTGCTTCAGCAAACTGAAAGCACTCAACGTCACACTCATATGCGCGCTGGTACGTTGGCCCTATTGTGATGATCCCCTTTGGTCCGGGAATCTTCAGTTTCAGGTACGTACAATTGGGCATAGCCATAAACTTCGCGTATGTCGGCCTCCCGAGGATCGCATGGTACGTCCCCGAGAACCCCACCACTTCAAAGGTGAGGGTTTCTGTGCGGAAGTTCTGCACGTCCCCGAACGTGACGGGCAGATCGATCTGCCCAAGGGGGAGCGCCTCGATTCCAGGTACGACCCCATGGAATGGCGTAGTCGACGGCCTCAGCACGGACCGCGGGATGCCTATCTCGTCAAGCGTGGATGCATAGAGCACGTTGATCCCGCTTCCCCCATCCATCAGGACCTTGTGGATCCCTCTGGATTTGAACAGGGGAGCTACCACTAGTGGGTAGGATCCAGGCTAAGGTACATTGTCAGGATGGTCCTCGCGATCGAAGGTTATCGGAACCTCCGACCACTTTAGGTAGGACGGCTTTGCGACGTCGGCGTTCATGACTTCGCGCCGGATGAGCTTCTCGCGCCGCCTCGAGGGTCTTGCCGGTGATCCTCCAAAGATCATATGCACTGCGCCGTCTTCACCGGGGAACACAGTCCCCGCACCATCATTGTTGTCGTGGGAGGGGCCTTGCTTGTCGGGATGGTCCGCCGTCTTCGGCTTGAGGGTGCTCTTAACGTAGTTCTACATTAGCCGGCACTCCCTAAGTGTGTGCTTGACGGGGACCTTAGTGTGGGCACAGTGCATCCAGGAGCTTCTCGATGTGGTCCCTGGTTGGTGCGAGCTTGCCCGGGTTGCCCTTTGAACGCGACGCCTTGCGCACCACCACCGCGACAAAGTTGTCATCGCGACGACGCTTGCTGTTCTTGTTCTTCTTTTGTTTAAAGCACGAGGATGTCCCCTCGCCATGGTCCGCGACTTGCTTCCCCTTTCCCTTGGGGTGTTTAGCATCGCAGCCACCGCCTCCTTACCGTCGGCGTGGTTGCTCGTGATGTCGAGGAGTTCACGGGTTGTACGCGGCATGCGACGCCCGAGTCGGTGGATGAGGGAGGTACATGTCGTCCCGTTCTGAAACGTCGAGATGGCATCATTGTCGGTCGCACCGGGGAGCTCGGTGCAGCGCTTGGAGAAGCACCACATATACTTGCGAAGACTCTCCCTCGACTGCTGCTTGCAGTTACACAGCTCCCACTGCTTGCCGGGCCGCATGTACGTTTCCTGGAAGTTGCCGACGAAGACCCGACGCAGGTCGGTCCAGTTGTTGATCTTGTCGCGCGGCAAGTGCCCGAGCCACATGTGCGTAGAGTCGCCGAGGTAGAGCGGCAAGTTCTTGATGACGAAGAGGTCGTCGGTTGCTCCCCCGGCGTGGCACGCGAGCCGGTAGTCCTCGAGCCATACACTGGGGTTGGTGTCCCCATCGTATCTTGGCACGTTGGTCGGAGCCCGGAAGCGCGAGGGGAACTTCACGTCACGGATGCTCCGTTCGAAAGCCCGTGGACCCTGTTGGTTCGGCGACCAGCTGCGATCGCGGTCGTCATCGCTATCGTGGCGCCGCCTGCGCCCGCGGTCGTCGCTGTGGCGCGAGCAGTTGTCGCGGTTGTTTTCAACGCTCTTAGCTTGCCGTCGGGCTTCTGTGGTGTTGCTGGCATCATGGTTGGGCCCGAGTTGACTACTGAAGGCAGATGCCGCGGCTCCGACTCCCTCCCAGCGTCCCTGTTGCTGGAAGGAGGTGGATTCAGACCGCGGGCAGATGGCGCTCTAGCCTGCCCACGCTCCGAGCGCTATCGCAAGGCGGAGCTTTCCGCTTGCTGTGCTACCGCAGCCTCGAGTAGCGCCTTCAACTGCTGGCGCACTCGTCTCTCCTCAGAGGTTGCAGGCTCCGGGTAGCCGAGCAGCAGCATGGCCGCAGCAGCAAGGTTCTGGGATGCCCGCTGGAAGAGTGGCGGTGCGTCAGCATCGGGGTTGGCGTTCTCACCTGCGTCGGTGCGCTGATTGTTGTCGGGCTTCGATGCGCACGCTGGTGGCGTAGGTGTGCAGCTGCGCGGCTGATCTGTAGCCGGTCGGTGCTCACGTCGGTCGCCATTCCCCTCGCGGGGCTCGCCCTACACAGGAACGTCCTACGCCGGGCGTCGATCGCCATTCCCATCATGGGCTTGGCCTTGCACCGGCACACCTTGTGAAAGTTGTCGCTCACGTGGCCAACTGTCGCGATCGTCTCCATGATCGACAGTTCGGTGAACATCCACTCCATCACGACCTCTATCACCTTCTCCAGAAGTTGGGACACTTCGAGATCGATAACCCCAACGCCGGGGATGTCAATGTACCAGCACGTCGCCAGTTCCATCACCTCCTCGGCGGAGAGGGCACCCCGGCCGAGGAAGTCTCCGCCATCTCCGCGGTCAGGGGAGGACCTGGGACTTCAACCGCCAGACAGGGCTCCGACACCTTTACGGCAGGAAGAAGGCTCGTCGTCGCCACCACCTGGGCCAACTCTGACACCGGGGACATCACGACATCGCGACCCTCCGACGATGGGGGAGGCACCGAGTCCTCATCCAAAACCACCACCATGTCCTCGCCGCTCGGGCCGGTCTCTTTCGGCGTTTCTAGGGCCGCCTGAGGGGCAGTTGCCCCTGCGGCCGCCTCACCCTCCTCAACGGCGGCGACAGGGTCTGGTGGCGGTGGTGCGATCAATGCCCTCGCCTCGGCGACAACCGCTGGCTCCTCAGCCCGTGGCGGCGCCGGCTCGGTGCTCGAGAGATGTGGACAGGGCTCAGAAGAAACCACCCGCGCGCTCAACGCCAGGCGCATCAGAGGCCCTAGGCTGAGCACACCGGTGTCCGCATGTCTACAAGAAAACAGAAGGCAACTTCAGCAAACAAGTTGGAAGAATCACGACAAAGAAGAGCTGAAGTCGGAGACTCACACCTTGGAGCGCACCCGGGCTTTCTTCACTGGGCGATCCGACGAGCCGAGCTCAGGGGCTGCGCACTTCGAGCCTACCGGCTTGGGGGCTGCGCGCTTCAGGCCCACCATCTCGGGGGTTGCTCCGCTTCGACCCGCCGCTCCAATGGTGGTAGCACTCTCTCCCATTCACTCGGTGGCTGACCCCCCGACCTCCACGACAGCCAGGGTCGGACCGTGGACCCCGCCGGCGACAAGGGACACATGAACATTCGGTGCTCTGTCGCCCCGGATAAGCAAAGACTGCAAGCGCTGCGTTGTAGCGCTTGGTTCCGCCATCGGCGGCGCGCTCGGCGTCGACACCGAGTACGATGACCTCCCCCGCGACCGGTGCCTCTGCAGGGAGTCTGAGTCGGGGCGATCGGAGCCTTCATAGAGCTGGCGGGCAGATGTCAGCCGCTCCTCCGACCTTCTCGAGCGATTGGCTTGACGGGACACAAATCTCTGCTGCTTGGAAGCACCCATCCCGCTGGGCACGCATGGGGGCGGACCATCCGCTGGTCCTCTCAGGCGGGGCGAGCCACCTGGCGTGAGCTTGAGCCTATGGTCTTGTCGCGTTCGGTCACCTACGACCGGCGCAACGACGATACTTCAGTACCGTGGGGAGGCGACGACGAGGATGTGTGACAACACGCACAGGAAAATACCGTACTACCGCCTAAACCAATCCACTTTGGTCATTAAGCAGTAATAAAGTATCATCCTGTCATTAGTCACCGGGTTGACTGACGATTAGGGTTAATTAAAAACCTGGGGCGTCACAGCCTACCCCCTTAAGCGGAATCTCGTCCCGAGATTCGACTTAAGAATAATTAGATGGGATGGAAAACTCACAGTTTCGAGACTGTAGGAATCCCGGATACTTGGCGTTGAGGTAGTCTTCCGTCTCCCAAGTTGCCTCTTCTTCCGTGTGATGACTCCATTGGATTTTGTACATTCGTACTGTTTGTCTTCAGGTCCTTCGCTCTTTTTGGTCTTGTTAACACCAAAATTTGGCACAGGAAGGAGTCTGAGTTGCGGGCCCAGCTTGGTGAAGGAATCCGTCCGGAAGAAGGAAGGTTTCTACAGAAAGATTCGGCAAAGGAGCTCGCGGTCGGCAGTTGGCTTCCGTTCGGCAAGGAATCTATTCGCGCTGATTTTGTGGGATTTGTGTGGTGACGTGGCCCGAGCGGAAGGGACGAATGGATGGATAAGAGATCGCACTTAGAGATAAATTAGGTATCAAATATTGTGCTCGTAGTCCATTCGGAGTCATGCAATGACAGGGTATAAATACAGACCCTGGATGTGTGTAATTGTATTCGAAACATTCCCATAACAAACCGGCTTTACGCAAAAACCTTGAGTCCTTGTCGTGTCGTCGAGTTTTTGCGAGAGGGTTCATCGATCCGTCGACCTCAGTAAGTATCGACAACCTTGTATCATGCCTAGTATCATGCGGTGGTTTTAGATCGTGATGCAAGTAGTCTTGTTACCATGCTTCGTGTCATGCGGTAGATTCAAGCTTGGTTCAAGAAGGTTTCTTGTTAGATCATGAGCCATGCGGTGGGCTAAGATCTAGCTTGGAGCTAGTTATCGGCTCTATTGGATCTTGGCAAGATTCAATAGATTCATTAAGTTATCCCGTGTTGCTTTGAGTTTTATTTATTTTTAAATTCATGTAACACACTTGTGCCCAATCTAGATTGGTTTGGATCAGCTTTGTCTCTTTCGACAATCCTTATGCGAGTCGAGTTCGTATCCTTGGCCTAAATAGCACGTGGATCACATGTTCCCTAATAGCCGAAACCGAGTCGATCTAGATTGTTACGTGTTGCGGGTTCAAGCTTGCCAAATCTTGTATAAATCTTGAAAGAATTGGGTATCACGCGGTGGATGCAGGTTTTTGGGTTGTTTTGGAGCTAATCATCCTATGGATTAGATTTTGATTCAATCTGATAGATTTATCTTCTTTGGTAATGTTTGTTCCTTCTTCATGGACCCCGATTCGGCTGTACAGCCGTATTCAGTTATGCTTTCACGAGTGAAACATGTTTATAAGTTATGCTTTAAATATTGCATGCTTTTAGCTTTCCATGTATAGATCGTATCATGCGGGGGATAGATCTATTTATGGTTGGTAGTGTGATCTTCAAACGAGTTGTATCATGCGGTGGATAGATTTGTTTGACATCATGCTTGACGGGTTTTAGAGTACCTAGACATGCGGTAGACTAGTGCTTTGGGCCTATGCATACTCGTTTATTACATGCTTATGATCATGCCTCACTTCATTTATTGTTCATTGTTATTAATCATGGGGGATCGGTCATGGTTTTGTGCACATGCAATCTTATTCAAATAAAGATCGATTTTCATCATGCTTACATCATCTGTTCAGCTATGTTGCGTTTTGCACTTTAGAGCTCCCGAATGGTTTCTGGTTTGCAGGAAGATAGCTCTTTATAGCTATGTGTCATCTCACTTGGCTTTCTAGCCGTAAATATGGAACTGTCTGGTACCACCCGGCAAGTTCCAAGTTTTGGAATTTAACTACTTTGTCTTTTGTTAATTTTCAGGGAAAATTGACTGGCACGTCTTGGAATCTTTGCGCGTGTGAAGCTAGCGTGTTTGGCTTGCTGTGTGCTTGGCGTAAGGTGCAGATTTTACGACAACAGGTCTAACACTTTTAATGGGTGCTCGATGAGCGAGAAATTCGGCTCAATGCAAGCATTAGCTTCTGTGATTACCTCGTTTTCTGGCACAAGCATTCCCTTCTTCAATTGAGTCACATGAAACACATTGTGGACTGCGGAAAACCGTTTCGGTAATTGGATACGATAAGCCACTGGCCCACATACTTCTATGACTTCATAGGGTCCAATGTAGCGCGGAGCTAACTTTCCTTTGACACCGAACCTTTGTACACCTTTGGTGGGGGACACCTTCAGATACACATAATCTCCCACTTCAAAGTGTCGGGGTGCGGTTCCCTTGTCATGGTAACTCTTATGCCTCATCTGAGCCGTCTTCAAATTCTCTCAACTTGCACCTTTTCTTTGGCATCCTTAACTAAGTCCGGACCAAAGAGTGTCCTTTCTCCAGTTTCCGACCAGTTCAACGGAGTGCGACATCTTCGTCCGTAGAGAGCATTGAACGGTGCCATCTTCAAACTAGCTTAATAATTATTGTTGTAGGAGAATCCTGCCAAGGACAAACACTTGTCCTAACTCTTGTCAAAGTGCAAGATGCTTGCTCGTAGCATGTCTTCCAAAATCTGATTTATCCTTTCCGTCTGACCATCAGTCTGCGGATGATAACTGGAACTGCGAATGAGCTTGGTTCCTAAGCACTCATGTAACTGCTCTCAGAAGCAAGCCACAAACTGAGTTCCTCTGTCAGAGATTATAGTCTTCGGAATTCTGAGGATCAGGAGTGTCCCGGTGGTCGATGGATGATCGCTCCTCAGTGATGAGTGATTGACAACGAGTGTTGGACTGACTCTTGGCTCAGTGCGCAGGTGTAGGCTGCGGCCTAGTTCGTGTTGTTGCAGGTGAAGAACGGGCGCGAAAGGTCTTCAGCCTTGAGGGGCCTCCAGGAGATGGAGAGACAAGTAGGCTCGGTTCGAGCGACCCGGTGGACGGCGGGACTAGGTGCGGGCCACATGGTGGCGAGACGAGCAAGACGAAGTCGTGGACGATCGAGCCGGTACACGGTGGCGGACGAGTCAAGAGGCTTGGCAGGAGGCCAGGCCGAGCACGCGGGGTTTGGTGGTTTGCCCACAAAACCATCGGAGGACGGTTTCTTCGTTTGGGCCTCAAAACCATGTCCGAAGGCCCAACACGACGGAGACGGGATCCGGGCGTGTCGGGAAGCTTCGAAGCGGAGGACACGCGGTGGGATCGCATGGCTTGCATCGGGAGGACGCGGGGTGCGGCAAAGGCGTGGCCGTCCGATGGCAAGACCCAGAAACATTACATAATTGCCCCTGCGTGGGTTGTATAGCCAGTAGTTGAGTTAGGGGTAGTCGAGTAATTTACCACACCGGCGGGACCCGATATATAAGCCATGAGTGTGAGTGGATGGCTCTCTCTCTCTCTCTCTCCGCGACTTAGGGTTTCATTTCCCCCCTCCCATTTCTCTTTTTCCCGAGACATTTTCTTCTCCATTTCTTGTCTAGGCTAGCTTGAGAGCTTCATGAGAGATTTGTTGAGAGGGATGGATGCTAGGGCGGCAAGCTAGACCTTGTGAATCTTTCCTGGTCTTTATAGAAGATTCGGCGTTGTGTTTCCCGTGGTCTTCTTCGTGCTTGTTTTTGGTGCCTTTGTTCTTCGTGTGATTCTACGGATTGAGTGGGTTTCTCCCCGGATTTCTTTGAGGGAAACATGGATGGATGTCTTGTGCATCTTTGTGATTGATCTTGTGCCCTCAAACGCCGGGAAACCACTTCGATTCAAGGATTTTTGGTTGGAGCTCTAGTTTTTGGTGGTGTTCAAAGGATCCGCGATTCCCGGTGATTTAGGGAGTTAGGAGGAAAAATTATTGGGGTATAGCATCCTTGGTTGACGCATATCATGTCCCCAAACTCTTGTCGCAATAGCTCTAACGTTTGGGAGATCCGGTGATGAGTTGGGGGAGTTGACCTAAGGGGTCGAGCAGTTTTTGCCTCTGTCCGTGAGGCGTGGACGGTCCATGAGCTTGTGGCGGACGGTCCGCGGCTAGGGCTGTTCTTCATGTGTTCATCGTGTTCTTGCTCGTCTTCGTTTTTGATCCGTTTTGTTTTCTAGTTTTGGTTGGATGAGGTTTTGGACAGTCCGCGGGCAGGCGGACAGTCCGCGACCACCCCGCGGACAGCCTGTTTTTCCAGGGGTCGCTTCTGGAGGTTCTGTTGGCTTTTTCGGATAGTCCGCGGCTCTACGTGCGGACAGTCTGCCGGTTTTGGCCGGACAGTCCGCGTGGCCCGCGCGGACAGTCCGTCCCTCCTGCCCGGACAGTCCGCCAGAGCCTGGCAGCTTTGCTCCTTGGTTCGATTCCTCCCTCCTTTCTTTCGTCCTTCCGCGTGTGCTTCAAGGAATCGTTCCTAAGACTTGAGGTTGATCCATAACCTTGTTGTCTTGGCGATTGGTGTGTGATTCGATCCATCGCTTGTGTGTGACCGGGATTTGTCTAGGATATAGGCCGGGTTCTTTGAGAAGAATTTTTACCGGCTCCTATTCACTCCCCCTCTCTAGTCGCCATCCGATCCTTCAATTGGTATCAGAGCTTGGTGCCAGATTCGTGGTGACTTTGTCAAGTCTTGAATCCTAAGATGGCATACGTTGAGCAGGGCGGTCCGCCGCACTTCGATGGGAAGGGTTACCACAAGTGGGCGGCCCGAATGATGATCTTTCTTCGTGGCAAGTTGTTGGATTTCATTGTGCTTGACAAGACTTATGCTATTCCGGCGGATATCCACACTCTTATGGTCACCGATGCCGGTGCTAAGGCCAAGTATGAGGCAAATGCAAAAGCCGTTGATCACTTGGTCCGAAGCTTGTGTGATCCTGAGTTTGAGCGTGTTCGTCGTTTGAATCTTGCCTGGCAAATTTGGGAGAAGTTGTTGGTTGCTCACCATGTGAAGGCTCGCCTCTTTGTTTCTTACTAGATGCAATATGAGAACTTTACTCAACTTCCCGGTGAGGACATTGATGCGATGTTTCAGAGGTTCACCGCCATCGTGAACAACATGAAGGCCAATGTTGAGGATTTCCCTTACACTGAGCATGATCAAGCTTTGAAGCTTTTACATATCTTGGACCAAAATGTTTGGGGTGCTAAGGTTGAGGCCATCAAGGAGTCCGGGCAATACTTGACTATTGAGTTGGATGATCTCTTTTCTAAGCTCAAGTCAGCTGAGGTTGACAGGAAGTTGCAATCCAAGCATGAGGGCTCGACTGATCATAGTCTTGCTCTTGTGGGTGGGTCAAAGGGCAAAGCCAACACTAACCCTTCCTGTCGACAGTTTTCCTTGTCTTCTCTCATGTCTATTCCAGATGAAGAGTTTGATATGCTGGGCGAGGAGGAACTGGCCTTGCTCTCAAGGAGATTTGATCGACTACATGAGAACCGGAGGAATGCAAGGCGGAGCTCGGGGACATGCTACAAGTGTGGCAAGCGTGGACACTTCATCGCTGAATGCCCGGAAGCAGAGGAGAACATGTACAAGATGAGTGAGTACAAAGCGCACCCGAGACGTGAAGACAAGTACTCCTCCAAGGGCAGGTACTACAGCAAGTCCAAGAGCAAGGACAAGGACAAGCGGCGATCGAGCAAGGGCGGCCACAAAAAGGACAAGGCAAGAGCCATGGTGGCCGGTGCAAGTGACGTCGACTCAAGATCAAGCGACGCGCATTCAAGCTCAAGCAGTGAGGATGAAGACGCCGGGAGGCGCAAGGGCAAGAAGAATGCAAGCTGGAATCTCAGTGGTTTGAGTTGTGTGGCACGTGGATGCTTTTGTGGCATGGCCCATAGCTCAAGCAGCAAGAAGGACGAGAAGGAGGACACTGACTCCGACTCAGAGGATGAGGTAAACCGTGACCCCGACTCTTTGCTTGCTGAGATCACTAGGTTGAATGGCTTGATTGACAACCGTGATAGTGTGTTGAGGGATGCTAAGAAGATGAGAAAAGATCTTAGGGCTCAACTTGAGAATGCTAGTGGGAAAGTAGGAGAGTTAGAGTCTAAATTGCTTGAATTGAAACTTGAGAATGACTCTTTGAAACTTATTCCTACCATTTCTGATGATGTTGAATGTCCTGAATGTGATGCTTGGTTGAATGAGATCAAATTGCTTAAGGAGAAGAATGCTTCCACTTTGGCTAAACTTGATGCTCTTAGGACTGAGTATGATGAGCTTAAGGCTAGACCTACTTTGCTTGGTGCTTGTAAATCATGTCCTACTATGCATGCTAAGCTTGTTGATGCTCGTTCTACCATTAGTACTTTGGAAGCTTCTTTGAAATCTCCTGTTGTCAATGCATGCACTAGATGTGATGAAGTTACTTTGCGCAATCGTGAACTTACTTCCCGTTTGGATGTCATCTATGAGGAGAATGATTATTTGAGGAAGGTGTTGGGTTGGTTATCTGGGAAGAAACCTCAATTGAAAATCATGATTGAGGAGTTCAAGAGAGCGAATGGTCGTGGTTTGGGTTTTGAGAAGTTGGGTGAGAAAGTGGGAGAAAACAGTGGGGAGAGTGTGTATGATAAGTGTGTTGAGTCCACCCCCGAGTTTGAGGTGATCGGAGACATCCAAGTTCCACTTCCAAAAGCACCCAAGAACGCTTTCACACCAAAACCCAACCACCTTTGCAACAAGCTTGACACAACCCAAGATCCACTCAAGTTCCCACCTAAAACAAATGACTTCCAGAAACCGGTGAAGTTTGTGAGTGAGAAGGGTGTGAAGCCTAGAGTGAAGCCAGAGCCAAAACCAAAACCCATCCCCTTCAGGTGTGAGTATTGTGGCAAGGAGAGGCATCTAGCAGAGTTTTGCTACAAGAGGAAGAGGGATGAGAGGCTTGCTAGGGAGCAAGCAAACCAGGACAGGTATCGCCAGTTTCATGGTATTCCTGAGCCTAGAGTGCCACTTCCACGGGGTGTGGGAAGTGTGAGGAATGTTGGTAGAGTTGGAGCTCAGGGTGGTAGGTTCCCACATAGAGGTGGTGGTGAGAGATTTGATAGGAGAGATGATGGTGTGCATGGTGGTGAGAGGTTTGGTCGGTCTCGTGGTGGTTTTGCTGGACATCCCCCTACTCGTCCTCAATACGGGTCTAGGAGAGATGATCGCGGCTTTGGGTTCCAGAGGAACTACGGACCACATTTTCCCCCTCGTGGTGCTCTTACTCCTTCCATGGGACATGGGAAATTTGGTGGAAAGGGAATGATGTTTGCTAACCCCTATTTTGAGCAGATGGCTCGACACTGGTTCAACTTTCTTTGTGCTGACCCCAGTGTCGAGTCGTTGGCTCATTCTCGTTCTTGTTTCTGACTACAGGCAGGAGGCTTGGAGAACATTTGGTTGATCGACTCCGGATGTTCCCGACACATGACCGGAGACAAGAAATGGTTCTCCAGCCTCACCCCAGTAAAGGAAAAGATGTACATCACATTTGGGGATAACGGACGAGGAAGGGTGATTTCTGAGGGTGTGGTGCATGTGAGTGACAAGGTAACGTTGAAGAGGGTTGCTCTTGTGAAGTCTTTGGGTTTCAATTTGCTTTCGGTTTCTCAGTTGCTTGATGAGGGCTTTGAGGTGCGTTTCAAGTCTGGTGAGTCTCGTTTGCTGGATTCTCGAGGTGATCTTGTTTGTATGATCATCCCCGAGGGTCAGATTTTCAGGGCTGATTTCTCTCGTTCTTTGGGTCCTGCTCGTTGTTTGATGGCCGGTCCTTCCAGTGATTTGTGGAAATGGCATAGGCGGTTGGGTCACTTGAACTTTGATTTGGTTTCCCGCTTGAGTGGTCTTAACCTTGTCCGAGGATTGCCAAAGTTGAAGTTTGAGAAGGATTTGGTCTGTGCTCCGTGTAGGCATGGCAAGATGGTAGCCACTCCCCATCCACCCCTGACAGATGTCATGACCGAGCGTCCGACGTAGCTGTTGCATATGGACCTTGTTGGGCCAGCTCGAGTTCGCTCGGTGGGTGGGAAGTGGTATGTCCTTGTTGTGGTGGACGATTACTCTCGCTATGCCTGGGTGTTTTTCTTGGAGGACAAAAGTGAGACATTTGGTTTTGTTCGGGATCTGATCGTGAGGTTGAGGAACGAGAGGCATGGGAATGTCATTCGAGCTATTCGCAGTGATAATGGCTCAGAGTTCAAGAACTCTCGTTTTGATGCATTCTGTCGTGATTTGGGTCTTGAGCATCAGTATTCAACCCCTTATGTGCCTCTTCAAAATGGAGTCGTGGAAAGGAAAAATCGGACTCTTTGTGAGATGGCTAGGACGATGCTCGATGAGCACAGGACTCCTAGGAGGTATTGGGCTGAGGCGGTCAATACGGCCTATCATGTCTCCAATAGGATTTTATTGCGAACTTTCAAGAGAAAGACCTATTATGAGCTTATGCATGGTCGGGCACCCAAGGTGAGTCATTTCCGAGTCTTTGGCTGCAAGTGCTTTATTCTTAAGAAGGGAAAACTCAACAAGTTTGAGGCTAGGTCTAGTGATGGGATTTTCTTTGGATATGCTAACCATTATAAAGCCTATAGAGTGCTTAATCTTGAGACTAACAAAATCATGGAGACTTGTGAGGTAACCTTCGACGAGACAATGCCATGTACCTCTCTTGGCTTTGAATGTGCAGGTGACGAGGAGATGGTTTTGGATCTCTTTGAAGAGGAGAAGGATTAAGCTGGAGATGATGATGGAGAGAACCATGCGCCTGAAGCTGAGTGTGTACCCACTACTTCCCCTACGACCACTACGGAGGGTGGACCGTCTACTTCATGGACAACGACGGTGCGACAAGAGGATCAGGCGAGAGAAGCTGAAGTTGAGGGGGAGGTAGTCTCGAGGCGTGAGGCTCCCCGGCGGATTCAAGAAGTGCATCCCCTATCGAAGATCATTGGGGACATCGACGAACGTACCACGCGGTCAAGGTCCGGGAAATTCCTCTCATTTCGCTCATACCGCATTTGTTGCCTCCTTTGAGCCCAAGGACATTGGACACGCTTTATCTGATGCAAACTGGGTCAATTCCATGCATGAGGAGTTGGAAAATTTTGAGAGGAACCAGGTGTGGGAGTTAGTTGAACCACCTCCAAATTGCCATCCTATAGGAACCAAATGGGTTTGGAAGAACAAAGAGGGTGAGAATGGGATGGTTGTGAGGAACAAGTCCAGACTTGTTGCTCAGGGATATAGTCTGAAGGAGGGGATCGACTATGAGGAGACCTTTTCTCCTGTGGTCCGTCTTGAGGCAATTCGGATCCTTCTAGCCTTTGCCGTGGCTAAAGGGTTCAAGTTATATCAGATGGATGTGAATAGTGCTTTCCTGAATGGGGTCATAGAGGAGGAGGTGTATGTGAAGCAACCACCGGGGTTCGAGAGTGAGAAGTACCCACACAGGGTGTACAGGTTGAAAAGGGCTCTGTATGGGTTGAAACAGGCGCCCCGGGCTTGGTATGGGAGATTGAGATGTTTTCTGTTGAGCAGAGGGTTCGTGATGGGTACCGTGGATAAAACCTTGTTTCTCCTCAAGCATGGAAATGACTTGTTGGTTGTGCAGATATACGTGGATGATATTGTCTTTCGTGGCTCGTCACATAACCTTGTTGCCAAGTTTGTAGATGAGATGAGCAGGGAATTCTAGATGAGCATGATGGGCGAGCTGCAGTACTTTCTCGGGTTGCAGATCAAGCAAGTGAAGGACGGAACATTCGTGCATCAGACCAAGTACACGAAAGACATGCTGAGGAAGTTTCAGATGCAAGATGTAAAGCCTATGTCGACCGTTGACGGTGAATTTCCGTCAACCTAGAGTACTTGTTATACATTGGTTTCGATTATGATTTGCAACTAACCCGCCACTAGGCATACTAATGATATAACAAGTTCACACTTGCATGTCGATTTTGGAGTTTGTTGTTTACGCAGAAATCTACGCTAAAGAGGAGACTTTCGGGATAAGTTCACCAAGCACTTTGGAAGAAGATCATGAAGCCCGATAAGAGTCTAGACATGCGATGAACATGACTCCAAATGACCCGAGGACCGAAGCGTCAACGTGCAAGTCTTCGGGGACTCAACCGGAAAACGGCGAAGCTTGCATAGCAAGGATTCAAGCCTTAACCGTGAAGGAAACGACGTCAAAGGCCCACATGCAAGTGCACATGAATAAGGGATCACACGAGAAGCAACCGGGGGAGGAAACCGGGGTCGAACCGGGCCGAAGTGGGCACGGGCCGGCCGGCTGGGCCGACCGGCCCGGCCCACTCTGGGGTCGGTTCGGTCCCCCCTTTGCCCTAGGTGTTCGTCTATTTATTCCCTCCGCCGCCGTCGACCGACTCATCGAACAAATCATCCTACCGACACCAATCACTAGAAAACCGCCGCCGCAAGATGAGGGAGAGAGTTAGATGAGCTCGTCGCAAGGATCAACGCCGGCGGAGAGAAGGAAGCAAGAGGAGGACTCCAAGCCGCCGGCCTAGGGGTGTTCCCAAGCTCCATCGCTGCCATCTTCATCGACGACGTTCTCGGGAGTCTCCATCACCCCTATGTGCTTCAATCCGTGTAAGATGATGGGGTAATGTCTCCGTTCATCCCAAGGATTAGATGGATACATGCTATGTGATCGCTACTCGATTTGTGGTTTCAATCTATTGTTTTCATGTTGATGATGCTTTGATGATTAAGGTTAGCTACCTTGCTTTTCGGGCGTATGATATCCGCTACTCCCATAGATTCCATCAACATACCGTGTCCATCATAGGTCTAGTCACGAATACCTTCGCGTAGTGACAGTACGAGAGGAGGGAAAGGGCGAAACCGTGGTCACAACCCCCCGGTAGATTGGTTTACCGCTTTCGTGTAGTAGATGCATACCATGTTATCCTAGATCCTAGGGAGGGAACGCTTATCTTTCTTAATCACTCTCTTGTGTTCACCCTTTACCATATAGTTTAACTCTAGATTTGTTTGATCAACTTAACTTAGATTAACTTAGGTTAGATTGTTTTACCTTTAGATTAATACTCTCTTTAAAGGTTTCCTTAGTAACCTAGATTAGTACTTGGTTAAGCGCTAGTAATCCCCTTGCTCCGCGGATTGACAAGAACCTTGGGAATCCCGTGGTGAAAAAGGTGTAGGTCAGTACGCTTGCGGATCGTAGGTGGATACGAGTTTTATCCGTCAACAAGCCCCTTTTTCTGGCGCCGTTGCCGGGGAGCAAGCCAGTTTGCTACGTTTAATCTAGTATTAATTTTGTTGATTACTAACACCTAACCCTTATTTTCTAAAAAAAGAAAAAAAAATCTTTTTTGTTTTTCTTTCTACTTTTCTTCTCCGCCTAGATGGATTTGTTCACCTCACCATTGGAAGACGAAGAGATGTCGCTAAGGGAGCTAGCAATGCGTCAATGGAAGACATTGAGATGCAAAAATCAGATTTGACGTTTGCTACAACCCACTATGAAGTGAAGCACGGAATCATCAAGTTAGTGGCGACAAAACCATTTAGAGGATTGGAGGACGACGACCCATATAGACACATTAAGGAATTCACGATGTTATGCAACACGGTGCAACAAAAAAGGAGTTCCGGCCACTTGGTTCAAGTGGAATCTTTTTCCATTCTCTCTCGAAGATGAAGCGCGAAGATGGTACACACTTGCGTCCGTTGAAGCAAAAGGAAATTGGGATGAGCTAGTGAAGAAGTTTCTTTTGAAGTTCTTTCCCATAAGCAAGGTCCAAGACTTAAGGAGGCAAGTGCTCACTTTCAAGCAAGGAGAGGATGAAGGAATTGATGAAGCATGGGACCGTTTTAATGAACTACTTGAGAAAGGCCCGAACTTGGGATTTTCCGGTGACTTGATGTTGCATACCTTTTATTTTTCACTAACCCCTAACTCGTCTCGTTTTGTAAGCATGTGTGCGGGCGGTGATATAATGGATAAAACAATTAGTGAAGCCGCACAAATCTTACAAAGGATAAGCAATTGACAAAGAACAATACGAGATTGGCAAAGATGTTGTCGAGAGGAGAAAAATGACAAAATCAAGCCCAAGGTGCTTGCTGAAATTTCTGAAAAAGATGAACCGAAGGTCAAGGAAGATGAACCGACCATACAAGAAAGTGAAGATCCACTTCCCAAGGTAAGAGAAGTCATTTCGGATGTTAAAAATGTTGAAACTAACATGAATGTAGGCCGGAGTATGTGGAATGCTAGACCATTGGCGGAGTTCATTCAATCCGATTGGGTTCAAGTTGATTTCGCCCCACTAATTAACTACCGAAGGAAGGAGGAACGCCGACACGTTGCCAAACTAATTGAAGATATATTTGATCAAGAGATGAGTGGAGAGTCGATCCAAAAGATGTTTGAAGAAGAAAGAGAAGAAGGAGATGAAGGATGGATCGACCGGTTTGACAACTCAAAGATTTATGATGAAGGAAGAGAAGAGTACAACCGTGATGAGCCTAGTGACTCAAAGGATAAATGGGAGAAGATATGACTCAAGCTAGAAGATGAATGGGAAGGGTTTGACATAGATCAAGTACTCCAAGAAGGCCCCTCCCCACAAGGTGATAGCTTGTGTGCTATTGGAGCCTACACACTAGCAAATCAAGACATGGAAGTACTCAAGGATGAAGGAAAGAGTGAATCAACAATGAGCGATCTTGACGACATGTGGTACATGGAAGATAAAGAAAGCAACATCCAAGTCTTTGAAGATGAAGATCTGGTTGATAAAGAAGACTTCAAAGAAGAGATGAATGCGTACATAGTTGAAGGATTACATGTTTCACATGATGAGTTGAAGAAATTGCAAGATGGTGATGAAGAGGCAACTACACTTGTTGAAATAGATTCGCCTTCAACACCGCTTGATGAACCAAATATCACACTTGTTGAAAAATCTCTAAGGCCAAGGTACGTGCTGAAATCTCAAGATATTATTGGTATTGATGTTGATAAATTCAAATACTCATGCTCAACCAATAGTGTGAATGATAGTTTAATGTCTATGCCTTGTTCCAATAGTGATCATGTTGATAGGCTAGATTTTCTTAAGAATGAAAAAGAGGAAACATTTATTTTTGATCCAATTAATCTCACACCTAAACAACCTTTGCCTAATGATGAGCTAAGTGCTATGCATGAAACATATGCTTCTTTTATTTACACCTTGACTTGTTGCTACAATTCACATGTGGTGTTAATTATGGACGCGTATGTTTACAATAAGTTTTGTAAATCTCGATCATGCTTTGCGCTTGGTCAAGCTAGTGACCTTAAAGAATCATATGTCGGGAAAGGCCCGATTTTCACTAACCATGTAGACAAGGCTTGAATAATGAAAAAAAAAGAAGTCATGCCTGAAAGAGTTGCAAGATAAATCATCAACCTCTCCGAATCCCGCGATGGATGCTGCTGTCTTCATCAATTTGAGAGCTTGTTCAGAGGTGTACAAATGAAGAAAATGAGATATTCAGAAGCTCCATCAAATTACCATTCCAACGCATCAAGAACCAACAAGTTTGAAGACCCGTGCAAGGAGTTATGGAGAAAACATTGAGCGTTGCGCGTTCTGAAATTTCAGGACAGATTTCATCGCCGAAGTAAAACGGACGTAACTCTCTTGTCCGGAGTCCGATTTGGGCAAATGAAGACTCGTTGGAAAGGAAATTTTGTGCACTGTGCAATGGAGTAGAGCTTGAGTATACTCTCTGTTCTGTACATTAAAAAAAATTCATGGATTGAAGGCAGCACCAAAGGATGATAAAGAAGGAGATAATGATGAAACAAAAGGATGCTTTGGGCAAGTCTTCTATAAGTGATCAAGCACAACATGGGAAGTAAATTAAAGCTGCATTGGTACCTTTTCTTCTTGCATGAAGGGCCATGGCTATGCAACGAAAAGAAGGTATGTGAGAAAGTCGAGCTCTATGACTTTAAATGAAGCGCTTTTCGGGAGGCAACCCGTTTCTTTATGTTTTTACTACTTTCTTAGAGAAAATAAAAAAAATGGCACCATCTTATGATGATCAACTTGTGGTTATTAAATAAGTTTTGTTTTATTTTTAGAACCACCATCATGTTCATGATCATATTTATTTATTTGCATGCATTGCATTTTGTTATCAACATGATGTTTCTTTGCGTATACATGTTTTGCACATAGTTGGCTTGGTTGTTTTATATACTTAATGATGTATGCTTCATTTTCCATGTTAATACTTCATAAGGCATTATGAGTATTTTCCTTTTGTGATCTTGTGTAAACGTGGTGTTTAAACATGATTTCGGACCATCATCATTAAGTTCGATAAACCTTGCTAGCTTTTCATATGTTTTCATGTTGCATTGGTTAGTTTATAAGCTCCGCAATGCGCTTAATTTTCCTTGTGCTATAAGGGTTATTGATTTAGGGATAGACATGGTGTTTTAACCCTTGATAAATAAACCTTTATGGCTATGGAGAAATTCGGCAACCTAGTTGTAAACATGGTGTTTAGAACTAGGTGAAAACATTGTCTTTGTTTATATGCTTTCCTATCATGTGCATACACACCTTGCACCACGTACACTCATTAGGTTTTTATTCCTCATTAAACTAATTATGCCACAAGTTAAGAATCTTAGGAGACATTGTTGGATTGTTGGCAATTCTATCTACTCCCAACCGTCACCTTGGGGGTAGAATGTGCGTTTAAAATGTCTTACAGGCAAGATAAAGACTCTCACTACAAGGAAATTGAAGGATGGCTAAGAAGCGTTTTGTCTTCTTCTTCCATGACTAGCAAAATGCTAAGCATGGGGGAGACCCTGAATCTTCAACACGGAAGTGCAACATGACACTCTAGAAGATAGAATGATAAAGATCGTTAACATCTCCGGATCAATGCGCAAAAAGTCACCAATCTCATCAAAATTCTGCATGGTCTCGAAGGGAAAACACTAGAAATTTTTGGATATTTAGAAGCCCCATGAAGTTACGATTCCAACAAATCAAGAATCAAGACAATCGGAGGTTCCTACAAGTGGTTATGCCCGAATCACCGAGTGCAACACGTCCTGAAATCAGTTTTGGACAGCACGCAGCGCTGAAGTAAAACGGACATAGCTCCCTTGTTTGAACTCCGTTTTCGATGAATGACCACACGTTGGAAAGGTAATTTCATAAAATTTTCAATAGAGCTATATTTCGATATATGTTCTGTTCTGGACAGAGGGGGAAATCCATGAAAAAGAGACAGCAAGGAGATGATGAGAACAAGAAAGAGGAGATGGTGATGACAACATTGAAGAGAAGGGCGACCAATGACTCCATTAGGCATACAAGATTAAATTCAGAAGTCTAGGAGTGTTGATAAATCAAGACAAAAGCAAAAGCCACATCGATACATGGAGATGTCGGAAGAAGGCAACGAAGAATTACAAAGGATGGTAACATCTCCATGGACCTTCTCTTTTCCAAACACAAATGCTTGTAAGTATGCCTTCAACCTCAACTAGGTGCAACCTTTTGTTTTTCTCTTCAAACAATAACATGGCTACTAGGAGGACAACCTAGGTTTCTTTTTACTTTCAATAGATAAGCATGACCATGTGTTCACCTCGATGTTCTATATTGCCTATGCTTACGGAAAGATGATGAAAGTTGCCGCTTTGTTTTACCTACATGAAGTTATACATGTCTTGGCTAATTGCTCTCTATAATATGATCTGAAATTAGTTTGAATACTGGCTCTTTTATTTGTGGCGGTGAAATGACTATGCTCTAGACCCACATACATATCTTTGCTCTTTGATTTAAGTTTATGGATAGCCGGATAACTTGTTGTTTTTATGAAAACTTAACTTTTATGCTATCTACATATTTGTGATGCTCTTGCAAAGTTCTACCTACCAAAGCCATATACATATATGATTTATGATAACAAGACCCGTAGATTGCAAACATATGTTTTGATGAGTTGGATTAGGATTGATTTCTATGGTTCGAGACTAAGAAGCTGGTCATTCCTTTGTGTAACTTTGTCATGCTAGCCTTTTTGTCCATGCATTGTGGGTTTTCACATCGAAAATTTCACAAGCTTTGCTGGGCATCCACCCTAAACTAAAAACATCTTTTTGTGAACACCTCCTTGTCCACAACCCAATTTGAGTATGGAGTAAAATTCTCGATGGAGATTCAAATATTCCGCAAGATTATGGAATTTATACTTACTTTAGCAGTCATTTCCCCTCTCTTTTATGCTCGAGGACGAGCATCGTTCAAGCATGGGGGAGGAGTCATTCTCTGACACAAATGCTATGTAAGTATTATGTTGCAAAAAGTTTTGAGGAGCAAAAGAAAAAAAAGAATAAAAATGAAAAAAATATGATAAGAAGAAAAGAAAAGTAAGAAAAATAGGAAGAATAAAGTGAAAAAAAGAAAGAGAGAAAAATGAGAAGGAAATAGAATAAAGAAAAAAATAAAGATGCTCCTCGGTTCTTTTTGCTTCATAAGTTCTCAAGTGCCTTGATGACAAATCCATACTCAAATCTTCCAACCATGTGCAATCCGATAACGAGGACTTCACTCGTGCCTCGGGATCATCCATTTGCCACTTGCACATGTCCACTTATCTAAATGTGTGTGTTTCATCCCTCTCTCTCTTTCCAACATTTATTTTCCATGGCCTTTTTGACGAGTCTCGGTAATTCCAATAGACCTCTCTCTTAATTTGACAATATTTCGGATGTATGTTTTGCTAGGATTGTTTTTAACCTTCCAAGCTCCACATAAGCCTTCCACTATCACATATGAGTAGAGTAGGTTGAAAATAATCTAGTATAGGCTTGAGTGACTTGATGAGATGAGTGTTCCATGGGCTCGTGCAAGAGATTTTCGCTTATGTTGGATATGCATCTTTTTGAAAATCTTCCATGTGACAAGGTAATGGTTTGAAGTTCACTTAAGTTTGAGAGCATCATGTTAAATGTGGCTTGTTCTTTATTGTTAGTCTATCTTCCATAATGAAAAAGAAGCCGGTCACAACTTGAACTTTAAAAATAAATTCTTAAGAGAGAGCAATTTGTCTCGTCATGAATGACTAAGTGCAGGGATAACATTGGAAGGCAACATTGATTTCCCTTTTAAAGCAAGGATTACTTACTCGAGGACGAGCAAGGTTTAAGCATGGGGGAGATGTTGACGGTGAATTTCCGTCAACCTAGAGTACTTGTTATACATTGGTTTCGATTATGATTTGCAACTAACCCGCCACTAGGCATACTAATGATATAACAAGTTCACACTTGCATGTCGATTTTGGAGTTTGTTGTTTACGCAGGAACTCTACGCTAAAGAGGAGACTTTCGGGATAAGTTCACCAAGCACTTTGGAAGAAGATCATGAAGCCCGATCAGAGTCTAGACACGCGATGAACATGACTCCAAATGACCCGAGGACCGAAGCGTCAACGTGCAAGTCTTCAGGGACTCAACCAGAAAACAGCGAAGCTTGCATAGCAAGGATTCAAGCCTTAACCGTGAAGGAAACGACGTCAAAGGCCCACATGCAAGTGCACACGAATAAGGGATCACACGAGAAGCAACCGGGGAGGAAACCGGGGTCGAACCGGGCCGAAGTGGGCTCGGGCCGGCCGGCCCGGGCCGACCGGCCCAGCCCACTCCGGGGGTCGGTTCGGTCCCCCCTTTGCCCTAGGTGTTCGTCTATTTATTCCCTCCGCCGTCGTCGACCGACCCATCGAACAAATCATCCTACCGACGCCAATCACCGAAAACCGCCGCCGCAAGATGAGGGAGAGAGTTAGATGAGCTCGTCGCAAGGATCAACGCCGGTGGAGAGAAGGAAGCAAGAGGAGGACTCCAAGCCGCCGGCCTAGGGGTGTTCCCAAGCTCCATCGCTGCCATCTTCATCGACGACGTTCTCGGGAGTCTCCATCACCCCTATGTGCTTCAATCCGTGTAAGATGATGGGGTAATGTCTCCGTTCATCTCTAGGATTATATGGATACATGCTATGTGATCGCTACTCGATTTGTGGTTTCAATCTATTGTTTTCATGTTGATGATGCTTTGATGATTAAGGTTAGCTACCTTGCTTTTCGGGCGTATGATATCCGCTACTCCCATAGATTCCATCAACATACCGTGTCCATCATAGGTCTAGTCACGAATACCTTCGCGTAGTGACGATACGAGAGGAGGGAAAGGGCGAAACCGTGGTCACAACCCCCGGTAGATTGGTTTACCGCTTTCGTGTAGTAGATGCATACCATGTTATCCTAGATCCTAGGGAGGGAACGCTTATCTTTCTTAATCACTCTCTTGTGTTCACCCTTTACCATATAGTTTAACTCTATATTTGTTTGATCAACTTAACCTAGATTAACTTAGGTTAGATTGTTTTACCTTTAGATTAATACTCTCTTTAAAGGTTTCCTTAGTCAACTAGATTAGTACTTGGTTAAGCGCTAGTAATCCCTTTGCTTCGCGGATTGACAAGAACCTTGGGAATCCCGTGGTGAAAAAGGTGTAGGTCCGTACGCTTGCGGATCGTAGGCGGATACGAGTTTTATTCGTCAACATCGACACCCATGGGGAGTATGGCTACTTTGGATGCGGACGAGGATGGAGAACCGGTGGACCGGCGAGAGTACCGGAGCATGATCGGCTCCCTCCTCTACTCGACGGCGACGAGGCCGGACATACGGTTCCACCGTGTGTCCGTGCGCTCGTTTTCGAGGCTTCGCCGAGGACATCACATCGACGAGCCGTCAAGAGGATCTTCGGTACCTACGGTCCGCCCCTGGTCTTGGCCTGCGGTATTCGTCCTCCTCGACTCTTTCACTTCATGGTTTTTCTGATGCAGATTTCGCTGGTTGTCGAGTCGAGAGGAAGTCTACTTCAGGTTCTTGCCAGTTTCTTGGGTCCTCGTTGGTTTCGTGGTCTTCCCGCAAGCAGTGTAGTGTAGCTCAGTCTGCCACCGAGGCGGAGTATGTTGCAGCCGCGAGTTGTTGTTCCCAGCTGTTGTGGATCTCATACACTTTGAGAGACTTTGGTGAGGAGTCCACCCAGATCCCACTTCTTCGTGATAGCACCAGTGCCATAAGCGTAGCGAAAAATCCAGTGCTTCATTTCAGAATCAAGCACATAGAAGTGAGGTATCATTTCTTGAGAGACAATGTGGAGAAAGGGACTATTGTGTTGAGTCATGTCCCTACCCAAGATCAGCTTGCAGACATCTTTACAAAGCCTCTCGACCAAGCTACATTTGTGCGCTTGCGGGGGGAACTTGGGGTTTCTTGCCCTTTCTAGTTGATTCTTGGGGGATTTATTTTTGTACCATATGTATCATACTATGTTTCCTTTGATGTATATACATGTTTTGCTTGATGTATAAACCATGGTAGGATAGCCATCTTGTTATATATCATGTTGCATTTGTATCATATTGCATTTTGGGATGATGAGCTTCTTTCATATGCCTTATCTAAGTTTCTTTGGCTACTTGTGAGATATTGGTCATGTGTGTGGAGAAATGGCTATGTGAGGCTATGCTCTTGGAATATTTGAGATATATGTGTTGTGAGATAGCCTTTTTGAATCAAATGCTAATCTTGACCAAATTTGATGAAATGTGCTCCAAGTAGTGTATCCATGTCACTTTTTGGTCTGAATTTGCCTTTCATGCTTAGGTTGTGCTTGGATGTCTCTTTCTTGCATTTGGGCCAAAGGCCGATATCATTGTGAATGTTTAGCCTATGTTGCATTCATGGAGG